>JAUMHP010000052.1:13559469-13576217 GCA_032361065.1 Enteromius trimaculatus | reverse complement strand
GGTAAAGTACAGATACCTGAAAAATGTACTTAAGTACAGTAACGAAGTACAAATACTTCGTTACTGCCCACCACTGAGTTTACCAAATAAGCCGGGCTTATGGCAGATACTCTGACTTATTTTAATACAAATTAGACTATCTGAAATAAGCCTGGCTTATTTGGTAAACTTGTTTTATGGAACAGGCCCCAGTACTGCATTATTGTCCTTTTCATATGAAACCTAGACTTAACCTAGTTTTCTGGAAATGCTGCAGGAGAGGATGCCACCTTTTCGTATTCTCTATACTCTCCATACTCTGATAGTGTAATACTGTACAAAATGTTTAATATAAGGTCTACTCACATAAAACGAAGACTCCAATCATATCAATATTTTACATATTTTATGCTACGTTGAGATCACATGACCAACTAAGCACTCTATCTGCCATATTAACTAGAAAAAATAAATACTAAGTGCCTTTCTGTCTGACCAAAGAAATTATATTGCACTATATGAATATGTTAATGCTAAATGTGGTATTATCAAAGGCACTAAATATTATGTGCAAAGCCACATACTGTACATGTACACTATATTACATAATTGCAAATAGGACAAAACATTGATCTTAACTACTTTATCTATGCTTTGGTCGACACTAATATTTTTAATAAACATTTGTATCTTTTCGAAAACATTTAATATTATCAAACAAAACTGGCAGACCTCTCTGCTGAAGACCCCTGCTTTAAAAATCAGATTACTAAATCCCCATTTAATAAAAACAATTTGTACACTTCCTTACTTGTACCATATGTAAATAATACAAACACTATTCGCAGTTCTGTTGAGTCCAGACAATGACAAATTTGAAAGTGAAGAACAATATTGCAGCTAGGTCCTGAAATGATTCATGTATAGCACCAGTCTGTTGTGCAGATGATGGACGACTAAGACACAAAGACCAAAAAAAGCATTCTCACATTTATTTGGATCAATTAGAATGGTCATTAGAAGTAAAAATCTCAACTGATTGTGACTGGACCGGAGCTCTGATGGAGATGCAGTACGTTCTAACTCCCTCACTGATATTAAGCCACAGAGGCTCTTATCTGTCAAAATTACCAGGGTGGAGGTAAAGCTTACAGTTATGCAAAACACATCTGGTAGACATCAGACAGAAAGACAGACAATGCAATGTTATAAGGTGCTGCATAACCTTCCTCTCACATGAACACAATACAGTCTACTTCTAACATGTTTGTCAGTCAGTCAGTGCATGAAACAGTGGAAACAACAGCAGGCGTATTATTACGGTTTTACTGACAAGCATTATGGTCAAGCACAAAAAACAGGGATGTAAGGGGCCTGTACTGGACTCAGGCACAGATGGTCTAGAGCGGCCTCGAGTGCTCCACTGAAATTATACTGCGGTTTGTTTAACTTGGTTATGTATACAAATCCCTGGGTATTAAAATAAAGCTCTTTATGTCTTATGATTTCAAATCAAATCATACATAATGTAGTGAAAACAATATCCTGATAAAATTAACAGTAATAATCCTGGAGGCGGACTGATTATCAAAACAAGTTTGTCATCTTAAACAAGTGCATACGAAGAATTAGGAGTCCAACTTTGTGGGCCAGCTCAGTTATATTATTATAATTTTAGACTATGCAGACAGCTTCCCATTCAAAAAAATCTCTTCTGCTCAATGGCGTACGTCTTCCCTGCAGGCAACTTTCTGAAGAACAGACTGTTGCCTCTGCTCATGTTGCCCTGAGAGACACAAGAACAGAAGAAGCAGAATTTTATTTGGATTGCTAAAGAACTCATTGCAAATAATGAATTGTCACTGACAATGTTTTTTTCTGTTGCTCAAGATATTCTGGTCACATCCAGTTTTACACATCGACTTGTTTGGATGACAACAGAAACATCCTGATATTGAACAACAGAAAAACAAACTATCAAAGAACATCAGAGTAACACTTGTTAACTATTAACTACAACTTTTAAATAAATTCTGAATTTGCTGCTAATTAATATTTAGTAAGGTAGTTCAGGCATTGGGTAGGATTAGGGACGTAGAATATGGCATTAAAAGGATAGTTCACCCAAAAATGAAAATTTTGTTTATCTGCTTCCCCCCTGAAGATGTTTGTAACTTTGTTTCTTCAGTAGAACACAAACAAAGATTTTTAACTGCTGCAGTCTGTCAGTCATAAAATGAAAGTCATGGGCAACCAAACATTCCTAAGCTCTGAGTCCCCAAAAAAAAACATACACAGACTAAACAAATTTACACCCTACGGCTCGTGACGATCCATTGAGATGTTAAGACACGAAACTATCGTTCTTTGCAACACTTCAATGCATCTTCATAAGCCATAGGGTTTAATTTGTTTTCGTCTGTGTTTTTTATTTTTATTTTTTTAACTCAGAGCATTGAAATATTTGGTTGCCATTGACTTGCATTATATAACTGACAGACTGCAACCGTTTTAAACAAGAAAACTTGGTTTCCTCGGTAGAAAAAGTCACCTACATCTTGGATGCCCTCGGGGTACGCAGATAAATATCAAATTTTCATTTTGGGTGAAATATCCCTTTAGTTTGTGCTTAATTCCTCGGGGTGGCACGGTTCATGAAAAAAAAAAAAAAAAAAAACGTTCGCTTGTCTCAGTTCGGTGCATGCATGCGTCGCACGGTTCGGCGGTTCATGACATACGCAATGTAGCATCGTGCCCCGTATGTGACGTCAATGTGTTTCCCTTTCGTGCAACAGAATTGAGATGTCTATGGTGCTGCAGGTCACAATACTGTACGTGTAGAAATGGCAAGTGGGAGAGAAAAGGAAGGCTGACCGGAGTTGGAGGATGAGTCAGTGTGTGGTGGGAACATTTTGGCTTTCATGCTACCTATTAGAGGATGGAAACCTGACCCGTGCCCGACGGTACCCGACGTGCTGGGCCAGGTTCGGACAGATATTTAGAAAGGATGCTCGGGCTCGGTCACATCAGTGTGAATGTGCGTCTGTGTTATAACGACGCTTTTTGCCCCGTGTGTGCTGATGCTCACATCTGTTGACATTTCCGAACGCCTTCCTACAGTTGCTTCATAAAAGCGGGCTCTCCACACAAAAATAGTGCGCATGTCATTAGTATGAGGAAAAAATTTGGTTACAGCTCTGTCGGATGCGGGCCGGGCTCGGACAGAAAAATGCGGCCTATTCCATCCGGGCTCTATTTCCTATGATGACAGCGGAAATGAAACAGTAGATAGAACTGCGACTGTATGCAGGTATTGTGCAACACGCATCCAATTCAGTTTATGAATGATTACATGATAGAACTTTTTTAATACTGTATCCTAAATTGTGGATAATTAAGCTATATATCATATGCTGAAGTACATTTCTGGAGTGTTAAAGATTAAAAGAAAAAATAACAAGAACCGTACAGAATCGAAAACCATGACCCTAAAACCATGATTCAAACCGAACCGTGGGTTTTGTGAACCGTGCCACCTCTATTAATTACTAATAATAAATGGCTAATATTCTAAAATATGTATGCTAATAAGCAACTAATATTTGTAACCGTAAAATAAAGAGTTACCAAAAACATATCCAGATGACTAGAATAAAATACTTGCCAGTTGTTTTACGCAGTCACATTAAAGTCATTATTACAGTATTGTGCTGCTTTAATTCAATTAGCCTATTCAAATTCCAATTCACATTAGAAGCTCAACAGAGGAAGAACCAAGAAATTTAAGTTGACAAAACTCAAATCCCCATTCCCAGTAACTCATATCAAGAAAAAATTGCTCACCTCTCGGCTCAGGTGACTCCAGCAGTGGAGCCAGTTGGGATAAACGCCAGCATAAGGTGGCAGACCTCCAGCCAGTCTGGGTCAGATCAGGAGAAATATTACTTTTTATTAGTCTCAAATACTTTAAGGACATATAGGTAGCCGTTATGCCAGTACTTATCATTTACAGTACGTGGAAAGAACTTTGAACTTTGATAAATTAACTTTAGTTAAAGAACTAAAAAGGGGTGAACAAGTTTAGGAGTTTATGCTTTATGTTTATATATTCAACATCTCATGTAAAATGGTTCTATTAGAGTCACATAGCATCCCTTACCCACAGTTATTTACTGCCATCAAGTTGGACACCAATACAAATGGATACGTCAGCATACTTGCAAAAAACTAAGCAAAGATGAAAAAGATACAATTTAATTGTACTTCCCCAAATGAATCAAAACATTGCTCTCTGGGTTTATTCTGAACAAACAGCCTTCTTGTTTTTTTTTCCTTCTATGTATTTCTTTTTTATTTACATTTTTAATTGTTTTAAATTGTTATTATTACAGTTTTTATTAACACATGTAAAAAAAAAAAAAAAAAAAAGACATCTGAAAAATCCTTATCTCTTCAGCTTTTTAAGAATATACAAACATTATCACCTGAAAGTGTAAGAGCTAGAAACATCATCTCAATGCTCATTTAACGTCTCTGTGAAAAATGACATACCCCAGTCAAAGCTTGAGAGCAATTTTTGATCTCTCCTGTATGACTTGTCTGAAACGGGAAAAACAGGACAATCAACAGTACATAACATGCAACTACAATTGACACAAATGTAGAATTGTTGTTCTAGCAAAACAGTATAATAAATACATAACTAGTAAATACTGTTAGAATAAAAGTATCTCACATAAATAAAATTTTGTACAAATTTAGTGTCAAGATGTTAATAAGTTAATGTACGTTTACGTACCGAGTCGTCTATAGCATATGTGTTTATGAAGTGAGCAAGCATGTTGCAGATCCACAGGGAAAGAACATCACCCAGTAGACGAGGAATGAGGCCACTGTGGGTTGACAAAACACATAAAAAATTAAGGTAAAGAGTTGTAAAATGTTCTGACAGCATTATTATTATTAGCACTTGAAAAGGTTGACTGAGTTTTTCCCCATATAAATGTTTTTTTGTTAACATAGTGCCATACATTAAAAACAACACAACTTTTAAAAGTGCATCATGAAATTTAAAAATAGGTAGTTTTACACTTACGCAAAAAAACCCAGGATTCCCTCTTCTCTGTAGATGGTAACTACGGAGTCAAAGACACCACTGGAAAGAACAGAAAAATTATTAAATGTGTCGGAGAAGAAAAATAACAGATAAGAAAACAACTGACCTGTATTTGGTTTCTCTACCAATAAACTGGACCATGCATCTGAGTGTGATCACTGGTATGGGGGGAAAACAACAACAGATAACATTCACAGATTGAAAAAAAAACAAAAAAAAAAACAAGATTCAAATCACAAAACCGGTTATTTATTGTATTTACCATGAAACGGGTGTGTGACAATTGTAGCACATGAGCGTGCAATCATCTCTTTAGTGGTCTGAGGGGACAATTAAAAAGGGGAAAGAAACATCAAAAACACGCCCAAAATATTTTACATTTTCAGTAAACAATAACTGGTGCGAATATGAAAGTCTGTTTGTAAATATTTTCTAATTGTGTAATTTAGTCACATCAGACAAGGTATGAAAACTAGTCCAAAATTCTTCTTTAAGCGTCTCACCTCATTTACTACATGTTGCAGAGAACCATCCTCTGCTTTCTGGGTGCTTCCCACTATCTGAGAAGATGAAGTGATGAAATGTGTGCTATTATAATCATCTCACACCTGTAACTAACTGCAGCAATTCCACTCAAAGTAAAAAATAAATCGATTGAAACACTAAAATAATACCACTGAAAACATGCTGGTTCCTACCTCAATTTTTTCCTCCTGGCATTTCTGTGGGTTATAACAAAAGGTTAGAGCCATTTAAAACGGAGTATAAATAACCTCTGCTTAGCGGTGCCCAGCCAGATAAACACACAAGTCACATTGCAACAGTCTGAACACTGCAACATACACCCCGCACAAATCACGGTAACAGAGGCCTATCTTTACTGACCTCAAATGGATACAGAAGAAAAACACTACTATTACACACTACTAGACTTTTAGAACAACAACTTACTGAGAACTAAAACAAAACAATCAAAAACAAAAAACCTCTGAAGAAACCAGTGTGCATACTGTACCTGCAAGACTCTACTGTGAACAATGGTGCCAATAGTCCCAGCACAAAGCCTAGGGGCGAGACCTTTGAACAGGCCTGATTTCCCATCGATCTTGACAATGTGTTTGGCTGAATGAAACAAATAGAATCCTTAAAATCAAATTAAATATCAAACAAAGACTTAAATTAACAGCTAAAGACACACAAAAAAGAAGCAATCTGCTCCTTGATGATCTTACCATATGCAAAAAGCCCTGGAAGCTGGTACACCTGTCGACCAAACATATTTCTTCCAAGAGAAGGAGGAAGAGGTTCATGTCCAACCTATGTTTGCAAAGATACAAACATGTTCACCAGTAACAAAAAACAGGTTAACGTGATAAATTGATACACAATAAATTTGACATAACTCTAAAGGAAACATGCGGTTTCCTTATGTAGTTCTATTATATTCATATTAATGAATGAATAGTGAAACACTGTTAAGTCCTGAGTATAAACCTCATTCAGCTTACAGAAGTACAGCTGACTGAATTTCACTTTCATATTTGCACAAACCAATATTATGTTATATTGTAATGTGTATATATATACACACATACATATACATATATATATATACACACACATATACTCAAAGCACAATAACAATGCAGTAACCTTTATCAATACCCTGAAAGACAGCTGACATTGGTGTATTAATGCTGTCTGCACTGTTTTTAGTAGGCTTATTATGTATAATAATAATATAATAAAGTATATTCACAGAAACTGCCATAAAAATTACACCTGACAGACCTAACAGGCTGACCTTTTAGACCATTCATTAACACGTACACCAGATAGACAGCGGTCAACAACCCTGCTAGTACAGCTAACTACCCCCATAATGATGAGCATAGACACCTTTATCCCTGTTAACAAACGTAGCTCACACAACGATGCTCACGTCTAAAAATGCCACACTACAATATGCATTTAGCAGGTTACTGTTCATGAACGAACTGGCTAACGTTTATCAACATGCTATCGAAAGTAATCGACAGCAGCGAGTGTGCACGCGTCAACTTGCTACTGCTCTCATTTTTGCGTGTATTGTGTAAATCCTACCTGAACTAAAACCTTGATGTACATAAGAGGGTGGGAAAGGATTGTTAATCCAGACCCAAATAGGACTTGGCCACATGTGTCCGCCATTACTAAGACGATACGAAACGTCCCCCTCCTTGACAGAGAAGGTCCGTTGGTAATAAGCGCAAAGTAGTGTTGCCAGATCTCGCTAAAATCTCCCTAATAAAATTAGACTAACTAAACTAAGCCTAAAAGAAACAATTACCCTCACGAACAATAGGGGATCTCAGTTTTGTGCTGCCGATATTTGCTTGATTACGTTTGTCTGATTACATATTAGTGTCTCAATATAGGTCCCCACCGTGACATCAGTCCCCATGAGTCTGTGTGAATCTCCACCATAGTGGTAAACATCCACACACACGCACACACCTATGGGTACAGATACAGAAATAGAAATATGGGGCCTGTTGCATAAAACAAGATGAGCAAATAAGCCAAGTTTATGTAAATTATTCTGATTTCTGATTTATTGTCAGTCAATCTGATTCAAAATAAATCTAAGTAACTAACTGAAATAAGCCTGTCTTATTTGGTAAACTTGTTTTATGAAATAGAAATTAGCTCAAACCGCAGGTGGGGATAATTGACAAATGTTATGCTTTCGTGTATGGGCCAAGTAAAGTGACTTTATTCTAGAAAGAATTAT
Source organism: Enteromius trimaculatus (assembly GCA_032361065.1). Taxonomy (NCBI): domain Eukaryota; kingdom Metazoa; phylum Chordata; class Actinopteri; order Cypriniformes; family Cyprinidae; genus Enteromius; species Enteromius trimaculatus. Next base: position 13,568,349 of record JAUMHP010000052.1, on the reverse strand, counting down.
AAAGACAGTTGTTAAAAAATGACAACCACGACTGACTGTATTTATAAGTCAGCGTTATTTGGCTTAAATTAAGAACAATGTTGCTTATAAAAAGCGGACATGGCAACATTTGTGCACCACGTGATGAGGTACCTTGTCTTCCTAGGTCACCTGATTAGGAGCGTTTTCTCCAATCTCCAGCAGGTGGTGCAATCTTACAACATTATCACCCCTAAATGCAGAAGTCTGGGAGTCTACTGATTTGCTGAATTTTCTACTCGTTGAAGTAGAAGTAAAAATAAAAGTATTTTATTAACAAAATATTATAGGCCAATGTGCTTAAAGGTCAGTGCAGTTTGTAATGTAGCCTAAATGAATGCTATTTGGTGTCTTTACAGTCCATGTCAGGGACATGAAGAGTTTTCCTTTGGTTGGGGGAAGGTGCTCAGATGTTAAAAAAGAGGCAACTTTAATAATTCCAATTTAAAAATTCTAAAATGTTATATAGCAACCATAGTTATAAAAAAGTAATTTGAAAGATCTTGAACATGAACTGCTTACCCTTTACATAATAGGTCTACAGTTGGCTTCTTTTAACCTTTTAACTATAGTTTCATCGAATGGTTAACTTAGAATTAATTAACAGACAGTGGATACATAGTTTTTAAGCTCATTATTAACTGGACCATACTGTCCACTTTATAGTGCAATGAAATTTAAGCACACAACCAACGCAATGTCAAAGATGTCTCAGACTAACAGATAAGAGCAAAAATAGACAGGATTATCAGAGTTTTGAGCCATTCACTACTGTTTTGTTACAGCGCACACTCAGAAATACAGATACAAAAGCTGCCACTGGGGTGATAACTTCTCAAAAGCTACATGTTTGTCCCTAAAGGGTTAATTCTGGTAACTTAAAGGTGGATATTAGTTCTTAAACTGTACATAATTAAACCTTATAGGTACAAAAGTGTGCCTTTTGAAAGGGTACTGCCCAAATGACCGCATTTGTAACTTTTTATTTTGTGGAGACTTTATAAAGTTGATTATTGTGTATAATTTTGGTGCAGTACGAGATGGAATGAGTTAATACTTATGAGTTATGAATAAGCTTGGTCCTTAAGCTGTTGCATCAACCGTGTGTCTGTAATCATTCTCTGAATCATTAAGTGGTTTCATAAATTGTCTGAGATTGTCTGTAAATTATAATTTGACAGGTGGTGAAATTAAATTTTAATGGAGAGCACTTAAGAGACAAAGCAAGGAGCTGGATTCATTCTGAACATTTACACAAGCGTGAGGTAAGCGTCTCATCTTTTTGAGTTTTCATTCAACAGAAATGAGATTTATAGGCATGTTTGTAACAGACATGAATATAAGAATATTTTGATTTCCATTTCATAATGCAAAAGTACTTTATTTATCTAAATGACAGAAATGTTAAATATCCTAATCTTTAAGCACAAATATAGGTGCATGTTCATGTACAATAACATAATGAAGCTCAACAGCAGTTCATGCAGTATAAAGCCACATGGTCTTGTTTCTCACAAAAAAGTGACATTTCTTGACATGGTTTACTCAAGCAGGAAAACTATTGAGATTATTGATGTAATTATCTGTGACCTGATAAGGCTTAAACAAAACTTAAACAAAAGTGTGTGTGCGTACATACGTTCATTGATTTTCTGGATGTATCTTGATCAAAACATACTGTACACAATTTGAAAATGAGAAATTATCGTGCATATGTGTTCAATCCAGGACATCTCAGCAAGCTCTCGTGATGTTCCTGTTGGTGGCAGCCTGTTTTCTGCTGAGCTCTTTTCAAGCTCAGAGTCGCTCTATTAAGGTAAGGACAGACATGTTAGTAATATCTGAAATAAAACTAACAGTAGCAGCTTCCCACTGTGAACACTGTTCATTTTTTCTTCAGTGTTTTTAAACAAACATATGTTCCAATGTTTATGCATTAACAGGATATCTTGGAAAAGAGCTGTGAGGAGAATGGTAAGAAATTATCCTCTGTAATATTTTAAATAATGTACAGTTTTTTAACACTAAAAATAAACCAACACTGGTTCTCAGAAAACAGCGCTGAGCAAGACGACATGTCAACCATAATTGAAAGGGCCAACAAATATTCAGGTACTGTTTGTGGAAAAAAAAAATATATATATTGATAATTTGACTTGATAAAGAATGTATTTTTCTTACTTTTTATATTGTTTATGGGTACTACGTACAAGCTAATAATAAGAAGTTTGAGTGAATTACTGTGCTTTATAACATACAGGACAAAGAATGAATGAGCCCTCGATTGAATTTGGAGACATTGCTGTAACAAAAGGCCTAATCACAGATCCATGCACAGCTTATGGGTGCAAATGGCAGAGAAGCAAAAATGGAAAAGTCTTTGTGCCCTACGTCATCTCTGATAAATACTGTGAGTGAAAGCTCTTACCTAATTCTAATAACCCCGCACTACATCATAACTCTTTAAGCCATTTTTAATATCTGATCTTTTCAACAGCCTCCGAGGAGAAGGATGTGATTTTACAAGGCTTGAGATCTTTTGAGAAATCGACTTGCATCCGCTTCATGCCTCACACAAAACAGAGGGACTATATCAGTATACAGTCTAATACAGGGTAAAAAGTATGATTTTCATTTTGCTTAAAAATTTGCTATTAAAATTGTATTTATTTATTTATTTATTGATAAAGAAGATCTTCTGAAGATTGTTGGTAATCAAACATTGTTTCCATTAACGTCCATAGTAGGGGCAGGCGATATTATTTTGGTCTAACGACTTAATTGCGGTTGGGATCACATGACGTTGCACGTTACGTAACCACGCAATACAAACTAGGTGTTCGAGGTGCACTACACTAGCCTGCCACCGGCTGGCTCCTATATGGGGAGAGCAGCCCCTTGCAGTCGGGGGAGGAGTAAAGAGATGGCCGTTAAGTTGGACACTTAGGTCTCCGTAGTGACTTTTATGTAATGCAATATGACGTTTATTGTTTGTGTCTTTGTTTTGTAGTTAGCTGTAGGACATTTTTCAAATACAAGCAGTGTAGTGAAGCCTCTCACAACATCCATTAAAAAAAACGGCGTCTGGTCGACCAGTTTTTATACAATACGTATATATATATATATTTACCATACCGCCTAATCTTCATTTTCATCTTTAATGTATTGTTTAAATATCAGATATTCCATATAAAGATTGATTACATACAGGAACTTTTTTAAGAAAAAACAGGCAGCACACATCTTGCTTGAAAATCACATAAACTGACCAATGAGAATAAAGTGTGTCATCATAAAGGCTTTCGCAGCCGATTTTGAGCAACTGCAGCGCCTGACCTGTGCGACTGCTCTAGTTTTGCTCTCACAGTACTTTGATGGCACATGTGATCGAAAGGGCGGCTGCAGAACCGATCAAAGTCAGACAAATGATCTTACCAGAATGCATTGTTTTGTAAGGCGGCAGCCGATTTCTTGCGGTGTCGCATGAAGTTGAACACACCTATTAACTTAGACAATGGAAGAAGGAGTGTTGGTGACTTATCATCTTTGTCTCTAGATTTAGCGACTTTTTAGACCTTCTTTGTGACCTTTTTCCAAAAAAAGCGACTAGTGACAAACCTCAGCGAATCTCTGGTATTTGCAAGCTCTTGTTTTCCCAGTGCGCGCGCACTCCTCTTGGTGCTGCAGCAGTGAGTTCGCTTACATGTGACGAAACCAACAACCAGGAGATTGCAAAGAAAAAAAGGTGCATCATCTGTGGTGTGGAATTGGTTTGGGTATAGAAAAAGTGATACGAATGAGATGAATATGATTTGCAAGGTATGCAAGAGCACTGTTTTAGCAAGCGGTGGAAACGGTACATTCTAAAACGCTTAATGTTAATAACGCTTAATGTGGCTTAACGCACCTAAAACAGACGAGGGAAACCCAAATTTCTGTCAAACCTTCCTTGTAATAATCACTAAGTTACTATCAAAGAACGATTCCATATTCGACAGATGAAGAGAATAATATCACGTTAAGCGTTTTCTACCCCTAGAAGTATAAGGAAAAAGCTTAACGTGGTTTAATGTACTTAAACAACGACCGGGAAAAACCAAACTTCTGTCCAATTTTATTCATAATAAAATAATACTTTAATAAATTAAAACATGCCACTGTCAAAAGAGCAAGCTCTTATTCAGAAAAAGTTTAGAATATCATGTTAAGTGTTCATCCCCAAAGCCATTATAAGGAAACAGCTTAACGTGATATTATTCACTTTTTCTGTCGAATATGGCCTTGGTCTTTTTACAGTAGTTAGTGATTATTACAAGAAAGGTTTGACAGAAATTTGGGTTTCCCTCGTCAGTTTTTAGGTGCTTTAAGCCACGTTTAGCAGTTTTCACGTTAAGCATTTTAAAATGCCCGGTGGAGACTGGTATACTGTCAGGCAATGTTAGTACCTGTTGTTCTGAGAAAAAAAACAACTAACTTACAGTAAACAGTATGGTTGCTGTTTTTTACTTAAAGTATTGCTGCAATTCAGTTTAAATAAAATTACGCTATATGAAGTAGTTTCTTTGTGTTTGCATTTTTATTTATGCATTTTCAGATACAAATAGCTAAATTGTGATATATCAAGGTAGAAAATTGCTTCTACTGTGATTCATCCTACTGAGATTCATCCTACCCCATAGTATTTTTTTTTTTTACATACTGTGGAAGTCAATGGCTACTTGCCATCATTGTTTTATACTGATTCTTTTATATTCATATGCACAAGGAGGCATCAGCAAGGCACATAAATACATAATCCTCCAGGAGAACTGAACCTGCTGTCCTGATTTCTATACTATTTAAACCTTCAATTATGTGTGATCCATAGGTGCTACTCTGTTGTGGGTCGTCAGACTGTGTCTCTGGACCGTGCTGGATGCATCTCACTGAGTATAGTGCAGCATGAGTTGCTTCACACACTAGGCTTTCACCACGAACAAAACCGCAGCGACCGTGACAATCATGTCCAAATTCTGTCCAAAAACATCATTCCTGGTACATCTGATTAGATCACAATTCCTAAGCAGGTTGTATTTTACATAGTTGCAAACCTTCCTAATAAGGGTGGAGAAGCGCCTGCTGTTAAATGCTGCTAAAAGTAACTAAAGTTCTTCAGCAGAAATAGGAGATTAGAGTATTTATGATTTTTAATATGAATAAATATTGTTTTTATACATTTTTATTCACTGTTATAGGGTTGGAGCACAACTTTAACAAAATCAAGACTAACAACCTGGAAACTGCTTATGACTACAGCTCTGTGATGCACTATGGAAGGCAAGTCTTCCTGTAAATTGGTTGCCTCTGGAATGTGTTTGATTGCTTTAGTGTGTGTGTTTTTGTGTGGTTTCAGGTTTGCCTTCACCAAGAACAAACAGCCAACCATCATCCCGATTCCTGACAGTAACATTTCTATTGGGCAAGCTGAGAAAATGAGTTCAAATGATATTCTGTGTATAAACAGACTATACTGTAGTATGGTTTAAATCCTTCATTCTCCTATTAATTAATTTGAAAGAATATTTTTCAATCTTTGTCATAGGTTCATACCTTGATAAGCATTTGCAGTCTTATTTTTTCCCCTGTATACTGCATGTATTTCGTTTTCAGAATGGCAAAGTTAGAAAACTGACAGTGAAGTTTCACTATTCTTGAGGCTGGAATACACTACTGTACATGATTTAAAAAATCTGAACAGATTAAAACACTAGACATTATACACTTACTGTCCCTGAAAACCTGCACATCATACGCTACACGGTCGAGGATCATACACCTCCAGACTTTAAATTTGTTCCAATCACAACAAACTTATGCAGAAACGTGTGCTTTGTTGCTAGGAGATGACAAATGTGTTTTAAAATTGGCCTTAAAATATCAAACTATTCTAAAGCTATTCTAAAATCGGTGTCTTTGACCATCATACACCACCTGATTGTCCGTGGAATCTGTCAGCTTTAATCTGCAGACTGGTTCTGACTTTCCTCAATTAACATCAGCTTGTTCAGTAAAATTTGGGGGAAAATCTGGAAAAGAAATCTTGTAGTGTATTCCAGGTTTAAGGTAAAGAGGACTACTTTACAGATTTAGTTTAGGTGTTTTTGATTAGCATAATTTTAGAGTAGAGTCTGTTTTTATGTATCAGTTTTTTTTTGGTTTCAGATTCATGTAGATGAGTTAAAATTAAAGAAATGCATAACATTTCTATTCCTTTGCTTCTGATTTTTGTGCCAGTGATCAGTGTTTGTAACGTTGCTAACCCTAACTGCTAGCCAAATACAGGCTAGTTTCTTCTTCACAGAAAGGTTGTGTAAGGTCCTCTTCTTTTGAAACAAGGGTCTGTTAAATGGTGAAATTTTATGGGGCAAATGTAAAAGAAATCTTTAGAAATTAAAGTTCCACACTATAAAACCTAACAGACAGGCTTAAATAACGATAAGTTATTTGTTCTTAATAGAAAAATGTTGTATGAATGAACTGGTTATATTAGACTAATCACTCTGAGTCACGTCGGAAATGAACAACGAAATTGGGATCTTGCTTCGAGAGACCAATCTACATTGAGTGTATTAAAACAAGCCAATGAATGTTGGCATGCGCTAATTGCATCCAGCTGCAGCTGATCACAGCATGAGTATAAATGAGCTTTTCGCTTCGGAGGCGAGCATTTCAGATGTTCTGCTCCCTTTCCTACTTTGAGGAATCAAGTGGCTGGTGTATGGCGTCGTCTGCGGTGGTGGTTTCCTGTGTTGAGTGGATTGCTACATCAGGTTGCACTACCCCCTGTTGTGTGCAAGTGGCCATCTCCCCTGTGCGCCTCAGCACACTAAAGAGCTTTCTAAAAGAGTAGCTCAGGGTGGAACATCTTTTTAAAATACACGTCTTTTTAAAGATGCCCTTCCACCTGTGCGTTTCTGGATGCGGTCGTTACCTGGTGCCAGGTCATGGTCACGATCACTGCCTCTTGTACCTGGGCTTGAAGCACGCTGAGGTGGCTTTTCGTGGATGAGTTATGTTCTCATTGTGGGAAGATGCAAAGTACTGCAAAGTACCTGTACCTGTTCCTCTGCCCAAATTTAGGGCTCCCCCTGGTGAGAGCCACTTGGCGGGGGGGTTCCTATGCAGGGATCTGGGGTTACAACACGTCAGCCTCTTGGGTCTTCAGGTCAACTGGGAGAAGAGCAAACTCTGTCCAACCCAGAGGATTTCTTATCTTTGTATGGAGTTGAATTCCATCGAACAAACAGCACGCCTCATGCAGGAACGTGCTCAGTCGGTGTTGAACTGCTTGAATATGTTCAATGGCAGGATGGCGAAATATCCCACTGAAATATTTACAGAGGCTCCTGGGGCATATGGCAGCAACAGCGGCGGCAGTCATTCCGTTGGGGCTGCTTCATATGAGGCCGCTTCAGCGAGGTGGGCGTGGCAATACAGCACTCGTCGGGTCCAAGTGACACCGGCCTGCTGCTAAAACCTGCACTTACTGAAGAATGGAGACTCCATTGCCAGATGGTTCAGCTGATTTGGGAGTGTCTTAGACCTGCTCAGATAGACCTGTTTGCCTCTCCAGAAGCAAAAACAACTCCATGGCCGAGGCAACTATCAAAATAATAAATTAAAAAAACTAATATTGAAACAGAGGTAGAAATCTGTTATAGTGTCTGCTTGTTGAAGAGTGTATGGGGGATTTCTTTTTTGAATGAACTCTCTTTCTGAAAAAAATAAATAAATAAAAATAACAGCATTTGAGTATGCGAAGTAGAGCATTTTATGTAAATCAACATTTGTTTTGCTTTTAACAATAATTGCTGTTGGCAAGTTGAGAGTCTGTATATGTTATATATATATATATATATAGTTTTAAAAAAGTGGCATATTCAGTTGTTAAGATATAATAATCAGCTAAAATAATGTAATTTTGTATTATAAAATGATATACGCATAAGTAAAACCCCAGTAAATTACATTTGAAAACTGATTTGCTAGTCACCTTTGTAGTGGACTATAAAAAAAAACTGTAGAAATGCAAAAAGCTAATAGTCACAAATGTACTTTTATTTGCATTCGCTAAAAACCACAACAATCACTAAATGTAATATTCTACTGTTATTCGTACTGTGTAATTTAAGATAATCTAAAGTAGCGCCATTGAACTAATTGCTCATGAGGTGATTGTGCGATGTGATGCTAGAGGGTAGCAAGTGAACAGACCTAGCGCAACTCTCCCGAAGTTAGCAAACAGTTTAAACAAAAGCACTTAAACTATACAACATTTACACGATAAAGAGATACAGTTTTTACTTACCCTGCTGATGTTTCGCCATCCGTGACACCAACATGTTTTCTTTTTAAGTGTTTGTGCATGACTGTGGTACTGCCATGCCATGAAGTACTGACCATGTGAGTATATGTCCTTCTACTACGGAAAGGCAGGACTTCAGTACATCTCTGTTCAGTAGAACAGGGACGTTCCCAGTGTTCCAGTCTTACTGAATGAGTGCTTTAATAACAGTAGCTGGCCTCTTGTGGTGAGCGCCAGCTTACGCCAGACAGAGGGGGCTTGGGAGGCTCCCACAGAACACTGGAAGGGGCAGTGTCCATTGCGTTTTGGTAAGGATCCCAATTTAAAAGAGAAAAAGGGAACATCTCGTTTATGTATGTATCCCTCGTTCCCTGAAGAAGGGAACGGAGATGGCACATCCCGTCGCCAAATGGTTCTGGACCACCGCTGAACGGCCGGGTCACAACTTCGCACAGCCATTGAAGAGGAGTGGACCAACATTCCACAGGCCACAATTGACAATCTGATAAACTCTATGC
>JAUMHP010000052.1:13533393-13550166 GCA_032361065.1 Enteromius trimaculatus | reverse complement strand
GATAGATTCAATGATTGCTGTGTAGAACTGTACCAGCAGCTCTTGTGGCAGATTAAACTTCTTCAGCTGACGAAGGAGCCTTTACAACATCGCTTTAAATCCAGTAAACAATCAGCCATGTATTTGCAATAACTTCCTTTTGCGATCCCGTGTGAAATAATTTACTGCTGTTAAAATATGCTGTTTATAGCCTCTTGTAGGGCTGCATAACAGTACAGCGGACCCGTGTTGCCAGGTCCAGGGTTTTCCCTACACTGGTTAATGATTACGGCGTGAAAAGCTTTGTTTCCTTCTTTATTTCAACACATTTACAGTTAAACACTAGTATTTTAAATGTGTGACTGTGATTAATGCGATTAAAGTTTTCACTCAATTAACAGTACTAATAAAAACATTATGAAATGTATAATTCGAATTTAAATTATTAAATAAAATAAAATGTATGTTAATGTTAATAAAATACAAAATAGAATTGTATTTGTTCTCTCTTTTAGGCAGCAGGGCAGCAAGCTATTTTAAGTTGAAACTATTATTATTATTTATTTATTTTTTACAGTGTTCCTGAAATTACTGTAATCACAATAAAATGTTTTAATCACATCTTGCTTGACCGCAGTCTAGAACGCTCAACACACACATACTCACACATACTTGCATCTTATAATCAACAACTATATTTATTTCTATCCATAAAGGGTAATGTGTAACTTCTGAATACATTGATTGGATGCCTGAGACATCCCGGGCTGGTATTTTTGCATAAATATTAACCATCTTCCTTAATATAGTTGAGTGTGCTCTGGTGCGCTCATCTGTTCTTCCAGGCTCGGTTTGATCCAGAACAGTTTCTCATCATGTACCTGTTGGTGGTGGTCATCGCTCTTCTTCTGAACTCTGTTCAGAGTCGTCCTGCTGAGGTGAGAACCGACAACAATATCTAAAATCATCATCAGTTTCCCTTTAAGAATATCTAATATACATGTGTTTAAATCTCAGGATTTATTGGAAAAGATTTCTGAGGAGACTGGTAAGCTGAGCAGAAAGTAAATAAGTGAATAAAAGCTATTTTTAAAAGTGTTTTATTAACAGTTTATTGATTCATGTCTCAGGTAACATTGAAGATGACATGCCAGTGTCTGCAGGTAAGAGTATGAAAGTTATTATTTGATAATATACTGTATAGGAACATCTTATGTATAGCAGTTGATAGCAAATTCTATCTATTCAACGTTATTAGTGTCAGTGGACTGAAGGATTTTGTGCATTATGCTGTACCACACAGAACAGCAAGCAGATGGGCCCTTGATCATGTTTGGAGACATTGCTGTATCAACAAGGCTCAGGAACGCAGCTCCATGCACAGCACGTGGATGCAAATGGGAGAGAAGCGGAAATAGAGTCTATGTGCCCTACGTGATCTCCAATCAGTACTGTAAGTGACAACGATCACTACTTTCAATGTCATCTCATCAGTGCCACATTATTGTTTTAATGGTTTATCCCTGCCACAGCTCCAAGTGAACTACAAGTGATTAAACAAGGCCTCCGGTCCTTTGCGGCTGTTTCCTGCATTCGATTCATACCACGTGCAAACCAGAGGGACTTTCTCAACATAACATCTCATACTGGGTAAATCTTCTGATTCAGGACTCCTCTCTATCTAATTTCTGTGTAGTAAACTTTCTTTCCCAAAACAGAAATATACAGCCTAATTGCTGGTGTGTTACGTGTGATCCACAGCTGCTATTCATATTTGGGGCGCCAAGGTGGAGGGCAAGTAGTTTCTCTCCGGAGTCCTGGGTGTGTCCGTCTGCATACTGTTCAGCACGAGCTCCTTCATGCTCTCGGGTTCCATCATGAACAGAACCGCAGCGACCGGGACAAACACATCCAAGTCCTTTTCGAGAACATCACACCTGGTATTTTTCTGTAGAGCTCTTCTGAGATATTGAAACAACAACAAAAAGGATTATAGGGTTTGTTCAGCTTAGAATGAAAATTCTATCATTAATATCTCACCCTCATGTCGTTCAGACCTTCGTTCATCTTCAGAACACAAATTAAGATATTTTTGATGATATCAGAGAGCTATCTGTCCCCTCCATAGACAGCAACACAACTGAAATGATTCAGGTCCAGAAACATAGTAAACGCATCAGTAAAATAGGATGTGTCATCAGTGACTCAACTTCATTTTTGTGACGCTACAAAAATACTTCTTTTGCACGGTGAGTAAGTGTCAAGCAGTTTCGAGAGTATCACAATGCATACGCACACTTTTCCCCACAAACACCAACAAGGCTGATTATGTCAAAAGCAAGTAAATTCTGTTCTTTTTTTCTTCACACAAAAAAGTACTTCAGTTGTGTTTTCAGTTGTATTGCTGTCTATGGAGGGACAGATAGCTCTATGAAATCATCAGAAATATCTGTTCTGAAGATCAATGAAGGTCTTCTGGGTTTGAAACAACATGAGGGTGAGTAATTAATGACAACATTTTCATTCTTGAGGTGAACTAACCCTTTAATTTTATATTTTAAATCAAACAACATGAGTAAAACATGACATGTTACATTTAATCACATTAATTGTAGTCTAGATTAAATTTCACAGTGTAATTACTATTTAATATTCACTGTAACAGGTAAGCAGCACAATTTCGTGAAAAGAGAAACCAATAATCTGGCAACCCCCTATGACTACAGATCTGTGATGCACTATTCAAGGTAAGTGTTCTTGTAGTTCTTTACAAAACTTTCGCTAATACTTTACTTGAAGAGCTGTGCATAACTGAACGAATGACACTTAATGACACTTTTCATAAACATGCATAAAACCTCCTTCATGATTATGAAGGTGTCAAGTAGAGTGTTATCAAACTTTTTTTTACTGTTGAGTTTACTGTTGTATCTTTATGTGTTTTGTTTTAGGTATGCTTTCTCCAGCAACAGAAAGCCAACCTTGATTCCCATTCCTAATAGTAATGTTGTGATTGGTGGCGCTCGAAGTATGAGCCACAATGACATCCGCCGGATTAACAGACTCTACTGCAGTACGTTAAGTCTTTACTGTCTTTACTCTGCTGAGATCACCACCTCAGACCACCGTGAACTTCCACACAGTTCCAAGGGCCTGTTCCATAAACCAAGATTAGAGTATAAGCCAGGCTTATTTTAGTTAGTCTGACTTATTGCCAGTTAATTTGTATTAAAATAAGTCAGACTATCTGCCATAAGCCTGGCTTATTTGGTAAACTTGTTTTATGGAACAGGCCCCAGGTGTTTTATACAGATTAGCAAACGCTGGCAGTACTTAGGAGGTCTCAGCAGGGTGTTTTATTTTTATTATAACTCTTAAAACTAAGTTTATCTTTTCATGTTCATTGCTATTTTATTTTCTCCCTCAGGTTGAAATACTGCCGTATGAAGGATGTGTTTGATGACAGTGCATCTTTCCAGTCCACAATCACAGTTTTGCACACCGCAGTATTAAATGATTTGAATTTTTTGTCATTTTCATTCAGGCATCCTTGAAATCAGACACCGCTCAGTAGCCTACATACACCGTTAAGATAATACTATCTTACAGTATTAGAAGTTTGACAAATCAACAAAAGTTGTAAATAGTGTGGATAAAAAAAAAAAAAAAACTCTTTGATGTTGCTTTAAAAAAATCCCTATGAATTATGGCTTCTTCATAGTGTTTTTTAGCCAATTTATGTTAATTAAAGCTTTTCTCGTTCTTGGCTTTGTTAATCTTTTTGCAGAAATAAAACTAGTGACTGCAATCAACATTAGCGTGTCCTTGTCTTTATATTAATATCAGTGGTTCATGCATAAGTAAGACCCAAGTACTAAATCCATAGTACTGCATGCATGCACATCAATAAAAGACAAATGATTCTCAGGTGGACTAAAGTGTGCATTAAAGTAACACTAGAACGTGTTTAAACAGTTTAAAACTAATAATTAAGATAACTGATTATTTCAAAGGGTAAGGTGATTTCTGAAGAATGCTAGGAACACGAGAGAACAAATATAAAAAGCACTGGTTGTAAAGCAGAAGAAATGGCACAAACAATGCATTAGTAAATATGAAATATAGTGATGTAGTGCCTATTTGCACTCTACCGTGGTTATTTAAAATGCCTGCGATAGACCTGTATCTACTAGAAGTGGAAAATCAAATATGCAGATGGATAATAAGACAGGAATTTCAATAGAGACCAGAAGTAATTGCACAAAGAACTATTTATCTGTATTTACCACGTCGAGTAGTCGATTGCTGTTGCTTTAGCTTTACATTGGTTGGAAGAGACATGGACCAAGAAAGCAGTTTTATGCTCCGATTCAGACGTGTTCAGTCGGGACAATCAAATTGCAGACAAGATATTACTATACAAATACTGCAACTGCTATATAGACTTCATGCTCAGGGTTGTTTCATTTTTATGGGTTGAAGCACATGTTGGAATAGATGGAGCAGAGATGGCAGATAAACATGTGAAGAGATTGTTGAATAAAGTGACATTTAAAGAAGTGAAGAAGTAAAGCAAGATAAAGATTCGGACAAATAATCTTTAAATGCAAACTTACATAAAATCAGGAAACATCCTTCTGGATTATGTAGACCTTGTGGCGAAATGAAAAGAGTTGAGCATATTTTATTAAAGTGTAGAGCGTATAGTAAAAAAAGACAGATGCTGGAAACAAAGATACAGTCAGGAGGTGCAAATAACATGACGTTAGAAGTAATATTAGGGAATAGAAAAGGATAAATGAAAATGGTTATCCTATAGACACGGGAATATGAGAATATAATGAATTAAAGTCTTGTTATTTTCACTCCACACTCCAGTTCAGTTGGTGGCAGTAATGCCTCAAAAGTTGTCTTACAAGACTACAAGAAGAAGATGATGACTTGTTATTTCTATTTCTGTCACACAGATTTTCTTCTCTGTGACAAAAGCAGGAATCAGTCATCAGAAGGCAATGAAGAGAAATCTTTTCTAAAACAATTTTTGGAAAGGTTTTGTGATTCTTGTGGTTATTCTCGTTTCAAACCATTTAGTAAAGTTTAGTAAAGTTTAGTTTGCTGGAGCTCAAACAGTGAAAATGGCTTCATCAGCTGAATATGACTATTACTGTCCCGTGTGCCTTGATATCTTCAAGACTCCTGTTCTTTTATCATGTAGTCACAGTGTCTGTAAAGAGTGTCTTCAACAGTTCTGGAGAATCAAGAGAACTCAGGAGTGTCCTGTCTGCAGGAGAAGATCCTCAAAAGAGGAACCAACATTAAATCTAGCGTTACAGAACCTGTGTGAGTCGTTCATGAAGGAGAGAAATAAGAGGAGTTCATCAGGATCTGAGGAGATCTGCAGTTTACACAGAGAGAAACTCGAACTCCTCTGTCTGGAGGACAAACAGCTGGCGTGTGCAGAGTGTGTTACTTCAGAACAACATGAAAATCATGAATTTAGACCAATCAGTGAAGTGGTTTCATCATATAAGGTAAAAAACAAATGCATTTTGTTTCATGTGTAAAGAGCAATAAGTATAAAAGACGTCCTTGCGCTCAATATTTCTCTCTGCCACTTTAGTAGAAATAATGACATATAGTCTGTTTTTTTATTCTTGGTTTTAGTTTATATATCAATTTAGTGTGAGATATAATGTATAGAACAAGTGAGGCCAAGCAAACGCACACCTATAGAATAATATGATCTATTCGAAAGAGAACAATTGACTAATTTATCCAACTAGTAGCTTTTTCAATGTATAATTTCACCAAAATGGAGAGTAGTATACATAAAAAGGAAAACTGTAATCATCTGAGAGTGGTGAGATCTAAATTATACAGTAATTAACTAAATGACAACAACAAATTAATCTGAACAAAAGAATGAATGAAAATTACAATCTAACAAAGTTAAAATGCTAAAAACAAAAACAACTCCTATTCTTTTCTAACAACTCAAAGGACACTGACACTTAGAAGGTAACTATCGTGGTTTGTGTAATCAATAAAACTATGCATGTCTATGTACATTGTTCAAACACAAATACCTGTAAATTGATTCTAATTTAAGGACTAGTAAGTTGTTGCGGTTATCTATCTCATATCCTGCCCCTGTTGTAAATCATATGTATGAAAAATATGTAGAGCACTTAAAATGCAAATTGACGAACACTGTAGTACTATAAGATAAAAAATATGTATTATCCATTCGCAGTAGCCTACAGTTTATTTTTTGACTTCATTACGTTACATAGAGCTCCTGGTACTGATGTCATGCAGTCTAAATTTAGCATTTTGGCAGGCAACCAGGAGAGCGGGAGGAGCGGCTGTAGCTTATTTGTAAAACACACGGATAAGCGTCGAGCACTAAATAACAAAGTTTTGTGCACCAAAAGCACCCCATATTAAATCTATAGATTATCTTTTAATTAAAATATGCATTTTCCCATTATACACACGCAATTATACCATAGAACAAAAGGGAAATTTCAGGGTATTCCTACCCTGCTGAAAAAACAGCTAAAACCAGCCTAGGCTGGTTGGTCAGCCTGGTCTTAGCTAGTTTAAGCTGGTCAGCAGGCTGGTTTACAGGGGTTTTGGCCACATTTCCAGCCGTTTCCAATTCTTAGCTGGTCAGGCTGGGAGACCAGCTAAAACCAACCAGCCTACCCTGCTTTTTTTCAGCTGAGTAGAAATAAGGATACTGATAGAGAACCAAATGGTTCACTGCAGTAAAATGTGCTAACAAACACAACATTTGGGATTAAACAGGTAAGATTTCATGACATTTATGATACTGTACTCACAGTGACATAGCTTTTCTGTGGTTGACATTAGCTAACATAGCAACTCTTACCCTTCCAGTCACCGCCGCTCCCTATACGCAGAGTATGCAGTCTGCGTAGGGCACCAGCTCCCGGGGTTGCACCATCCCAGTTTCTCCAAAAAAAAAACAAAAAAACTTTCGTTCTATATTATTAAAAATGTATACATAAACATAAAAATCTAAATAAGAACATGCATATCATATATAGGCTAAATATAGCCTAATTATAAAAAATAAAAAATGTATGATGTTGTAAGGCGGTCTTCTGTGGCGCTCTCCAACCGCCATCAACGGGAACCATCGCCGTAATACTAGTTCCTACCCTGACCCATTTCATCCGCGCACCAGGGATTTCTGCCCCAGGTGTTTCAGTTTATCTCTGCTATTAAGGAGACGGTTTTGATACGATCAGCGCAAAGTCTTGTCTTGCCAACAATTCTGAGCATTACCCTTGTGGATTATTTGGATTACCTTTGTTACTTACCTGGACTGTTTAACCCTTTCTGATTCCGGCTTGTTGCCCTGACCTCTTTCTGAACCTGGTACTGTCTTGTTTTGTCTCCGTTGTGTTTGATTACCGTGTCTTTGACCCCAGCCTATTTACTACGAGTCTGTATTTAATAAACAGTGAGCAAATGGATCCAATGTCTACTGAGTCTGAGTCACAGAAGACTTCGCCAGATTCGGATTCAGCCACTGTTTACCAACAGGCCCGAGAAGTTAATCGCCAGGGATCATTGCTGTCTACACACCATCAGCAACTAGAAAAACGTACTCGCCTTACGGAGGAGATGGGTCAGTCTTTACAAACCATAAACGCCTCACTTCAGACTCTGAGCGCCGCTGTAACCACATTCACTCACCTGCCAGCGCCTGCTGCAGCTGCTACCACGGCCGCATCAGCTACCAACGGCCATGCTGCACGCATCTCACTGCCTGAGAAATATGATGGTTCCCTGGGGATTTTTGATGCAATGTGATATCTACATCAATCAACAACCCAACAGCTTTCCTATGGATGACAGCAAAGTGGCTTTAATTTGCTCTTTACTGGTGGGAAGAGCCCTGGAGTGGGCTACTGCGCTGTGGGAGGGACAGAGGATGTCCTTCGTCAGCCATGCAGCTTTCCTCTGCCAGTTTGTGAGGTGTTCCCAGTGAGGAGATTCTCGTCCTGAAACAGGGAGTTTCCACTGCCGCTGAATTCACACTCCAGTTCCGCACCCTGGCTGCTCAGACCGGATGGCCTCCAGAACCCCTGAAAGCTCTTTATTGAAAAGCTTTAAGCCGGGAGCTACAATTGGAACTAGCCTGCCGTGATCAGGCGAAAACTTTTGAGGAGTTTATGGAATTCACCCTCCATGTGGACAAACTGATAAGATCATGCCGTGGAGGCTTCACCACTTCACTTCGAGCACTTCCTATTGAAACTTCCCCCCCTGAAACTTCTTGTTGGGCCTCTGCACACTGAATCCATCAGTGTGCACCATCCATTCCCTGGTCACATATAACCATATAATCACTGATTTACTGGCCTCCCACGGATTCACAACCATACTTACTATTATTGACCGCTTTTCAAAGGCCTGTCAATTTATACCCCTTGCCAAACTTCCTTCAGCCTGGGAGACCGCCCAAGTGGTTATGGAGCAAGTGTTCAGGTACTATGGCATTCCCGAAGATATCGTAACCGACCGTGGACCACAGTTCACCTCACATTTGTGGAAAGCCACAGTTCGTCACAGGTATGACCCCGTTCAAGTGTGTTTTGGGGTTTCAACCTCCCATGTTCCCATGGACCGGGGAACCTACCAGTCTGCCCACTCTAGACCACTGGTTGCAACAAAGTGAAGCGACTTGGAACCAGGCTTATGTGCATCTCCAAAGAGCAGTACGCAGACTCACTGAGCAAGCCGACAGCCATTGTAGACCCAAGCTTATGAACCTGGCCAATGAGTGTGGCTGTCCACTCTAAACAAGAAATTAAACCCAAGGTACACGGGTCCCTTTCAAATTACCAGACAAATTACACCTGTGTCTTCAATTTACCAGCTCGGTATCTCACCCACATTTCATGTCTCTCTGTTGAAGCCCGCTGATGCTCTGGAATGACAAAGGGGCCTAGACTAGGCCGCCGCTCCTGCAACACCCCTTCTGATCATCGACGGAAAGGAGGCGTACCAGGTCAGAGAAATCCTGGATTCTCGACGTCGGGGTCAGGCACTACCAGCCGTAACTCTGGAATTGGACTCGGGAAACTGCAGACCGGAATCCGTGGGGGTTAGAGCTGGCATGTCGGTCCACAAATCCGGCTCAGGACCCAGACCACGTAGACTGTAATCCACAGGGATCTGGACTCGCCTTTGGAGAGCTGGCACTGATTGACCCCCATACTGTGCCGTTCTTTGGGGTGCTGGCACTGATTTGCCTTATATTGTGAAGTTCTCGAAAGCGGAGTTTGCCGTATAGCGAGATGGAGCCGGGCAGCTGAGGATAGCCTCCTGACTTGTGATGTGATGGCCATTTTGTGAACTGTCTGTGATGGTGCAGGGGGCAGTGAATGCGGACCAAAGTCCGCAGAGATGTATGCATTCGCGGAGGCGAATGCCATTTCAACTGTGGTCTGTTGTTCTGTAACGAGTGCTGGTGGTGTCGCGCTCTTGCTTACTCAGCAGACAATCAGCCTCGGAGACAGAGGTTAGAAGAAAACGTGAACATTTAATAAAACAAGGCAGATTTTCAGAGTGTTGAACGAAAGTGCTAAGAACTGTGCAGACACGCAAAACACAAACATATTTGAACAACAGACAACTGGACACTACACAAGACACGGTTTAAATACAAGACATAATTAAATGATAATAAGGAACACCTGGAAACACACGTGGCAGGGAGTGAACACGGTGTGGAGTTACAAACGAGGTAAAGAACGAGGATACAGAATGTAAACAAAACACAAGGAGCACCTGGAACATATGACAACAAAGACACAAGAAACACATGATATAAAGAATAAAACTACTGGGTTATTTAAAGCCAGTTAATTGTTTGGTGCTTTTTATCTTTAAATCATACTTTAAATCATTAAAACAATCACATTTAAATGTAAAAATTGTCAGCTTTATGTTTATGAGTACAAATGGAGACATGTAAAATCTATTGCTGTGCAACGTAACTCAGCAATAAGTCCAAAGTTGTTGGGTTGTTGTTGTTTTTTGATATAATACATTTATTTTTCTATTATATTTCTAAAGACCTTTCAAGCACTTTATTATTTTTGCAAAATATAGAAAGCTGAACATAATGGCATCATGAACCACACCCGGAAGGATATCAACTTCCTTTGCAGGGTCTCTTAATTTGAAGGATCTATAGTAGTTTTTTTGCATTAGGGTATATCCTTCACATCTTTCAATCCTTTTCACACATTCCATTTTGCCAACTGAGGCTTATTGGAGGCTTCAAGCAGTACTGCCGATCCCTATACGCAGAGTACGCAGTTTGCATTGGGCACCATCCCAGTTGGTTAAAAAAAAAAGAAACTTTCTTTCTATTTATAATAATATATACATAAATAAAAACCTAAACCATGCATATTGTCATACCAGTACACTTCCATGTTATGGTACGAAATTAGGACCCCAGGTCCCATTAAGCCACATAAATAACAGAGTAATATAATTATAGGGTATATATGTGTATATACATTAAAATAAATAAGAGCAGTTATATATTAAGCTAAGTATTTAAGCTAAACAAGTTTTTTTGTATTGCACAAAAAAACAAAGACAAATGTTCACAGAAACTATGTTACGTGAGCTACACAAAGTGTATTGCACATTTACAAAAACATATTGCACACTTGTAAATTAACTTATAGGGAATATATATTGCACTCTAGGATTGTATATTGCACTAGAAATATAAAGATATATAAAGATATATTGTAATTAAATACTGTACATTGTTAGCAGCTTGTGAATGTGTTAATTGATGATGGGAAAGACCTACGGAGCAAGGCTAGAGTTCAGAAGTCTAATTGCCTCAGGGTAGAAGCTGCTTTTTAGTCTGGTGGTCTTAGACTGAAGGCTCCTCAGTCTTCTGCCTGAGGGAAGAGGTTGAAATAGACTGTGTGCAGGGTGGGTGGAGTCCTTAATAATGCTAAATATAATTATTAAAATGTGTTTTATGATAAGCGCAGTGCAGTATATGTGCATGATTTCCACATCTGCGCACGTTTTCATCTTATGTTTGCGGCTGAATACAAATGATCAAAATTGATGAACAACCAGCCTATATCAGGGAAAAGACAGCTGCGCAACCCGGTGCAGAGAAAGGGGGGAAAAAAAGCAAGTGCATCATATTTTTTGGTAATACGTTCATTATTATATTATTATATGTTCATTATTATATTATTTGACTGTTGCCGTTAGTAGGCTTTTATTGTCAGTAATAATTTCACAATCACCAACAACAACCCATCTGACTTCATATTCCAGTTTCCATGACTTGTATTCTATAAAAACGAGGTAATATTTGGTAGGCCTATATGGTTTAATTATGGTTTCATTGAATAACACTGTAAAAATATATAATGTCATACAAAATAAATAATTTATATTAAATGCCTGCAAAGGGCTGAAAATTGCTGTTGTTACACTTACAGGATGATCAAATCTTTGTTTATTGACCAAGCATTTAATTAAAATATCAAATTTTTGCCACCTTTTTGTGATAGAAATGCTACAGTCTTATTTTTTTTCAACAAAACGTGGACATTACAAGTTACAACCCTTACCTAAATCAGCCATGGTTTTATCGTAGTAAAACTGCTTATTTATTTATTTTATTTTGTGTGATTTCTAAATGTTTGAGACCATAAAATCAACCAAACTGTATTAATAAAACCATAGCCATATGTCTAGTGTCACGGTCAGCTGGATGGGTCAGTCCAGCTTCAGATGGCACTCCAGCCTTGTACTCGTTTTGTGTGTTTTATGTCTGTTTTCCCATGGAATAATCACCTGTGAACTCTCGTCTCCACCCACCTCATGTGTTGTCATGGTTACTGATATGTTCTCTGCCCCCTCTGTGTCCTTGCCTCCTGTATAAATACCCCAGAATTCCCTGTGTTCCCCGCTCAACATTGTGTATGGCTTGTCCTACCTCTGTAAGCGTTTTTCCCAGTTCCAGTGTTAATTGTTGTTTGATTCCCCATTGCCGATCTTGCCTGTTTCCCGTTTACAAATCTCGTCTTCTCCCCTGGATACTGTTTGTATATCACAGATATACATAGATATATATAGTTTTGCTATATATACAGGGGTGTGTCTTTTGAATTAAAGTCTGCAGTGAACTCTTTCACCTTAAAACTCTTGCTGGCGCCATTCATTATATATACGCTCCTCACTGTTCTTGCCTGCCAGCATGGAGGAGTAAACAGAATGGGTCACGTGACTGCAGAAGCTCTATAGGAATCATGAAAATATCTTCACAGAGGAAAGGTGGCAATTTGAACCAAATACTACTGAAACAGGAGACTATCTGTTGACTCCACATGGTTTAAATGTTGTTTTGATTTGAGTTAGTTTTTTGTGAATGTAACAATTTTATTTAATTTTGTTAGATTGTGATTTTCAGTCACTACGAGTTATGTTCATACTTGGGAGCCTTGATTCGCTCTGATAGAGAGAAAATGCCAATGAATATTGGCTAGTGGAATTTGCATGCTGAGCCACTCCCCGCTGAGCGGGTATAAATAGGGCAGCAGGTGCATCCACTCAACAGATTTTGTTTCGGAGCTGAGAGCTGCATGTAGTTTTCTTCTGGTTTGAGTGCTGACAAACGAGAGAAAAGGAAGCAGGAGCTGTTCGGTGTGGCGGTACAACATGATCAGTGGAGTCCCTGTGCAATCCATTGATTCCCCTGGACGTTTCACAAAAGAGCAGTTTCTGACATGGTTGGCAGTCGTCTTTTTAAAGATGTCGTTCCAACTGTGTCCTCTTGGGTGTGGTCACTATTTGTCCGCTAACGACGGCCACAAGCGTTGTCTTCAGTGTCTGGGGATCCGGCACGTTGCAGTAGTTCAAACAAAGTTTGCCCCGTGCAGTAGCCCTGAGCGCTCTCGGCTGGATGATTGGTTTCTAGGGTTAGGCCGTGTTGTGGTTTCCCTTTTCTCTCTTTTGCCAATGATACTCAGAAGGCTTGGGTTTTTGATATCAAAAAATAGACTTTTATTCTGTCGCGACAAAGACCAAAAGCCGTGACTTTCACGGGGCAGCCTTTGAGAGTGCCTGCCCCGAAGAAGCCCGCTCCCCTCTCATAGGAGTAGGCTTTTATACCTTTTTTGCCTACAAAAACATGTCATTCAGGGGTCCTTAGAGAATACACTAACATATGGTTTCTATATACAAAGAGGCCCAAGTTCCTATATGATCTCATTCTAGTTGGGGCCCCTGTTTCCTGTCTTTTCCTCCGTGAAGGTTTTCCTGTCTTTTTCTCCTTGGGGTCCTTTGGACCAGTCTTTCAGTCTAACTTTTAATGGTGGAATATTTTGGGTATCATTCCTTTTCATTTCAGTTAATAAGATCTAAGAAAATCTTCCACAGCCGTAACTCTCAGTCATGTCCAGTCCCGGTGCCATTCTTCTCGGAGGTGCATGAGGATGTGACGAACTCGTGAAAGGCTCCTTTCACAGCCAGAAGCCATTCGTCTCCCTCCTCCGTCCTCACCACCCTCGACGGGGGAGCAGCCAAGGGTTACAAGAGCATTCCCCAGGTTGAGTGTGCGGTCACGGTGCAGCCCTGTGCTGCTCGTCGCCGAGGGCGCTGTCCCCGTCTCCAGCTGGTACTAAGCCCTCCAAGAAGACGGCTTGGCAACCCTGAGATGGGCGAGAGATTGTATCTTGGGAGAGAGATTGTATCTTGGGAGGTGGTGACCGCACCGCTCCCTCCCCCGGAGGAGGGCCGGGTGGACAATCTTTGTTTTCCTTTGCTTTTTGTTCCGCCACAGGCCTTAGGGCAGTCAACAGCTTCCCAACGGGCAGCGGCACTGGGTTGTGTCAGGAGGGGAAACCTTCTGCTCATCCCAGCTGCCCTGCTCAGCGCTGCACACCTTCTGGCAAACTGGTGACTCTGATGATCCTGCTATCGACGAGACTGGAGGCGTGGGCCGCGCTTCCCAGCCTGTCGAAGTGGTTCATCCGGACGATCTGGTTCGGCTACATGATTCAGTTCGCCCAGGCGACCTCCCAGATTTCAGAATGTTGACTCAGAAACGCATTTCCAAATGTATTCAGCCCCAAGATTGGTTTGCAGCGGTCGACTTACTTTGTTTGTGTTCGTGAGTCGAGCATGGCAGTACAGGGTCCTCCCCTTCTGGCTCTCCATGTCACCACGAGTTTTTACGAAGGTTGTGGAGGGCACCCTCGCCCTGATTAAGGGAAGTGTGCATCCGGATCCTCAACTACCTCAACGACTGGCTCATCATGGCCCATTCTCGAGAAGAGTTGTGCGATCACAGGGAGCTGGTGCTCCAGCACCTCAGCCAGTTGTGGCTTTGGGTCAGTTGGGAAAAGAGTAAACTCTGTACAGTGCAGAGAATCTTTTTCTCTGTCCAGTCCAGTCAGTGCTGGCCTGCCTAAGTCACTGAAACACTTTCAGAGGCTCCTGGGGCATATGGTATCCGCAGCCACTGACGCTGCTGGGATTACTCCATATGGGTACTGAGATGGGCATGGCGCCGCGGCACATTCCAAGTGGTCTGCTGCAGGACAAGCATGCGTTGGTCCGCATGGACAATACTGCGACTGTGGCGTACATCAACCACCAGGGGGGTGTAAGATTGTGTTGCATGTGCCAGCTCACCTGCCATCTCCTCCTCTGGAGCCAGCACCGGTTCAAGTCATGTGGCCGATGCACTCTCACGACAGCTTACGTTTCCCGGGGAGTTGCATCTCCGCCCCAAGGTGGTTCAGCTGAACTGGTGTCGATTCGGGGAAGCACAGCCTCTCTGGCAGATATTTGTCAAGCTGCGGGCTGGGCAACACCAAATACCTTCGCACGGTATTACAACCTCCGGGTTGTACCAGTTTCTTCCTCTCTGTTGCAAAACAGACGTCTCTGCTGTCTAGTGCTTTTCCCCTACAGGCGGAACCAGACCCATAGGCCTAATTCTAATAGGTCGAAATCCCTTCCCTAGAGTCTATCTCTAGCTCAGGAACAAACACTTTGGCCTCTCCAGTGGCAATGTACTCACCATATGGTCCCTGCGGGTATCATGGTAAGCGAATTTGTACTGGGGCGTTGGGAAGGTTATGACCTTGCACAGCAATTGTTGGCATGCTGGCACCTGTTCTTGCAGTGATGTTGGTTGTAACTGGGGTCTTGGCTGTGGCGCTTTCCATATGGACCCCAGTTTGTTGTCACAACATAACTCGTAGTGACTGACAGACAGGGAACGTCTCGGTTATGTACTGTAACCCTCGTTCCCTGTTGGAGGGAATGGAGACGTTATGTCCCCTCACCACAACCTCGACCCATCGCTGGGGGCCCAGGGACCTGGCTCTCGGCTCCTAAGCAATACCTGCTGAGTGGATGCACCTGCTGCCCTATTTATACCCACACAACTGGGAGTGGCTCAGCATGCAAATTCCACTAGCCAATTTTCATTGGCGTTTTCTCTCTATCAGAGCGAATCAGGGCTCCCAAGTATGAACCCAAGTCTGTCGCCATGACATAACGTCTCTGTTCTCTCCATCAGGGAACGACGGTTACAGTATGTAACTGAGATGTTCTCTTTACTATATATGCACACAAAAGAAATCTGGATGGGGCAAAAAAAACATTTAACATAGCACTGCATGAACACTGTATAGCCTTCTCTTCACTGTAAACTGGTGTTTTATCTATTTTTATTTTGTTCAATTCTAGGTGGAGCTCAATTCAGCACTGAAGTCCTTAAAGAGGAAATGTAAAAAGAGAGTTAGGGTTACAGTACGTAACCGAGACGTTATCTTTTAGTTAGATACGCTATATATGCACACAAAAGAAATCGGGATGGGGCAAAAAAACATTTAACATAGCTAACATTGGCCATCAGCTATAGTAATCTGTTGTTTTGTCTATTTTTATTTTGTTCAATTCTAGGTGGAGCTCAATTCAGCACTGAAGTCCTTACAGAGGAAATGTAAAAAGGGAGAAAACATAAAAGAAGAGTTTGAGAAATTAGTTCAACACATCAAGGTAAGTAGACAGAATCATTTTCAGTTCAGATGTAGGATCACTATACATAATTAAGATTTCTTATGTTTAATATAATGGATTCCAGCTTATTATTGTTGTTAATAACAAGCATCAATCTGCTTCTGGATCTGTTATATGTCTGGTGTCTGAGTTTCTCTTGGATCTGAATGATGTGATGTTGATGTGTGTTGATGGAGATGATTGAAGTGAATGTGATTTGATTTCAGTCTCAAGCTGAGCACACAGAGCGTCAGATTAAACAGCAGTTTGAGAAGCTTCATCAGATTCTCAGAAATGAAGAAGAAGCTACAATCACTGCACTGAGAGAGGAAGAGGAGCAGAAGAAGCAGATGATGAAGAAGAAGCTGGAGGAGATCAACAGACACATATCGGCCCTTTCATACACAATCAAAGACACGGAGAAGATGATGAAAGCCAGTGACGTCTGCTTTCTAAAGGTCTGATTACAGATCATCCATTGATTGATTGATTTATGATTGATTGAGTTCTTGATGATCAATGGTGTGTTTGTTCTGCAGGAGTTTCCAGTCATGATGGAAAGGTGAGTGATCTGCTGCTGTCTCTGGTCTCTCTGCTTCTGAAGCCAAAGCCACTGCAGTTCTGATCCTGAATGTTCTTCCAGAGTCCAGATCTCACAGCCGGATCCACAGACGCCTTCTGGAGCTTTGA
>JAUMHP010000052.1:13443097-13498497 GCA_032361065.1 Enteromius trimaculatus | reverse complement strand
CCCTGCTCCATCCAACACCACTCAACGAGCCGCAGCGCCGGCGGCAGCTCAACTCGAGGCTGCAGGCCTACAAGACAGGCTAGCTCGCCTGCTAAGCGAGCCCGCTTGCACTTGCCTCCTCCCGCCAGACATCTCGCTTTTGCATCTCGCCTTTTGCGCTCTCTTCGGATCGCACGACCGAAGACACATCCTACAAACACGTCTTATTTTGACTTGTCTGCCTAACATTCCTCCGCGAGGATCCTCCAGCCTGCCTTCCTACAAACTGCTACCACTCGGACTCAACCGAGAGCCCGTGGCAGCTATCAGAGATCACAACAACACGGCTCACAACAACTTCCCCAGCGAGATGCCAAGAGGACCCAGCTCCCTTCCAGCCAGCCAGCCTGAATCCTCACAGGCTTCCGATTTGAGGCCGCATGCCTGAGTACTGTTAGATCCCATCCTACTCGCTTTCCACCAAAGCATCCAAGTGAAAGAAACCACATTACTCTCCAATCGCCGGCCCCGCCGCCTTTTTTCCCTCAGCCAGAAGTAAAACAAAGCCCAGCGTTGTAACTTCCCAACTGCAAGCAGCGCGGCTCTGGCCGGCGCCGCCAGATGACATCATAGGCAAGCCGCATATCCATGACATCAGCACGGCATTTCCTTTCACTTCCCCACGGTCACGTAACATTTTCTACGCACCTATTGACTCATTTTTAGGTTCATTGATTTATTTAGCCATCGATTTATTTAACCAACGTTCATGTTGTCAGAACAGTTTACTGATCAGAACTGTTTAACAAATTCCCTGGTTTTCTCCTTCTCCTCCACAGAGGTTCTCTATCTCAAGTTTATAATAAACATACAACTGTGAAAGGTGTTTTTCTGTTCATGTCTGTAAAGTTCACTTCTCACAAAAGACCCGTTTACACCAACACAAATGTTCGGATTAAATTATAGCCAGATGTGAGAAGTGACCATCTTTAAAAGAAGCCAAATTAAATTACACAAATAACATACATAACCTAAAATGGGAAACCTCTTAATGCATTTAAACTCATATTAGACCCTTTTGAACTCAGCTGTTGCATATAGACATGTTATGTTTTTGCTTCACTGAGCTGAAGGGTTTACTCTGTGTTTTCTCGGAGGACATTGCAGTTCAACATTTGGTGAGGAATGAGGTGTACCTGAAAACACAAGAAAGGCATTGACAAATATTGATGTCTCCCTCCCTGGTGTTCAGATTGTTAGGGCATGAAAACATCTCAACTAAAAATAGAGATCAAATGACAGGAGGAAGATGTTATTTTGTTGTTGTTATTTAACCCGCCAGCTAATTTTAATATCCTGTAAATATTAAATGTTAAACAAGCATGCAATCAGTAGTAAATGCTCCCAGGATATTACATTACATGATACTAAGCCATTTAGTTTGAAACAGAGGAAAGGTGTAGATCACAATCATATAAAATTTCTTAAACACATCACACTTCTTATAGGCTATAATTGTTTTTTAGGTCAGCTAATATAATATTTTTGGAAAATCCTAACATAACCACCTACACTGGCTGATTTCCTTCACATGAATATTCTTAAACTGTTCAAAAACCAAACAGAAAGGGGGCACTCTATTTTTAGCACGGCTTAGCTCAGTGTTTCATCCGTGAAACAGAAGTCCAACTTCTCTGGCATCTCAAGAGATCTCATTAAGAGCAAAAACCTCTTTGCGTTTTATTCTCTTTTCATTTTTATTCATATTTCAATGTGGCAAAAGCATGATGAGCTCCATCATTAAATCAAACGCAAGCTGCTGTTTTAAGGTTTAATGTCTTAACTCATGCAGGAGGCACCGTCAACAGTATAATCTGTATCTTGTGGATGTTAAATTCTAGTAAGAAAAAGGAAACATAGAATCATACAGTAGCATTGTAGATTGCGTGGGATGTTTTTTTTCCCCCCAGTGGTGTGGGTGACCGTAAAGTAAAACAGGGACAGAGGCTCTAATGTGTTGCTCTATTATGGATCTCTGAATTTGTTGATCTGGTTTTAAAGAAACATTATGAAGGATATTTAACAGCATTATATGAATACTATAGTTACCAGGTGTCCTGCCAAAATCCCATATACACTACTCTCCCCACAGGCAAAAGCTCCTATGGGGCGTAGATCAGCGGATGGAGAGCTGGAGATACCTGCGTCACAAGAGGTGCTGAATGTAGCCCTAAGCTCATTTGCAGTCTATGCACAAATCTATAACAATCTCTATCCACCCCTTTTAATATGAATCATTTGATGAAACACAACAATTAGGGTCACTTCAGAGCAGCTTTCTTGATTTAAATAAAAATGCATCAGGAAGGCATTTTAATACCCATGTTTTTTTTGGTACTGTTCGCCATTATATCGGATACAATCGGGTGAAAATTTGCAGTGGGATTTGGGGATGGGACCCCCTGAAAAGCTGTGTAGAACTGATCTGAAATTTCAGTCTCAGTGTTCTGTCACCTCTAGTGTTGTGCTGTGATGGGCTGATCCAGTGTGTGTCCTATTACCGCTTATCTCATGGGAAAAGAGAGGGTCTGATATTACAGCTCTCATCCTGCTGTATCTACTAAAGGCACTGATCTGCTCTGTTTTGATCGCACCTCCCGCTGGCACTTGTATGCATAATGATCGCTCTTTTTTTTTGACCTGATGTTTTGGTAACGAGCAGCAGCTATCATTTTCAAGCTTAACTGATTTAAATGAGAGTGTTAAACAGTTTTTGTTTATGTTAACGGCTTCGTTGACAATAATTAACTGAGCTGTTTTATTGTTCTTTATTCCCTCTGCAGTTAAAATGTTGCCTGGTACCAGGCCCCTGCTGCTGTGTGTGCTGTGTCATGTGACCACCGCATGGGCATTCGCACGCATGTCTGACACCCTGGAGCTGCGCTCTGCGTTCTCTGTGGCGCGAACCAGCAGCATGGAGGGAGGGCCCAAGATGGTCGTCACCTTCGACAAGGTGTATGTCAACATAGGTGGCGATTTCGATCCGAAGGCTGGCTTATTCCGCTGCAGGATTCCAGGCGCATACTATTTTTCCTTCACGGTGGGGAAGTTCCCACGCCGAGACCTGTCGGTCATGCTAATGAAGAACCGCAACGAGGTTCAGGCGATTGTCTATGACGAAAATGCCGGAGAAGAGAGGAAAGTGCAGAGCCAGAGCGCAATGCTACAGCTTGATTTTGGAGACACCGTCTGGCTTCGTCTTCATGGAGACCCTCGCTACGCTATCTACAGCAACACGGGTCATTACACCACCTTTAATGGTTACCTGATCTACCCCGATGTGTACGGCTACCAAGAGCCCACACACAAAGTTCACGACCATCAACCCCCGAAAACCAGCGATCACTCACTAACTGAGCATGAAAATACAATTACCAAAGACACTAGTGTGAGTCTGAAAGAAGAGCGACGGGATGAAGAGATAAAAGAGGAGGAAGGGGGAGATGTAGAGGAGGAATACGACGACCAGCGGTCAGCATTCTCAGTGGGTCGCACTCAGAGTATTGTGGGAGTGGATCAAGGATACCCTGAGCACCAGCCTATCATCTTTGACACAGAGTTTGTTAACATCGGCAACGACTTCAACTTGAGCTCTGGTATTTTCAAATGCAGAGTAGCAGGAGCCTATTACTTCTCCTTCAATGCTGGCAAGCTGCCCCATAAGACCCTTTCAGTGAAGCTGATGAAGAACCATTTGGAAGTGCAGACCATGATCTATGATGACAGCGACACTGAGAAGGCCCTGCAGAGCCAGAGTCTGATGTTGTCACTGCTGGCTGGAGATACTGTCTGGCTCTACAGCCACCAGAGGGATGGATTTGGTGCTTACAGTAATCACGCCAAGTATATCACTTTCACTGGCTTCCTGGTGTATCCCGAGCTCCACCGAAGCCTTCCTCAGCAGCAGAAACCAGATAAGACACTGTAGGCCAGCCAAGGAGCCAGTCAGTCTGGGTCTTTAGGAAGGTAAATGTTTGGAGCAGCACTTCTTTGGAAAAAAATGTGAGTTCCCTTCACGCAGCCTTCTACACTTTAGAGACTCTGTGTCACTCATCACTCTTGTGGTTTGCTTCTTCAGATCCCACATTAGAAATCTCTTCAGCTCTTGTTTTTACCCTGTTTGATCTAGTTTTAGGAAGAAATGACAGAGTCAAGCAGGCAGCACCTGTAACAGTTCAGTTAAACTCAACATCCCTAAAGTCGCCATGAAACGGAAATTGCGATTATCTTTTCTTTCCTATCCTGACAATTTCTCAAATTAGAAAAAAGATGTAGGGCAGCACTTGATTTTGTCCATCGGGAATTAATTGGAACGTTGTTTGCTAATTGAGCAATCTCATGTGAGTGACAGATTGCTGGATTATTGCCCAGTCGGGGCATACGGAGAGATGTTATTGGGATGGGACATAATAGGTTACGCTTTATTAGTAAAGTCCACTTTAGACATTCTACTAACAATAAGTAACTTTGTAACTACATGTCAACTAATTCTCATTAATTTGCAACTACATGTCTACTAACTCTCAATGTAGACTGTTAGGGGTAAGTTTAGAGTTAGTAGAATAAGTTGACATATAGTTTCTGAATGTCTGTATGTTGTGGACCCATCAAATTAATGTGTTAGGAGATATTAAGCACACAGTCTACTAATATAATGACTGCTAGTTGACATGTAGTGGCAAAGTAACTTACTGTTAGTAGAATGTCTAAAGTGGACTATCCAAATAAAGTGTTACCCATTTATATTATTTATTAATAACTATGACAGCACATACAATTTTTAAGTATTGTGTATGGATAATTCATTTTATATTAAATACTTAAGCATTCTATGATGGTGACTTTAAGACCTTGGATGCTGAGTTCTCACAATGATATAACAATACACACAGGTCATTTTAAAATATAAATGTAAAAATGAAATACATTATTTAAAAAAAAAAAACGTAATTAAAAAGGGTAATAAAAGTCAAAATGAAACAAAATATACAGCTTGACTGAGCGATCTGATGTTCTTGGCACTAAAGCACCTATCTCCTCAGAGGCAGTTCATTAAACAGCTACAACTTAAAACTGTGTTTTAATACAATTATTAAATGCATGCATGTTTCGAATAAGAAATTTTGTTGTCTTTGAAGCTTTTGCACGAAAGATTTGCACGAGAGTCCTGTCTTCTGCTTTTCCGTCTATTATTTCCAGTGTTAAATCTGTTTATGGCTCACACATACACAAAAAACAAAAAAGTGAGGATTCATGTAGTCATTTATGTAGTCAGATTCATGTAGTCAGTCACTACGCATTTAAACAGAGGACCGCTTCTGTTAATTTACCGTTTGGCCAGAAACTTTGCCAAATGTAGCACAAGCCGACAGCTTCTAAAGGAACAATGATTTCACTCACTGCCAAATACATATACTGTACACCAACTGAAGCTAATGATTTTGGTCAAATAGTTAAACCAGTATAATCTTTATATTTTGGGAAGAAAATCTATCAAAGATATCGATCATTTTATATAATTCATCTGGTTTATGCTGTTGTGTAAAGATTGCATAAAGATTTATTTAGCCAACGAAGCATTATGTAATATGAAGTGCACAATTCCAAAATGTAAATACTTCTGTGTTTTTTATCCATTTCTATATAAGTAAACGTTTGCATTTATAATTCTGTGCCAGGTCTTATGTACTTTTCTGTATGGGTTTATTCCGATTAATAAACTTTGTGAACGAGTGCTGGATAAGCTTTTCAATGTTTGTGCAGTATGAGCTACTTTGTTAAGTACCGTAAAAGTGGTTTCAGTGTACGCTGGATTCTTATTGTGGAAGAAGCCAGTCCTCAGAAGCAAGCCAAATAAAAACTCTGAATGTAAACTCTTTCTTTTGTCTTGTATTTTTTCATTAGTGCAAATACATCTACAGTGCTGTCACTTCTATCAACTATTTTATATCCTGTGGAAGCATTTTTGATCAATGAATGAAATGCAAATATCAGAATCAAGCAAATATTTTAAAATCCCTGCTGAAAACACATTTTAATAACCTAAATCAGTTGAGGTGTTTAATTACATAAAGCAATAATGTCAACTTGGCACACCTTTGCATTGTTTTTGAATTTATGTAAGCTTCATTGAAACATGAATGTCACAGCGTTTATGAGGTCTTACTTAAACAGCAGATCAGATTACTATTTAGACATAAAGTCTAAAGAGAGGCCTGGGATATTGTTAGCTTGAACGTAAAGCACTGTTTTTGGACCATATAAAGCAACACTCAGATATCTACGTTTGTATTAAGCATGGTGGTGTTGGCAGAAAACTGTGGGACAAAAGGTTTGTATCCTAAAATTATTATATCAGGGACCAGACTTCAGTGTGAATAAAGGGGAAAGCATTTTTTCCCCTTAATTAGGAAATTTTCTAATTGAATTTATTTTAATAAATAAAAATAAATAACTCAAGTGCACAAAGCTGGAGTATGGGTAATAAGTCTTTCATCCTAAAGAAGCGAATGTTCTTGAGTTAGGAAATATTTATAAATGCATTAAAATGGTCTTCTCAGAACACTGTACAAATGGCACTGACCACTTCAGTACACTACACTTTATTTAATAAAGACTAATGTTTTAAAAGTCATCAGTAGTAAATGATAAATAGAAAAAAAGACGTAAAATGTTAAAGAAATTATGCAAAAAAAAAAGTAAAGTATATGCCAGAACCAATGACTGCAGCACAGTCCCGCTCATGATGGGATGAGAAAACACAGGCAGTTGATATGCCGGAGGATTCACGTCTATCAAGAGCTAATTTATGTGCTCTTACTGAGTAGCTGACTTGCCACAAACTGTAATGAGATTGGCAAATGGAAAAGCCACAGATAATTATGGAGAAGAGATTCTTCTACCTATAATTTTGCTGCGTGCATTGACATTCCTGAATAGCAATTAAATCATTTTTGGTTAAAACCCATCATTTTGTAGATAAAGATCTTTTTGGAAATAACCTGTCGATATGATTTATAATCTTTTGTAGTGGTAAATGGAAATATGTATTAGGTTGAAGGCATTTGGTTACATGCATTATCACCTAATAAATCACAAAAAAAGTGCATTTACCAAGAACTTGCCTTGAAGCATTATTCAAACACGAATCGGTTTACAGGTTTAGAGTTTTATTAGAATACCAGAGAGAACGGTAGAAAAGGGTTTCTCAAATCTTACCCAGAGGTCCAATGCACTGCAGAGATAAGCTCCAACCCTGATAAAACTCACCTACCTGTGATTTTCTAACATGATCAGGTGTGTTTGATTAGGGTTAGAGCTAAACTCTGCAGTGCATCGGACCCCCAGGGTAAGATTTGAGAAACCCTGCTGTAGAATATAAATGCACAATCTTGAGTATCTCTTGTGTACACAGGTACGACTAACAACAGTTTTTAAGTGTCAAGGGGTAGACATGTTTGCAAAAATGTATAGATTAGAAATTATATGCAGAAACAGGGGTGGTTTTCATCGTTTTATTTAGATGTAGCACATGGTTTTATTTACATAAATACGTTTTGAGGATTTATTTAAATGCACGAGTACGACTCTCAAGGGTCACAGCACAGAGAGGGTTTACTTTGCTGGTTTATCCCCAGACTCCAGCTTGGGTGCTTCTTTAGGCTCGCGGTACGCAGGAAATGCTTCCCATGGACTGTTCAAGTCAAACTTACGGAACTCCTGGGCGAGCTCAACAGGTTCAGCTACAACCCGCTTCACTTCATCATCATAACGTACCTGATAAAGATAAGAAAAAAAAAAAGAAAAAATGATTCTATCATGACATTAAATGATTAAATGTTTTGTGTAATTGCTCTGTACTTTTAAACAAACACTAATGTTAAAAAAATTAATTATTTCACAATAATTTTGACATTTCTGATTCTTATCAATACAGAAAACAGTTGTGCAGTTTAATATTTTTGTGAAAGCCATTATACATTGTTTATGATTTTTTTTTAAGCAAAGAACGTTTAAAACAACAGCATTTAAAGCAGCATTTAGAGACAGAGAGACAGCAATATTTTGTGCCTTTACCTCAACATATCCAGACAAAGGAAAGTCTTTTCTGAATGGATGACCTTCAAATCCATAATCTGTCAAAATACGTCTCAGATCTGGATGGTTTGCGAAGAAAACTCCAAACATGTCCCAAATCTGTAATGAAATATCATTTCATAATGAAGCATCGCTACCTCTTAAATCTGATAAAACAAAACTATCGTCTGCATGAAACTACAGCTATGCCGCATGACCTCATAGACATTTACAGTCATTTGCAGTCTGCAGAGTGTCATAGCAGGAGGGAAGTAGCTCGGGGGCTTCCACTGCAAGAGCACTGCAGCTTGTTTCTGAATATATTGCTTTTATATTGACTAAACAGATATCTATTTTTGTACTATAGAATGCTTAAAAGTTCTTCACGAAAAGCTCAGCTGATCACAATAAGACACATACCTCTCTCTCATTCCAGTTAGCCGCCTGGTGCACAGGTACAGAGGAGTCAAGAGGAGTCAGCTCATCAGTGTAGGTCTTCACACGGATGCGTGAGTTATAGCGCAGGGACAACAGATTATACACAATCTGTAAAGGAAATATTTTATCATGAATCCTTTCAGAAAATGTGTAACATTTTATTAAATGCATGAGTGTTTCCCATGCTTATCACTTCTCCCATTCACAATACCAAAGCATTTTGCATGTTGTTGTATTGTGTCGATGTATTTCGGAGGAAAAACACACACAAGTGATCTTACAAGCTCACCTCAAAGCGGTATTGCCTAGTAGGGACATCCACGGCTGTCAGGTCAATCATGTTCCTGAACTGAGAGTTTGTGTGATCTCTCAAAAAGGTGAGAACAGGTATAATCCCTTCTGGGTGGATCATTACCTCCAGCTCATTAAAGCAGGTCACCTAGAATTCAGACAAAGGGATGTACAAGAGAGAACCACTGAGGAACTGCAGATATATGCATCACTTATCAGTCACCGGAAAACGATAAATATGAGAATAACTGACCTGAACTTGTTGCACATATTTGGGGAGAATCTCTGCAATGTATTCTCCAAACTCTGACAGCTGAGTGTGTGTGACTGGATCCTTGGGCCTCACAGTAGCTAAAGCAAAAAGACAACGTGAAACATCAACAGCACCGTCCGTTAAAAATGACAAACCCAAATCTACTCACGTCCGGTCTCAGTTGTTGTTGTCGTCGTTCTTGACTGGACAACAGCAGCGCTCTGTCTAGCAACTATGGGAGAGGTTGAGAGAAAGTAATGCATAACAATATAACACTAGTGCTCATCATCAAGAACTTGAGCCCTGCTCAATTTAAATTTAATGACATTCCTGCTAAAATAACGCAAATATTGTTCATCCATTGAACGAGAAGGTATTAAAAGAAGCTGTACTGGCATTATAAAGATTAAAATTGTAAATGGGTCGACGCTGTCATTAGCGTTCAGTGTATTTGTACTGCCTGCTAGAGCAAGAGGGAAGGTCAACAGCGAAGAAAAGCACAAACATAGAAGAGCGGGTTGTGAGTCCTGTACAGTGAAACTAACAGTGATTACGTAAATAATCCATCATGAAGAGGTCAGTGCTGCCCTTGCTTATTTCTTACCGTTTAGACTTCTTCCAAACCCGCTGCGGACAAATCTAACCAGGGAGGCCGCCATCTTTACTCCCACACCGCGTCGTTCCTCGCGGTATCCGCTGACGCTGACGGCACGAGCGCGTTTCTCAGTGCGCTGCTGCCATCTTCAGGCGGAACAACCGAGCCTTAACAGCTTGACTTGTGTAACGTATGAAACAATATTTAAGCTTGCATAAATGTTTTGTTTATTTGATACATCAGGCTTATGGTTCCTAGAATATAAAGCTCACAAAAAAGCCATTTGGTGCAGTTGTTTAGTAAAACAAAATTCTGCTTGTAGTGTAAATAAATTAGATATTGACTGACTGTTTACTTAATATATATGATCTATCAGAGGAAGAGAAAGTAACAGATTAGGATGTATTTGAGCAACATTTCAATCATGTCAATACTTTAGAGGCACTAATATATCAGATTGTACACATTCTAGGGTTAAAAACATTGACCCTGTATTTCACTAAAACAAGACCACCCCTACCAGTGTTTGTCATCATGTTTATTCAAATCTGTTGCAAATGTTTTTTCTTTGTTTCCTTATAGTAATCATAAAAAATGCATTACATGCTTCCAAACCTACTGTTTACAATTATAAAATATCATGCCTTTATAGATAGCATTCACAAAGAAACAAAAGACTAGTTAACAAATTAAATTTTTTTACAACTTCTGCTACAAAGAAGTCAGTTACAAAACATTACACCACTATCTTAATGAAAAATAAATATTTGTAATTCACTGTCTAAGACACCTGAGGTAATACAAATGACAACAATATTGTTTTATTCACAACATAATTGTTGATCCAGATAGGTGTTATTATAGCTTTAAGTCTGTCTGTTTTTATGTACAGTACACACATTCTTAAAATAATGTATAGAAAAATATACACTTCAACAAGGAAAACAATGTATTACAGCTGTACAGTACTGTATATTCGATTTAGAAGTTGTACACTGAATATCTTCTAGCTGGACTCTGAACTGCACACTTGTTTGTAGTACTCCTGCAGTATCTCCAACTGGGCTGAGCGGATCAGCACGTGAGGTCGGACTGAAGCCAGCATCTTACAGGCCTCTTCTGGACTCCAACAGTGCAGCTGTGAAAGAAAAAAATAGGCGTTTAACTCAGAGCTGTAACTACCATAGACATTTACCCCCTTTAATGATCAAATAGGAGCAAATTGCTGCAATTTGCTGCATTCTTTTATGCACAGGTCTTTTTGTTGTCAGTATGAAAAAAGTTTTAAAGTTACCTGTCAGTGATTTAACAGCATTCATTAAAGTTTAAGATTTAGAAATTTTTTTTTAGATTTAAGTAGCTAAACATATTTTACAGTTTTACAACAGAAATGTACCTGACTCAATCATTAAATTCCTTTAAAAAAGGACTCTGCCTACGCTGTAAAAAAAAATTATAAACTGAAATATAGTGTATGGAATTTTATATGGTTTTTTCTTTAAAAAGGGAAGTGAAGCTAAGGTGTAAAGGTTCCTTTGAACTGCCTATGTGTTTTTTAATTAGAGAAGTGATCAGCATCACTTCAGTTGAGCTATATATCATTTTCCTCTTCAAAAATTCCCACCAATAAAATTAAGAAGCTAAAAAATATAAATGCTTCATTTAAAAAAAAGTACCTAACAAATAAGCAACCACACAATGACAAATACTGTTCACAGAAATGACCTATGACATAGAGCTTTGGTGTATATTGTATAATTGCTCATGGTGTATGTATGCAGTCTCATACCCACCCTGATGAGGTATGCAGCTGCAATAGTTGCACTGCGCGAGCGGCCAGCCTTACAGTGAATATAGACACTGGTGCCCTGCTCTCGATGTTTCAAGGCAAAGTCCACACCCTTGTGAATGTGCTCTAGGCTGGGGACACCTGTCAGGTCCACTGTGCTGAGTCTGATCTGCTCCACGCCAACATCTTGCCACTCCTGTTACGTAACCATCAGGAAAGAAGCATCCTTAGATGTACGTTGACATATGTACATATGGTGGGTAATAAGACACTTACCTCAGCTGAATTGCAGAAATATTTTGTCTCATATTCTTCATTCATAGTAATGACTCCTCTGACTTTCTCTTTTTGGACCAACTATAACCAAATCAGACAAGAGGCATTAGGCGAGTCCTGGAACAGTACGTGAGTTTGATAATGTGTTATTTTTTATAATCAGACAGGTAATCGTCATAAATACAGCAAATGGCTGCTCTTACCTCCTCTGTCATTGACCTGAATGGAAGAGCACCGAGAATGACAGTAGGGTCCACGCGATTATACCATTGCCTGGAAGTGATCTTTTCCATGAAAACATTGTAAGCGAGTGTGGGATAAAATAAAGTCCTTGCTAGAACACTCGACATCGTTCCTTGAGTAAACGAACGACACGCACAACTTCAAACGTGTCACAAGGGTTTCATTCTTACTACTCCTACATAACTACAATACACTACAGAGGCTAGGTCTTCTTTCACGCCTCTCACAGATCCTCAACATTGCCATCTTCTGTTTTGGAGGTTGATTTCCTAAACACAAATTGGAAAAGGGATAAATGAACTGAACCAAGAACGCCTTTAGTTATATATTGGAGAAACACATTTTGTGTGATGAAGTCACGGCCTGCTGAAGTCATCAAATTAAAGTCACGGCCTGCTTGTGAACGAGTCTCGTCATTTTGCGGAGGGTTTGTTAATGTTTATAATTGGACATCAATGAATCAATTTCACTATAACGTAGGCTTGTTAAAAATACTACAACACAGCGCAAAATATGCAGTTATGAACAATAACAATATGTTAAAAAAAACAAAAAAAAAACAATTTAAAATCGTGGTTTATTTGAAATACATTAGCTTGCACAGTTTATCCAAACGAAATGCAATGCAAGGTTGCACTTTATTTGAAGGTGCCGCGGTTACAGTATAATTGTATATTTATATATTTAAATACTGAGTATCTTTTATTAACTGCATGCACTTGCTATATGTTAAGGATCAGGATTAGGGACACTTGCATGTAATAAGACATAATTATTTGTTATTATAATACTAAGTACATGTAACGTCTAACAAGGACACCTCAAAATAAAGGTTTGCACACCACTTTTAAGGATAAAGATAGATCACAATTTTGTTCATGTAATGTGGTTAAGGTCCGTATTGCAGTGTGCTTGTGTCCCCATATTGGAAATGACTGCATTACGTAGTAAATCTGACTATTAAACCCATAAGATACCAATAGAGCTGCACAGACATCAAGTCACTTCACATTAACAAGTCTGTCGGTTACACACGCTTGATGTTTATCTCCATATCACACACGCAGACCTCTTGGGCTTTTATTGACTTGAGCGACCACGTGAGAGAAACGTACATCTGTGTCTTTAAGAAGGGGGGAGAATTCTAACCAATTGCTTTTAACTCTTGTTTTAATTATTCATATGCGAATTTACATAAAGCACACTCCGAAGTTGTGTTCATAGTAGCGTCTCTTAACGATCTGACACCAGAATCACGCGTTTATTCAATGCATTTCGACAGAGGCTCCACCCCACTCCCCTTTTAATAAATGTGATGGTGCATGCAGGAAAGACAGCCATTTTGCACCGTCCCTCTTCCAACATAGAAAGTAGGTTGTCGTGGGAAGACGTAATCAGAGAAAACTACTAACTCACAAATCCCACCGCACAATCATTCCCCTGTGTCAGCACACCATACCTACTCAGTTTCCTCCGTTTGCAAAAGGGGGCATCGAGGGTAAGTGTTGATTGTTCATGGTTGTAGCCGCGCGAGCTAGCTAGGTGGTGGTTGTTTACGGTCGCTAGCACGCGCTAACATGCGTCATTATGTAAGAGTAGATCGACCACCGCGCGCCGTTGTGTCGCTTATAACGTTAGATACTGTTTGATCAATAGTGCATGCACAGTTGAGTCGAAAATTACCTGAACTTGTGTAACTTCGGCGAGCTGTTCTGCTAAGCTTAGCATCGTTGAGAGGAGTAACTATGCAAAGCAATTAAAAAGATGCAGGTGACGAGCAGGATTTGGACAGGTCGCTCGCTGGGTTGCACACGCGGTCTTTGCATCGCATGTGTTTTCACTGCGAGCGCTGTGGAAATGAGCAAACTAGAGGTCTTGTTGGAAAACGCACGGTCACTCCCTTGCTAAATGAACGCAGCAAGTGTGTTAGTATAGCAGTGTTTAAGTTTGAGCACAGGGGCCCTGTCATGTTTGCCCGTTTGTGGAAAAAAGGGCCCTTCTGCAAGTAAAATGCAACTTTGTGGCTCGGTCTCATATTGATCAAAAGGAGGTAACGTTATCGATCCCGGCAAAAGTTAGTCGTGCGACTCTCTGAGCACTTGCTGAGAACAGACTCGTCTCTAGAGCTTTTCATTTCATTTTTTTAAAGCTAACGGGGTGATAGAATATACATACACCACATGTAACTGCTCCTGGGGTCATCACATTCACTGGCAGTGTTTGTATAGCTTAACGCTCATATAGCCTAGCTGTTTGCTTCCACGAAGTCTGTCAGTGAAAAGCGTAAGGTTAGGTGTAGTGAGTATCTGGCCTTCTGCTTTGAGCTCAGAGGCCTGTTCAAGTGAAAGCTGCTGCTGTTCAGGACTGTCACGTGAACTATCCCTATCATTTGATAAGAGCTTCACAATGGGTGATTGTGCATTTACTTGCAAGCCAAAACCATTGTGTAGTTATAATGCACAAAGCTCTCTGAATCCATAAAGTCACGTTATAGTGACTGTAGCAGGACTAGTCAGTGCTTAATGCAATGGTAATCTAATGTGGACCGTATTCTGTTGGGAGTGCTTTATCATATTCGAAGCGTTGCGACCTTCAGTTCTGGTTTGGCATAGAAATAATGAGTTAAATCTAGAATGGGAGCCTTGTAGGTAAAAGCTTTTCAGGGAAAGGCATTATGCTCTGATCATTTAACGGTGAAGTAAATGGGATATTTTCGCCATAATGTTTATGCAACGCATCTTTTAAGCACAATGGGTAACCATTGAATAAAGTTGTTGAAAATGTTACACTAAATGTTTAACTATATTATCTTAATGTGCATATATAAGGGCAGGATGTGCCTATATTGTGCTTTTGCATTGCATTAGGTTTCATTGGATAAAGCCAGTCGTAACTGACCTGTTCAGGCCTTATCTGACATTAGCAGGATGTGCATCATCGACTCTCTTGTAAGATCTGTCTGTCTCTGTGGCTTGATTGTAAAGGAAAAACCCAACTCTAATAGAGCCAGTATAAATAATACACGAAGACAGCAAATTAGCCCCTGTGTCTTTCTCAGCATGGTAAAGGACAGCAAGTCCGCAAATACTGGGAATCAGCCCAGATGTTCATTGATAAAATGCCGGTCTAACCGTACGGCTGTTCTTTCTACAGATTGACGGGAGCAACATTTCAGAAAAGCAAGGCCACTGAGAGGGTAAGTGCTTCTCACTTCTGTGTTAGGATGCATTACAATGGATTGTTTGTTGAGCGGGACGTTACAATGTCATGTGTGAATGTGGCAAAGGTAGGTATTATTCATATTCTAAATGGCTGGCGCTCCGAACATGATTTGACTAGAATCATCAGACAGCACACACAAAGCCAGCAGATTAGTTTGAGAGGTTGCAGATGAGTTGATTCAGTCCCTATGAAGCTTGGAAACGTTGCCTGATCAGAAAAACCACAATACTGGTTCTTGAACTAAGGTTTCTATTTTTGTTACTGTCATAGAAATGAGCATTTGTGGCCTGTGCTCTTCAGACTGTTTGGATGTTCGGTGCTTGTAGTTCCCAGGGTATTGAACTTTTAATGAGAGCCACCGGTGTCATATCTGGGAACTTTAATACTGCAGGACTGCTAGCGTTTGGATAATTGGTGTCAGCTTGTAGTAAAGTATTGTCACACATGTGGAGGTCCTATGTCGTTTAGGATTTTGCACCTCTGATTCTGTCAGTTTATGTTGTGGTGTTCGAGAGCAGCATGAAGCAAAATTGCATGAAATGAACTCTCTGTTCCTTAGTGTTTAGTGCTCAGAATTGAAGACAAATGGTTTCCTTGGTAACTTGTTAGTGCGTGCACACACACACACACACACTCACTCTTGTGTGTTGATGCTCCTACGGTGGGCCGTTCTTTGCAGTTGGATTTTTGTCCTGCATGGCAACACCTCCATTATCTGCAACTGCGGCCTGACAATTCCAGCAGACTCCATACTCATGTATGCGTGTATTTACATGATACTGAGTGATTTCAGAGGAGTGTTCGACTGGTGGGTCTGGAGTGCAGTTGTAGGTGCAACTTCAAGGGGGTTTATGCCTCAGTTAAAGGGGGAAGGGATGTGTGTCAGAGTGCAGGCTCTTTAAAGGAGCCATCAATCATCTGTAGCTTCACCTTTAAGAGACTCGGGAGGAGACAAAAATACTTGTACAGAGCCACTGAAAGTCTTTTCGCTACTGTGCTTACCATACTAATGCTTTAAGGCAAGAAGCTTTTTGGTTTTGACTTCTGTCAGATTTCGCTGTAGTAAGTTCATGTCTGACAGTTGCTGCACCACGGCAGCTGTTAAATCGTGACAACGCTCTCCAGGAGGGAGTTACCACATGGAGGTCAGCAGCACCTGTCGGGAACATTCCTGTTTGTGCTCCTGCTAATGTGGCTAATGAATGCCATTAAATACCCAAGTAATTACTCCTATACATTTAAATATATCCAAGATATGATACTATGGTTATTTTTTTCTTGTAAGGGACTATATATTGTAGTCGAATTTCACCGTTTGTGCTGCACACTCATAATGTATAGTGAGATAAAATTACAAAAATCTGTCTTGCATGCATTTCAGATGTCCATAGGATGCACACATTAATAATATCTGAATATGATTTCCTGGCTGTCATGTTCTTCCAACCTATAAGACTATTGTTCATAGTGGTGGGCGATTTAACGGTACACATGACACGATTAACCATTAGAAATTTGTCAACTGATTTAGATTTAGCGACTTTTTAGACCCCCTTGCGAAATTTTTCCAAAAAAACAACTAGTGACAAATCTAGCGACTTCTTGGACAGACCTCGGCGAGTCTGGTACTGGCGCGCAAGCTCGTTTCCCCAGTGTGCGCACACCTCTCGGTGCTGCAGCGGTGAGTTCACTTACATGTGACGAAACCAACAACCAGGAGATTGAAAAGAAAAAAAGGTTCGTCTGTGGTGTGGAATTGATTTGGGTATAGAAAAAGTGATACGAATGAGATGAACGGGATTAGCAAGGTATGCAAGAAAATGGGACATTCTAAAACGCTTTTAAAACGCTTAATGTGGCTTAACTCACTTAAAAACTGACGAGGGAAGGCCACATTTCTGTCAAACCTTCCTTGTAATAATCCCTAACAACTGTCAAAAAACGAGCCCGTGTTCAACAGATAAAGTGAATAATATAACGTTTTTACGTGTTTTCTCCCCCATAGAAGTCCATTATAAGGTAACAGCTTAACGTAGTTAACTGTACCTTAACAACGACCGGGAGAAACCAAACTTCTGTCCAATTTTATTTATAATAAAGACTTGCCACTGTCAAAAGAGCAAGCTCTTATTCAGTTTATAAAGTTAATATGTTAAGTCTTCACCTCGATTATAAGGAAACAACTTAATGTGATATTTTTCACTTTATCTGTCGAATATGGGCTCGTTCTTTTGACAGTAACATTAGTTAGTGATTATTACAAAAAAGCTTTGACAGAAATTTGGGTTTCTTTTGTCGGTTTTTAGGTTTTTTAAGCCACGTTAAGCGTTTTAGAATGTCCCGGTGGAGACTGATATACTGTCAGGCAATGTTAGAATCTGTTGTTCTGAGAAAAAAAAATAAAAACCCATTAAACGTACAGTAAACGTTTTTTTTTTTTACTTATTGCTGCAATTCAGTTTAAATAAAATTACGTTATATGAAATAGTTTCTTTGTGTTTTGAATTTTTATTTATGCATTTTCAGATACAAATTGCTATATTGTGATATATCGTTATCGATGTAGAAAATTGCTTCTATTGTGATAGAAGATTTTGGTTATATCACCCACCTCTAATTGTGGAAAACAGATGAAGATATGAGCATCACTTTTGCTATCCAGCTATCAAAACTTTTATGCTTCACAAAAGATATTGTTGAAGTAATCCATATGAATTGAGTGGTTTAATACAAGTCTTCTGAAGAAACTTGCTTCATGTGATAAAGAGGTTTAGTGTAGGTCTTTATTCACATGTATTGATCAGTCCACATATTGAGTCCAATAGGGTCGACACTGAATGCACTGACTCTGTGAGCAACTAGAAAGGCAGCTTGTTAAAGGAATATGAAAATTACCCCATATTTTACTCACCCCAAGTAATCCCAGAGCTGTAGACTAACTTGTTGCTCTGGTGCACCTAACTTAGCACAAAAGTAAGGCGCACCCAAATTTTCATATAGGCAATATTGACATGTAAATGATTAACTAACACTGTGTTTACACTAAACAAAGTCTATGTTCACACAGCAGCAGAATACG
The DNA here is from genome assembly GCA_032361065.1 of Enteromius trimaculatus. Lineage (NCBI taxonomy): Eukaryota > Metazoa > Chordata > Actinopteri > Cypriniformes > Cyprinidae > Enteromius > Enteromius trimaculatus. The sequence continues at coordinate 13,480,196 of JAUMHP010000052.1, read as the reverse complement.
GTTGTCAGTCCTGTTTTTGAGTCCTTAATACGGTTGCATTCACACACAGTTTGGTTATTTACGGGTCTGACAACTGCATTCTGTAACCAACCTCACATCAGTAAATTTTCCGGACTCACAACTGCATTCTCGGGAATGCAAGCACTGTGTGAACTGAACAGGACAGGAGCCAAAGACCCAAAACACATATTTTTAAATCTCAAACTGTGTTCGTCTTATAAAAGAAAGACATAAAAAGGTTATTTTCACTTTTGGGTGAACTATTCCTTTTTAAGTTAATGCACTCTGAATTAGTGCAACCCAACAGTGAACAACTGTATTCTCATTCATTAACGTTAAGAACGATTAATAAATACTGTAGTAAATGTAGGCTGTTTTTCATGTTGGTTAATACATTAATGTAACTACGGCTGGGTGTAGCCAAAAAATAAATGTTAGAATGATTTTTAAGTAGTTAACTTGAAAATGTAACTATAACATGATTAAAGTAACTTTCTTTTACCATTAACTTTCTAGCTTTGTAAAATTCTATTCCAAGCGCACTTCACATGAAATTGTCAATGTGATGTTAATCACTTGTTGTTTGAGGAAAAGATGCATGAACTGTTCAATAATAATACAAATATAATAATACCTAATGGTAAAAACTGAGCTTGTGAAAAGTCCAGTATGTAAGTGTGCTTTTCAGAACAACAGAATTAATGGAGGGTTAATGCATTTTTATACCATTGATTCCTCTGAGCTGCTTCTGTGGCATCTTATGCCCTGCACATCACAGAAATCAAATATGCATTTAATGCAGTGAAGTGAACCAGGGCTCAGTTGATTTAACAACCCCTTTCGGATTATTTACACACTGTTTGCTGCTCTTTGGTAATTCTTGTAGCAGTTTTAATTTCTGCCATTAGGTAGCGTTCTGTTTTTGGACAGTGAGTAGTAGGATGCCAGTTTATGACCCTTGGCATTCTGAACTGCTGGCACGACTTGCCGCTCTGGTCAGGATGTAGTAGTATACGTTGTTGTTTTTGTTGTCATACAACGAGAAAGGGGATAGAGGTGTCTTATACTGACTGACTGATTGGTGGTTGGTAAATGTCCACCTATGCCCCTCTCTCTGCTAGGTTGTTCCAGATGCTTCAGTGTAACCCCATTTGTCCACTGTGCTGTCTGTCTGTGCCTGTGTTCGAGAGCGAGTTTTATAGATGAACTGTGCTGACCATATGCTCTGCCCCCCCTCCACCCAAAGGCCTATAACACTGCCTTACATAGACAGTCCATGAATAAGCCACACAGTCACTCAGCAGTCATTAAAACATGGCATGGCCTATGGTCTTCTCGGAGCATTCTCATTATACTTTCAAGGTCAGAAGACACACCACAGCTGCATAAAGAGCAATGCTTAATCATTGATGAGCACAGCGTTGGGGAATAGCTAACCAAAAGGTGCAGTGATGGTAGTAATAGTTTGTAGTTCAGGAACTTTAGTAGTGAAAAATGGAAATCATTCAGATGCTACATCAAAGCACTCAAATGTGTTGGAAAGGGCCACATATTTATCTTAAGTAGCTGAAATGAATCCCCAAACAGTCCCTCAGCTTGATTTTTCTCTTGTAACCTGCCAGATCATATCTCTGACCCAAAATGGTCCTTTGTGCTTATTTATATTTTGATAAGTTGTACAGAATGTGAGTACTCCAAACACCAATATTATGTTACTGCTGCATCCGTTATAGTTGCTCACCACAGATCTGATATGTGAGGCTTTTAACAGAGCTGTCTGCTGAGTATAGGTGTTTTACACAGTGTTGCAGCTGTCAAACTCCCTCTGTTCTCTGTTTAATTTTTTTTTTAGTTAATAGAAATTTTCTTTAAATATATGGCAAGCCCAATGTTTAATATGCGGGTGTGATCTGCGTTTGAAAACATAGGAAACCTTGATGTTTGAGCCTCTACAAACTGATTTTGTCTGATGAAAGTGAGAAGCGCTTCATCTCAGATGATAGTCTATCGTCCAGGTCATCCAGGAAGTGCCATCTTTTTCTCCTACATAAGTGTTTTATGTGTGCATGCAGTTTTGTGACCTGTGGTTTGCATGCTGTCTATTCTGTCAGAAAACGTCTCTCTTGTTCTTTTTCCCCTTTCAGTATGCGTTTTACCTGTGTGTATGTGTCTGATGTGTGTGTCCTGTAATGTTTGGTGTGTTTCTGTAGCGTTTGACAAAGGCACTGGATGGATAGCATCGACGCTGAAGCCCTCTACCTGACCACAGCGCAGCACGGGCAACCTCAATGCGAGCTTTCCCTTCCTGCTGTGGAAGTACCTGCCCTTGGCGGGTAAGAACACATACACTTCATGTCTTTTTTTTTATTTTTTTACCCAGGGTACGAGGTAACCCTCCACCTGCAGGTTTTCCCTCAGTGGGAAACAAATCTTTCAAGCAGCTTCTTTTCGAAGCTGGAATGAGAAGAAAAAAGTAACTTGCTCTTTCTTTGCCATTGCTCCTGTTTCTGAATTATTACTGTGCCTGCCGTGTGCACCCCACCAGATGTCACTGCATGGCTAGCGATGATGTCATGGCCTGTTTGAATGTCTGACGGGCCATCGAGGAAGAAATTAAATGGTTACATTCTGATTAATTGCTCAGATGTTAACTCTCTCTTGTAGAGGGGTATTCTTTTATAAATATATGATTTATGTGCACTTCTTTTAGAATGAATCGGCATATTATTTATATTATTTAGATCTTTTGGAAGTGTTGTTAGAATGTTTCCATGTTACGTTGTTTACATGGGCCTATCGCTTTTATTTTTAATTATTTATTTATTTATTTATTTATTTTTTGCGCTAAACAAAGCCAAACCGTGGACCTCAGCCTGCCTGTGGCTTGTTTTGTTTGTCGCCTTTGACTGCGAGCTTATAACACGACCCTTGCCGCATGACCCTGAGCAGCCTGCTCCTCCCTCCCTTCCGCCACCCCTTCATGCTGGAATAGTGTACAGCATGTGGCCCACTGCTGGAACCCGATTGTGTCCTGGGGGCGCTTCAGCTCAGGGATTACCAGAGAGCTGTCCGTCCCCATTCATTCCTGCCGCTCACTCACGCTTATCAGCATCAATCTGACACTCTATTTATCTGACACTGCACTCAGTTCTGCTTTGCTAAGAGAAAAACTCACAAAAAAGTCCCCCTCCATCAGCACTTTCCTTTGTGGGAGCAGGGGTGCAGCTTTTAGTGGCCTGTTCGGCCCATCCTAATCCTCAGTCCCAGCCCAGTGACCAGAGCTACGGCCTGTGTTTGTCATCCAGCACAGTGCCGAGCCTCATCGTTGTCTCTCTCTGCTCCATGTCGATTTGAGTTTTGTGGGGTCTGATCAGCCCCCGTGAGGTGTACACTTCCCTTTTCTTACCCAGCTGGTCCCATGTCACTTATGACTGAACCTTGAGAGACGTACTTGACAGATAGTCGCTGTGGTTGATTTAGTGTTTAAGTGTGAGAGAGTGTTTTTGTGGATTCTGTCGCCGTTCATTTGAGACGAACTGACTAGTGAAGTGCTAAAGAAAATGGCTTCCTTTAAACTGGATTTTCTGCCAGAGATGATGGTGGACCATTGCAGTTTGAGTTCCAGCTCAGTGTGAGTACAGTTTTGACTTTTGCTTGGTGTAACTTATGTACTAATACCTTAATGTCTCCTTTTATTGATGGTCACTGTATTAGGGTGAAATAGTCACGTTTTTTAAATGTTTAATAGTTAATTTTATCAATCAGTGTGATTTACAATCATATAAGTGATTAACTGGTTTGGTTACTTGTTATTTGAAGCTGAGCGTACAGTGAAATATATTTTTTTTTTTTTTTTTTTTGTGAATGTGAGTTTGATTCAGGCTTCATTCAGGAGAGGAAAGTTAATGCCCATTAGAGGCCTGCAGTGAGGGCTGTTAGTTCTTGTTTACTACACAATCCTGCAGTAAACATGTTGTTTTTCCACTATTTTATTCACCAGGTCAGTCTCCTAAGGAAAATGCTGTAGAATGAAAAATGATTTAGGCATTCCAGAAGCACTGCTTCCTGGTCTTGAAAATGTTTCTCAAATAGTTCAACAAGGAAAGTGAAACCCTAGTTTTCACTCCTTGCTGGAGCATCTTGAGTGGCTGTACCCTGTCTGTTACAGGATGGCCTGTATTGCTCCTGATATTATTGCTAGGTTTACATATAAAATGCAAGGGTGTATTCTTTGCTGTTTCAGGATTCTGTGTTTTATTTTTTTTTAATTCACAAGGGTTGTTTGTGTGAGATTTTACATCCTCAAAAGGAGCAATTTAACTAAGAACAGGGCAAGAGACTGCTGCCTCAGCCATGGTAAATTCAGTTCTGTTTGTTGTTTGCTGTGTAAGGAATGCAGAAAAGTGCTCATTAAATGTGACCCTGGACAACAAAATAACAAAATTAGTCGTAAGTGTTAATTTTCCGAAATTAAGATTTATTCATGATCTGAAAGCTGAATAAATAACCTTCCCGCTGACGTATGATTTGGGTGGATAGGGCAATATTTGACCAAGATACAACTGTATGAAAATCTGGAATCTGAAGGTACAGAAAAATCTAAATGCTGAGATAATCACCTTTAAATTTGTTCAAAGGACGATCTTATCAATGCGTATTACTAATCAAACATTAAGTTTTAATATATTTTCAGTAAGAAATTGACTAAATCCCTTAATGAAGCATTATCTTTATTTACTATCCTAATGATTTTTGGCAAAAAATAAAAATCAACAATTTTGACCCATAACAATGTATTTTTGGCTATTGCTACAAATAAACCCCAGCGACTTGAGACTGGTTTTGTGGTCCAGGGTCACAAATAGACTTCATATTGAAGGCAGCATTCATATGGTATTCATCCTAATTCGAATGCATCCAAAAAAAAGCACAATAGAACTAGATGTAACCAAATATATCAGTGCAGATATGAGGGCAAAATGAACCGTTTCTAGTATCACTGTTGTATATTTAAGCTCTTCAAACTACTCAGCTGTTCAAGAAAACTAGCTTGTCCACTTTTTCAGAAAACAAACAAGCATTGGTCTGCATTCTGTTCTGTACATAAAAAAAAAAAAAAACAGAAAAACATGAAGCTATTAAACACACATTTATGATAGTTCTGACTTTTGTGAGATTCTGATCATTGTCGTATCAATACAGTGCATTAACATGAGAAATGTAGCAATTAGCCTAAATTGTGAAATGCTTCAAATAACATTTCAACAAGATTATAAGACTATAATTTACAATAGGTCGTAACTGGAAATGCCTGTATGGATGAGGATCATTTGGATTAGGATCATTTGAATTTAAAAGTGAGAATGCACTAGTGTATGCATAGCCTTACATTTATGGGCTTACTCGCTACAGCCTCACATGTGAGTCACGTCTCTGGGTGTAACCAGTATAAATTAGTGTTCTTCCTTGATGGCCAATCACCAGCCCTTGATTTAGCACATCAAGCATACCGCATGCTTATTGGCTGACTAAGATGAGGTTAACCCCTCAGTTAATGAAAATCCGTGCTGAATGACAGATGTACCCAGTGGTATCACAGCACTTTGGTTGGTGCCTAAAAAGCAACTCTACCCAGTCCTACAATCTTGATTATTTCTTCTCTCTTCCTAGATGTCAGGTTGTTCTTCTACTCTTTGTTAGTTTTAGTTCAATCGAGAGTCTTCTGTAACATCATGTTCTGATTTGCGGCAGTAACTGATCAGTTCTCTAGGAAAGTTTACAATCCTAAAATGGTTTTGCCCCATTGAACATCTAGTGATCCCCTGTCCCTGATTGGGTGATCGTCTGGAGAATCTCTGTTATTTGCTTGTCTGAACAAGTTCAGGTTGCTGTAAAATCGACAGAGTAGAAGGTTTTATTAGCTCTGCTGTCTTCGGATCGATAAACGCCATTAATCTGGCTTTTAGCTGCTGGCTAATGCTGCTCTTTGTCAGCAGCACAATGCTGTGTTTATCTTAAAGTGGTCTGTCATTCCACTGATCAGCAGCTGCTGAAGAGAGTGATGAAGCAGTGCTTCAGGCCTGTCAGTGACGTCACTCACAGCTTGCCCTCATGCTCCACTTTGTCAAGCAGCGCTGTGAAGATGCCTCCCAGACTTTGTTATACTTTTTAGATGTCTGACATTTTCTCTTTTTAAAGTCTAGTTTTTGTGGTTTATTGATTTAAAGTCCCATCTATTTTCTAAATGCATCATAATTATAAACCTTTTTTTTTTTATCTATTGCAATCCGTTGCATGACACAATACAGAAGAAAAAGCAATTTTTGTTTCATCAGTTATTAATTCAGTTAGTTGTAAGCTAATTTAAGCTCATTTTTAGTTATTTCTCTCTTCAGAAAATCTTGTGCATGACCTGAGCGAACCAATTATAACTTTATGGATGTTTGAGTGGGGATTTTACTCAAATATTTGATCTTCACATGGGGCTAACTGCTAAAGAATTTATAATGCAATGAAAGCTTTAGCACCCTGTTTTTACTTCTAGCTTGCATTGCTAATCACTAATAACCATTTTAGTTTTTAAATATGCGATGTGGCCGTTTGTAAATTGAATGTGTGTAACTTCCAATGTCATTTGGCTTCCAGTTATGTTAAGCTAAGAAACAGCTTGTTTTGCTGCTTGATATTGCAGACCCATAGTATTTTAGTGCATTTTTGTAAATACAACTTGATTGTAGTGCAGATAGTTTACTGCACTGTTATTTTTTATTATTGTCCTATAGTGGATAATGAATCTGAGATCTCTCACATTCACAGAACATAGCTTAGTTCTTTATTGCAATATTACATTAAGTATGTTTTTTTTGTTTGTTTTTTTTTCCATGGCAAATAAGATTTACTTAAACTGATTAATTGGATAAATTTTGTATTTGGATAACATAATACTTTAAACAATTGAGTAATATACTATAGTTCTAACACCTGGTGCACTGTTAATAAATTAAGTAGGGTATATATTAAGTGTTTTTATTTTTGGTATAAAAAGATTGTGTGCATCCTTTCATTTGTCGTGTTTAATCTGTATCTGTCAGGGAGACTGGCGATATTACGGGGTCGTGTCCTTAAGACTCATTAAACGGGCATCTATGTATATATTTTTTTTGTAGAACAAAGAAGATGAATGGGTCTCTGGACCACCCAGACCAGCCCGACATTGATGCTATAAAGATGTTTGTGGGTCAGATCCCCCGGACGTGGTCAGAGGATCAGCTGCGTGAGCTGTTTGAGCCCTATGGTGCAGTTTATGAAATCAATGTTCTTCGGGACAGGAGTCAGAACCCCCCACAGAGTAAAGGTACTTGACAGTCCGTACACTGCAGAATGAGAGATTTTCCATGTCAGATACTCTCAAAGCTTATAGTTTGTTCCAAAACCTAGTGAGCACATTTCTCACTCACTCACTCACACACACACACACACACACACACACACACACACACACACACACACAAGCGCGCACAGTGCTGCATAAAAGCAAATTGTCTTAGATGCCAGCCTATTTAAGTAGCCCACTTTTTGGAACAGTCCTTACATTAGAAACGTGCCAATGATTCCTTAAAATGCTGCTCACTAGGGTTTGGAACAGAGATCTAGAAATTGGTCTCAGTGGAAATGTTGTCAACTTGGACTTGGTTCACAGACCATTTATTGCATTTGCAGGTTGTTGTTTTGTCACATATTACACCCGTAAATCTGCATTAGAAGCACAAAATGCCCTTCACAACATGAAGATTCTTCCAGGGGTGAGAAAAGGATCTACTTTTTTATTTTATTGTATTAAAAATGCATTAATCCTCAAGCGTGTTGTCAGATGAACTGGCCTTCTACTATTTATTGCTCTTAAAAAAGCATCAAATCTGCACACATACTGACATGCTTTTAGAAAAGCTTTTCAGTACACCCAGTGGAGCTGTTAAAGCTTTCAAACAGCTGATTTCTCATGGCGGCTAAGAAATGTCAGTGTTGATAAATCACATGTGATTTTAATTATTTTATTTATTTATTTTTTCCTTCTCTCTATACAGATGCATCATCCCATACAGATGAAGCCTGCAGACAGTGAGAAAAACAATGGTGAGTGACTTTAATGTACAAGAATGACAGACTATAATGAGAGACACATGCTAATGTTCAAAAATGTATGGTCATTGTTTCAGCATTGATATTTATTGACCCGGACTTGAGCATATTGGACTTATTTCTGCAGAATCACGTGAAGCTGAAAACTGAAATGATGCAGAAAAATCAGCATTGTCATCAGTTTTAAACTACATTTTAAAACGCATGTTAAAATGGGAAGCTACTGTTATTTACAAAACCTTATAGACCTTTGAACATTAGTGTATCGCTTGAAGAAGTTTCCACATTGACTGTCAAACAGCTGCGCAGAGACTGCTGCCATAACACGCTTTTCTTGTATTTCAGCGGTAGAAGACCGAAAGCTGTTTGTTGGAATGATTTCAAAGAAGTGCAATGAGAATGACATAAGGCTCATGTTTTCTCCATATGGCCAAATTGAGGAGTGCCGCATACTGAGAGGTCCTGACGGACTGAGCCGTGGTGAGAGCTCAAACGCATGTATATCATCGCTACCGCCATCCAAAACAAATTACACGCGCATGATGGGATGCTCTACCCACAAACACAGCAATGGAGGCAGTGCTATGAATGTTTTGACTCGTAGAATGAATTGAGCTTCAGCAGCTTCTAGTTTTTCCAATCAGGGCTCTAGTAGCACACTAATAAACATCTTTACCAGTCACTCTGCTCGCTCTCATTTAAGTTATTTTGAGGAGGCAGTGTTTCACGTAACTAATAGTTGCAGACACAACCCATCAGAGAAAAATGAGACTCAATTGGCTCCCGCCGGCCCGAATGAAAATGACTTCATTTATCCCAGACTCAACATGGCAGCTGATATCAGAGGTTATATAACTGCGACCGCATGCAACAAATTGCTAATATATGCACGGTCGCTTTAATCATTCATTTGGGAACGTTATTCTCTAAGTTTCTAGCTGTTGTTTTTCCTGCGGTGTAGAGAATCACTGATTTCAAGTTAACCAAAGTGTAACCAAGGGAACATAACGCACATTGAGGCCCACGCTATTTATTTTAGAATTGGCTTGAGTGAACTTGCTGTCCATCACCATGGGAACTGCTTAAGTGATAGGAACGACCCATATTGACTCAGCAACCCTCATACCCATTCGCTTTTCAAAGAGACCGGGCCTGAACCCTGTTTTGATATTCTGTGTGGTAGTTCATTAGTACTTTTTGTTTATGCTGTTATTGTTTATCACAAAAGTTGGTGTCCTTTTTGAATTTACTTTCATGCTTGTCCGCAGGCTGTGCCTTCGTCACATTCACAGCGAGACAGATGGCCCAGTCTGCCATCAAATCCATGCATCAGTCACAGACCATGGAGGTAAACGCATATCATTTCTGCAGTTAAGCTTGATATTTCTGTGCTTAAGAGACAATGAATGCCTTAATGCATAGTATACAGCAAATACCATTCAAAAGAAACATCATTAAGATGTTTTAAAAATGAAGTCTTTTATGTTCACCAAAGCTGAATTTATTTGGTCAAAAATGTTGAAGTTGTAATAAAAAAAATTGTGTAATGCCGTTCCATTTATTTAAATGAAATGTTAAAAATACAGCATGAGACGGAGCTTTATCTGTAAATGTAGCTTATTCAAGGATGCACTGAATTGATCTGTGATTTTCAAGCCAAAAAAACATACTTTCCCCAAATTTATGAATAATAGTGTATTTTGAAAGCCTGAGGCACTGTGGTAACATGTTAAGAGACATATTGGTGAAAACTTGGTGTTTATATTTTCTTGACTCCTTGCATTGATTACTTAAAATTCAATTCTATGCTGCATTTTAATTTCTGCTTGCTTGTGTCCCACAGGGCTGTTCTTCTCCCATTGTGGTAAAGTTTGCAGACACGCAGAAGGATAAAGAACAGAAACGTATCGCCCAACAGCTGCAACAACAGATGCAACAGCTCAATGCTGCCTCCATGTGGGGAAATCTTACAGGACTGAACTCACTAGGGCCACAGTATCTTGCAGTGAGTACACAGGACAGATCGTGTTGCATCTAAAGTCTATGCACGTAGAAACCATGATAATATTGAGGACCGTTTAAAACATGCAAACTTGACTACATAAACTGCATAACGCACTTCCGGTATGAAAGCATTTGTGTTTGGTACATGAGGGCTGGGGTTTGTTCCATCTAGGACTGTCACGAGATTCAAATTTCAATGATTTCCATGGCCAAAATGATGATTGTGTTATCTGTAGTATTAACACATTTAGAAGCATTATTTGCTGTTTCTCTTTTGGCCAATGAATCTCATGTAGGGAGTTTTTAACCATAGCTGTATACTTTTGCCAGTAATCCTCTCCCGTAATGGTTTGTGCAGCGTCTGTAGCTTTGTGACTTCATCTTTTTTCCTGGTTGAAAACTAGTATGTTACACATCGAGCAGATACTGGCGCTGAATTATTTACAAGATTAGAGAGAAGTGTAGTTTAAACATTTACACGATTACATTTTTCAAGTATCACTTTTGTCTTTAGTACCACTATATTGCAACACCTCTAGCTACATATAAAATAAATATTTTTGTATGCATTATTATCTGCATATTATTTAGATTGCAGTAAAATCTTTTAATCAGTCCAATTCGCCTTTGAAATGTTGCTGTGTTTTTCTGCTGTGTTTGAGCACATGGGCTACAGGTCTGTGTTTGGCCATTATTTATCTGCATTTAATCTTAATTCTTAAAATCCTTGATTGTTTATGATTGGCTACTCCTAAAACTCAGGTTCTGTTGGGCCATCATAGATGTGTAGCCCTGTTTGAACGTGTTAGTGCTGCTCCATGGGTGTGCTGTGAAAACTTTCTATCTTCATCTTTCTCCCTTCTAATTCTCCTCAGTCCCATTCTAATTTTTATATACCCCTTGAATGTCCATGTTTCGCTCCTCTTTGTTTCCGTCTCCACATGAGATCCTGCTTGTCTTTATTTTGCCTTGTTGCCTGATTTCTCTCCTCTCCTCTCCTCTCCTCTCCTCTCCTCTCCTCTCCTCTCCTCTCCTCTCCATCACAGTCCTGGATGCAGTCCTGACTCTCTCTGTTCTCTGTTTTGATGTAATGTCTAGCTTTATTTGCAGCTTCTACAACAGTCTGCGTCCTCTGGAAATGCGCTCAACAATCTCCATCCAATGTCAGGTGAGAGTCTGATGCGCTGTGCTCCAGGATGGCGGCTGTTAATAAACCTCTTATATTGCATGCCTAAAAAGTAATTTGTTAGCTTTAGTTCGGTGAAAAGAGGGTGTGTGAATGTTGGCAGTAATGATATGGGTGGTCTGCTGTCTGCGGCAGGTCTGAATGCCATGCAGAATCTGGCTGCATTGGCGGCAGCAGCAAGTGCTACGCAGGCCACCCCCACAGGTAGCAGTGCTCTGACCACCTCCAGCTCCCCTCTCAGCGTCCTCACCAGCTCAGGTACGCCTTCCGGACAGCCCGCTCAATCTGCCTGGGACGCCTACAAGGGTTGGTCCCGCTTTTTAATCTCCTCATGTCTTTGCTTCTTATCAGTCTGTGAAATAGAAATGCTCTTTGTAAGGTTTTTGGTCGATGATAAATGTTACAAGTTCAATACGTTGGCTTTAGTTGATGCATGAGGTATCATGAACTAACAATTCCTTTACTTTTTTGTTTATTAAATGGCAATTATTGAGGCTGCACCAAGCTTTTACTTTTTTTCCAAACAAAACATTCATTTAAGTAATGAGTGAGTAAGAAATAAAGGTCAAGAGACGTGTTTTTTAAATTTTTTTTCTGGAAGTGAACTAATCCTTTAACAAATTGAATTTTATTGTAAAATATTGCCAATTTCTTGTAACCTAAACAACTGTGTAAGCTTTTTTTTTTTTAACCTCTCTTGTTGCTCATGCATGATTCTACTTACCATTATTCTTGATACTTCCCTTCAGTCTTTTGTGATTTGATGATCACTGACATTGCTGTATGCTGTCTTCTCAGTCTGTCTGTGTAAATGAGAGCATGTGAAATTTGAATTGGCAAGATGTCCGATGGCTTAGTAATGTGTCAGAGCTGGTTCTTGTTTTCTCTCCTCTGCACAGCGGGTTCCTCTCCCACCTCCAGTACTAGTTCTTCTGTGAACCCCATGGCGTCTTTAGGTGCTCTTCAGTCTCTTGCTGCGGGCGCTGGAGCAGGTCTCAACATGAGCTCCCTAGCAAGTAAGAAAAATAGCTTCTTTTTTTTCCCCCTAAAAATCGTGTTTCCTCCAGTGTTAATTTCGTTGATGAATAATTGGTCAACGTTTTTTTTTCATCATGAAAATGCGACCATAACGAACTAATACTTGTTTTAAATTAGACAAATGTAGGGAAGGTTGCAAAAGATTTATTCAGAAGGAATCTGCTGCATGGTAAGGACAGTCTATCATAGGCTGTTGATCTGGTGGGATAAGCTAACATGCACATCTCATAAAATGTACAAAAATGTCAATATTTGGGAGTAAGGGCAGAGCAGACATATGGACTAAACCAATTCAGATGATTGACTAAAATGACTACAACTAGAAACTCAAAGGACTATGTCAAAAAACAAATCAATTGGCTTTCAAACTGAACACTGGTTTAACACAGGTGATGTGAACACAAGTGGTCAGCTGAGACGCGTTACCAAAAAAAATACACAAGACGGCAGACGGTTGCATTTAAATATTTACAACTTTTTTTTTTTTCTTTATCATTAAAAAATGATTGCATTACAGCAATATTATTATGTGATCATATGTATTTTGAAGTACCTCTAAATGTACGTTTTGGACCCCATTCACCTCAATATTGAGCGCTGGCCACTTGTTCAAAGTGCCTGTAATTGATGTTAAATATAACAGATGTTTAACTTTGTCTTGTTTGTGTTTTCTGCTCTGTCTCCGTCTCTGAATGTGCTTTGCTTCTATCAGTATTTTTATGTGTCTTCCCCTGTGTGTGTCTGAATGCTGAGCTGTGTTTCTGTGTGCGCAGGCATGGCTGCTCTGAACGGTGGTCTGGGCAGCGGAGGTCTCTCGAATGGCTCAGGCAGTGCTATGGAGGCTCTGACTCAGGCAGCCTATTCTGGGATCCAGCAATATGCCGCTGCCGCTCTGCCCAGCCTCTACAGTCAGAGTTTACTGTCCCAGCAGAACGTTAGTGCCGCTGGAAGCCAGAAGGAAGGTGAGCACATTAAAGGTCTGATGAGCTTTGAGCGGCTTTTGAGCTTTTCTGGTTGGGAGATTGCCAGCCTCTACATAAGATAAAACTGCTAGTTTATGCTAGCAGGGTCAGTTCTTGAGGCATGTCTTGGCCCATAATGCTTTTTAGTGTGTGTGTGGATGTGGCTCTTGTGATCACCATTTTAAGGATTCATTCTTGTTTTAAATATGCTGCAACAGCAAGTCCCAATCAGAGCGCGGGTAAGAGATAATTATCACTGTCCACAATGCCCATTTTCTACATTTTTGTTTGTTTGTTTAACAGTAAATGGAGATCCATACTCTCTGCCAATAAATTCATTGAGCATTCTGTGATAAATACAACTTCAAGCCTGCTTGAAGATGCTTCTGTGCTGCTACCTTGTTAATTTTTGTGATTATCTGTGTTGAAAACAAAGGGTTTCTGTTTTCCTAGAAACCAGGATGTGCTTTCATTTATTCTTTGTTGAATAAAAAGCAAAAAAAAACTATTAAACTAACTTTTAGATTAACTTTTAGATTAGAAATTGTTATAGAGGTCTTTACTGTCATATTTATTTGAAGAATAACAGTATTAAAAAAAATTACTTTCACCAAACATTTTGGATGGTAGTGCATGTTAGGAAAACAAATTTGATTTGAAACTTTTAATGTTGGTCTTCATCCTACAAGCCCTCTTTCCAGATGTCACCTGCTTTTCAGCAAAGCCACATTTGATCCTCCTTTTATGTGCAAGTGTGTATTTGTGTATATATACAGTGGCAGCCATGATTTGAAGTCTGTAGAAACCTGCGCACAGTAACTACGCCGGTAATACTTAACCAGACCTTCATCAATCTAGAGAATTATTCAACTTTACAATTTAGGCCCCTTCCAGCACGATAGCTTTGCTTAAATGAGTTTTTCAACCTGGAGATATCTTTATTATGTTTGGTGATCAGCAGCATGCTTAAATGGTATTTAACACAGAATGTTCTTTTAACCAGGCAAAGCGAATAAGCTTCATTGAAAATAAAAAGGCTGCTCCAGGCTTTAAGAGTCAAAAGTTATCTTTGTTTCTCTCTGTTTTCTCTGTCTTTCTGAAGGCCCTGAAGGAGCAAACTTGTTCATCTACCATCTGCCACAAGAGTTTGGTGATCAGGATTTGCTGCAGATGTTTATGCCTTTCGGCAATGTTATCTCTGCCAAGGTCTTTATTGACAAACAGACCAACCTTAGCAAGTGTTTTGGTGAGTCGAGCCCCACTCCAGAAACATTGTGCCTGTCTTGTATAGGACTCCGTAATCAGAAGCAAGCCTTAGATGGGAGTTCTGTGCTGAGGCTAACTAGAGTCTGGCTCTTCTGTTTCAGGCTTTGTTAGTTACGACAATCCAGTTTCGTCCCAGGCGGCCATTCAGTCAATGAACGGTTTTCAGATTGGAATGAAGAGGCTGAAGGTGCAACTTAAACGATCCAAAAATGACAGCAAGCCATACTGAGTGATTTTACTCTCAAATGGACTTGGTTTGAAAATGTTTTTCTGGTAAGTGGAGTGTGATGTTGGAAAGTTAGAATGACCCCACCCACCCTTAACACCCGCCTTTCCTAATCCTCCTTTTACTTCTCTGGCCTTTCCTACATATCTTCTCTCTTAACCTTCAAAACAAAGACGACATGCAAATTGTTAAGAATTTGTTCCAAGGAGTAAAGAGTTAATTTTTGTTTTCCACATTTATATATCTAATTTTTTTGTTGTTCTTTTTTGTTTTCCCTCGAGTCTTTATTTTTCTTTATTTTCTTTTTGTTTTTGGTGCCATATTACAAGTTTGCTGTGTATAAATTTTGCGTCAAAGGATGTTGCACAATGAAAGCCAGCCTGCGTGACTGCTTTCAGTCCCTTAGACTGTTGATCACCATGGTCTGGCCCCTGTAGATGTTCTCCTGTGTTTACACTAGACTCTTGTAGTACATTCGGACAGTGTAATGCTGATGCCTCCTACAATGCTGCCTTTCTAGAAAAAATGAAGGAGGCTTGCTGCATCGGTGCAAAAGATAATCAGTCAGTCACCTGAATATTGTTTTGAGCATCTGGAAGGTCAGGCTGCACTCCACTAGACTCAGTTTTCATGGATGCCTTTTTATTTAATTCATGTATTTATTTCACTAATTTATTTATTTATTTTTAATGTATCTGTGTCTTCACAATGAGGGTGATGTAACATTGCTTCAAAGTCTGTTTTATGTATTCTGTTGGAGGGCTCAGCTAAAAACGGTAATGTTGATGCTTTCTGTTTTTTTTTTTTTTTTTACATTCATAGTTTTACATTCTAAAAAGACAAACACTAAAGCAAGGGTATTATATCCCATGTTGGTTCATAGATGGTGGTTAATCATTCAGTATTGGTAGTTTGCAGGAGATGCTACACTTACTCTCAGGGCATTCTCACCATTCTGTCAGACCAAAACTTCTCGCCCATTATTCTACTCGCCTGGTACGTGAAAACACCTAAAGAATACGTATGAAAGAAGTGACGGAGTGCTTCATTTCAGTTCATGAATCCTTTCTTAAAGCCTCAAACAAAAACCAACCTTTTTTGACCCAAGATTTTTTGCTGGTAGCACATATGGTTTTAAAATGGCGTTTGTATAGATTTTTTGAGCAAAGACACAATCTACAACACGCTTTTTTGTTTTGACGGTCATTTGATACATTATCCTACGCCTCAATTCAGGAGGTTGGCATTGAAGCTTTTAGCAATATTTGCATTCTGGAGAAGAGTGAGAGACGATACTGCCAAGAACAGAACGAAGGAAGTTTACAATTGCCGCTTAATTGTCAGAATAATTTGAACTGAAATTTGAATAACTTTCATGGCAAGTGTTCAATAAGTATTTTATCTCTGTGTTTGCAGGTGGTCTCTTGTACCCTGGTGTATGGAGACTCGTCCTGCAATCCTATTCTAGCTTGTATTTAGGAATTACTCCATGCAGCTTGCTTCAGTTGGTCATGGCAGTAAATAAGTGTTCAAATCGTAATCAAAAGGTTAATGGCAATCTGAGTCCTGCAGGGTCGTGAGGTAAGATTGTTTTTATGGAAACTGAGACGAAACATTATCCAGATAGTGTATATTACTTAACTGTTATGCCTTTTCTATTTTTATAGAGGTTTTATAATATTGCCTAAATAATTTCTCTGAATTAAACGGTTGTTTAAAAAAAATCAACTCAAAAGATTCAACAGTGTTTTTGTAGAATCCAAATGTGACGTTTTGTGGATGCATTCACCGATTGTTTAAACAACGGATGTGTGGCCCTTTTCACTAGTTGTAGTGTCGTCTGTTTAGTCTAAAAATAGTACCAAGATTTATTTATTACATTTTTTTTTAATATATATATATATAGCTCTGAAGCAAATCCACGGTTCAGTGTAATATCTCTAAACCAACATTTACACGTGTAGTGACGGATGCTGAAATGTGCTGTTCTCAGAGGTCGCGTTTCATTTTCTCACAATGTAACTTGAGCTCGGAGTGGCAGTTAGTCAAAATTGTATATTGTAGACTATTTTCGTTTGTTTCGACATTTACCTCACTATTTGTCGTCACTGGTCGACACGCTTGTTGTATTTATTACCGGTGCATTTTATTTTCATTGATTAATTGCAAATAAGCCAATTCTTGTTAACCTCAGAGATGAGTACAGACACTCAACTCGGTTTAGGTGAGGAAACGAGTGCAGAGATGCCGGTCTGTACACCTATCGGTTTGTTTCATACGTTAGAGACCGAACCCGTACGCGAAGCCCCTCTTGAAGCGCTTAGATGCTAGTGCAGGGAACGTCCACTCCCTGATCTGTGCCTCACACGTGATTTACATGCATTACAAAACCATTAAGTGGAAGAAAAATGGGAGTGCAACACAAATGACCATTTTGAACAATCCAAAGATTCTTGTGAACTTGTTCTAGGCAGGGATTTTTGTTTGTTAGGCAGAATTTTTTTTCCTCATGGTTTTGTTCTTTTATCCAGAGCAGATTGACTGGCGTTTGTGCAAAGGTCTGCTGATTTGTGCGCCTTGAAACCGCTCACAAGTGCAGAGTAGTTCCACTAATGTGCCAAACACATCGAGTCTTAAATTAATGTATACGTTTAATGATGATGCTCTGTGTCCCATCATGTTGTTGTCCTTCACGGAGTTCAATGTAGCTAAATTGTATCCATTTGTGTTACCCGTGACGGGTGTTTTGTGAATAAGAACCAATATGAGCAGCTCCAAATATGCATTATTCCACAGTCCCTCACAATTCAAAATTGAAGCACAAAATAAAAGGACTTTCACTGAAAGAGCTGAAACGTTGAAGCACAATTTTTCTTTTTGTTTCTCTCCCTCTTTCCCTTGGTCTAAAATCTAAATGCGGTTGTGAGTAATCAAACATTTTTCATTTGAAATGTTGAAACGTTGCTGTCGAGGACAGTGTTGTCGTAGCTGTAGTAGGCAGGTTGTTGTCTCTCGGTGTTGTTGTTGTTGATGTTTAATGTTATTCCCTTTGTTGACCACTGGCATGGTGCTTATCTCTCCCTCCTCCTTCCCACTTTTCTTCATCGTTTCCTGTGTTGCATTCAATGTTTTGTGTTTAGATGATGTGTGCACCTTTGAAAGCCCCCTCTTCATGCAAACATAATCATTCATGATTTTCTTTTTCATCCCCTCTTCCTTTTTCCGTTGTGCTTTAACCTAGGTTTGTTATTCGTTATTTTTTGTTTTGTTTTTGTTCTAGATATCTTCGTGCCCGTTTGTCATCGTTTGCCTAGCATGTCGATGTGACGTCAAAAGTTCATCGTCCAGTCCGTTGTCCTCTTCGCTTCTCTGATGCTTGAAATTTCACACTTGACCTTTTTGTTAACTTTTGACGCTTATTGATTACTTATTTTGTTTGTTTCTTTGTGTGATGTTCATTTGTCATTTGTGCTGCCAATAGGGAGCGTTAGAAAGACTGCTCAAAGTGTAAAAAGTTTCATGAAAATTGTTCTGAGCAAAGAGTCTATTTTTCTAGAACGTATCTACAAACATAACCACTAGATTTTTGCAGAAGCTTTTAATTTTCATTTTTCAGATTTTGTTCTTTAAGGATCTTTTTTATTGTTTTCCAGCAGTCTTCCTAGCGCTTCTAATTGTACCCCTTTTTGATTTTTGTTTCTCTTCTCAAAGCAGCCATTCAGTTTATAGAATCACTTTTGTGTGTTCAAGTGTGGGTGTGTTTCTCTCTTTCTCTCACTTGTTAGTTCTAAATCTTTTAGAGGATGTGTTCGTCACATTTTGCTGAAATCGAGGATAAACTTTGTAATTTTGTGTTAGGTTAGTTGGCATGATGTAATTTTGGGAGTTTCTATTAACAGAGTGACATTACAATAGACACTTGAATTGCCTTTTTTCTTCTTTGTGTGTCGAGCCAACACAGGCACATGTTTTTCATTTCCTTATTGTGTGAAAATCAGGATTAGTCTGAAATAATGCATAGAATGAGCAGAGTTGAATTTCTTGTCACAGGTAAATATTAAGCATGCATGTTTTTTTGTAAGTGCACTGAAATCCTCAGCAAAATGTGATCCTAGTTCTGTTTCAAAAAGTCAAGATGAATAAAGTGGTGCCAAAAGTTTTGCATGTTGCTGTTGGTTACATTTACAGTATGTTTGACATCATGCTTATGGCTCCCACTGCAATGACATGTGGTCTCATTTTGATGGCTTAAGATTTAAAAACAATACTGTGTGTGTGTGTTTATCTTATGGGTTAAAGTGAGTTTTAACATTTGTATTGTTCTAAAAATTGAAGTGGGTTTCAAATGAGTCCTTCGAGATAAATTGTGCCTACAACAGCAAAAACACATGCTCTTCTTGATGTTGTTCAGTTAATGAAAATGTATTACAACCTAACAGTTGGTCTGTTTTAAGGTGTTTTCTTTTTTTTTTTTTCATTCATTCTGACATCTGTATAAGTTGTGAAGTTCTGGACTAATTGGTAGAGCTCAACTGCAGCTTTGCCCCCTTAGCCTTTAGGCATATCTCCACAAATGAAGAGCTACATTTTGAAAGTTTTTTTTTTGTTTTGTTTTTTTTCCCCTCCTTCTTTTTAAAATGTATTCTGACAGACTAATCTATTTGGGGGTTGAGGTGGTTGTTTTCTATTTAGATTTTAAGCTGCTGTTTTGTGAGTTTAAATGTACTCTGAGAAAATTTCCTGTGGGATGTTTGTCATTACTGGTACAGAGTGATTGTATTTAACATTTAAGATTTGTACAGATTTTGCCTTTTCTACTTCATAAGTTGTTTCACAATGTAAATCCCAGTAAGTAGAAGCATGTAGACAGTAACACCATGACCAAACATCAACCTGTACAAAGTAACCAAATGCAAACAAAAATCAACTCCACAAAACAGCCTTTAATTGAATTAAGGTGTTTTTTTCTTTTAGTTGTTTTGTCATTTAAGTTGTGTGGTTTTCATTGGAAGTGTAGAGAGTGCAGAATTTATTAAATGTCTGAAACGAATGTTGTATAAGGTTGGTTACGGATTTCACACTACTGTCTCTACAGAAATATAACAAAATGGACACCCATGAAGCAGTCATCTGGTAGTTTATCTTTAGTTTATGTATGATTAAACTGTTTGAAAACATTCACACACATTGTGTCTGAATTAATTTTTCGATGAATTTAAAGATGCTAGAAATGCACATCATGCTCTAAGTGTGACTTCTTCAATGACATTGACTACTCATTGTACTTTACCTAGATTTAAATTATTTTCTCTACGAGCAAACGCAAAGTATGGAAAAAGTTGAGCTTTTAACAAATGAAAACAAGTCAAAGTGACATTTACTCTCTGTGACAATGCAAACTTTACATCTGTTCATTTTTTTTTTTTTTTTTTAATTAAAGAGAACTTTAAAAATGTAACTAGCAGTTATCACATCAACAAGGTGATATGAGATGACAGAAGTCAGGGAGGCGTATGTAAAACCAAAACGTTGAACAACTCAAGTAGGAAAAAAAGTTTGTCCAATCCTGCACCTGTTTAGCAGGTAAGTGTCAGAGTTTACTGTGGTTTTTGGAGGGCTTGTCAACATCTGTACCAAAGAGAGGAGACAAGTGATTGTACTTGGGTGTGATGTTCATCTGGACAGTGATTAAATATGGATCCTGCCCAACGATACGATGCAGGTTTACACTGCCCTGCTGGCGCTCCTCTAGACTTTTATCAATTTTCACCACGCCACCGCTTTTTCCAGAAGGGTCCACTTTTTCCGGGTAAAGTGTATCCCCTATGTATTAATGAAGACAAACTTTGTGTTGACAAAAGGACAATAATTAGCAGAAATGTTTATTTATTTCTAACTTTGATTACCTGGCAAAACGCTTGCAAAGCAGTCAGGCGCCACCATGTTAACAGGCAGCCACTGTTCACAACCCTCCACAGACCTCTGCCAGGCGAAGCGATGGAGATCTCGGAGAGCTGGAAACCGGCACAGTCGTCCGAGGTCGTAGTACTGAGGTGGAGCGATCCAGATCTCCTTTGATTTATAGCTCTGCAGCACTTCAGAGGGACTGGACCACTGCGAAAAAAGGCAGTGAGTATTTTCCGCAAGTTAAGCATTTGTACTAGTTGGGATAAGTCGATGACTTTTAACGAATAATAATGACGTTACGTGACGTTCAGCCACCTGTGCTTGAATATTAATGAGCTAGTTAGCTCCAAGACCTCAACGCAGAGCAAAGTCCGTTACTTCGCTAAGGTTAACGTTAACTGGGCACAAATTGGTCTTGAATGCGTAAATTGCTCAAATATACCTTCAAGGCAACGTCGAAGTCTGATGTAGTTTTTAATCTAACAAATGACTGTCAAACTGTTCAAAACGCACCTTAAAATGAACTATTTCCTTCTGGTCGTGAAGCGTGTGTGGCGTGTCGTCAAGACAGCAGAGGTAAAAGGCTGTGTCGTAGCGCCTCTGTTTGCCGAATAAGCCTATAGGGGTCAACCAGTTACCCCACTCGTGTAGAGCCCAGATGTTGGGCAGAAACTGCAGCTCCTTGCACATCTTAATAAAATTCGTCGAGTCACCAATAACCAGAGACCTCCACTTTGACAGCACGTCTCTGTCCCATGGTGCACTCAGTGTGGTCAGGTCTGGCTGGGGGTCACTGTCCCGAGTATCATCTGTGCGCACGCGAATCCTGCTTTCTTCATGTTTGGGGACCGCCAGGAGCACACCAGACTCCTCAAACGTCTCTCTCACGGCACATATCCTGAAAGCCACGTCTCCGGGGATCGGTGATCCCAGCTGCGCTCTGTCTGTGGCGAAAATGCTCGGCCTGGTCTCCGGCGGCTGCTTGACGAATCCGATGCCGTAGTTGGGCGCTTTCGTGAAGGATTTAAAGACCTCCTGCCACTCGCTGGAGAAGTCAGACGCGTCCGCCAGCCCCCCGGGAAACACATAGGCATTGGGCATAAAGCCGCTGCTGCCGCTGCGTTTCAAAAGCAGCACTTGATAATCAAAGGCGGATCTGTGGGCTATGTCTGAAACTTTCTCCAGACTTGTTTTAAGAGAGTCCGCGCTCTGAGCGTGTCTCAGGCCGGCTGCCAAGATCACCGTCGCCGCCTCCCTCCAGTGTTTCAGCGCTGTGTTCATCCTGGCAGCTCTTTTACATGCTCACTGTTACTCCAGTGCCTTGTCCCAGCAACTTTCTACTTCGGTCAGCTAATCATAACATGGCGTGAAGGACGGCATTGAGAAAATAAGTGAATTTAATCTCTGTTTGGTGATGGTCGCCACCTACAGCAACGGATGAACGCTTGTTTTTCATAACTTTGCCACAATCTTTAATTAAGAACGTTTTTTTTTGTCACATTGGATATTGTATGTTAGAATCATTAGAACATAATTATTTATGATTTCAACCAAGTCCAACAGTACCTTCGAAATCCGTATGTAGTGCTCACAAAAACAAAAAAATACAAATATACAATAAAAAAGGTGTGTATCACATGAGAAGTCTGGCAATTAAAATGATCGGAGTAAAATCCAACTTTAACAGCGATTTATTGAAATGAAAATGCATAGTTAAGAGATGTCATGTATTATTTAGATTCATCATTATTTAGCATCTCTAATAAATAAATATATGTGTGTGTGTGTGTGTCTATAGACGGTTTCAGCAACATAAATAAATGTTACTGCGTATGCGTTTTTTTTGTTGTTGCTCTAACTTAACTTTCGGTAAACATCCAAATATAATCAATAACAACAGCCAAGTCCTAAGCTAAGTTTTTTTTATAACAAGCTAAATATGTAAATCAGACGGATTTATTTAAAAAAGCAAAGCATTGTCTGCCAGCAGGAGGCGCTTAGGAGACGTTAGAGGTTTCCCTGGTAAGGCTGTAGACAAAGCAGCTCTGAGCTTACAAACGCTGCCTTATATGTAGGATGAAATGACAATGACAGGCTTCCAGAAATACAGTGATATAAAAACACAAACGCCTCGGTTTGGGTTTTAAACGTGCATTACGTGCTCATGTTTATTCAATGAAGCCTTTTGTAAAATCGCTCGGTTTTTATATGGTGGCAGGTCGCCACAAATAAATAAATGTTTGGGAAAATAACAGCAAAATAAAATAACCTGAGACCATCTTCATTACTCATTATCTGCGTTTGTAGCCCGCAACACTAACCAGAACGCTAAACAAACACAGACCGGAAGTTAACTTAATGCAAATATAGTAATTATAGAGTAATATAGTAATCAGAATGTGCTACAGAATTCCACACAAGTGTTTTAATAGTTCCCCTATATGGAGAAAATAAGTAGGATTTGTAATCCAATTGTTGCACTACAAGTAACTGTTTAATAGGCTACTTAAAAATTTACATTACTACAATTCTTCATCTGCTGTGATTTTATGAGTCTATTCATACACTGGATTGTCCTAAAGTTATTGTTTGAAAACATCTGTTTAGCATTCAAGTAAACATAATTTTACTTTGGATAATTTCTTTACAATTCATTCATCATGTCAGTTTAATAAACCTGGGAAAATACCCTTGCTGTTCTGTACAACAAACTTGCAAATAACAACACACAATTATAAATTATATAAACCGGAAGCATTCTGAATTTATAGACATTCATGAAAATGTTGTGGTGTTCTTTAAAATAAAAACATATCTAGGAAAGAATTGTAAAACAATGGCTGGTCTTGCATAAAAAAATAATAATAGTAAAATAAACATTTTAAAAATCTGTCCATGTGCAGCCATGTTCCCTTTAAGGATCCTTTATCCACATTTCCATGGTTCAGTCTCTGGTCCACTGCTGGCTATTATATCTGTGACTGTCCTTCGGTGTGAAATCTGTCACTCAGTCTTTTCAGGGGGAACGACTTCCAGCAGCAGCTGAAGATGCATGGTGAGTGGCTCTGGAAGAGTTATGGTTTAACTTTAAAGATTTGTTGTTGTACATAAGAAGAGGAGCTGTTTAATTATTTGACAATCCTTAACTAAATCATTTCTGTACTAGTGAACAACCTCTAAAAACAACCTTAAAAGTAGGGTGACCAAATTTTTTTATAATTACTATAAATTATAATTACTACATACATTATAGGCCTATTGACATTATATGAAAATAAAAAAAATATGAAATTTAATAAATAATAACTATTTTTCCACAGTATTCCACATTTATTTTTAAACTGTATTTAAAATATGAATTCTGTGAAATGGAATACGGAACTAATTGTTAAAATGTATTGTTCCAGTTTTTTAAATTCATAGATAATACCAAATAAGGTTTTAAAGATGTTTTTTTTTTTTTGGACCACTGAACTAAGAACTTAGAAGCAATATATTATTCAAAAATATAAACTCTGATTAAAAACTATTATAAATTTATTAAAAACATAGGGTCCCACTTGTGGTATTAAGTGTTCCTAGTACCTGTGTACTTCCATAGTAACTAATTGTTTATGTAGCATGTAACCACAGTGTAAGTAAACACCGGTACATAGTATCTACAGTTATAATATTTCTGTAACTTCACACATGTAACACCCCTCAGAATGGTGTGTGTAAGTACAAATGTGTAACAGGACCTTTTTGGTAAATAAAGTGTTACACTTTATAAATAGACAATTGCTATGGATTTAGCGTGTAATTCCTCTGATGTTACACGGCAGCGGGCAGTAAATTAGGCTTTACATATAAACTGTGGTTGGTGTCTGAAATGTTACTCTTTATATTAAGTGGGCAGTTCCTGAGGAGTTACCATGTTTATACACTGGTATTACAGAGGTGCACCAATTCCACCCACTTTACATATCCCTAAACCTACCCACCTACACCCCCTGATCACCCCCTGTTCCAGTTACTCTTATACATACTGCTGTTACAACATGTCATTCCTGTTACATGACTACTTAGCGAAGTAAACAAAAGTGTTGTTACCAATGTCCTGTTACACATTTGTACTTACACACACCATTCTGAGGGTTGTTACAATGTGTACTTACACTGTGGTTACATGCTACATAAACAATTAGTTACTATGGAAGTACACAGGTATTAGGGACACTTATACAAAGTGGAATACATCCAAAAGTGTAATTTCCAGTTACTTACTCATGATGCGGCGAGTCCAGTTGAATTTGTAGTAAATGAAGGGTACATATAAGAGAAGCCCCCCGACTATGAACACTGTGCAGTAGAGGTATTCCCACTCAGGCTTGTCTATAATGGGAGCAAGAACCAGATAACAGGACACAATCACCACCAGAACAGGGATGATTATCGGCACCTGAGAGAAACCAAAAGTATACACGTTTGTGTCAGGGAGTCATTTTAACAGCAGATTTACAGCTATATTAATCTTAATTTATAAAGAAAAATCAAGTTTTCCTTCAGTTCTTTTAAAGTATTTTTATTCCTCTTGAAAACTGTCTTTTGCACCACTGGGAATATTATTGAGCCATTTCACAAACAGCTTTTAATGTTTGTAATTTTGAACATTTGGATGATAGTATCTGTTAAACACGCATAAATGTAAATGCTGTGCAGTGTGCAAACTGTTTTTTAATTCATATACGGTACATAATGAGGTGTCAATCTAACCTTGACAGGTCTCTGAAGATCCTTCCTAGTGAATCGCATAACAATGAGAGCAAGACATGTGAGCCCATAGAAAAGCCACACAGCAAAACTGAAGTAATTGATCAGAGTGTTGATATCTGCAGGCATGATGTAGATGATTGACAAGAAACCCTGAAAATCAAATACAAGAATATATACTAATTCATAAAACACAAGCTGTTGTCATATAGTTGATGTAATAATGAGACTTACATTAAACATTAGAGCTGGAGAAGGTGTGTAACGTCTCACACTAATGTATGACATGATCCTAACCATGTGGCCCTCTCGTCCTGCCACATATGTCAACCTTACATATACATACAGACGCAACAAACATTCAGGCCCAGAAAACAACTTTCAGCAATTTACAAATGCCTAGAAAACAGCTGAACCTCCTAACCTGCCTCCAGTGAAACAGCTCCCGTTGGCTGCACCAAAAGTGGAAAACACCACAAATAAAGGCACAATCCATGATAATGGGTACAGCACTCTGTCACCGAAGGTCTGTGAAGTAAACCAATGATTTACTGAAAAACAACTCAAGGATCATGTTACATAAAAAGTATAATAACTGAATTAGTAATGAATTTACACAATGACATATGTTGTTTATGATTAGTGTAAGGGTATACGAAATACATTTTTAGAATTTGCAAAAATTAATTATTTGGCTTTTTACAATGTAAAGAACTAGGTATAGCTAGATAAAAATAAAAAAAAATAAGAAAAATTAAATATATATATATATATATTTTTTTTTTCAATAGAATGTAACTTTTGGAAATCACAGACTTCAAATTCCATAATATCTGTAGGTTTTCCTTAGTTGCTTTTCAAACATTGATGAACTAGTGATTTGGGGTGAGTATCGAAATGCAAGTCATGTGATTTCCCGAACTGAGAATGAGGCAGTGTCTGTACAGTCCTGACTTGATCCCAGATCAATTTCATACATTTGTAGAATTTTTATAATGCCTATTTATAAGAAAAGTAAAAAGCAATCTTTCTCTTATTTGCCTGATCAACAAAGCTCACCATAAACAAAGTTCTACAGATTATTAAGATAACATAATGTTTAATGGCATTAGATGATTTGTCAATTATTTTGTATTTAATTATTCTGTTTGCAAAAGGTTTTTATGCTCATTTGCTAACTTTTCAGTGCATTTACAATTATCTGACAGCAGGTGTCCCCAGCGTGTGGCATTTTGAGCATTTCTAAATAGTGAATATTTTTGTGAGGCAATGGGTTCATTTAATTCAAAGTTTCAAAAACCTTTGCTTCTCTCTTTAATAACCATAACAGTGAAATTGCATACTTTCCTATACAGTAGACAAGAAACAATATTTGAAAAGAGTAATATGTCCAAATTCACAGGTGGCAAAAAGTGCCCAGAAGACTTACTGCTTCTAGCCACAATCTGAAGTGTGCATACAATGGACAAACTACTGTCCCATGTCATGAAAGAGAATTTGTGAGGACAGTGAAACAATGGCCATGTTGTCATTATCATGTAAGATACTAGCATGAGTTACAATGTAATGCATCCAGATAGCATATGTACCATACTTTTTTAGGAGTTAGATTAAATTACTTTTTCAAAAGAAATAGTGACTATAATACACACTCACCACAGCGACAGCAGGAGACTGCAGAAGTTCAGTAGGGGTCATGACACTGAAATATGCAATGTTGACAAATATATAGCACAAAGTTACCAGGGGAATCCCAATAATTATCGCCAGGGGAAGGTTTCTGTTCAAAAAAAGAGAGAACGACGCAATAAGACTTCAGGGCTAATACTAAAGCATACCTACATGCACATGTGCAGATTTAGAAACATAGAATTCAAATTTTCATTTTACTCTGACCTGTATGGATTTTTCAGCTCTTCAGTTATAAAGTTAAGCTGATTCCTATGAAAAAGACAAAAGGACTTTTAAATGAATGTCCACAGTTGACTGAAGCAGACTTCTAGTCTTGTGCATGCTTCTCTCCGAACAATAAAGCCCTGGATTGAGAATGATCTGCTGAAGGTCCAGGCAACTAAAAACAGATCCTACTGCAAGTTTTGAAAAGCATTACATTTCCTTTTCCCATTTTAGCATATATCTCACTGTGCTGAAAATCCCCTCTTATCAGATGTTGCTTTAAAAGAGAACTCAATAGATTGTGTGAATGATTGCCAGGGCTTAAAGCACACTCGCAAGAAACCGTATGTGTATTCAACGCTTCAGAAAGATGTACACCGCTGCTTAACGTTATATGAGCTCATCAATAATTTACCATCCATCATAAGCCCATAGTCCATTGTAAAATGCAAGGCCAATTGCTCCAAATGATGTTGTTGCCCCTTCAAATGGGTCGCTGAGATTCTGCGTATTGCCTAAAAAACAGTTATAACAATAAAAAGATACATTTTATTGGTCTTGCATTGAACATTTACAGAGGTCACCTCATCTAAAACACATCTACAGTAAACTCTGGCCATAGTCTACGATGAGTCAACTTTCACAACATCATAAAAAAATTATTTCTTTATCTGTATCAAAATGTATTTGATCTCAGCCTGTTTAAATGAATACTACAATCCTAATGTTCTTCTGAGTATCACGTCAGTCAGGTGTCAATAAAAATTAATATCACATATGATAAAGGGTCAAAATACTGTAGAGATACCAGATCATTGAGATATCGGATCGGCTAAAAGAGGCACCTTGAGCCAGCAGAACGATGCCCGCAACCACGATGATGACAATAATCAAGAGTTTGGCCGCTGTGAAGAAGTTCTGCACTCTGTAAGCCAGCTTCACACTCAGACAGTTGATGAGTGTGATTATTGCTGATGGAGAGAACAAAAAGTTGAGTCCAGTATAATGCTATCTGGATATAAAAAGAGCCTAGACCTGTACATACAGATACAAGCTGCAGCCAGGCACTTGGTGACCACTTGAGGAGGAGTGCACCCTGGGTAAAACGGTGTGGAGGCGTATTCAGCACAACTCAGGGCGATGATGGCAAATGATGAAGGCTTTAACACGATGATCGTGGTCCAGGAATAAAGGTATGCGAACACCGGCCCAAACCCCTCCAACAGGTATGGATACTCTCCACCAGACTTCATGATCATTGTGCCTAGTTCAGCATAGCAGAGGGCCCCTGCGCACACATGCACATGCAAACCTCTTAGTTTCTCAGCGTTCAAGCTGAGGTCAATGAGTGCGTTACCAAAAGGTCTTCTGCAGGCAGAGTCAGAATTAATCTAAAGAGGATTTCGGTGTCTTGTGAATTTTCCCGAACATTATGTGACTTAATATGACCAACTTAATATGAGGGTTTCTGAGTGAGTGAACATATCTGATTAACCTCCTTGACTTTGCCCAACTATAATCTCACCAGAAACTGCAGGATAAAGTTTAGATTTGGATATTTGGAACACATAATGCAGTAAAACAACAGCTGCAAGGATGGCACAAAAAAGGTTCAGTAGGCTACTATTATTTAAAGCATCTAGCCTAATAAACTAACAATCTTGCTTCGTGTTAATTTTTAAATGGACTACTTAAAATTTCAACTGTCATAAACACATTTTTTAATGTTTTCATGTATTATGAAAAAGATCGCTTAACACTGAACAGCAGGGTGCTTGAAAATGAACCTTAATACATGCTGTAAAAATACTGGTTATTGTTTCTGATCTAAATACACTAACTACTGTTGATTAACTGAACCGTTTCAAAGAGTCAGCAATAAAATATAACGTCAATTAATAAAACAGCAACCTTTGGATATAAATGATGTGATACTGTATTAGTATTAGTACTGAATTTATTGTTATGTCATATGGAGAGATTATCAAAAAAAATATGACACGACACATGATCGCATGATTAATCTCGCCCATTTATCTTTGTTATGTGGGTAAATCAGGCTTATCATCAAGACTTTTATGCAACCTTACAGATAATGTGTCTGTTGTGCGTATACTGACCCATCGTAGACAGCACTCCACACGCCGCCCACACACACAGACATGGACCCACAGCTCCAGTCCCCTCCAGAACGGCTTTAGGAGAAATGAAGATCCCAGATCCGATCATTGTTCCCACTATCAGACAGACGCCACTAAAGAGACCCACCTGAGACATTTTTTAAAGGGTATTGGTTTCATTGATAGTGTACAGTAACTGAATTATTGTGATATCAAAATTAGGGATGCATGATATATATAAATCAAATTTATTTACTTTAGTGATATTTGTTGATATTATTGATATTATATCATTTTAATGTTAATTTAATATCTTTTGTACATGCCGGTTAGCTTCGCCACTAAAGTCAATCTTTAAAAATGACTCAAAAACAGTATTATTTATAAAGCAAATTTAGGCATTCTCTATGACACTATGAGAAATACAGCTAGTGGAGTGACACAAATGGTAAAATGTTTCTGTTCTTTTCTGTTCTCACTAGAATATTACACAATATTATGTATGCATTTACAAAGGCAGCATTATAGATATGTACAGTATAGCGGTATACAAGAATTGCCATTTAATTGGTTATCAACAATAACACATCCATCGTAGTAACCACAATATTAATATCCGTGCATCCCTAATTTTAATAATGTACATGAATTCAATA
This sequence comes from Enteromius trimaculatus, assembly GCA_032361065.1. Taxonomy (NCBI): domain Eukaryota; kingdom Metazoa; phylum Chordata; class Actinopteri; order Cypriniformes; family Cyprinidae; genus Enteromius; species Enteromius trimaculatus. The sequence goes on along the minus strand of JAUMHP010000052.1, from coordinate 13,450,044 downwards.
AACTTTTATTAAAAAGAGGCTTGAAACTGCTTGTTTTTTTTCTGAATATAAGCTAATGCTATTTGTAGTAACATGACCTCCTGTGTCCTTATGCATGCAAATTTACGTATAAATATTCACAATTTTAACTCGTGGAGTCTTAAAACACAGAGGCAGACGGGTCAGGAAGGGGAGGGATTATACCACCGTGATGGCGACAGGCACTGCCGGGTGTAACCCACAGTTAAACCCTTCACACACCCGTATGCACCGTGTCTGGATACAAACCAGTGATCATGCTACATTTTTCCCATTCTTCCCATGTGTGCAAATAATGAGTTAAATTCTCTTTCTCTCATACTCACATTCTTATGCAGAACTGCTGCTTTTGGCTGATCAGGCTTTTTGGCATCCAAAGCCCCTGAGACGCTCCCATTGTGAGGATTCGGCTTTTTCAGATCTTCATCCATCGTTCACAGGATCAACAGTCCGGTCTTAATTTTGTGCAGTCTAACTGAATAAACACAGAATAAACACATAAACAGTATTAGGCATATTACAATTAAATAAAAAACACTAAATAAATAAAAAAAGGGGAAGGAAACCACCAAGCCTGAACCGGATCTAATAGATATAATGGAAACCTAACATGGAGAAACACTTTTATTCTTGTGCTTGTTGAGCTGATCACGTCATATAAGCGACCTAAAGGCCGAGTTAAAGGTTAAAGACATTACAGTGTTTTAGTTGTGGATAATGCAGCTGACTGTGTGTGTCAAGATGTTATGGGCTCTCTGACAGACATATTTATTCATACACAACAACATCTGCTTCACATGCACTTCAACTCAAATCAATTTGTCTCCTAGCAACTACGATACAATAACCAAGGGTTCAGTTTATACTACAGTCAAGAAGCACTCACTGAAATCCAAAAATATGAGAGAAAGCAAGTATGAAAAGCTCAAAAACATAAATATTACAGAATATATATTACAATTTTACTGCAAGCTCAGTAGAATAGTTCATATGTATTTATTGTTAATTAAGTTTATTTTAAAAATCCATTTATTTAAGCCCTGATAACAAAGACTTTCTCATTCTACACAGAAATCATTGTATCTCCTCTACAATAACGAAACTGAGGCTGATATCCACAAGTGGCAAGTGATGCTAAACATACTGAAAACATACAGCATGAATAAATTAAATAGCATTTGGCTATTGATTAGGAGACAGAGAAATTAATTTAGCTATTATCTGGATGGTCCATTATGTAGCCCCATAAACACTTTCACATACCTTAACGATTAACAGTATAAACAAACACGAATCAATACGTCAGTTAAGATGACTGTTTCCTTTTTTGTCAAACGTTCATCATTCTTGTAAAAACGGTATCAGTAACTTCGCTACAATACTGTAACAAAAATAAGGTACTGAATATTTTCTAAATGCGTTTTTTTCAAATGCAAACTATAGGTTAACTCAAGCTTACGTTCAGTGCCACTAACTCCACCGTCACATGACAATCATGTTTACCTTTAGGCATGAGGCGAAAGACAAACCTGCAATGCAATCAGTTTTTCCAGCAGATATCCCAAGTTCTGATCCATTTCCAAATTCATGAGTTTAATAACCAACAAAAGTGGGTGGGACTTTCGATGTTCAGTCATTCTCCAAGCTGACCGTGATTGAAGCAAACACGTGATAAGAAGGAGGAGAGGGACCAGGATTGGCTAGAGGTGAGCAGGCTCTGACCAACACAATACTCCTTTGAAAGAGACACTTGATATGGTTTGCTTGGAAAGAGGGGGTGACAACATAAAGCCAAGGACGGAAGAGAACAGAACTTCTCAGATCAAAGCACTACCAATAAGACTCAATACAAGACAGTGCTCAAATACGTGCTTGCCTGTAACTGAGTAAAGCAGTGCAAGCCCAATGATCTCCAGGAGCTTCTCTGACTGAAGTACTCATCTCTGCTGGCTCTTCATTTTATTTGTCGAGTTTAAAAGCTGGCCAATGAGCATGGCTAACTTTGAAGTCAGAACACAGTGCATCTCTACAGAGTTCCAAAGAAAACCCGTCATTAAATAACTTGCTGACATGAAAGCTTTCCCATCTCACTACATTTACAGCATTTATTAATCTAGCTTAATGTTAATTTACAAATGTGCTATTGTTCATTTATGTTTGTTCATACTACATTTGGAAATGTTAAATTCTTCAGCTTGAATTACTAAGTAGAAATTAGCATCAATGTAGATTGATATAAGAATGTAGGTAATGATAGCTAATATGTAACAATGTTCACGTACAGTACTGTTGCATGCACACTAATCACAGCACAGCTCTAACTTGCTGTTACTATGTAACTATTCCAGTGTTTTAACAACTTACCTACATAAACAGTCAGTTCAGTCAGTTTACTTAGACAGGAACAGAGAAGGAGGAGCGTTCCCACTCATTTTCCAATATTGTTATTAACACATTATACTCAGAAACAGAGATTTTCACTCACTATTCCCCATACACTTCCCTTTTCCATAGCTGCCATTTGGCTTAGCACACGCAATATATCTGCAGTGCACTCTTCCCATGATTCCTTACCTTTAGATGGGCTCCGCTTATCTTAAACCAAGATCTGAATCTCCAAGCTATGACAGAGATTACAAACACACACACACACATTCTAGCTGGCATCTGAACAGCTAACAATTAACCCGACTCTGTCACAGATGATTGGCTGTGCACATCCCTTCTTTACTCGCAACACAGAGGAACATCTCAGAGGGACTCCATGATCATGTTATTCATTCCTCATCTGACCAACATTTAGAGAGAACATAATATTTAACATCTCTACTTACCAAACACTTCATTGTCTTCATTCAGTTTGAGTATATGAGCTACATAAAAGCATTTGGTTTAAAATTTATATCATATTCTGTACATTTTTATTGTCTTCAAGAAGTGACCCATGCCCATGTTTTATTGCTTTATTTTGGTTCAAGTTAAAATGTCCAGAAAGATTAGACTAAAATTAATGGTTGACAAATGTGGTTTGTTGTCCTAAAGCCCCAAATTGTGGCTCAAAAGGAATGAAAACTAAATGATTAGAACGAGTCTATATGAAAGAAAATCCCTCATTCATATTTATTATGACTGCACAGCAATACATTTAAACAGGAAATCTAAATCAGCCCATGAATTTTCTTAATTTTCTACATTGCTGGGTTTTTAGACAATTCATTGGAAAATCTTTTTGTTCTTAATCTTTTTGTTCAAAATCAAGGATAAGAAACTGTTTAAGGAATAAAAAAGTAAGTTTTTAAATGTTTCATTATTATCAATAAGTGTCTTGTCATCAATGTAAGGTACAAACCTTGATGAAATAGACTGAAATAGACTGTTCTGACCCAAAGACCCTTAGTTTGCCGTATATCTGAAACAAAAAATACACTGCTATCAGTCCTTCTGTTTTATTAGAAAGTGCTGATGTCCTTAAGAGTACCATAATACTTTTTAGTTCTGTAAACTACACTGTAGTAGAATAAAATCTTGGCTTTTTGTTGCTTGTATCAATGTTCAGTCATTAATGCTTTGCATGAGTAAAGTCAGCACAATATGTATTTCTATACGCCATAATTCTGAATACATACACTACAGTAGTTCAGTTAAATGATTTGAGCATATTTAAAAGCATTAAGCATTAGCCAGATAAGTTATATTTAATTTTTGAATTAAAGCCTTAAATTTGTACATCACTTTACATAGCAGAGTCTTTGCTGCAGTGATAGGAACAGACAAAGAGCACAACTCTGAGCATTGCACACCTTGGCCAACTGGAAAAATTGCCAACACTATCAGTTCACCTCAGGGAGTAAGGACTAGGGTTTGTCCTGTAACTCTGAAGTGCCCAAGATACATCACGCATCCCAGGTTGCCAAAAAATGTTTTTTGGTGCATTTGGAAAACTACAATGCGGTCTTAAATGTTTGACTGATTTAGGAGCAGCTGAAGAAGTGCTAATAAAAAGAAATGCAAGCGTAGCGTGGGCTCTATTCACAAGAACACAATAGTGTGATTGAGAGCTGGAAAGGGACCCAGATGACCTTACACTGAGATGTTAACCTAGATAAGGAACAATCTATAACTCTAGACCATCCCACAGGACGGGTACTAAACTTAACAATCTCTTCTTCTATCAAGGGTTTTAACTGTTCAGCAAGAGCTGTAAATCCTCAAGAGTATATGAGTATGTTTATGCCACACTGTGTGATTTATCACAGCCTGTCACAAAAGCTGTCACAGAATCATCAGGACTGGATTTCTATATTTCTGGTGGCATGTATACCCCCCATTAGGCTGCGTGAATATATCCTTGATTTAATAACAATGTCCATTAGATGGCAGCACTGCTTTACATATCTTCTATTAGTTCTACCAGCACCACTGATAAAACAGAGCAATGTCAATACTGACTAATGAGCATCATTTTAGTTCATCATTTTGGAGGAAATGTAAATAAGGAATTCCAAGGAAGCAGATGAAAAGCTTTAGTAGTTGGACTGAACACGTCTTTCTGTTCTCATAACTGATGACTAATGGCCCACTACTGAAGTAAAAGGGTGAGTAATATGAATAAATTTAACAGAACAGTTAGAAAGTAAGACAGCTAGAGGTGTGTGTGTGCTGTGCTGTGAGTGGTTGTGAGGGCAAAGTAACAGTGTAAGATGTCCTCGTCATTTTTCTCTGCTGACAGAACCTCAGTCCACTGGGCCTGTGAAAGGGAACAAGTGACCTGTACCTGCAGAGCTGCTTCACATACTCATAAGCATACAAACAGCCTCTCTCTCATTCACACACACTCAATGCTTTTTTCCTCTTACCTGTGATAAGTTGTAGCTCTTTTTGCCGACAGTTGTCCTACATTTCATACTAAAATACAGATTCCCGATTTAAAACATCTACCGAAGCACTGCAGGTCTCTTTTAACTCTCCAGTTCACTGGACTGCACTACCAGACAGATATCTGGCCTTAAAAGTATTCTGTGACATAAAAAAACAACATTTTACCAGTGTCACACATGCTCCAATACACAGCAATACACAGTCAGTAAAAATCAACAAAACCATTTAAAACATAACCACTAAAGCACAGCAATCGATAAACAGTTAACTAACACTTGAATTAGTACACCACTGCTAGTCTGTGAAATTTATAATCAATATCCGACTGCTAACCGATAGTGCTGTATTTCTGCAGGGAGCTTGCACACATGCACACGGACTGTAGTTCTGTGACCCACTGTTTCAAGAGATGCCCTTAACGCGGTTGTTTTGTGCACAGTGATTGCTGGGTTATAATTTTGCTCTAAAGAGAACTATTGGACTGCCCTAATTATGCTGCAACAGTCAGGCACTTTTTTTAAATCGATCAGGTGTATTGCAATAGCGTCACTGTCTGGTTTTATTGCTGTGTCTCACTAGTTTTGTCCTGACCACAGCCAATTTGCTTGAGAACCCACTGTTTAAAATCTATGAAATTAAGGTTTCTCTTCACAGGAGTTTTTATATAGAAGCTGCTTTAAAAAAAAAAAGTAACTTCTATCGAGCATAAGAAAAAGAAATATTTAAAAGGATTCAAATGTATTTATTGTCTCAGAATACACTAAAAAATGTAGATTTAAAAAAACTATAAATTAGCGTGATAAGAAAGGTAATATAAAATGTTTATGAATAATACACTCCTGAAGATACTTTCTTTTTCTTCTTAATTGTAATAAATTGCAATTTCCGATAAGAATAAATAAGTATATCCTGAATATCTTTGCTGATAAGGATGTATATGCATGAACAAATGCAGTTACAGTTTCCTTCAAGACAAATGCACTCTTTTAGTCATTTGGAACAGCAAAGAAAACGGAGCTCCATGTAGGTCATAAGCAGAAAAACAAACTGAACTCATAATGTAATTGTTTATTTCAATATATTATAGCCCAGAATTTTTAGAATTCTGTCCTAGTACAAAAATACACAAACAGGATGCTAATTATATTATATTATCCCATATTATATCCTTATTAAAATGGGATATCCTTAGTGCAATCTTTTGTGCAAACCTTCATCCCAGAGAGAATGAGAGCGATTTCTGTTGCTCTCTCATTCATCATGTGGCTTGTGAAATAGAATTTCATATGCTATTGTGTGTATCCACTGCTGGAAGTGTTTTTGTCACAAATGCTTTCTGAAATGAGCTCAACAGCTGAATAATATGCCGTACTGTTCTCCATCTGCAGGATAATCACTATTAGCAATCGAGAACAATGTTATATGGTTAGACATCATTAGACATGCACATATATGCAGAAAAAAGCACATTTGTCCAAGTTAAGAGGAAAGAATGTAAAAACACATTAAGCGTTCAGGTAAGGAGGATATGTAAATATATCAGGAGTCCCGTCCACTCTTGTCACTTTCATCAGAAGATGGATTCTGCTGCTGGTCGGAGTCCGAGTCAAACATAGGGCTGAGCTGTAAAGGCTGTGGCAGACGGCACTGTCTCGGGGTGAAGGGAGGGGGCAGCGAGCAGGACAAATGATCCTCCACACGAAGAATCCTGGCAGGAGTCTGGCCGGAAGTGATGTGCAGGGCTGGAGCCACGGTGGCTGGACTTCCTAACACCACCTCTCTCAAGCGCTGACTCTCTCTGGTCGCTGCCTCCCAAACCACCTCCAATTCACCTTCTACCTCTCTGAGAAACACAAAGATGGAGAGGGAGGGGGGCTTGTTTTAGTGCAGTGTGGGTAGGCTTTCCTGAATCAAATATGAGCTCTCATATTATCACTCTCTATAAAAGGGAGAATGCCTGTTTCACACACACACACACACACACACACACACACACACACACACATGTTGGTTTTTGTGATTTATGAGGACTCTCCATAGGCGTAATGGTT
>JAUMHP010000052.1:13415276-13439007 GCA_032361065.1 Enteromius trimaculatus | reverse complement strand
GTGATGCGGAGCCAGCTGTGATTAATCGACCGCGCTCCTACTCGAAATTAGTTTATTTGCAAAAACTTCACTTTGTGCTATGTATTTGTGGCCAAATATATTTTCTTGTCCAAACACCTTTACCAATACCTTTGATGTTATTGAGGTGGTTATGAGTAGATTTAAGGGTGGGTTTAGGCGTAACTGTAGATTTAATTACATACATTTTTTTATATTTTAAAATAAGTGTATTGCAAAACATTTTTTTAGTTACAGTCACTTCATATAAAGTGTTCCAGTTTTTTTTTCTGAACATATTCCATCAATTCTATTATTTATGACAAGTAGCAGACTATATGGCGGAGGGCCATAAAATTATTATTATAATATTTGATCAAAAATCATTCATCTCTGGAAAAAAAAATAGCTAATTTCTTTGGATAAAACATCTGCAATGTAATAATCTACATCTTAATCACATCTTAAATGAAGAATTATTAATATAAATATTAGTATTAATATTAAATAATACGATTGACTAATGTTTTATTAATATTTAAGTATTAATGTTATATTATTAATCTGAAACATCTGTGACTTTATCATGGCACTGAGCTCACAAGATATCTATGTATATAGAGATACAGTATTACATCACAATTAGGAGTTAATTATTAACATCGCACAGCCTTGCTAATGTAAAATAGCTAAAGAATCAGTATAATCTGCAGTTAAATCTACATTTTACAGTCTCATATTTTCATTTTCATCAAAGTTAAATTAGAAGCACAAATGGCCACTCAGCACCATTAATTCAATACAAACACACACACAAAGTCCGTCTCATGAACCGACACACGTACAGCAATCCTAACTAATTAATTCATTAGTGGTGTGTAATGGATCACAGACTTAATGAAGGATGATTCAGCCGTACCACTGGAGTGGATCAACATATGGTCAACACGTGCACATACATGAACACAAATCTATGCTGTGTAAGAGAATGACAGAGACTAAATGTTACTGCGGGACAAAAGCGGTCATAATCTGTATGTGGTAATCAATGTCATTATATTATGTAATACTGAGACAAGTATCTTCTACTCCAGGTGTGTGGAAATCAATGCTTCATATATAGCCTGATGAGCTCACACAGAATAGCTGGTAGCAAATGAATGTTTTCACATGTCAAGACCTGTCTGCACCCAGAGAGACATTAAGTGTGGTAGGGTCAACGTGACAGGGTGAGATCATAAGGGCTTCAGGTCTTAAATTTCATAAAATTCTGACCTGAATCATTCTGACCTATAAAATATGAAAACCTTTTCAAAGCCCTTCATTTTTAAAACACTAACATGACAAGACAGATAAACATACAAACAATTCTTTATACCCTGTAAGGTAAATACGCCTCCAGATTCACACACATTTTCCCTCTTTCAATCGATGCCACAGAGCTGATAAAACCACAAATGTAATTCATCAAACTATCCTTTTCTGAAAAAAAGGTTTGCACAATGCTAGAATGACAGGCCATTTTGCAGGCAGTAATTTGTAAATCTGACATTTTTCCATTGTTCCACAGGCAGCCCTGTCAGTCGACTCAACAGAGTGATCCAAAACACAGCCATGTTCACCTCAAGCTGAGCACTTTAGTCATGAGAGAGTTTGTCCTCTGCACTTAACAGTACACAAAAAAGAGAGACGTTTTTTGGTCAGAAAAATAGACAGGAGAAGGTTTAATGGGAGGGAAGACAGGGCATTAAAATGAGGATGTTTTAGAACTGACAGAGGCCTCACATTGGTTCACCTTTGACCTTCTGTCACACATAGCTGTCACTCAACACTGCTGGGATGAGGAGGAATCAATTACAATAAATGGCACTGCTGACACATCACATGCCTATAATAATACAAGGGGAAGACCATATCATTTGACATGATGCGCATGTATAATTTAGATATGTCCATTAATCTTTCCTTTCTTTTCCCTTTTCATTCTCTCTCTCTCTCTCTCTCTTCTGTTCTCACTCTCACAGCCAGGTGACATTTCAGTATATAACCAAGCTTTTTATCTCTTTTTCTCACACATATATCTCAAAGCACACACACTAATCTCTATATGATTGGAAGCTAATGTTTCAGCGGCCTGCAGAAGCAATATGAGCAGCAAAGATTAGCCTGATTAGATCTCTCCGGATCCACATGTAGTCTGACAGAGGGCCACCTTCGGCCCACACTTTAAACTTTTGCTCTCTCACTCACCCTCACACAGCACTGCAAACCACCCCACAGTTTGAGTGAAATCCTAAAGAAATAAAGAGACAGTTCACCTGAAAAAAATACAATTTGGTCATCGTTTGTCATGTCTAAATCTCTGTGACTTTCTTTTTCTGCTTAACACAAAAAATTGGATTTTTTAAAAAGGTCTAGAATAAAATTTAAAACGCTTAGTGTCAATTAGATTAGTTTTTTTTTTTTATATATAATATTACTTTGATATAGAATATGTTAAATTTTACAGTCAAAGTTGACAGTAAAACTGATATTTCAAAAAATGTATACTTATAATTTAAAAATAAATTTACTCTGTTAAAGATCAATTCTGTTCGTTTACGGTTTATATTCGTCAAAGATTCCAAAAAATAAATCATGTTTTCCCTAAAAATATTAAGCAGCACAACCTTTTAAATATAATAAAAACATATTAAAATGATTTTTTAATAGGCACTGAAGAAACTCATGAATGTACCATATAAATGTTTTAATAAAGCTGCCAATTGTTTAAAAACTGTTTGTATTGAAAAGGGCCCAGGTGAATATGTGTTCGTGAATCATTCACAGATAAAGGGAAAACCCACAGGAAATGAGAGAATAATTAGAGTTAAATGACTGTTCACTAAACCTTTGAACATCACAGTCTAAAAAGTGAATTCATTCAACACCCAGGCTAACACACAAACACAGCACTAGACCAGAAACAAACTCTCACACACACATAAAGACAGAGAAAAAGAGAGTGACAGCAGCATCATGAGCTGTTCCGCCACCATCTATTGAAAAGATAATTTGGTGAATCACCATGGGTTTTTCAGTTCCTAAAGTCCTGAACAATAGCCCCCCCAGTCATTGAGTGTGGTGTCAACATGAATGTCAGAAACATAAAAAAACAAAGCTAATAGTTTAACCAGATGGTTGAACAGCTGCATAGTAAGAGAATTAATAGCGAATATCAACAAAGTCTATGTCATTTCCTTTCATATTCTTCACGAGTAATCTCAAACACACACACCACATAAAAACAAACTCTTCTGAAGGAGAAGCATTTTACTGACGTATCAAAGCTGACATTTAAAAACCTCACTTACACTCAGGCTTGGGTAGAGAACTGACTTCAAAATGAGCTTTGATGTAGTGTTGAGAGTGAGCGAGAGAGAGAGAAAGAGAGAGAGAGAGTATGCAAGAAGCGGAGCTGGGTTGAGTTGGATATAGCTCAAATTTTGAACAAGAATAGTGTGTGTCATAGTTTGTGAGGATGAAGTGATCAGTGCAGACAGCAGAGCAGATCCGAGTCCATCAGTGTGTGTCTGTCTTTGCTGGACACTATCTTGCCTTGACTGTCTGTCTCTGTCCTGTCTAGTGCTGACTATTGTTACGTGTGTGCTGCAGTAATACATACAGTGTTAACATAAATTTATTGTTATTAGTGTTTTACACACACACACACACACACAAACAAGAACACACACACTAACGCATACACAACTTGTGTGGCATAGGATTTATAACACAATAATAAGCACAAGAGCTCTACTCTGGCATACACATTGCCATAACAACCTTGAAAAAGCTTGTTAGCCTTGAGGAAGTGGTAATAATTTAAAAAAGTGGAAAGGAAAGAAAAAAAAAAAAAAAAAAAAAAAAAAAAAAAAAAAAAAAAAAAAAAAAAAAAAAAAAAAAAAAAAAGTAAAACCCTTCTTTCCTTTTAACTAGTTTTCCCTCTTCTGCTCCAAGGCTGCCTGTGGAATCTGCACTCAAATACAGAAACACTTCTGTGAGATTTAGAAAGCAAAAGAACAACGCTCCAAATATATAATCATAAAACATTTGAGAAAAACGATTTAATAAAATAAAAAAGAATAATAAATCTAGGATAATGTATGTTTTAATTAACTAAAGGGATAGTTCACTCAAAAAAATGGAAATTCAAAGACATTAATGACTCGCCTTCATATCGTTCCAAAGCCTTAAGACCATAGTTCATCTTCGAAATATAGATATTTTTAATGAGAGCTTTCTGACATAGACAGCAAGGGTCCTACTAAGTTCAAGGTCCAGAAACGTACCAAGAAGATCAATAAAGTAGTCCATGTCACATCAGTGGTTCATCATACTTTTTGTGACTTTATTCAGCGGCTCTTCTCCTCTGTGTCACCCCTAGTGCCATTTTGGAGAGTATCATGATGCATACATGTGCTTTCCTTTGAACTTTAAATAAAGAGGCAGTGCATGAGTGTTGTAGTTCAACAGCAGCACTATGCACATATATTGTTTATGTACAGATCAAAGCATGCGCATGCATTGTGGAATTCTCCATAATATTGTGACACAGAGGGGAAGAATTGTTGAACGCAGTTATTTAAAAGTAAGCTGCAAGAATGAACAGGTACACAGGGCCATAAGAGAAAGTAGCAAATATAAGAAAAGTGAATGTAATTATGAGAGCTCTCAATTATGAGAGTACATTTAGACAGATGAGTCTGCAGCTGTGCCAGCTTGTCTAGAGCCCCTCCTCTCTCTCTCTTTCTCTTTCTCCACTGTCTGTTATTGGTCTGTGCCTCTGTGACAGCTGCTCCACTACTGCTCTCACCTCTTCTGCTGCATCCTCTATTCACACAAAGCAAGGGGGGGAGAGTGTGTGTGTGTGCGTGTGTGAGAGGATCACCTCTTCTGCTGCAGAGCTCCGTGCAGCTGTTCCTGTCTGTCTCGGAGTTGGCTCTGCAGGTGCCGGATCTCTCGTTGATAATTCGCTGCTTTCCCTGCAAAGTCCTCCTCCTGCTCGCGCAGACGCCGACCCAGAGCGCACACACTCGTTGATGCCTGCTGCTTGTACACCTAGGGAAGCCGGGAGAGATATGAAAACAGTTGCGCTGGAGAGCACCAAGGAACGGCGGAGTATCACTTAAACTAAAAAAAAAAAAATCAAAGGAAAGCAAAATAACTCAAACAACCCTGGAGGAGCCAGAGAAAGAGACTACACAGCACGGTAAGACTAGTAAAAGAGCTATTATGTGTGGAGACGTGTTCATCTGTCTGGATTAGATCAAGCCAATGCAGGAAAAGTGACTGAAACTATTATTACCTAGAAAGAGAAGAGCGCAAAGGAAAAGGAAGGATACTGAAGCAATGAAGAAGGTGTGAATTTACGTTTTAATACCTCAGATTGTAAAAACCTTTACAAGGGAATATTTTACCCAAGTTTTTCTAACCTTGTGGATGAAAAATGAACCTGTACGTGCACACACACACACACACACACACAAATAAGAATAAAACGGGAGAAAGGAAACACAGTTAATGTAGATGAATGAAGCCGAGATCTGCAGTGATATGTTGAACTGCAGACTCAGGGCAGATGCATTATGGAGAGGAACAGATGTTGGCTTGTCTGCTGCTAAAACAGATGTGAGCCATTTAGATAAACAAACATACAGATTTGCGCAGCTCCTGTGGTTTCCAGGGAGAGGCAGCCTGTTGATGTAACTCATCCTCATATATTAGAGGGCAATAAGACAATTACAGTCGCATGAGTAAACGTGAGTAGTCAGATATGCTTAGTCCATAAATGCCTCATTGTAAATATATGACACCAGCAAGGATATGAGATAGATCTCGGAGAAGAAATTAAGCGCAAAAGAAAAGCAAAAACAAGAAGAGGAAAGAAAATAAATAGAAGGGCAATAAATGGGAAAGAAATAGAGCCACGGATAATGGGATGCTAAGAGTTGTGCTCCTTGGTAACTGACGTTCGGCACAAACGTGATTTCCTTCAGAGATCAAAACCCAGAGGGAGGAATTCACAAATGATCATCTAATAATAACTAGGGAGAAAATTTCCACATGCACATCAATGTGAAAACATACGTATGTGTTTAGAGCACCGATTAGCAATATCAATGCCTTTAATGGACCCCTTGTGTTATCATATCTGTATATCAAGGAGAGATTTATCATGTGTGGAGAGAGAGAGATGTGTGTGTGTTTGAGGGAGGTTTGGCTTTACTCGGTGGGGTTCAAGCTTTCCCTCACACATCGATCAATAACACACCACACAAACATGCCTCAGTCAACAGCTCTTTCAGTGCATGTGTGTGTGAGCATTCAATTACAGCCGTTCTGCCTTTCTCTTCTTCCAAATCCTCAGTGAGCTATTGGAGTCATCTTGATTATTTCAAAGAGTATCCAACCAGCCACCAGACAAACCTCAAAACCATTAAGGAGAACAGGAACTAATACTGCAAACAAATGTGGCAACGTGAAGTGATTTAAGTAACACGTGCTGGACTGGAGTGGGTGGTCTGCCAGTCTGATTTCAGTTTGTGATATATTTTTATTTATCTTTAGCCTTTTTTTTTCATTTTATTTATTGTGATATATTCAATTGAGCTTGTGATAAGAGGTGAGGCTATTTATTAATTGAGGGTAAATCTGTCAGTTGGAGCTGTTAGCAGCAACAGGAGTTTTGCCGTTCATAATGAAGCTTTTCCATAAAAAACTTCTTTCTTTTTGGTGTTGTCAATATGAAAAGGCCCTGCTTAGGGCCAGATTCTTTTAGGCAGTGGTAAGAGTAAGGCTTAACAATGTCTGTAATCCCTTGGGAAGTTTGACCTGTTGACTGTAATTTAACCAGGGGTCAGATTTATTCTTAATGAGAAAATGACCTCAAAAGATTTAAAAGGCCATCTTTTTGTGCCCCCTGCAGACTACTGTAATTAGCATAATAAGCAGGCACCCTATTTTCATCATGACTGGCTTGAAGTGGGTTCTCTTGGAGTCACATTTTCCAATGTGCTGTGTATTTTAAATAGTTATTTAAATAGTTATGTTTTTTAGGGCATGTCAGTGTCCTGTTGCAAATCTCCTTAGCTCTCTCTAGAATGAATGCATCCATGGATTTTTGTAGTTCGGAAAATGATGTTGTAATAATAAAATTAAAAACTATATTATATTATATGATATTACAGTAGATTTCAATGTATAAGACTGTGGTTTGTAGTCTATTCAGATGACTAAGCTTCTGGGCTCTTTTAAATAAAGCCAGTAGACATTTCTAATTTATAAACTGTACTGGTAAACTGGTGGTTTTTAATGAAGAAGACAAGTGTGGAAGTTGTGAGTTAAATCTCTTCAATTAGGCTTGTTCATGTTAGTATGGACAACAAAGGAGACGTCGGTGTGGTATGACATCGTAACCATGGTGGTTGCCTGGAAACTCCTGATGTAGGAAAAGTTTTTATTAAGGCTCATGTTTACTGCAGTTTCACTGCTGCTTTCCACATGAATACCACCCATCAGTCCAAAGCTCAACGGAAACATGACGTTTAACACCTCTACTAATTTTGATAGAATTTGATAGATTTCTTTGCACTTTTCCATTTACAGCCTGACAGCATGATATTACACAGATTTTTAAACACGCCAAACAAAAAAGTGATTTTCCATTCTGTTGTTACACAATATATATTTTATATATATTTTATGTTTATATATTTTATATATTCTACTGTTTATTTGATTTATTTAATAAAAAACACAGTGAAATATTAAAATTTAAAATACTGTTTTCTATTTTAATATATTTTCAGAAGTAATTTATTTCTGAAATGGCAAAGCTGAATTACTTCAGCAGTGTCACATGATGATTCAGAAATCATTCTAATATGCTGATGTGATGTGGACGAAAAAACAAAAAACAAAATCAAAACAGTTCTTATAATTTGCTGAAAATAATTGTGCTGCCTAATATTTTTGTGATCCCATTTCTAGCTTCACTCTTTGAGGAATTGAAAGTTCAAAAGAACAGCGTTTTTAAAATAGAAAAATTAGATTAGATTTATTAGATTCTAAATGTCTTTGTAGTCACTTTTCAAACTCTGAATGGTAGTTTATCTAATAATCCCAGAATGGATGTAAACTGAGCTCAGTAGTTGAAATGTGGAGATTAATCATAATGAGCATGGAAACCTATGAAGTAAATAAAGTGTTGTAAGACGTGTAGAATGTAGTTGTTAGATGAGATTCCTAATGTGAAAGCTGCTGTGATTGAGGCCCCTGACATGCAGTAGGAGGTCAAAATAGTCCAAGTCACTAAAGTAATCAAACTAAATTGTTCTTTGAAAGAATCCACACATATTCCAGAGGGGAAGAGTGGAGCAGGCTGAGGTCAATTTACTGAAGAATGCAGAGATGCTTTTAAATGAAAGTTGAAAAGATAACAGCAAAAAAGAGAGATGAAACCGGGTAGGCTGCATTTATAATATGAAACTATGGATGTGCATATGCGTTTGCCGGTGTTTTATGCAGCAATTATTGGCTTCTTTCAGGTGTGCTTCTTTTCAATTCAGCTGTGAACTGCAAATGACCCTAATTTCAGTAGAAAATCAAAATAAATACATCTCACTCTTTCCTTCTATCTATTCCCATTTCCCACATAGCCCACATCCACTTAGACACCAAACTTACAGAGCCCTTTTTCCCTCAAATCCTGGTTACAAAAGCATCATTGAAGCCAAGGGCCCTGCTTAGGGACTTGTGAGTAAGGGCTGCTACAAACAACACACACACACACATATTACACAGCAACTACTTCCCTTAGGGACTTGTTACGTACAAAAAAGCGTATACGTGATCAATGGCATCTTTGCTGTGCCTGCCCCGTTTGAGTCAGGAGGATGAAGACTTCTACACCCACAGCACTGTCACTAAGGTTGTCTATGAGTTCATGGAGACCTGGTATGTATTAGATAGCTACTGTAGGAAGATTACAGAAATATAGGATAAACCTGAATTAATAATCTCAGACAGATTGTGTTTCAATCCTCCAGATGATAACAATCCTAAAGGTGTCAGTGAGCATATCTTTAATATGCTAAAACCCTCAGGCTTGATAGACTCAAAAACTTTAATACACCCCAACAAAAGCAGCAAATCCCCAGATGCATCTGCTCTCTGACAAGCTGATATAACACATGTATAACTGACAGAAATCAGGTAATCAGAAATACAGGTAAACAGTTAGATAAGATGTTGAACAAAAACAAACCCATACAGAACACACTGCTAATGCAACTGAAACCTGCATCATTTATGAAGTGAATGATAGATTTGCACCTTCAGAAAATACATTCTATCTGCATAGGAATGGGAACTGTACCATATTTAAGGATTCTTGTTCTGATTTATTGTAATTTTTCAGTTAATTAATGGTTCTATTAACAGTTTATTTTGCACTTTTACTACATAATCACTTTGGAAAAAGGAATTCTATTGCCAAATGATGAAGTCTTACTTTTCAGAGGTGGCACAAATACAATCAAATTATTGGCCTTAACTGTATATTAAACAACAGTAATTGTGCATAAACATAGTGCTATATGCAGTGTTGGGGAAAGTAACGCATTACAATATTGCGTTATTCCTTAAAAACAAAGGTAACTAATTAAGGTACGTAGTTACTTTTTGTGGAAAGTAATGTGTTACGTTACTTTTACGTTACTTTTTAAATTTGGGCAGAGCTTGAGTGTTTGTTTTTAATAGAAGAAGTTCTATTTATAGCAAATGAAAAGCACACCAAAAAGTGTCATGAATACACCTCAGGCTGAAGAAAAAGTAAATTCATATTTGTAAAGTAGAAAACAGGAGAAGTAATTTCAATACTCTTCAGCAATAAAAAAAAAAACTATGAAGAACAGTCATTTTTGCTTGTGAGTATGGTTGAACTGGATCATCAAAGGTCAGAAGAAAAGATATTAATTAATAATATCGGATTAGATACATTTATGTAATTTAATTATTGCAGGTTTGCATCATTTTCTGAGTTTACTTTAATTCATTTTGATTAATGCTAAATCTGTTTTTTGAGAGTGAGATGAATTAAAGCACATTCACATTTAGTCTAGAACTACACAGTATTCACACAGTCTGCACAATGCTCTGTATTTCTGATTTCTCCCAACATGGGGTCAGGAGATTTGTCAGTCAATAAGAAAGAAAATAAAGTAACTGGCGTAACTGGCGAAAAAGCAACTCAGTTACATTCCTCTAAAATTAAAAAAAATGCAATACTTTACAAGTTACTTGGAAAAAGTAATATTATTACTTAACCCGCGTTACTTGTAATGCTTTACCCCCAACACTGGCTATATGTCATTAACTATTGACAAAAGAGGTCATGTGCATCTTTAACTAAGCACTGAACAAGTGCTTGTTTTTGAATAACAAAAATAACTCAGCTCAATAGAGTTATTCATTTGGGAAATTAACTTACTGATTAACTTATATTTTAATATTATTAAAAGTATGCCAGCACAATGAATGAATTAATACAACTTACTTTACACAAAGCATACACATGCATACATGCAATCCATATTCATCCTCAGGCACAAAAAGAAACGTTTAACCTTTTGACAGAAGCTGAACAAATGCAGGAACAAATGTTTACCTGTGTGCATAGAAAGATTGTGTCACAGCGGTGGCAAATACATTTCATTCTCTCATTCTCAGAGTACAGGAATAATGACATGGCCCTAATCAAATGGCTTGACATACTGTGCGGATCCAATTATTTTAACTGGCAGAATAGATTAGCAGCACAGACCTGCAATCTTCTTTTGAAAAGGGCTCAACAAAATACACTTCCACTGTCTTTTGAAAAGCTCAGTTCACTCTATCTTCATCTCCATCCCTTCATTCCCTTGTAATCTCTCCACAGAGACAAACACGTTATGGCAATAGAAAGCATTTCAGATTACCCATAACTGTGCAAAGCTCACTGCAAAATGAATTCAGTCTCATGCTCTTTTGCATGAGACTTTCTCTCTCTCATGATGACAGTAAGTACTGTAGCAAAATTTGAACAATGTAAGCAAGAAACACTACCCAATCCTGTGTTTAAGCTGAAGATACAGCACAAGACAGCGTGTATGTGCAGCCTCAGTCTGATAAAACATCTGTGAAATAACATGATTATGAGACTATGTAAACTTTATTTTAATCTCAATAATCACTTTCAGAGATCCAAAAAGCTATTCGTATGAATAGCTTGAATGAAAGAGAGCACTGAATGTCTGTCACTGAGGTATTTCTTAATTTGTCCCACTTTTCTACAAACGAAAAACAGCAGACCGTTATTTCCTGTGCTCTGAAGCCTTTCCCTGAAAGTACAAGAATTAAAGCTGTTACACAGACATTACTGCCTGTTTATAAGATTTGCTGTCCAATCTAATGAGGTAAATTATCACATTCAATACACAATGATGCAGCATTATATTATTAGTCAAAGAATGATCATATTGAATGTCACAGTTATGAGATGATGAGCTCAGTCTGGTTTATGGAGAAGATGAACTTGGCTGAAAATGAGGATTTATTTGGTTTCGGGGTAGACAGAGCCACCACCCTCTTTGTTTTAACCCACTCAGGGCCAGACTCAAGATATTCAAGATAGTCAACGTAGCTTCTAATATAGCCTAATACAGAACTTTAGTTTTAATATTTTTTGCACAGAATGAGAATTTGTGTTCAAATTCAGAAATTAAGCATTGGTCACTCAGGACTTCAAACTAATGAAATATTAACAAATCCGCATGTGCTATAAGAGCAGATCCCAGCGTCCAGTGAGCCTCCCTTTGTAGCTCACTATTCATAAGGTATTCATAATCATCATCCATAAATGATTGAACAGAGCTTTAAATAGCATTGCGTTTATTGTTAAAACAGATAAGCACTCACAGTCTTCTCTCCCTCTCTCTGCACCTTGTATCTTACATATACAAGATGGTCTAAATAATTGAATTGACTTTGGATTCCCAGGTCTCTGGAGAGTGAGATGAATGAGGCACCTAAATTTAAGAAGTCTAAGTGATTGCACTTGAAAGCGACTTAATGAACTGTGTGTGTTGCTGTATGTGACGTAAAGAACTCTTGCTGACATCTTTCCAATAAGGAGCTTTGATTCACCCTCTGCACATCTCCTGGAGTATGATTCCTAGAGATGCAAGTGTTAAGCAATAAGTAGTGTGTGTGAGAGTGACTCAAGAGCTTTATTTAATCTTAAAAGGATAATTAACCCAAAAAGTGACAGGGATACGTCACACCAACGAGGAAGGAAGGGTTGTAGTATGTCTAGCAGGTTAAAACATGAAGGTAGGCTGCCATTTAGCCAGAAGTAGAAGACTGACAAGAACGTCCTTCTTGTTAGAACTGCACACAGTTTGCAGAAATGCTGTCCTTTTAACTTCCTATCCATGAAAGAATTGTGGAACAAATATTAAAGGTGTTATATGATGCTATTTTAAAGATCCTTGTTTTGTGTGTTTGGTGTACTAGAATATGCCAACATGCTCTAATGTTCAAACACATTATTCTTCAAATACTGTACATTATTGTAGTTCCTCTATGCCCCACCTCTCTCAAATGCGTTGTTTGTCCTACAGTCACAGTCTGCTCTGATTGAGCTGATCCCACAACATGACATGTGTGGGCGTGCTTTCATGAGGTGATTTAGCCTGGTCTGGATCAGCCTTTCTTTTTGTTTTTGTTTTTTTTAGGTAGAATAAATGCTTTTGTGGGACGCGCTGTACTCTTTGTAACTCTGTAGATCTTAAACATGCACAAACAGCTACACACCACAAAAAAAGAAAAACTAGAAATCGCATCATATGACCCCTTTAAGCAGCACAGTTTTCAGTACTGATAACTGTACAGTAGTATGTTACTCGATATTGCTGTTTTTACTGTATTCCCTGATAAAATAATTGTCTCACAACTGCGTGGCCATAAATTGACCTCTAGCGTAACTGTAGAGTAGGTCGGCTGGTTGTTAAATGTATATGTGACATCACTCAAGCAGCTCGAGCACACAGCAGTAAAAGAATTAAACAGTGTTCCCTATTTGTGCTGACAAAACTGCAGCGCCTGTGTCTGCTTCATTGTCTGAGTACAAGCTTTAATATCCAGTGGGACTCTGCAATAACAAAAGACCGTTTTATTTATTTGTGAACTCTGCAGTCTGGACTGCTACATGTTGCTGTTAACTAACTACATTGCACAGTTCGTTTGAGAGAACAGAAAACCTCACAGCAGTCATAATTACAATTCAAAAATCAGGAAATCATCTCACCTAAAGAGTAATGTAGGGTTAATGTTTTCATATCTGTGTTTGCTCAATTTGCATAGTATTGCTTTATTTATATAGGAGAACAATACTATGCATTAAATATTCTACTTTTCAGATATTTGTCATTGCAGAATCTTTGTCTATAAAAATAATAGAAAAACACTCCAGGAATATTCTGATTACTCAACTGTAGACAATTTATGTGCTAACTCATCCTTCTGCTAACCAGGAAGATTGCTGCGCCAATATACACATCAACATACTACTCTCCCGAGTGACATAAAATGGCCTATGTAACATTTATAATTTACAATCCAGGACATTCATTAGGTCCCCATTTCAATGCTTTTTGTGAGATACAATTACAATGACAAAATTGGTTTTGTCCATTTAAGCTACAAATGAGCTGCTTATATTAGATTTGAAATGTAAGATGTAAGAAAACTCAGAGCACATCTGTCCTCTAAAAAGCATGTTAAAACACCATATGTCACTACTGCCAGGAAAAAGGGAAGGAGAGAAAGAAGAACAGAGAGAGAAAAAAGCGTTCATGCCCCAATACACATTGGAGTCACAAATACTGCAGTACATTACCATTTCTACATCAATCAATGTTTGTCATTCTCACCCATTTCCAGCAAATGTTGAATTTTCTTTTTAATAACACTAATATGCATCTGAAAAATGGATGATACCATTTGAAGAGGAACTGGAAACAGTGAGTCTGTTAATCGGTGATCTCGAAAAGGCTCTGCAAATACAGTCTGAACCCTAACGGCATGCAATCAGGTTTCTTTATTGGGCTTCTATTAAAAGCCTCTGCTAGCTATTTTTCTATCCAGCAAAGCAAAACAAATTCCTCTCAGAAATACAATTATGCACGGGCATTGTTGTCATTAATAATAGAGAGAGGTCTGTATGCTGGAGGAGCATGCTCTTTGCCCAAAGGGCCACTTTTTCATTCCTCTAAAAATTGGCATTTCTTCCTTCAGTATAACAACCTCTGGGTGACATTAAGGAAACAAAAACAGTTGGCTCCCCAAGACAATGAATCAAAATCGCCAAGTCGATGCCACGTTTCTTTCCGTAATTAATTTCACAAACAGCGATTAACAAAGCAGCCTAATTAGGTCTTTGGAGAGTTGCAGACTGAATGAGACATTGAAAACCCCCATGTGGCACAGGAGAAAGCTTCCTATGAAGACTTAATAACATGGGTGTTAGTATATTACCGTCGCGCTAACAATGCACTAATGCATGATTGCATAACACAGTGTAGGTACAGTATATCACCTACAGTGACTAAACCCACAGATTTGTTTCCTGTTGTCATAAATGTCATTCATTTTCAACGATATCCCATTTAAGCTTGATATAAATTGGGGATAATTTGTTTAAAAAAGTAATCAATATCTAATATTCAAAGATTAATAATAAGGAAAAATCCAATAAACCATTATAAAATTTGAGAGACTGTTAAACTGTTTTTACTGTTAAAGTAAACAGTACTGTTTACTGTTAAACTGTAACATATTTAGAGAGAAGTTTTGGCAGACAAGATGATGATGCTATTCAATAAATAGGATAAACAAATGGAACCGTTTGCTTGGTCAGTAGTGATGGGTCATCTCGATTAAAATGAGTCAGATCTGATCAAAATGATCAGAACTTCCTATTAATACAACATTCCACTGGGTCCATTAAGTACAAATTATTTATTACCCTAATAATAAAGTTCAAAATTTTCATTTCAAAATGTTAACAATACTTGTTATGGTTCAAATCTAAACAAAATTTATCCCTATTTTTAATTACAAATAATTACCCTAAAATTGTTCAGATATAATAAATAAAACATCTCACAGAAAGAATAGGCATAAAAATTCAATCTTACCCCTTACCCCGTCTTGAGAAAAATAACCTCACTGTAATCTTATACTGTATCACTGTAACTGTGCTTGATGTTGTTTTCTTTCCTAACATCCTTTTCTTGTTTCCCCAGAGCATGAGGCCAAGATGAGCTGTGCTCAGGCTGGACCGGAGGAGAGCTCCGCTAATGCCAGCGCCAATACTAACACCAGCCTCAACAGCACCACCAACGATGAGCTGGAGTGCAAAATCTGCTACCAGCGCTACAATGCGCACAGCCGCAAGCCTAAGATTCTGGACTGCCTGCATCGCGTGTGCGCCAGATGCCTCAATAAGATCCTGGACATGGGGGATGGCTCCAGCTCCATCAGCTGCCCTTTCTGCCGCCATGAGACGCAGGTCAGCGAGTATGAAGTGGCTGGGCTGCCAGACGACTCAAACATCATGTCCCGTCTGGCCGTGCGGGACAAGTCCTGGAGCTCGGACCACAGTAAGGAGGTAGTGCTGACACCCAAGAGCCTGTCCTCCAATGAGAGTCCATCCCACGACTCCTCCAACTGTCTGGTCATCACCATCATGGAGGTGCAACGGGACCAGCAGCGCTCACCCAGCCAAAACGCCAGCTCTGACTACTACGGCGAGCACAGTCTGGACTCAGTCTCCGTAGCATCTAACAGCGGTGCAGTGGACCAAGACGCACTGTCTAAGTTCTGCAATCACGTGCCGCGAGTCTTGGTGTGGCTGCTGGGCTTTTTCTATTTCGGTTCGCTGCCGCTTGGCATCTATTTGCTGGTGATCCAGAGAGTGACTCTGGGGATTGTGTGCGTGAGTCTAGTGCCGTCCAGCCTCACAGTCTGTCTGGTCTACGGCTTCTGCCAGTGTCTGTGCCAAGGCATGTGCGACTGCTCCAACAGGGGCTGACTGGTACAAAACAGGCCAGTGAAAATCATAGGCAACATCATCGCACCATACAGACAGGAGATAAAAAAAAAAAACACTCTAGTCATCTCAATCTCCTTGCTGCAAATCAAATGCAATTTGTACCATCTTGCTATGAAGGGATGTGTATAAGCAGCTATGATAAGAGGATGGGTCAAGCATTAAAGGGGTAGGTCAGTCTGGAGGAAACACTATTAGTTTAACACAGCTCCTGCACACACCCTTCAAGATCATTCCGAAGTAAAAAAGCTGACCTTAGAAATGTTCTCCATGCAGAGCAGATGATGATGCATGAGTGGGAGTTTATCAAAGCGAATGGACTTTGTGTACAGCCAGGCAGAGTGGATGGGCCATAAAGAATAAAGTTTTATTGTGGCTGATTTTCATCGCTGTGAAATAAACTGCGTGCCCTGATTCTCAATGAAAAGGCTCCATGAGCAGCACAGGTTAAGACTGGACTAGTCTGTGTGGTTAAAGACTTCTACTGTAGGTATTATGAAGTGAAGAGGGGGGTAACCACTGAGGTAAGATGGGGCCCTTAAATAAAGAGATTTGTCCCATGTTGTTGTTCTGTCCATCAATGAAAATCATAACCGTAAGCAATGTCACAATACACACTACAGTTCTTCTCTCTCTCTTTCACTGACATCAGAATGTGAAAATGTCCCATTGAGATCTGATGTAGTGAAACAAATTGAAATGGTCTTCTATGGTCTTCTTCTTGGCTGAGCTGACACAATGAAAATGCTCAAGGAATTCAATAACTGAGCACAAACACTGCATGTGCTATATTGCAGGGAAGGAGGGGCATGTAGTATTGCATGAGATGAGTGGAAGATGTTATCTAAACTCAATGACACTTGGCCTACAGAAAGGAGCATTTGAAGAGAGGGCCCTTTTCTGCATGACTGTGAATCTCACGGCTACATTTGAGGTGATGCAGTCAGCGAAAAATCTCATCAAAATCTGTGCTCTTTTTGCTTATCCATGGGTGTTTCTATAATAACCTTTGCTCTCAGCCTATACCTAAACCTTAACCTTTATCTAAAATCCATATCTTATATAGCCAACATTGACACCAACGAGCGCAGTGGCTCTGCAATTCTTCACTCAAGCCTGGTGTTTCTTCTTCCTGCAGGTTCTTTAAGGGGCCTTTACTCTGAGATGCAGTGAGATCCATTCATCAATCTGAACTTGATCTAGAGACACGCAGCTTAGTGGGTCAATATTAGAACAATACACAGCACCTCAGGTTGTGTTTCCAAGCTCTCTGCTGGCAATGAATAATTACAGCATTTGTATATGCTTATGCAATACACTGAAAACAGTAAGAAAATCTGCATGAACTATGGTTGGTTTAACAACAATTTAATTGAACTCAGTCAGGGCAGAGAATGCATTTCTGAGCAATCGAGCATCAGACCTAATCACAGCACACCACACTCTCTAAACGTAATTCAACAATCAGGGAAGGACAGCTAAGTGTCTAATCTAAAAACAGCCCTCATCATCACAAAATTCCATTTAAGACTGTATTTATACACACAATCAAATATTCAACATCTTTTTTTCTGCAGTTTCAGGCAAATGTGCAGCATTAATTTTAATAACCTGTGAATAATTTACACACAATATTCTTTCCTCGTGTAGGAACTTTCACATCCCTGTTTTTCCAAACTTGTTCCCTTTTCTTTTTCACCCGCCTCCTGATCTCTCTCATTAATTTAACCATCCAACCGGTTAACTAGTTCTTGTCCTTCAACAATCCTTTCTTGTCTCTGCTTGAAAAATGTTTATATTTTAAAAATCAGCTTGAACAGATGTTTTTAGTAGATATGGCTCTAATCGTCCCACTCAACATATACACATGCAAGCAGTGCCTTAGGTCTTAGTCACACTGCTCTTCTAGCACAGACAAATCTGAATCTGAAATCTTAATTAGTGGCAATGGAGTGAAAATGTGTGTGTGTGTGTGTGTGTGTGTGTTAAAGCTGTAAAAGGAGGTATGCTAAGCCCAACTAAGCAGCCTAATTTACACAAGGTGGATGTGGCTACAGATATGGGCTAATGTCCATAAAACTGTCTGACCACACATCACCATGTGGCCTCTGTGAATTGAAAAGGGAGTCAGACACATTCTCCCTTTGACAATACAGATAGACAACAAGTGTGACGATGTTCCTCAAGCCACATGTCAGGTTCAATTCATCAAGCTTTTTCACATCACAAGCTCTGCAAATTGCTATATTTTTGAGACAAATCATCCGATGCAGTTCCTGACTGTGCTCAGAAAGGAACTCCATGCTTAGCAAGCGCTTCGCATAATTGCAAAAGGTTTAGATTTTGGAGCAGTGAAACAGAATGATGTGGTTTATTGAGCTTGTCATTCTGTTACAAACGAACTTCATGAGGTGAGAAGCTGTATAAGTTCATTACTGACCACCAGGGCAGTCGCTGATGGGGACCCCAAAACTATTTAGACCCTTGAAAACAAACTAAAAGAAGTGAAAATAAAAATCCTTAAAAATCCAACAAGAAAAAAAGTGTCATATTTGTTTGTGGTTTATATGGTTTGAGATGTTTTTGTTTTTAATATAATTAATATTAATTAATATTAAGTAATTAGTATGTATAATAAACTGTATAAAATAAAACATTAGTTAAAAATATTTTACATTTTGAAAGCTATATCTAAAAACAACAAGTTTGAATACTGTTATCAATGGATGATATCACTTGAAAAGTAAAATATATATGACTCTTACAGCCATTCATATGCAGGAACACACTATCACACAAACACTTTTCTACTCTGCAGTCCATGCATGAAGCCCTTCTATTTTCTTAAAAGATCACGCACACCATCTCATGCAATCTATCACATCACTTCAGCCTGAGAGAGCACAGGAGAGAGCGAGAGACTCAAAAATAACCCTAAAGAACACAATGCCTGCAACCGGCCCTCTTTTAGCCTCTCTCTCTTTTTCCTTCTTCCCTTCATTTTCCCTCTCTGTGATTATGTATAGGGATTCAAATTCCAGTATATTGTAAAGGTTTAAATTGCTGTCTGATTTCACCAGGGCCATATTTTATTCTTTTTGAAGTGAAAAGAAGTGATTACTTCCATCTGTTCTCAGGCATGCACACACACATATACATATGAAATATAGTACGTAGCAAAACAGCCTGTAGCTTTGCACAAATACTGTCAGAGCTCTCAGGAGCCATGAAGATTCAAATCAGCCAATCTCCAGTGTTCCTGCTGTTACTATAGAGACAGCTTGCATCAGGATGGAATGAAGGAAGCATGTGAACCTTCTGTGTTCACAGAACAGAGCCAGCTCACATGCAGGAAACAGTAAAGCCCTGCTAAAATAGGTCACTAGAACACAAATAGCTAATTCAGGCTGGAATATGTATTTTATAAATACATATATTTGCTACCATTAAGCCATTTTTTTTTTACTTAAATTACTTTAAATTACTATGTTTAAATCTGAATTTAACTGATTTTCCACAAACAAATATGCAGAAAATAAGGAATAATCTGCAGATTGACCTGTTCATGGTGACCCATAACTCACCTAACACCATCTATTGTTCAGCCATCTGTGCAGTAGTATGCAGGAAAACTAGGAGGACATGTGTGGCAAAGCATAACTATGCAGAACTTATGCAATAGGAAATATTTCTCAGCTGACTACTATTGTCTGCGCCCATACAAATATAGCATATAGACCAAAAGATAATATATGAATGGCCATGTATACCGCATGCTGTGAGTGTGTGTGTGTGTGTGTGTATGTGTGTGACTAGGGCAGAAACATAAGAACAGAAGCTTATGGCAGTTTGTTTAGATGGGTAAGGAGAATGACATTCTGACCCTTTGGGAAGGAACCACGAGATGAACACTTGCACAGACAAGCTAACACAGTACCCTGTCCTATCAACCACAAATGCTTACACAAACACAGGCTCACGAACATTTTCAGGATACTGAAGTGTAAAGACATGCTATCTATTTTAACTCAAAAATGACTAGTTTTCTTGCAGACTTTGTCTAAGGCTAAATAAGTAATATTTTCAGCTGTAACTGAAAGAGATACTCAAAGCTGCTGTTGCTGCTGGTTTTCTTACATACTGCCTTTGTCTATGGTATAAAATGTGTTTTTTTTAACGTTTTGTATTATATGTGTTTGATCTCACTTTCTTTTACCATCTTGTGCTTCTCTGTGAGGTAATGATTAGTGATTTTGTGCATGTATTTACTCTGCGTGAGTCTAGCATCTGTTCCTTCTAATTAGCTACCAGGAGACGGATGAAGAGAGAGAGACAAACAGAGACAGTGGAGGAGAGATAGAGAGAGAAAGAGAGGAGGTGAAGGTGGAGGAAAGCAGATAGAGAACACAACAGGGGGAATAGAAAAAGGGACAGAAAATGTGACAAATAAAGAAGAAAAAAGAAAACAGGAAGTACGACGGGTCCTAAAACACACACTGAATTATTAGAGAGATCATTTACATAAAAATGAAAGCGTTGTCATAAAAGTAAGTCCTTGACTCATGTGTAAATCTTCTGAAGCCATAAGGGAACCCGATTCAAATTGATCATGTTATTCACTGATAATCTCACCCTCCAGGGGTCTGATAGCTGCTGTGAGCAGATCATTGAGTTGAACTCAAGGACCGCAGGATTTGTGAATGAATCCTTCAGAACAGTTTTAAGAAGAAATGATTCACTGAAAAGACTTGACTAAAAAGAATGCTTCACTACTTCCCTCAAGTAGCAACTGCATTAGAATTATACATATGGACTGCATTTAAAGTATTTTTATTGCTTTTTGAAGCTTATAAAAACCATATTCATTGTTATTCTATGGAACAAATCAACCAGCAAAACTGTGAGCAATGTCTTTTTTTGTGTTACACGGATTTGAAACAGGTTCCAAAACTATTTCTGCAACACTGTATTAATATACCTAATATTGGTATACGTATGTGCTAAATCTTTAGCTGAAGACACATCTGAAGAAAAGAGACCAGAAGAAATATGAAAAAAGGGAGCACATCAGGACAGATATAAAGAATGTCAATCAGTTCGTCTTTGATGAGACCAGCCGCTGGTACAGAAAATAAAGTAATCCATGCAATATCACAGCTCAGTGGTCTGCACCGTGACTTTAAAACTAAAAAAACAGTCTATAAACAAGAAGTGCACCAACAGACAGGCATTAGTTTGCAGCAGTAAGATAAAACAATTATACATAAAGAAAGAAAAATACATTCAGTTTTGGTTTAGAATTAAATGACTTTGAGTCTACATTGTCTACAGTGCACCACGACACAACAAAACTCTAGCAATCCCATTGTAATCAACTACACAGCATAGCGTGCTTAGTGTAAAGAGCTTTATTCATTACAATGGTAACAATCTAGTTGTGCTGTGCTGCTTGCTGCCAGTGAAAAACGGTTTACAGAATATTCATAAGAAGTCTCATAAATCAACAGAACACATAAAAAGCTTAAATGTGGCACTAAATTCTTCTCTCCATAACATACTTTATGGCCACACCCAGACAGAACCAGGATAAACAGAACTTTAAAAAAAACTACATTGATTTATAGTTTATAAGATTATAAGGACATCCTCTTGACCATAGTTGGATTTTTTAATTATTACCAATTTTGGTTAGTCTGCATATTCTGCCTACTAGCAGTATAGCTCCTATTTTACAGTGTATACTTTCTATACATTTGAAATGTTGATTACCTCTGCACCTCCATATAGCTCATACACCATCTGTATGTCTATTTCATAAAACTCACCATTGGCTTAAATTTAAAATAACTTTGTTTTGTCCATTGCAGTACAAATAAACAGGTAGCCGATCTTACTCAAGGGAAATATCACAAATATAGACTGACACTTTCATTCAGTGGTGTCCAATCAAACAGAGGTCAATCCACATGGACACAGGCAGGATCTAAACTGAAGAGCAGTTAAACGAGACAGGGAAACATTCACTCTGCAACTGAAATAACCTTCCATTTGAAATGTTAATTATAGACCTGCTGAGTGTGGCAGGCTTCTGTGTCTGGATTGACCTCTTATTGGATATGTCAGACGGGCAAGGTCATTTAATTAGGCTGTGTGTATGTGAGCATGTCAGCATTCTTCACGTGTGTGTGTGTGTGTGTGTGTGTGTGTGTGTGTGTGTCTTTTAGTCACTTTGTTGAATCTTTCATAAGCATGTTAAAGCAAATCAAAACAAACTCGTGCCCTTCAGCATGCTCTTCATACAAACATACCTCAATATTGCTGTGTGAATGGGTAATACTTTATTTTAAGGTGACGTAGTTACAGTACAAATCACATATACTATAGAAATAATAGTCAATGATGCAAAACTGTAATTGCAAGCAGCTAAACCTAACCCAACCCTAATTACGCTGTAACAAATGTCACCTTAAAATTAAGTGTACGCTTTGAGCATACTATATTTGCATCTTTGTGTTTGTGAATTTTCTCATTTAGTGATTCTTAACCATTTTACGGAGTTAAAATTTTACTTTCATCTGCCCAAAACTATACAATATCCAGGTGTTTTAAAACAGTTGGATCCCTGATTCTTCATATAAGTAGAAAAAAAGGAGTTGTTGTCTTGATATTTAGTTGTTTTGCCTTTTAAAACTTATTTTGTCTTATTCTAAATAACTTTTTATCATCTTAGGGCCTCTTTGGAGGTTTCCTGAGACCCCACCTCACTGGTCCTATGGTTGAGAACCACTGCTCTCTTTATTTTCATCTCACTTCCTAGCAGTTTGTGAATTGCAGGGCTTACCTTTACTTTTTCTTGAAGCTTTCCCAGACTGACAGTGCTTTCTATGATGTGTGTGAGGACGCCCTGCTTGTCTTTCTCTAGAGATGAAGCCTGAGGATGGAGAAAGGGAACAGGAAGGGTTACACAGCTACAGGGAGGAAGGTTGAGGAAAAAGGGGGACATTGAGGAGACCCATCATTAAGTAGGGACAAGAGCCGGGAAAGAGAGAGAGAGTTGCCAGTTACTTTGATAAAAGTAAGAAAACAGTAAAGCAAGAGCAGTAGAGCAAATCTTTAAAAGTTTGACAAGACTCATGGGCACTAACATTCTTTTGAGTACAAACATTTCCCCCCGAGCGGCAGTGAGGCTCACTGCTTGGAAAAGGAGGAGAATGAAACTTTCATAATCCCCAAGCTTAAGGCTCTGCCTCAAACACAAAAGTTGCTGTGTGAAATGATTCGATGCAGGGTTTGAAAGTAAACTCTTAAGGCAGACGAATTCAGGGTATATGGTGTGTCCTCTGTTAAAACATACTTTGTAAGTTAAAATAAAGTATGAGGAGATGTGCATTTATGACGTTGAAGTGTGTGAACCTTTCATAAAACAGTTACTATGGCTCAACTGATCTGCTGTCATATAGTGTTATTAAAGGTGCCGTATGTAAGAAATGTATTGTAATAATCATAAAATGTCTCTGTTATGTTCAACAGGCATT
Organism: Enteromius trimaculatus; assembly: GCA_032361065.1. Lineage (NCBI taxonomy): Eukaryota > Metazoa > Chordata > Actinopteri > Cypriniformes > Cyprinidae > Enteromius > Enteromius trimaculatus. The sequence goes on along the minus strand of JAUMHP010000052.1, from coordinate 13,415,283 downwards.
AAGAAAA
>JAUMHP010000052.1:13373153-13415176 GCA_032361065.1 Enteromius trimaculatus | reverse complement strand
GGTGAAAAACCCCTCTCCAGTATTTTGAATTTGGACTGCAATACCTAGTTCAACCACTCAGTGTCAATCCTACATACAGTACCTTTAAGTCACTTTTTTATAAGTAGAGGTGCAATAATTATATGGTTCATATTCCATTTTAATTATTCCAGTATTCTGTTATTTATTTAATAATTTTAATTAAAAAAAAAAACCTGATCAGGTGTAAAGCTAGTTTTCAGGGATAATCATTACCAGTTGGTATACTATAACCTCCGTAACCGTTACCTAGGTTGTCTGGTAAAGAAGTTCTCTGTTTGAATGCACTGCTCCTAGAGAGCACAGATCAGAACTTAAAAGAGCCAGAGATCAAGACATACTGAGATGTAAACAGATGACAGCTTGCACAGCATGCGTGTGAGTTTCTGTAGAAGTACCATGTGCATGAGCTGGTCTCTTTTATGGGTGGTTCTTTCAGCAAGTGTGACAATGTTGGCAAGGTACTGATGCGCGATGAGCTCTTTCTCTAAAGAGTCTTCAACCTGTTGCTTCAGCACACTTATACGCTTCTGAGATTTCCTAAGGAGGGAGAAACAGTGAGAGGATAAGACATGAATTAGAACCTTTCACAAGTCAGTATATTTTTTTTTAAGTCAGAGTTTATAATAGAACATACTGCTCAGAAAACATCTGGCATTGAAAATCGAACTATACGTTTTCATGTAAAATGAACATCTAAGGACATCTAATTAAGATGGCATACATTTAAAATTCTGCATTTAATTTGCCAAGTTGAATGTTTGAACACCTTTGTATAAATATTCAGATTTCCTTGATCCCAAAAGGAAACATGGATCATCAGATTTTGTACAAACTTGTGGAGATTACCTGCTGTCATTAAAAATATAAACAGACAACCAAATACTAAAACATTTTTTATTTCATGTTAATTTTCTACTCCATGATTCACTAACATAACATAGTGATTTGTAAAGAAAAACGGTAACACTTTAGAACAGGGGGCCAGAATAATGCATTAGTTAAGCATTAATTAATGGTTAATTTGTTCACAATTAAGTAATAGTTGAGCAAAAACACACTAGTAATTAATGATTAACCTAACATTTTAAGGGCCCGAATTATGCATTAGTTAAGCACAAATAAACTAGTAATTTATGATTAACACATATACACACACACACACACACACACACACACACACATATATATATATATGAATGGTGTGTGTTAAACTGTGTTCATTGATCATTCTTACTATTAATAAATATTGTTAAAATTGCTCCTACGTCTCTCTGCGTGTTTGGATGATACACACGTAACAATAATATATATATGTTATTGTTATTATGTTTGCAATTATATATGCCAAAAATATTGTAATAAAAACTATTTGACCCCCTGTTCTAAATCTATATCATTAGATTAGATTAGATTCAACTTTATAGTCATTACACATGTACAAGTACAAGGCAACGAAATGCAGTTTAGGTCTAACCAGGAGTGCAATAAGCTGCAAGTGCAGGATATAGATAGAAGTTATAGTTACAAGTGCACTTATGGACGATATGTACAAGAAGAAACTGTATAATATTTACACATGGATGTACAGTAATATGAACATAATATACAGTTTGTATTAACTATAACACTGTGACACAGTTGGTTAGGATGCTCTCTATTGTAGAGTGGTAGAAGTTCACCAGGATGGCTGAGGACAACCGGTTCTTCTTTAGTGTTCTCAAGAAGAGGCACTGGTGAGTTTTCTTGACCAGGCTGGAGGTGTTGGTGGTCCAGGTTCATCCCATTGATGTTAATGGGATCATCTGAGCCTCTTCTCTTCTTCCTGAAGTCCACAATGAGCTCCTTGGTCTTGGTGGTGTTAAGGAGCAGATTATTGTCCGTGCACCAAGTGGCCAGATCATGGGTGAACAGGCAGTAGAGGAAGGGGCTCAGCACTGAGGTGAGGTATTAATATCCATATATTTAGTGATTAACTTAGGAGGTATGACAGTGTTGAATGCTGAGCTGAAGTCAACAAACAGCATACGTGCATAAGTGTTTTTATTGTTTAAGTATGTGAGTGCAGCGTTATGGAGACTGCATCCTTTGTGCTCCTACTGCTTATGTAGAATTTTAAAAAATTGGTTTAAACTAAACAGACAAACATCCGATTTTCCGAAGTGGATGAACGTTATTAATTACGAAAACGATTATTTATTTTTTGGCAATTATTATTTTATTTTAGTTGTTTTAGTTGTCTAGCTGTTGCTAGTTTCATTTCGTTTTAGTTTTTCAGTTATTATGAATTTTTTATTTTATTTCAGTTTACGAAAATGTTTTTTAACCAATAGTTTTCGTCTTAGTATCAGTTTTCGGTTTATGAAAATAACCTTGATTTACACACGGGTATTTAGAGAAATGAATATCACCTACCCTCCGTTTTCAATAATAACATTGTGCACACATTGTTTTCAAAAAACTTGTCATTTATATCAACCCGCATAAATACGCGTTGAGCACGATAAAAACTATGTCAAACTTATAATAGGGCGCTCACATGACATTAAGTATTTTCTGGCTCATATCCAAACCGCAGGGAAATACCTGCGTCTTCCCTTCGTGTAAATGGAGCCTTAAACTAACAAGTGGATGAAACAGACAGACAGTCAAGCTTTCATCAATCACAGTATTAGACTACATTAGGCCCACAGCTGAAAAACAGAAATACAGAAACGCAAGTTAGCCGGTGATCAAGACACGTGTAGGGTTGTTACTAGGGCTGCACGATTTGGGAAAAATGTGCGATTGCGATTATTAAGGTCAAAATTGTGATTTGCGATTGCGATACGATATATAAGTGGTTGGACTCAACTTGCTTATCATCAAGGAAAATGCACACACAGATTACTAATAATGCTGAAATCTGTCTTTCTCAACTGAGATACAGTAAACAGTGCCATCTAGCAACAACAAATTAAAACTAAATTGTACAAAATTAAACAACAGTAACATCTTTACATTACTGAATTAAATTAACATTAAAATAAAATTAAAAAGTCAAAAGTACAAATAAATAAAACAAATACCCATTTTTATATGTGTACATGTTGTCCCAAAACATTTAAGCAGGACGTAACATATTCACACCTGAGGGGACTTGGGCGAATATATCTTGCTATTCGCGTGTAGTTGGACGCTTGAACATGTCGAGTTTACGAGAAGAGAAATTACATAAATCAAAGCACATGGCACACAATGTTCGGAGAACAACGCTGGAAAATACGACAAAAGATTGTCTATAGCCTACTGCAGTACAACCTGCCAGAATAAAAGCACAAATGGCATGCACTGCTTCTGCTTTGAATACGCGCCGCTTATGCGTGCATTAAAACTGGCGTGTTTAACGCGCAACTTAATTCGCACGAATCGGGCTGAAGGATGTCTAATTGCGTCTTTGCATTGACGTAACATGTAAATGACTCGCGCTTACCGCTTCATTCGCGTCTGGTGTGAATGCAAGAATGAATTACTTGTTACGTCCACGAATGCATTTATTTATTTAATAACATTTTCTGTAAAGTAATCGCATAGGCTGACATCGCAATTGATGGTATTTTATTAATGGTTTTTATTATTTTATTAAAACCAAAGATTTCTAACTCAAAAAGATGCTGCCTATTATTTCTATTGAAGAATTCAGGAAAAAATGTATCACTGTTTCACAAAAATATTAAACACCAAAACTATTTTCAACATCGATAAGAACAAAAGGTTCATCAAGCAGCAAACCAGCATGCTCATAATATTAAAAAAGAAATAGTGTGCATATTAAAATAGTTGTTTTAAATAAAAAAAATATTTCACAGCACTACTTTTTTTTTTACTGTTCTCTTGACCGAATAAATGCAGCCTTAAAAAAAAGCTCAGATACTTTCCCCTACAAGGTGTGTCATTAATGTCTGCCATTTAAATGTATTCCTAATTCTAGCCTTAATACTGAATGCCAACTGAATGGCCTAAATCTTTCAGCAAGCCGTTCCCCTGCATCAGAGAACTGTTGTTGGTTGTTTTCTTGATTTAGAGTTTCTTTCTCATCTCTCCTCTAAAGTTGTGGCTGCTATTACACTTCCAGTCTGCTCTCCTTCTGTTTCTGCAGCCCTCTGGCCAAAATAATCTGTCTCCACTTCTGTGGCCTATTACTCATCCTGATCTGCCTCCTCCCAGCAAAACATGCTCTTGAAGTCAGAAACATCAAACCCCAATATTGTCACTTCATCGAGTTTGCTAAAAGTCATGTTTCACTATATTTCCTCAGCAGTTTTTTTCACCCAGATTGTCTCATTTTAATTTTATGGCCATTTTAACCATTATAAAGATATTTTTCTAAAAGTATGCATTATTTTTTAAAACAAATTCTTACATTTAATCAGTGGACTGTTCCAAGCAAATGAAATCAATATCAATAAAACTTGAAAAATCTTTGCAATGCAGAGGAAAGACAGAAGCATTAGATGTATTGTTTAGTTCAGAGCATGAATACATTCATTCTGCAGTTACAAATGCATAAATAATGTTTTGATATATTAAACAAAATGTTAAAATTATTTAAATAATGAATAGAAACATTAAATGTAAAATTAAAACCGCCGGTAAGAGGCAGCATATATCACTGCTAATCATTGCGATTGAACTGAATCATTTAAATAGTTGATTGATTCATGAACAAAATACCACCGTGTTTCTCAGAGATGCAAAAAGAAAAAAAAGTTATGGCTGTGTTTTGGCACTCTTTATGTGATAATGACTATTTGATATGATATAAATATATCAATTTTCTGTCCCCATATCTTGAATTTTGTGATTGTTCTAACTGCATTTTAATAGAGCTTGGGAATGTTTCATTACAGGGGCAATGCATTCTGGGAATTTAGGACACAGCCGCTACAGCAGAGACTGAAAGGTTTAGTTAATGTAGACATTGATATTATTTAATGTTTATATTATTTTTCTTAAGATCAGGTTAGAGTGGTTAAGGCTCTCATAGCCCTTTGCATGGCTGGCGTAAAAAACATGCTTTTTATATCGTTAGAAAGCTGAAAAAGAGGTAGCCTATTCCTGCAGATATTGATTCTGCATGAAAAATCTCTGATTTTCATTAACGCTATGTTTATACAGTAAGGGTTAATAATTTTAACGCAATCTTAAGTTGAATCATATAAATATAAAATAATAGTCTATAATAATATATATATATATATATATAACAATGATGACTGACTGAAATCTAGCTATATATTCTCTCCTTTAAAAAATAAATCTTAAAAAATCCTCTAAAACATGCCAGAATCCAGCGCGGCATGACATACATTCCCATAGACTATAAACAATTGTGCAGTGAACACACTCTAAATGCGTGCGTGCACTAGTCAAGACTTCACGTAGAAGTGTTTTGGATGGTTTTAAATATGGATTAAATACTTGATGGATTAAATACTTGATAAATGTCAAATCGCACATCGTTAAAACAGCAATTACGATATTACAGCCGACGCACACCCCTAACTCCACCCATGCATACACAACAGGGAGAGAGTGAGAAAAGGAGGAATCAAAAGAAAGATATCTGCACATTAAAAGTGTCTTCTGTATGTTTGCATGTGTGTGTGTTCATATGTGCGCACCTGTTAGCTTGCTGTGAAAGCTGGAGTTCTGTTTCCATGTGCTTGATGTTTGCGTTAAGGTTGGTTTTGTCCAGCAGCAGAGTCTTTCTTTCTGCATCCAGCGCACTCACACGCATCAACAGCTCTTCAACCTCACTATCCTTCATCCTCTCATGATCCTGCAGCTGTCTGAAACACAAACATATGTGCGACTGAATGAAAAACGTACAGACAGAAAACCGCAAGGTTAAAGCATTCACCTGTACAAATGCATTGCTATTCCAAGGTGCTTTCTGTAATCTTTGTTTATGTTGTGCTGCCTGATATGTAGTCGGAATAAACTGACATCTTCAAAAGTGTAAAGATGCATTTTGTGTGTCTAAAGCAACATAAACTGTCAGTTTGAGTGGTGTGTGTGAGAATGAATTAGTGTCCCTGTGTGTGATTAGTACATCTGTGCTTTTTTTCCATTTATTCTATTTTTTAATTCGTCAACTCTCTCACACTGACAGGATAAGAATGTGTAGGCTGTCTCTTTCACAATTCAACCTGTCTTAAAAAAAAAAAGGAGAGAAAAAGAAAAATGGAAAAAAGCAATTTCTCTCTCGCTTTATCTTTCTCTGGGTTAGTTCCAGAATTAATGAGACATCCTACAAAAATTCAAAGTTTTAGATATATATTCTGGTGTAACTTAAGTAAAATATTCCACATGACCTTCTCTCTCATAATTCTCACAGAAATCCTCTCGCTGTAAAACCTCTCATTCCTGAGCAGCTCATCAATAGCAATCCATGTCTCTCCTTGATACTTCTATGTGCTTTTCTGTCTTTTTTTTTTTTTTTTTTAAAACATCTGCTTTCCAGACTTATCAATAAAGTTTTTTTTAAAAACCTCTCAAAGCTCAAAACTTATTTTCCATTGGCATGAAATGCATGTTTGGTACCTCTTGAGTTTGTCAGTCACAGCATTGTGTTCAGTCAAGCTCAGAGAGTGTTCCAGAGCCAAGTGCACTCTCTGAAACTCTGTCTTCAGGGCGAGGTGCTCTTTACGCTCCACCTCTAGCTCTTTTTCCAGAGCCTGTTTCTCTGACTCCAACAGCATCAGCTGTTTGGACACTTTACACACTACACACAAATGAAGATGTGTTTAATATTTGAAAATATATGTACAGTAAGCATGCAGCATATTTCTGAATGCAAACATTAAGGAACATGCTGAACAGATACTGTACAGGTAGAAGACGTAATACAAGGATCTTAAAATTAACCATCTTTAAGAAAGATGAGATCTTAGTGTGATTTCAAGTTTGCAATGTACTATTCCAGAACTGCAAGTTCTTCAATAAAAACAAAGGTTGTTTTGAAAACACATATATGAACTTGATTTTACGTTTGTTTAATTTTTAATTTTATTATCAATTTTAATGTGTTATTTTAACACTAGTGACTGTATTATATGAATATATTGAGCTTTCCTGTGGCCCAAATTTCCTGTGATAAATACATAAAAGTGCCTCGCCAAACACAATCAATTGGTGGAAATGTTGCTTTTCTGAGCTAGCTCAAAAAGCTCAAACTATCAGCATTGCTTTGAAACATTTACATATTTTAGGGTAAATTCACTTACAAAACTTACAAGACCCTTAAGTTGGGCTAGGAGCCTTTATATTTAAACTGACATATAAGTAAAATGAAGAAATATGGTCCCTTGAGCTACAAAAGTTCAGCAATTTAAAAAAATCCATAATAGCACCTAGTACTGAAATCCACAGGATTAATCTTGTGCTGTTCTTGCTGTGTAACAGTCTTGATTAGCAGCTGCTATCAGGCTACAAGAGCATTGAGAGGTATGAGGTGCGATTGTGTGTACCATACCCTCCTGTGTATGTTTGCTGTAGGATTCTTTAGATTTGGCATGCTGTAATTCCAACTGCTCTACCAATACTTGATTCTCCTCCAGGACCAAGCGAGCCTGCTCCTGCAGGTGCCTCCTACACACACACGCGCACACACACCTATGTTAGTGTTTGAATGAACAGTGAAGCTGACAAGAGGGATAAGAGTTCTTTCACTGATGAAGAAGACGAGCTGACTGTGAACAGCTGGCAATTATTGCAAAGACAGGAGCTAGAACCTCTCTAGGACATACAAATTAATTCCAGTTAACACAACCTAGCTTTGTAAACTCTAACACACACACACACAAATTCTTCAGCCCAATGACAGGTTTAAATTCATAGAAAGGGAAAGACATATTTCTGAGGGAGTTGTGCAGTACTTTAAAAGGAAAAGTTTTCTTTTTGTTTTCATACTGACAATCTTATTAAACAATGCAGACAAGACTGCTCTTTGTATTCACACTATTTGTATTTGTTTCAAGCTGAAATTTTCCTGTATGTCTGACGTGCTGATGGAAACACTGCTCCCATGGCAACACAGAAATAAAACATGGTTCAAAAACAACCCATAACAACCTGAAGGAGACATCAGAAAACAGATTATACAGTGAAAAACTGTAGAGCAGGTTTGGTCCTTTCCATTGGCTGATGATTCAATGCAGGGGCAGATCTGAATGCAAGCATGCAGTCTAGTTTAAGCAGACTAAATGAATACAGAAGCCTGTCATTTCACCTGAAGATTGATTGATGAATTTGATTAAACATTACAAGGTCAAAAAATAAAAAACATATATATGGATTAATTGTTTACAGTTATTATTTTATTATTATTATTAGTTCAGATTGTTTCATGACTTTAACATGAAATAAGAGAGAGGAAACCTAAACGACTACTTGAACACAACTATTATTCTGGTAATAACATTTATAGAGACATTAATTGAATATAGTCCATATCTGGCATACTGTTTTGAACAGTCGTTTCTTAGTCGGTTTGTATTGAAACATTCTCACTCTTGTACTCTAACTTCAGCCCCATGACCGCCAGCCATAACCAAGCAGGCTATTAATCCTGTGATAAGAGCATAACTAGCAGAGCGCGGCATGCCTCAAGGACACGATGCCGTGTTTTTGTTATCGCCCTTAGGACTATAGCAATCCCCCACAGAAAAATGCATACTTTTACACTGAAGCGAAACACACTCATACTCACCATTCTTTGTTGCTAACAATGCTGCTTTTGTTGACCTGAGCATGAAGTTTCTTATTTTCCTGAATTACCTCCTCTGCACGTGCTCTCAGCCTCTGTAGTTCTTCCTGTCAGAAAAGACATAATCTGCATTTATTTTGCCATGGAAAAAACACCGCAAACTGCTAAAATACTTTAAGGTTATTGGTATGCATGAACGTCCACTTATGCTTCTGTAAAAGCATGCATCTCAGCCAGAGATCATCTGAAACTTCAGCATAGGTGCACAAAGTGAAAAAGTCACCTCAGCTCTCGAAACCAATGTTTAGCAATCGCTCAAAATAACACCTTGGCACACGAATGAATCGCTTTAATCTTACCTTTTAGAAATTTCCAGAAGAAACTGGGATATTTTTAAAGTATAAGTTGCATTGTGTTTTCACTGTGTCTGAATTTGTCTTTGACCTACTTGTCACAAATATCACCGACTTTGAATTCTTGCAAATAAAATCCAAATAATATAATATAATGAGAGTAAACTGACTCAGGTGTTCCCTTCTCACCCAGACACAAACAAACTCACCTCACAAGACTTGAGGAGTTTGTCTTTGGCATTCAGATGGTCCTCATAGGCTAGCAGCAGGGGTGATAAATATTTCATATCCAGCTAAAGGCAATTTAGAGTACAACCATGGCATTAAACAAATACAAATAAAATCTTTTCTGCATTTTGCTTCTGTCCAACAACAAGCAGCGGCGAAATAATCTGACAAGAGTAGGTTATCACTGTCTTTGTTTAATAATACATATTAGCACGTAGTGAGGAATTAGCGTTTTCATTTTAATTAATGTGTTGTTCCCATAACAACACTACGAATGCATCATCTTAGAAAAATAACCAATAAAAATAATTAGGAAGAGACAGTATGGACATATTAGACTTAGCCTAAATAAATAAATAAAAAAACATATAATAAAAGCTAAAGAGAATCTCATAGATTCACATACCAGCCAAGGAGGTGCAGGTCCTTTCACTGGCAGTCCTTTAATCTGGGCATTCTGGGAAATTTAGGACAAGAAATACATTTAAACCTACATATTATCTCACTCCCTTTATCCTATATACTGTAGATACTGTGATGTGACAAAAGGAGTAAAAGTACTAATCACACTGAAGCATAATTACAGAACAGTGGCAGCTCTTAGAGAGACAGCTGAAAAAGAAAGAGAGCGACTTGTGTAAGATACTTATAGTATGCTGGGCAGTGAAATGAAACACATGCACAGAAAAACAGACTCTTTAGAGTAAAGTTAAAGGGAATGTCCTAAAAGGAGCCGTGTAGTGTGTGGTTACTGTGATTACCAGTAATGATGGGTCTGAGTCTGACAGCAGTGTGAGAGCTTGTTTTATGTGCTTTAAAGGCAATGAGAGATGAGCCTCTTTCGGACATTGATGCAAGAGGGCAATTCAGAACTCACAAGTGACATGAGCCAATGCCCCCCCCCTGGACAGACACACACACACAGCTCAATGCTGATGTAGCTTAGAGGTTGCTTAAGGACAAGCTGTCATTGTGAGTTTAAAAGACAGATTTTGTGAGAATGGCATGGTCTGCTACCGTCGCTCTTCCTTCAAAACACACACTTTTGTTTTCATATTACGGAATATACTACTGACTTTAAAGCTGAAGTGTGATATTGATATAAACATGAAAAAGGTTCGATACAGGTGAGTGACATCTCTGACCTCTCTCATACATACGAAAACCTGGAATGAATGTCAATTTCAAATATATCGGGTAAGTTACTTTGTGGGTGCATTTCCTGTACAACAATGTAACTTGCAGCTTAAATGCAATAGTACAATGCATTAGAGAAATTAAGCAGCTAGTCAACCATTTCCCAAAACCGTAGTAACTTCATTGATATATCTGTTACTTCACAATCTGTTATTTTTGATTAAATCGCAGGATCTCACTTATGTCACAGTTCCATTGGCTAATGATATTGGAAAACTATTGTAGAAACTGTATTTTTTGCAAAAAAAAAATCTGTTTGGTGACACTTCTGATCAGATATAACACATCTTTATCTGAATATGCTTAGTAATAAAATGGATTTGTTTTTGCATTGTCACACGTTAAATTAAATGCACATTAACAGCTTTCCTCATGTGTTAGGTCCAGTGTTGTTTTCATGGAATGGATTCAGTTGGGGTCTGAACAGATTATGCATTTGGATTTCAGAAAACAACTATTTTAGAGAGAGATTTTTAAAAGACCGCCTGTGGGTTTGCAATCACAGTACTTAGTTTGATTATTTTCTAAATCTATAATTGTGTGAATAATGAATGAAGCGGTGGGTTATTTTCAAAGAGCTAATATATACTGTTACAAAAGCACAATGCATGAGCCATTTCATTTTTGCACAAAGACATCCACAGAAACAGGTGAAAGACTACACATTAAACTTGCTTTCAGTGAAACTTAATTACAGGTCATTAAATTCAGGATTAAAAAAAGTCTTTAAAATGCTACTTATGCTCAACAATTTTTTTGCAAAGTGCTGTATGATCCTGTGTGCAATGTTCTTTTTATCTCTAATTAAAGTAAAAGTAACACTGCAGAGAGTCCCCAGACTTAATGACTCAATCACAGTGCAGCAGTGTTGCCAGCCACTGCCCTAATCACTCCAGAAGCCCTCCAGTACACGCTTCCTGCAGCCCGCTCCCTCAACAGTGTTCAGACACGTTCAGCGTTACACTGATCCGCTTAAGCCTAGAAAGGGAAGCAATCAACAGTACTGTAAAATGCAAAGGCTGGTGAAAGGACTGAAAAGGAGACAGAGAAAGCCTAGTTTCAGAAGTGCAGCATGTGTCTGTGTCTTTTTTAACTAAAGCCCATGTGACAACTGACCAAATTTTCTTAAATTTCATTCTTGCCGAGATGGAAGGAGGGGCACTGGGAGAGAAAGAGCAGAAGGGAGAGTGAGATCCAGGCTACTGACCTGAAACTAAAGTGACAGGGTATATTTAGCCTGCCGATTGTCTCCTCTCTCCTCATCCGCTCGCATCTGCCCAACCACACACACCGGTGCTCAAAATAAAGTCAGTCTTTAAAGAACCAGAGTTCAAGAGTCGAGGACAGTCGAATGTTCAATCGCACTAAATGAACAGAACTGATATGATCATTTTTATATTAAAAATATTAACGGAAACCTCCTAAAAGGTCAAAAAGGGAATTAGAACATTTAAAAAAAGAGCTTCAGTTCTGTGATCAGCAGATCTCTAGTTCATTGTGGTTAGGGACTGTTAGCTCTAAGCTCATCTTTAAATGAGGAGCATGCAAGGCATCTGAATACTGTACAGATGAATGAAAAGCAGATTGATATATTACACTGAAGTATCTGAGCAATCAGTAAAGCCATGAAGCAGCGAGCCAGACAGGCTCAAAGTTCAGACAGCCCTCATAAGCTTAATCCAGTCCTTCCTCCTTAATAAAATGACACCAGCGGGACAAATCTGAGATCTTTGATCCTTCAAAGATGGACGGGAAAGAGGTCACGGTGCTTTCGAGCTGTCAAACTCTTCTGAGGCTTTCTTAAAAGAAGCTCAGTTATGCAATTCCTCTGAGTGCTTTCCACTTATTATTCACTGCATAAAGGCTAATAAAACTTGCAACAACTCAGCTGTTCAGTTACAGGGCTTTTTCCCATATTATGCTCCTACATGCAAATCCCTGCATATTTAAATAACATTGTCACAAAGCGTTAATAGTGATAGGGTTAAAAAAAGGCCATCTCAGAGGCGCAAGAAGATTAATGCGTTCATAATGCTAAGACAAGCAGCAAGCAAGGGTAAAGCAGAAACAATCTCTGATTCCACGCGCACACACAGATCTGATCTCAACCTCTCGCTGGTTAATGCTCCTTTGAAATTATAATACCCTGCAAACTATCATCTCTGCATTAAACAGGAAGTGGGAGATGAAAGGAAGTGCTGCATATCATTACTGTGGTGTCAGCTAATCATACCCTGCAAGACTGAAAGGAGACAGTGTCAGATACTACTAAAATTCTGAGAGCAGATTCATTTCTCATCAGTTATGAAGAAAATGGAACCATAGTTTGCAGCGACCCTACAGAATCAGTCTATGCAGACATGCAGCAATTAACTTCAGTTATCACGGAGCACAGATCTCTCGCATCAAAACAAGCGAGACTGCAGATATAATGTCCCGTACATGAACTCAAACATTTATCATTTCAGAGAATCGTCTCCAGAATTTTAATTAAAGGCTGTGTGGCATGTTTCTTTTCCAGAGGATGTGAAATCAGTGGCAGCACACATATTTTGCCAGCACTTAAAAGTTGCAACAAACTTGCACAAAGCTAGAAAATTCAGATTCCCCATCCAATACATATACATTGATATTTATTTATAGTTGAGAGCAGGGAATGTTTGCTGTAACCGTCTCCTAACTCTTTTAATGTACAGTAGTGCTGGGTCTTTAAAATGCTTCCAAACCGGTCTCTGAAAATGGTGTACAGTGAGCTGTTTTACCTCATCCTTGGTAAATGGTCGGTATCTGGCCTGGTATCTGCTGAGCTCCACATTGAGACGGTGAACTGTCATCTTCAGCCCATCATTCTCATCCACCAGCTCCTGAGCCTGCTGCCTCAGATTCTGTAGCTCAGAGCGCTCACCTATACACATACATCTCAACATAGTTTGATCAAAACCACACAAAACTAATCCAGCCAAAATAAATCAATCAATCAATCAAATAAAAATCTGTAGGTTTACTAGTATTTATTTAATTAAATGTTTTATATATTATGTTTAGAAGTGACATTCCTCCTGATTTTATTTTGCTTTATTTTGCTTTCCGCACACATCACGTGTCTCATACATCATCTCTTCTCTGACACTTATCTCCTTGGTAACCAGGTAGACCACAAGTTTCTAGACACTATTTGCAAAAAATGGAATAAAAATATGCCTGAATGTGCAGCAAACAAATCATGAGTAGTTGTGTAACGCTATCATATGAGACCAATAAAAAGTAAGGCTGCTGTTCTAGAGATCCTACTCAGAATTAGACATTTTTTACCTAATAAAAGAACCACTGAGTATGAACAAAAATACCAGTCTCATTAAAAATGGTTTGTTTAATTGACTTTACAGCTCAGTTGTTAAAAAAAAATTCCAGCGCAAAACACTGCTTGTAGGAATATGCTGAAGATTATGCCTATTTGAAATGTAGATTTTATTCCACAGCACACTGCTTAAAGGCATAGGTCACCCAAAAATTTAAATACTGTCATTGTTTACTCCTTCTCATGCTATTCCAAAACCTGTATGCATTTTTTCCCTTAAAAAGAATAATTTATGAAGACTTAATGCAAGTTATGCTTAGTGTTCAATGAATGCTGACTGGAGTATTCAAGCTTCCAAAAGGACACAAAACTAGCGTAGAAAAGAGAAAGTTATGAATCAATATGAGAGTGAGTAAATGATGACAGAATTTTCATTTTTGGGGGAATGATCCTTTTAATGTTGGATAGTCTCTGATAGCGCTGTGAGATGTATAGCAGTAAGTGACGAGGCACCTGTGGAGTTTCCTCTCTCTGTATGAGAGTGGCAGAGCTCCTGCCGGAGATGCTCTATGTGCTGACTCTGTTGTAAACATCTCTTCTCCAGCAACTCTTTCTCCTGGGCCAGAATTTGAGTCTGCTCCCTCAGCTCCTTTACAAGTGCTTGCTGCACCTCTAGCGTACTGCACAACACTTCACTGGCCTCTGCACCACGCAGCACACAAAAGCGGGCACAACAACACACACGATAAAAAGCAAATGCATTACACACAAATATGAAAACAGAATTTTTAACAGTAAAAAACAAAATAGATCACATCAACAGCACAACATAACACACCAACAACAAAGAAATCAAAAAGATGAGATAATGTGAAAGTCTGAAGTGAAGCTAATTTCCTAAGAAGACTATATTAATTCAATTTCATGTAAAACAGTACAATGTGTTTATGACCATCTGTTTAGTCATAATACACATTAATAAGTCTGGCGCTGTACAGTCTGTTAAGATTCCTCAATATATTCATTCTATTAGTCTGGCTGATCTTAATGTTAGCCTTATCACATTACCACAGATTAAAATACACAGTCTGTCTGATCCTATATTTTCATGAAAATAAGCAGCACAAACTAAATTAGACACAGACAGACTTATTATTATTAAATAATTTACAGAACTAATGAGATCTAGTTCATTAGTTTCTTTCATTAGTCTGTGTGCTCTAGTCTTTACCTATAATTGTGCTGACAATCTAGCCAAATCTGGTGGGATGTCTCAGGTTCTAAGCTGCAAAATAGTCAGCAATACATTTAATTGCTTATTGAACATCGAAATAAAGCAACAAGCCACTCTGGGCCAAGCCTCCTAGAGAGATATTAGCTCCAAAAGTATTCATTTTCAAGACAAAAAAGCTGGAAAGACCACAGAATAGAGTTCATGCCCCCTCACCTAGACTGATGTCTCTCTCTTTCCCTCTCACTGGACTCTCCTTCATCCGTGAAGTCTTTCTTTTTGAAGTATTCACTGATCTGTGAGACTGAGCGCTCCAGTCATCATTTAGCTCTAACAAAAGCAATATGAAAAAACATTAATAAAACAAGGCAGGGAGTAAGGTAGTGGTAAATAAGTGATAAATTGATTGGGAAAATAAATGAGTAATTGTACAATAGAATTAGAGAGCGATATTAAGTGAGTGAGTAAATGAGTTGTTAATGATGGTAGTCTATCATCTAAATTAAAAATACATTTTAAAAAAATGTCACCAAACACTATATAAAATGTTTTTGAGAAAGTATCTTGTACTCAACAAGACTGCATTCGTTTAATCGGAAAAATACAGTAAAAGCAGTTACATTGTGAAATATTATTACAAATAAAATAACTGTTTTGTAATTTACTCCTGTTATAGCACATTACTCCAGTCTTCAACGTTACATGATTCTTCTGAAATCAAGTCAGCATAATAGAATGGTTCTAAAGAAACATTTCTTACTAACATCAGTGTTAAAAATTGCGCTCCTTAATTATTTGATAAATAGAAGGTTCAATTGAGCAATAATAAAATGTCTTTATTTAATTTGATCCTTAATGAACATTGATAAAAAAAAGTTTTGAATGGTGCAGATTTATTTGAAATAGTGTAGATTTTTAATTTTGTGTCAAGAAATGCTTATGCATATTTGAATATTTATTGAACACAGATATAATAAATGTCTCTTTAATAAGCTCATAGCAGTCTTAGTGCTTCTATTATTTTCAGTGATCTCCATATACCATAAATTTTTCACATCCATTTGTTTGGCAAAAAACACAAGGCTTGTCAACCAAGGTTTAATTGACTTGCAGACTAACTTGCGCACAACAGTCACATAAAAGAGAAAAAGAGAACAAAACCATCACTTTTTGATAAACTGGCACTAAATATCACTCAGAAAAGTGGTAGAAGCCACTGAATATGATCATTTTCATATGTAATAAATGACCCTCGAGAGGGAGCAGACATAACACAGTAAATGCTTTCATGCTTGCATTGCTTTCCTGGATGCCTGCTGTAGAGAATGCAGTCGTGTACTGTAACAGTTCTGGAATGCTTCAATGTATTGTTTGTAGCGTATTGTTTTTATTTGTGTTTTTGTCAAGTAACGCAGTTTGTTGGTGTGAGAACTATTTGTGCTGTTTCTGTGTTGAGACTTCTGTCTGAAGACAATTTCCTACCTCACTGGGGATAGACGATAAAGCTTTTGAAATTAAAATTGAAATTGAGGCAATAAAACAGAAATCAGTTGACAAACGACTTTTCTCTGGCATTTCAGAGTGACAATAACAACATTTCAGATCCTGTGCAACAATATCAGCTAGTTAGACAGGTTATGCATCAGAAAGTCCAGTACTTCCCACACATAGACTTTACCTGGGCAGGCCATCCAGGTATATTAACGGTATATTACAGTTTTGTCTTTATTGCTAAGCTCTTACACTTTTTATCATCTGCTCGAGATAATGAAACCATCCGAGATCAGTTAACTATAGTTGAAAATTTCCCCTCGCACTACGTGTTTCATACTGCTTGTTCTGTGTGCTCAAGACCTGTTAACACCTCCGCAGACAATCTCCACTGTTTCCCAAACCTTGATTTATTTGTTGCAAGCCACCACAAATATCCACCACCCGCTGCCATCAGCTTCTGCATCTCACACACACACACAAGTGTGACTTTAGAACAATCTTTAGCAACTTTAAGACCCCTTTGGCAACATTTTTTACAAAACAGGTCCATACTGAAAAACCTAGCAATGTTTTTTGTAAACAACCTAGCTATGGTTCAGTTGGAAGATGTGTCCAGTACTGCCCCACGAGCGAAGTCTGACTTTCTGAAGCCACACGATTTGTTGATGCACATGGAGGGATTTCTTTAACAAATGCATTTCCATCTCCCAATATTTGCATTGAACCTTTTTTACAAAGACAAAAAAACACATCAAAGAAGTGTAAAAAAAAAAAAAAGGTGGAATTTCCATCACTCGTTCCTGATGTGAAACCTCAAAATGCATATTAAAACAGGTTGATGGAAACAGCTATATAGTATCAGCTGCTTCTCCCTCACATTTACTCTCATACCTTTCAGTTGTCTGATTACCCTTGAATCTCACACCTTCCAGTCTCCTATGCACAGACAGCCTCAGCGAATCCTCTATGGCTTCTCACCTGCTTTACTCACTGACTACTTTTGTTGACACCTCTAAAAGCTGCAACCTTCTCCTCAAACACTGGCCACTTCAACCTTTTTGCTTCACTTCAAGTCCTTGAAAATCAGAAAACCATCACAAAATGCATAGATCAGGAAAGTAGTAGAAAAACATACACTGCACAGAGACTAATAACTTTCCAAATTTAATAAACATAAATCCATCCCACACAAATCATTTTCCATCCCTCAGCTAACCACTTCTCACCCTCTTCCATCCACTCTGACTATGGACTTCATTACCTACTATGAATGACCTATAGATATTGGCTACTTTGTCAATCGCCTAGCTATAGCTAGCTGACCTTTTCCCAGAACACTTCTTCATTATCTAAGGAATTCATTCAAACATGAAAACAATAAAAATCACCCTCATGCAGCTCTTCAAAAGAGTCATACAAAGCAAATTTTCCACAAGCTAATACGAGTCTTTAGGGTCTTAATGGAAAGTTTGTAATATAGTTTGTTTTAGAAAATTCTCAGATAGTTTAAAAAAACGTTAATTTTACCCTCTCAAAAAAGCTCTTTAGAAATCACTCTGTTCTGTGTACTTCCCCTTTAAATCTTCACGAGCTCCGCTGACTTCACCCCTCTTTTCTGAGGCACTCTCAGAGGATCTTTTTTTAGCCATATTCATAGTGAAACTTGCTAATTAGCACATTATTAGGAAAGGCAATTTTCAAAGATTCATTAAAAGACATTATACTCACTGCTTCTGTAGGTGAGGCTGGATCATGAATGATTCACGCGAACTTAAATGCATTTTGGTTGATCAAGAGCACATTTCCCTTCAAAACCAAACGTAACATTAATCCTCTGCGTCTTCAGTCACTCAGATGTCGGGAGTAAATCACTACTGCTATGTTCATTAATACATTCAACAACAAAACACCTCAATCTCTTAGGAGTCTTGCTTGTCTCTGCGTCTCGCTCTGATGACGGCTCACTCAGGGCGGGTCTGAGGTAAGACACCAGTTCAGTCTGTGTGACACGCTGCTGACAATCAACTATTGTGGGAGTGGCCTCTGTCTGTGTGACGCCACACAGACATGCATTTGAGAACAGCTTGATTTCAAAAGGGGCAACTTATTTTTATTGAATTAAAAGAAAACTAGTGGTGGATCTTTATCATGTTAGAGTGGTTGTTACACACACTCCCAACACACATTTCAGTCCAAACAGCTTGAAAAAGTGCATGTGGCACCGTATGACCCCTTTAATACGAAGCCAACATAGAAAAACAAAACGATCGATATTTGCCACAAGCGCGCAATCTCACTTATAAAATACATTGCTAAATATGTCTTGGCGAGATTCACACAGTCATAATCTGTTATGTCTTACATGAATGTTTAATTAATGGTTAGGGGAAAATCTGATGTGTAACAGTTAAACTACTATTTATTTGCATCTTTTTTCTTAATTTAATAACAAAGATAAAGAATATACGAACTTTATTGTGATGAATAATACATTAATTATTATTAAGACGAAGACTGGAGGAATATATATAACACTGAATATGCAAAGTTTTATTTGGGACAATAGGCTATAGCCTATATATATCATTTAGGACAAATTTGGAAAAGAAAATGTACAGGTTGTTTTATGCATGCAGTTTTTAATTAATGGGGTTTAATGCTTTCAATGATGAATCTCCAGAAAGGATACAAAAGCACCCTATAATTAGAGAAGTCTGCAAATTAATCTAAATGAATAGTTTTGTTGAGTTTTACAAAACTGATCTAAACTAAAATGATTCATTCACAAATAAACCATGAAAAAAAAAAATAGCATTCTTTCGCAGTTACACAAACTAAAGTCATAAACCCACGATGGGACTTGAGTGAATGACAACAGAATATTTTATTTCTTAACTAAACAGGGACCCTATCCTATCCCGGCTATTATTACGATCTCACTGAAGTTGGGAATTATAAGACAGACTGCAGAAAATACTATATTACATCATGTGAAACATCCTTTCTGAAGACATTTTGCTTGACTCTCACAAGGATTAAAATTTAACATGGAGCTGAAAAGCTCACATTGTGGATCTTTGGGGAGCTGTATTATCCTTGCTTCTAATCTAGATTTAATTCTTCTTGATCTATCTGTGCCTTCGGTCTCTAACATTACAAACACAGACAAGATTTTGTCTGCATGTCTGACATCTCAGCCCTAGATCAGACCTCAAGGTCATCCAAGGTTCTTCCTTCACTGGAAGTTTCTGTTGCTGTAGCTGTTGTCTGCTGGTGCATAAAAAGCTTGGCAGTTGTCCATTGATCACTTTGCAGAAACTGCCCAGACCTGCTGTTTCATGCTCTGTTTCAGAGGGTAAATTCATCCTGCAATCCTCTTCCACTAGCCTAAACTAAAGCTGGTCTGCTTCTACTGCTTGTATCTGCCATTTGACCCCTTGAGTGCAACTAAACACTGCTGATTCCAATAATATTAGAATTTATTTAGTTAATTTTTTCTTATAAAAGCCACAATATATATATAAAAAAATAAACTCAAATATATGGGGGATTGAATACATTGTATTGTGAAAATAATGAAAAGTAACAAAAGAGTAGTTCACAGTTGGTCCACATTGACTTCTTTTTCAGATAATAAAAAAAAAAATCTGAAATGAAAAAAACACAAAAAAGGCTCAAAATCGTCCATATAATGGCAGTGATATTCATAGGATATTCAGTGATATTCATTCAAACATCATGGCCTGTAGATTTACGCAATCAGCCACAAGACACACAAGAACCAATAGCATTTCACAACCAAGACTAACGTAAGGGTTCTTCTTCAAGGGTTGGATTATGTGCTTAGAAATCTGAAAATAATGGAATGTAAATAAAACTGTTGTGACTATTTACATTGAAATCACACTGGGAACATGTTGGTGAATAGCTACGTGTGCCATATATTCCAAGTGTTCTGCAGCTGCACGACAAGGGTTGAAGAAAAACCAAAATTATAAATCAAAACAGTGCCCCTGTGTGCTTTTCCTTAGCAAACCAGAGTAAACCGTGGCACTAATATTGTCTCATGAATGCGCAGTCGTGCACAGCAGACCAATGGCCAAGGTCAGGATTTTATTTAAATAATAGATTACATTTCAGTTTGTTTCAATATTGAATGCACTCAGAGCACACGAGTCACATGGGATCATCCAGTAATCATTCTGCTATTTACTGCCATTATACAGACAAGTACAGCAGGGTATTTAAAAAAATCCCTCTCTCTTTAAAAAAAGTATAGCATTTGTCATTAGAATAACACTAGAGTGAGTAAATAATTACTTATTTTTTAGTAAACTAGGCCTTTGAGTGTGCA
Organism: Enteromius trimaculatus; assembly: GCA_032361065.1. Classification (NCBI taxonomy): domain Eukaryota; kingdom Metazoa; phylum Chordata; class Actinopteri; order Cypriniformes; family Cyprinidae; genus Enteromius; species Enteromius trimaculatus. Next base: position 13,394,254 of record JAUMHP010000052.1, on the reverse strand, counting down.
AACAGTGGACACTTTGCTCTCCCAGAATATCACAGGACAAGAAGATTTCCATCAGATTTGAAAATGTACAAATTTAAATTCTGGCAGCTTCTAAGTCTGAGCATTATCAGCACCACAAAACTTATTCAACATGGTTAAAATAAATTCCTCTTGTTTAAAAACACTTGATTTTTGAGTAAATTAGTATTAGTAAAATATTATAGGTCAAAAAACGTACTAATCAAATGCCAGCATGACACATGTAGCATGTCTCGCAAAGTGTGCCCACTACACACCTTCAGAATGTCACCATTTGCACTGTATTCTTTTTTCGGCCAAAAGTACATTATACAATATTTTGGTACAAACCATTTAGCAGGGAGCTGCAGAGTGGATGTCTTCAAGGCTAAAATCATGTTGCCATCATAGCACACAGCATATACAGTACACATTAGTTTTGTAATAATTAATAGCAATTTCCTCTTTAGCAACTTCTTTAGGAGTTTTAAAAATAAAAACTGTACGGTCACCACTACGTTAACAATAAAAAGAAACTAAATTACTGCAGTGGAGGAAGAGGAGAAGCAGAGAATATATCGAGACAAATGTCAAGGTAATTCCAGTCTATGTCCTCATAGTCATTATAGTTATAGCCTCATCTCTCTCGTATCTCGATGCTGACAACAATAAGCTCGTGAGAGGAGCTGAATGAGAAGACGTTTGTTAAACTGGCAGATGTTTTTTTTCTTCTTCAGCAAACTTCAATGAGCCTCTCACAAATGTATCACACAGTAACCACTTCATTTGTCCCCAGTCTGTTGAAAGCCGTGCCTGAATAAATTTGACATCAATTAGGTGTGCGCATTGTCCTTAATATGCTCTCTGCCAAAATTAAACAGAAATGATGCTTTTCTTTCAAAGCCTTGAGGATTTCTCAAAAAGGGGGCACGTTTCACACTGACTGATAAAGAGATTCTGAAATTAGCATGGGTGACATTGCACATGTGGAGTTCAGCTTTTGTGATGGATAGTGTATGGCAGACAGGGGAAGTACCTGGAGATGCCATGCTCCCACGAGAGCTTGATCTTGGTTGTCGTAGCGATGATGGCTGCTATGGAGACAGAGAGAAGTTAACTGATTAAAGAGTTCTTACTGCAGAATATCAAAAACCACAGACCGAAACAGACTGAAGGGAGACTGCATTACTAAGTACATATAATAGTGAAAAGTGCTATGTGCTTTCTCGTTAGAGGCAGTTCATCTCTACTAATGAGCAATTTTCCTCATTAAGAGATGAGATTACAGATCCTCCGGTAAATGTTTCAAAGCACCTACAGGAATGGTAAAATTCAAATCTGACAACACAGAGGTATAAAACAGCAAGGGGCTGGTCATTGTGCATGTGCGCACATGTGTCTGCATATTAAGCAAGCACAGGTTCACATGACCTAATTGGGGTGTGTGTGTGTGTGTGCAGATATTAGCTGTCATTTCAGAGAGCCACATACTGAATAGTGAATCAGAATGGTTATGATAGTCTTTCTTATCAGAAATAGCTGAGTTTATTAATAACCTCTCTCTCATGTTTCCACCCAGTTCCCACTGTCTCGCTCATATTTTTCATTTATATTCTTACACTGATAACAACCTTTGTGCCCTTAACCTCAGCCTTTCATGCCAGTGTCATTTTCCCCCTGTCTTTAGAGAATTTGTTGAGCACTGAGGCAGAATGACCTTTACTCCAGAGTCAGACCAATCCACAAAATAATTGACGTTCCTACAGCAGTGTTAAAAATTAGCTTTGAACCCTGAATTAACTTAATCAAAATAATGACTCCAGGTTCTCATTACTGCTGATGTGAGGAGAGAGGTTCTCTTACCGTTTTAGCGGCTTCTTCTTGAACCACAATTTCCTCTGAAATACAAAATTTTATTACTTATAGCCATCAAGCTGCAAAATTACCACGGCTCTCAAAGTCAATAAAATTGCTATGAGAGTACAATATGAGACGAAACATGAATATTTAAAACTGAATATGCACTGTCTACTGTTCAAAGATTCAAGGTCAGAAAGATTTTTTATTAGAAAATAATTTTAAGCAAAGATGTGTTTAATTGATCAAATGGAACAGTAGTCTTTAAAATTGTTACAAAAGATTTATGTTTTAAATAAATTCTCTTTTTAAACTTTCTATTCATCAATGACTCCTGAAAAAATGTACATGGATTCGTCATGGCATCAAATCAGCATTGTAGATTGATGCAAGTATCATGTGACTCTGTAGACTGAAGTAACGGGTGCTGAAAATCTAGCTTTTTCATCACAGAGATAAATAACATTTTGATAAAATAGAAAGTAGGATATCAATTATTTAAATGTTTTCCCTATATTACTATTTTGTTGCATTAATAAATGCAGCTGTGTTGAGCATAAAAGACTTTAAACAGTATAATAAGTATATTTAAACACTCTTTGTTAATTCTAACCTTCAGTCTGTAGCGGAGACACAATATCAAATGCAGAGTCTTCGGTCTCTTCATCAACATCTGAATTGGTCTCGCTCTGAGAGAGATTCATTCAACACACACACACATAACATATCACTATGAGCATAAACACAGGGTAGGGGTGGTTAAATGCCACAAGCATCAGAAAACTACTGAATCCACTTTTAATTATAATTATCTTTCTAACTCATTAGGATCTCTATGATCTCAGACCAGTTTTCAAATATAGAGGAGGATTTGAATGAATCAGAAGCTCCACCTCATGGTCAATATTAGTAAATGCATGAAATGCTTAAGCACTCCACACAGACCCAGCCAAACAAACTCAAGTGACTGTACCTTCCTGTGTTTTAATGGCACGGCGTAAACAACGTTTATGTCATCAGCTCTGCTTTGTCTCTCAAGGGACTGATATATATGATCTTCATCTGCCTCAATTTCATCACTGTCATCACCTTCGTCATCTTCAGAATGTCCTAGGGAAGGCACAGTGGGTCTTCCTGTCACAGAATCTGGCCAGATGTCTCTAAAGTGAGAGAGCAAATAGATTGTTTTATATATCTTGCTTAAGTAAGCAAAGCAGACATACTTAAATAGCGTAAAATGTGATGACCAGCTAATGCTATTTAAACCAATATGTGTTACACATTCTATCATGGAGAGACAATCAGATCTAAGACTAAATAAGTAAACTACTATTCCACCTGCTGAAACAATGCCTATACACTTACAATCAATGCAACCTGCTATGTTACCTTGATTAGAAGTCATTCTGGTGTAATATTAAAGATTGTGCTTTCGAACTCAGTTAAAGGAATAGTTTGTGTCATAATAATGTTTTTTCCTCCATAAAACTCTAAAAGGATTACAGAAGACTAAACTAGCTGCCTTCAACCATTTAAAATTATAATAAAGAAGTATCATAAAAGTGCTCCATATGATTTACTCAGTATATTTTGTGTGACAGGCAGACCAACATTTAACTGATCAGTTCATTGAAAATATCTGACTACTTATCTTATAAAGTGAGAACAGCGAGTGAATAACAACTTCATTATTGGTCTGCTCTAGTTCTATGCAATATAGAACTTAACCATTTAGAAATTTTCTCAGGTCACAGGTTTTTTTACAACAACCTTATGTTGTTTTTTTCGCCATTTCTGTGTGCTTTTCCCCTTTCATACACTGAAAAGGCACCAATTTTCTTTTTTTAAGAAAAACAATCTTTTGTGTTTCAGGAAAAAAACAAGTCATGAGAGTCAGTCATTACAAATTTTCCTTACAATAATACCATTCTGATCGCAACATTTAATCATTGCTGTTAATCATGTTCACCATGAAAATTCACTAAAAGTAATTTCTGGGTGAAATATTGTTCTAAAAAAAAAGAGGGCCAATTTATTTAGGTTAAGGTTTTCCAGAATTTGGTTTGTGAGGGAAGGGCAAGGGGATGTGATTAATTAAACCAATTAAATGCTAAAAAATAAAATTAAAATACATACATTTAAATTAAAGCAACCAGAATAAAACGCTTAGAAAAATACATTTTTGTTAACCTCCAAGTCATGTAACCATTTATTGAACCAACATCAGAGATCCATGAACATGCAAATTACTGAAATATTAACTTGCAGGGTTTCTTTAAGTAAATACTTCATGTCAAAGGGGGTCGGCCCATAAAATAAAGGTTTGGGGATCCCTGATCAAGGGCAATGAAACAGTGCACTATAATACCTGGCATAAAGTGCTGTGGCAGCATAGGGCTCAAAGCCAGTTTGGCTGTCTGCATGTGAACAATCGCTCTCAGAGTAAGACCTTTGGCGTGGAGGGGGAATGGCAACAATACGGCCTGTCAGGGAGGAAGATAAGATGGCAGCTGCCAAGGCAGACCTGTGACAGTTATCAGAGAGATTACAAGGTTTACAAATTTTAAAGAGTGTAAAGAACAATAATCCTGAAACAGCTACGTTGTAAGATAGTTTTATAATAACACCATGGAAAATGAGGAGTAAGTTTCTCAAGATCATAAATGCATTGAGAGGTTATGGAGGAGAACAAAAGTGATATATATGGCATGCGAGTATACCTGGGTCTCTCTGGAGAGGGGTTGGGGCTTCGTGGGGGAGGAGTGCGAGGAACAGCAGGTCTGGGGGCAATGGTGGCAGCAGGGATCAAGCCATGAGCTATATTCTGCTAAACAACCACAACAACACACAGGATTACATTTACGACACAACTACATCACAGGACACACTTGGTAAAGCAATCCAGAGCAACTGCGAAGAAAATAAATAGTGAGGTCTAAATCAATGTGTCTTTTTATAGGTTGCTTAGTAACACGGGCTTTTAGCAACTAAATTAGTTCACCACAGAATGCAACTTATATTGTTATATTTACGCGATAGAATACTTACAAATTCTTTCTTCTCTTTTCTTCTGAAGCTGAAGTTGAATTTGGATGACATGGTCCTCAACAAACTTCCTCGTTTTGGTGAGAGATTTGACATTAGGATTTATGAAAACCGCGGTTACGACTGTTCATTTCAGAACTATCGTTTCAAGAGAGGAACGGGTTACAGGTTATTAGTCATTAAAAAAGACATTGTTTGTCATCGAAATCGTATTAGCTTCCACTCAACTTCATGTAACTAGACGCTTTCCATGAAAACCCTTGAAATATAACAACTCTTCCTATTGGTTCGCTTGTGCAGCCCAACCAATCAGCGTTGCGGTTTAATCCTCTTAGCAACCGCGTCGCGCCGCACTTAGTGCTGCAGTTCTCCAGTAGAGGGCGGTCTCGTCCACTCAAACAGTCCACGTACACGTGGAAGAGGGTGCTTGAGAAAATTAAAAAGGGTGTCTAAGATGTCATGGCATTGTTGGTTTTCTGTTGTCTAGGGGTCGTTCTATGTCGTTTTAAGTAAATAAAAAAGTGACATTTTGTGACACTGTTAAGAATCCCTGAGTAACCTAATCAAAATGAACGCCTGCTTTTCAAACATGAACCATATTTGAAAAGCATACATCTTTCACCTTCATGCTGTGCAGTTTTAAACAGCCTAGTGCTGGACAGAGTTTTGTTGTTTATGTAGTTTTAATTTATGAACCAATTTGATGCAAAAAAATATTGGACTTCATATAATCCCTCAAACATACAGTTCTCTGTGAGGCCTCAGCAAACACACTGAAAGTACCAAAACCACAATATATCACATTTCTAAACAGTTCTGCAACAAAACGTTTTGCAAATATTTATTTGGATTTGTTGTGACAGATAATAACATTATTAAATATGCATGTGAAATACACAAAACCTAAAATGATGTACACCATTCGTTACTTAAGCAGAATACCATATGCTATGATATAATATGTGAATATCATGCTACAGGTAATCAAAATTAATCAGAAACACGGCATACATTTTTTCAATAATTGTGCCTGAACTGATTTTTACTCATATTTCACCTTTTATCCCCCTTATTATCGGCTTATTATTACTACTGTTGCTATTATTATCCATCTTGCAAAAATACACCAGACATGCACCGAAAATAGTAAAGAGGTCAGCATCACATCTAGTAGAGATTTAACAGTTATTAATCCTATTGTGTACAGACTGTGGAGTCAGCCCTGCTGGAGTGAAACCTTCTATACTTAGTAACTAATCTTCAAATGACATAGTATTGTATACAAATAGATTCACAAGTCTGCGCAATGCTGTGAAACGGTTCCATATCCATTATTATTACAAAGATTTAAATAGGTATATTATTTGATGGATATTATTTATTTCAATAATATCAGCTTCGAACATGTAAGTGGGTTAAATGTGCTCTCCCTGCTGAAGAGATGATAGCGGGCGAGTCATGCTAGAACTCACTCTGGTGGAAAGTGTGTGACAACAGACTTGTGTGTAGTATGTACACAATTCCGGTAAGACTCCAGTTACTGAAAAAAAATAAGCAATCGTTGAAGAAGTCCTTGAGTCAGTGATGTTCTGCCTTAATGTTCTCCAGCTGAAGAAGATGCAGACATCATCTCTCTCTTTCTCACACAGACACACTTAACCGCTGTGACATCACTGCTGGCGTTGGCAAGCAATCTCTTTAATAACCCAACCTAAGCCACACCATAAAGTTCCCCAGTCTGTGAGTGATTTAAAATCCATTAGTACACCACACATTTTCACTGCCCTCATTCACATGCGCAACACGAATACCACTGTTCCTCTCATATGAGCGTGAATTCCTTTCTTTGTTTTACCGAGGTTTCAAGCAGTCAATATAACGGAGTATTTCAAAAGAATAAAAAAATGAGTAATTGGGGCAATACAAAGTCTATCTGCTTATTCATGCATGCTCTGTATTAAGATATAATCACTTCCTTTCGTAATGTTGCTTGGCAAGATTACCACAGGAATAACCACAGTACACGCTTACACAATAAAAACAGCCACTGCTTTGACCCCTTATTTTATTTAGATCAAGATTAACATATACAACAAAAGTAGGCAACAATATACATTTCAGACAGATGTCACAGTCCAGACATTTGCTTAATCACAATGGTTATCCACATAAGCAAATAATCTAGAAATCCACTGTACCTTTTGTAACAAAGTTAGAATTTAGGGCACCGATGCCGTAAAAAAAAAAAGGACTGTGAACATCAGGTTTTTCAAAGAATCATTAATATGTAACCTTGCAATGTCAACATTCTTTCGGAACAGTGTTTTTACCATTATAATTCAGAATGTGGAACTTGCAGAGTCGTAAATGTGTAAGATACATTCATTGACATGAATAAAGTATTTACAAGCAAGGAGCGGACGTCCACAGTTAAATAGGTTTGTGTCAGTGTAGACTGCGGTAAGGCATTTTAAAGGCTTCTGAGAGGCAGTGTTCTCTACAAGTACATGAAAAGTTAAATATTGTCAAAAGGATACGAAAAAACTTGCCATCTGTACCTTTTGAGCTATACAATATAAAGAGAAGAACATACACCAGGTAACAGAAAGAAAGATGTGTAGCCAAAAAAACAACCCATGATTATATACACATCAGGCTACAGTTTCACAATACAAAACCTAAATGCTTCTAATACTTAAAATGAAAACATACGTTTATATAGATATTTTTTCTCTTTATTTTGCATATAAATTATTTGATTATCAAATGTGTATAAAAAAAATCTACTTTGTAGACAGTGAAATATTCCAACACTGAAGAAGTGCTAGGTAAAACACATGGAACAAAGGTTAAATAAGAATGGCATTTGTATTCACTGCTATATTTCTTTATCCTTCTTACTTGAATTTGGCAATACCTTTAGGCTATGCACTACGATAGAGTCCCATCATGGTATTTCCCTTCAGTGTAAGTAACACAAAATAAGATCACTGTTTGTATAGACATGTATAGGCAAAAGCTATTCGCTGTCCTCTCCTATATGTTGTTCTTCTACCGTGATTGAATTCCATTGCAAAGATGTAATATCGTCACAGAACCCTGTTGCCTTGGTCTGTATGTCAGCTGCAGGCTTTGAGGAGGATGCCTGTCTGCGCCAACAATTAGTGAAACTTAAAAATCCTTCATCACACCATTTAACCATTCAATACAAGGATAATAAAACAAACAAATAATAATAATAAAAGTACTCTGAGCAGCATACACTGTGTTTTTATCTACCGATTCATTAAAACACATAATTATCTTTAATTTATTGGTGAGATTTTCTAGACAACCAAACTAACGAAGGAATAAAAGTATAGCTTAGACTTGCGTTCATACTGTAGTTCTGTGCAAAATGTACATTTTCATCCAGAATGAATTTCAATCTTTCGATTTATAAAAAAAAAAAAAAAAAAAAAAAAAAACAACTTTTTTTGTGATATATTGTGTTGTTACACCATCGGTGTATGTATAAATCCAGTTCTGCGTGTTTAGTAGAGGGCACTTTCATTATATGAGTTAGGATAGGTAGGGCAGGGTCTGTTCCAGGGTCCGTTGAAATCTGCATTGGGCAGACTCAGAGTACTACCGCTCTTCTGCTTGTTCTTGAGACCCCAGCTGAGGAATGATGGTTTTTTTACTACCTTGTGAGACTTCTTATCATCCTCATCATGTGCCAGGCAGATCATGGAGTAGGTCTTCGGCAGACCACCGTATGTAGCACTCTTGGTGGGCTGCAGAGATACAAAGAGATGATAGGTGATTAAACTCTTACCAAGGCTTGATCTGAATTGTCAAATAAAATACTAACCTGACATTTCCACACTAATATAGTTTTCCTGAAGCACAGATTTAAAGCACAAACTCTGCTCTAACTAGAGGTTTTTAGTTACACTGGGACACAATCCTGGATACATTAGGTGAGCTGTTTTGTTGATTTAATGAGAATGTAATCCTATTAGGAGATAATCTTCACTCTATCATGCTTTCGGTTCTACTGAGGTTTTATTTGCCTGATTACACACTGTCTATCAACACCTACAAATACTCACAAAACACTACAGCAAAACACTGAACTGTGAAAAAGCAATTTCACACAGCAGACACAGATCTTACAACCTTGTCAAAAACAGCTTATAAATACTGACTGATAAAAACATTCAAGATAGAGGTGTGTTCACTGGTGAAAAGTGACAAGTTATAATCAGTGAGACTGGATCAAATAGAATTCATATTAAAAAAGTAAATGGATTTCACAGGTGTGAATATTGTGATTATTTTAATGTATTTTTTATTTTATTTTGTGATTAAAGAACTAATTCTTGGTAAGAGTTTATGATAACACTTACGCTCACAAAGGCAGCACTTATTTGATAAATAAAATAAAAAAAAAACTGTAATTTTACTATTTAATATATTTCTGTAATGACTTATTTGAATTTTGTCATGTGGTGTCAAATGATTAATCGCAATCAAAATAAAGGTTTTTGTTTACATAATCTTTTTGGAATGTGTATATTTATTATGCATATTATACAAACAAGTACAATATATTTACACGTATTTATGTAATTTATATATATTTAATATATAAACATAACATTTGTCATTATATATATATATATATATATATATATATATATATATACACACACACACACACATATGTGTTGTTGTTTTTTTTATATATATATTTGTTTTTTGTTTTGTTTTTTTAAAAGCACTAATCCTAATGCATACAAATTTATAAGTATACTGTTAATATTACTATAAATGTAATTAATTGCATTTTTTTAATAGGATATATAAACATGATTCATCAACCAATTCATGGAAGACAAAGAAAACTCTGAAACAAATGGAGTTACCATTGGTTGGCTGCTGCTATCCAACATGCTGACCACTCTGATGTTGACGCCCTCCTCATCCACATCCTTTAAAAGCTTCATAACATCACTCACTCCCAGCCATTTACACTCTGTGTCACCCACAGCAACAAGGTAATCTCCTTCTTTCAGCCCTTCAGCCTGGTGATGAAGAGATAGTGGAGAGAAAAAGAAACAAAAGGAAAGACAGAAAAAGGTCAGAGAAGTAAATCACGCCCTGGAAGAGTGGCACTTTGCCACTTGAGATATTTATGGTGTTTTGAGTTTATCGGCACGACCACACTGCTGTTACCATAGGGATCAGCTCCAAGAGGACTCGCTCATGTGCTCCAACAAAAATGAGGGGTTATTTGTGGGAGACACACAGCTGCTTGAGACAGCTTGAGCCTCATATGGTCAAAAACAGGTGCAGTGGGCGTGGATAAATGTGTGTGCTTTGTTTTCTTTCAATTGCTGTGGTCAAAGATTACATCATCTGCCCTCAGCTTCGGGACATTTGCACATATGCAAGAAAGATTAATTGAAACAGGAAGAAGTTATCGTTTCTGATTAATGTCATGACAGTTATCTGGTTCCGTTTGTTCTTCTCATTAAGACAACACAGTATTATTTATTTGCAATAAAACAGAGGGGGAGGGAAATGTTTACACAAGGACAAAACCGTTTGAAAATAGCTTGTGTTCCACACAGACAAAAAAATCCTTCACCGTTTGCACATAAGGAAGAGTAACTATTTTTTGGGGGGGTGAACTAACATTATTATGGCCCTATGAAATCGGTTTTATTTTTTCACCCCAATTTTTTTCCCCTTTAATTAAATTTTTTTCTGGATTTACTTTTTTCCAGTTGAATTTTTTTTAGACTCTGCTTAAATGGTGATGATGAATGAAATTTTATTATACATTTTAATATTAAAAAAACATGTCTAATTAACTGAAATTCTTTGATCTATTATCTCAAAACCACAATTTATAAAATTGTAAAAAAAAATATTTATAAAAAAAAAAAAAAAAACTTGCTACTGGGGTATAAAAGTCCTAAATTGGTACTCGTTGGATATGGGATTCTTTGACATGAAAAATATATATAAATTCAAGGCAGCCGAATATAGTGAAATGGATTTGGCTTTATAAGCTATTTATTAAAATTGTAACAAAAATGTAATTTTAGGGCCCTATGAAATGTCTTTTTGTTCTCAAGTTGTATTAAAATTCTAATGGTTACATTAAATATTAACAATCAAATGCCCCTCTATTTGATTTTATAAAAATATTTTATTATATTTTTATTTTCTCTAGAAATTATGTGTTTTGTTTACTTACATTTTTGCTGAATAAATTCTGCTAAATATTCCTTTAAAAATAATGCTTTAATAATAGTATTATTATTAGTAGCAGTAGTAGTAATAGTAGTAGTAGTAGTAAAACCACTATCATTACATTAATATTTCTGTCACAGTTTCTTCAAGTTAAACTTAACTTTTATTTTGATGACTTGAAGACCTTTATGTTTGTGTCATTCACACAGAGACACACAGGATTTATATTTAAATAGTATTTTTGCAGCTAAACATTCACAGACACCTATCCTTTTTGCATTTCAGTTTATTGACCTACTCAGAAACTTGGCCAATTCCATGATATTCTGTGGTATACAGTAAATTCTACATTTAGGACTGGATATGACCATTTTGTCCATGTTTTCTGCATCATGGAAATCATTTGTCCCAACGTTATTGGTGATGTGCCTGGGTCTATATGTAAACACTCACCGCTGCGGGACAAAGAGGATCCAGTGACTGTATCTGAACGGGTGCGTCTCCCTTCAGAGTGAATCCGAGGTCTCTGTCCTGCAGTCTCAGTCTGATGGATCGTGGGGCTGACCATCTCTGCTTTGCTGAGAACACTGACAAAGGCCCCTACACAACACAAATACAACACCAAATCACTATAGCAACTCGCCAAATTCAAAGAGACGCAGGGTGTTCTTAACTTGCCACCCTGGTCGTCCGTGGCTCCTGCTCGACATCCAAACATGTGGCTTACTGACACACTGACTTCACACAGTATATGCGAATGGCCTTGCTCATATGGTGCAGAAAGTTTATTTTATATCATCACGAAAGGGCCGCCATCTGAGGTGATGTTAAGATTGATGTTTTGTTTAAAGCACTGGAACATGATCTAAATGTAGCTAGGTACATCAGAATAGATAGGAGGCTCTTCGAGCACTGTCCCAGACAAAGGGGGCCTTTATGACATAATACACCCAAAAATAAAACATTTCTTTACCATTTACTTACCTTTATGTCTATCCAAATCTGTAGACTTTCTTTCTCATGTTAAACACAAAATAGGCTATTTTGAAGAATCAAATGGAAATATTATATTATATTACATTATATTATATTATATTAAATAAGTCAACAGAATAAGTGTTTGATTATCAACATTTTTCAAAATATATTTTGCGTTTAACAGAATACAGAAACTCATACAGGTTTGGAACAACATGAGGGTTAGTAAATTATGACCAAATGTTTCTTTTTGGGTGAACTATCCCTTTAAAGTTTCATACGCACTAGTTTAAGGTGTAAGCAGCATATGTTTGACCTCTGCCTTAGAAAGGCCACGCAACATGATTAAAGACTTGCAAAGCTTACATGTAAAACTAAACTCCCAGTGTACTACGGAAATGTAACTTCAAGTGAGGGGTCATTTAAAGTGCCCAGGGCAAATGCCACAGGATCACAGCAGTGGTTCTTTGAACTCTCTGAAGGTCACTCAGACATCTGAAGGCGGTAAAATTCAAACATACGCTTCCATAAAACTAACCACATCATAAACTCTGCCTCCTTCACCTGAGTTACTCTGCTCCCCGCAGCCAGAGGGAAGGGAATATATACGTCAATGTGGTTCTCGAATGTTCCAGTTCTGTAAACCAGATTTACAATTCTAAGAGTCAAAATTTGATGTGTTTTTTCCCCCTCCAATTTCACAGAATTAAATGCAGATACAAAATTGGTGTTATGGAAATAAAAATCTAAATAAAGACATGAGACATGACGCTAGTTGTCCTGTAGTAAATACGTTTTTGAATGAGGGTTTTGGTTAAAATAATTGAAAAAGTTAACAAGCTCAAGACATTTCACATTTTATTATATGACATCACATACCTCATTAATATGCCTCCCATGGTCTTCACATTCCTTTAAAAAATTTAGTTTCTAACAATTGGCTACAGGAAGTTGGGTACATTGAATGTCACCATGCTGAACATGAAAGGTCATCTACTCACTAGTTCACTTATACAGCCTCATTGTGTTTGTGTTCAAGCTGTTCTAACCCAAGTATTTGATCTTGTAGATTTTCAAGAACAATTTGAAGTCTTCAGAAGCTTAGCAATCGTGTTAATGAGACCATGGTGTGGTTTTTATTTAGCCTTTTACTTTTGCAGACTATACTTAGCCTTCAAAGCTTGCAAACTTGTGTTCATTTGTAAAGATTATATTAAAAACAAAAACTTTTTTTTTTTCTACAATAATCCCAAATCATTTTTACATTTGAGGACAAACAATGAACATTGTAGCAACTTTAAATACTTAATGTTAGGAGTCAAATCCTTAACATTAAGTATGAACCAGGTAATAGTGATGGCATAGTTGATTTGAGTTTTATAAAGTTATAGTTACAAGACGTCATAGCATGTTTAAACCAGGGTTATTCATATTAGTATTATAAAGGAGTATATATCTCTACAGACTGACCAAACATCCCCAAAAAATTACATCCCCAACTGCTTGCTGCATTTTGGTTTTACAAATGAAACTGGAACCTTGGATGGTTGTGATTGTGGTCTGTTTGGCCAGTGTGTACAGATCAATCATCATGGGTCTGTTCAACAGCACACATGCTCACAGAAAACTATTCGGTGTACTAAGAAATCTGCAAATTTGCAAGAGCATTCCTGTGCTGTGAGAAGAGCCTAAAATGTAAAATTGAGTTCAATTAGTAGCCCACATACCAGCCGCTGGAATAGGTCTTTGACTTTCACCTTGGTGGCAGCTGGAATCTCCATCTCAGCTTTCTTTTCTGTTTTAGCTGACAGAGAGGAAGGAAAAAAGGGTCACTGCATGTTTACTCTGTCAACTGGACTTGCATAACCACTGTGCTTCTGTACAGTTGTGTTTAGAGAATCTCATTCAGATCACACAGTTTAAACTGAGATGTTCACTATTTCATATTTAAATTACTTTATCAATTGAAACAAAACTAACCATAACAGAACTTTCGACATAATGAGCCGACAACATAAATCTACAAAAGGTCAAGTCATATAATAAGGCGAGACAGAATTTTTGTTTCTAAACTGTAAATACCATGCATCAAATGTGCCAGGACACATCCGGATGTGTTTAGTGTTTATGAAACAAATGTGTTATGCTTGCATGCATTTTGGACACACTACGCTTTTCACTCCATTGACTTCCATTCATACAAATGTGAGAGACAGAAGCTCATATAAACTGCACAAGTTTAACAAACTCTGCCCTCAGCATTTGTATCACGAAGGCATGACTCTTAGCTGAATTAAAAAAACAACAACTGTGGAATAGACTATATTTTTATATTTTGAATTTTTTGCCTCTCTGTCACTTACAGATGATTTCTGGTGCAAGCATGTAGTCTGTGAACTCTTCTTCCTTGTCATTTTGTTCAAACTTAGTAAGAGAGCGTTTGAGGCCAGCTTGGAGGATGTCACTCAGGATGTCCAGTTTTTGCAGGTGTCGACAGCGAGAATGTGTGCGGATGGCCTCTTCGTGTCCCATGATGGAGCGCTGCAGATGAGCTTTACCTAAGCAGACAAACAGAAAATGTTGTGGAATATCCTAATCATTTACACTCTCCGTAGCCTGACAGATATACATGTCGGAGCCTCTCACCTATCCGCCTTCTCTCAGCCTTATCCTTCAGGACGTCAAGAGGAGAGCGACCCTCTGGCATGGCATCATATATTTGTGAAAGAGCCTTCTCTTGCTTGTCTTCATCATCGCTGGGCGTCACTACACATACAAACACATAAATCCCCAACATTTAAACACTGCATTGTTTTGCTCAAACACAGGGAACAAGTACATTCCTCTAAATTTCATCTCATTGCACAAAGGCTATGTTAAATGGCATTTACACAACCCATTGTAAATTGGTCTGTTGAGTCCAAATTAACTGCTTAATAGCTAAACTCCTTAATAGCTGAACTCCTTAATAGCTGAACTCCTTAATAGCTGAACTCCAGAACACTGTCAAATGTAGCCCGAGATACTCAACCATCTCTGCCTTTCTTCTGCCTCCCTATTTACGTCCTTTAAAAAAGCCCACCTAAGAATAAAAGTCCATTAAAGCACTGATACCTGAATCCTTAACTCTCCAAAGGAAAAGGAAACAATTTCTATGAATAACACACAAAGGTAACCTTTTAAAGGTTCCAGTGGGCTGTCAGCCAGCGGGAGATGGCCAAGAGCTGTGATTGTGTGCTTGACTTACACTGGTGGTCCAGCAGAGCAGTGGAGACAAAGTAATGGGCAAGAGAGTTGTAGTGATTGGTCTTCAGCTCGGACATGGTGGTCCAGAAAAAGGGCACGTTGTTCTTAATAGGGGTCTGGATCATGGACTGGTGAACTTCATTGTAGGTCTCCCCCACCTGAGAACAGAAAGGAGATGGGGTAAATGTCACAAGCACTCCGGTCAGAGGCACACATGTACCTTTTGAAACAGACCCGCACACTGATAGGACCAATAGGCCATGTATTTATATGTAAAAATGTCCCATTATACAGACATTCTATTTCCATTGTATGGAAATTGTGATGCATCTTTTCCAGGAAAACAAACAATTATTGGAAATAATCTTCACTCCCCTTTTGATCAAACTAATAATAGCTAACTACTGCAATATTGCTGTTTTTTTACCTTGGCAGCCTCTTGGGCTATTCTGAGTAGGCTGAAGAACTCATTGCGGATTCCTGGAAGAGTAATCTGCTCAAACAAACACTCCTGCGCCTGTGCTAGCATCAGCCGGATCAACATGCTCAGCATAGCAGGGCTCATATCATAACTGGGAGTGTGTGTAAATGTCTCCTTCAGGTAGTGCAGCACACCTGCAGCAGAACATAAACAAAATTCAAACAGACCAAACTAGACAGAAATATTATATTATATTATATTATATTATATTATAGCATGCATCAGTCCCCTTATATCAACTTCAACTTCAGTAGAGTGTGAATTAAACAAAAATTGAAAGTGAAAATTCTAGATAACTTATTTGGCATGTGTAAAAAAAAATCTAAAACTGTAATTTCCTCCTTTTAGTACTTCTGCAAAGACATCTTAAAGAGAAAAAAGACCTGTAGAACAATGTGTCAATCAATAATCACAACAACAAAGAGAGAGAGATCATATTTTGTCCTTCTCTCTGGTGAAAATAAACAAAACATTCGATGTGATGAAAGACAGCGGGGTTGGCTGTTTTTAAGGCTTAAGAAAGACAGCCAAATCTCTCTTTATGCTGCTGTTATTTTAAGGAGGTTAAAAACTGACACAAGCCACTGAGTTCCCATGAGCCTTTGACATATCTGCTGTCGAGGGGGAAGGATTGCATCATGTTCACTCCACCTTGAAACACAACCAGAACCCAAATATATCGGGTCTGTTCTCCTGATGCAGGAGTTTATCCACAGTTCACCATAGCCAGTTCTGGATACCTTCCTTACTCTCTTGCAAACCTATCTAAATCTGTACGACATTGCTGACATTCCAAGCTGGTTATGTGCAATTTTTACTAGTGAAGTCCATCTACTTAAAACCTCTCACCTGCAGATTTCTGGAAGGCATCGATGGCTTCCTCAAGTCCAGCTTGTGTCTGTCTGTCAGCGCGGGTTCCAATCTGGGAGTACAGAGCTGCCATGTTGAAGAGTACGCTGGCTTTCTCCAGAGAGATGTTCTGCTGGCACACAGGCACACCGGTAAAAGAGTCATACCTGCGTAGGTGCAAAAAAAAGAAACCACTTTTTGAACACATACATACCGTGCATACTGTAGATTCATTAGTAAATCAGTTACTTCCCTCTATTTTAATTTGCTTTTTTAGAATGACTTTTATTCTTTATTTATACTCTTAACTTTCTTTGTCGCTATGTATCTATGCAAAAAGCTGATGTATAAGCATAGAAACAACAAAGGCAGCCTGACAACCCAGTCAGACCAGTTGCGTGTTTCCTCTAAACGAGTTGCGATGTTTACAGCTGATACAGAGGTGTTAAATGTCATTACTGCTGGCGTGGGTGAGATGCAACCTACCATGTAAAGAAAATGCCAATCTGGCGGGTCGGAGAGAAGAATCGAGTCTCTAAGAAGGAAAGTTGACTGAAGTAGTTGGCAAGCAAATCTACACCAGAAGAATTACGACTGGGGGTCCGACAGGCCTATAAAACACATGCAAGTCATAACTTCAGTACAAAAGATCTCATCGGTTAGCCTTGTGTATCTTATCTCTTAGCAGATGCGAACCATACAACTTTACAGATGTCACATCATACCTGTCTCAGGTCCATCAGGTCATCAATCTCATCCTGAAAGTTTGAGCCATCTTCGCTGTAGTGTTCCAGGATGAAGTCCTGTTAAAAAAATAAATAAATAAATCATATCCGTTCACTATGTTAAAGCAAGCACAAAAACACCAGACAGTCGCATATTCACAGGCCTGTTCTTCTTGCTAAACCTGTCTGTGGTGAGAAAACAGACATTACAATGACACAGTGTAATAGATTCAACACAGCTATATCATTACAGTTCCACTAAATTACAGGTTGGAAGCATACCAAAACTCATCTGATTGATCCTCGGCTCTCAACAAACATCTCAACACCCACTTATTTATAAGATAATAAGAGGCGTAACGTCAAACATCACTGCAGACTTCCAAAACCACTATTAAAGTTTTGTTGAGTCTTTGGCTTCCTTGTTTATTATGCTGTGACCTACTTTCCATTTTCACTTTGAAAAGCTTAGAGACTCTCAAAAGCCAACTGTCTGAAGGCCTGATAACTAAAGTAAACACTGAGGGGGCGCTGTAAAAAGAAACTGACCTTGAGACCAACTGAGAAATCCACATCCTTTGTCTCCTTCAGTCCCAGAGGGATGAGTGGGATGCTGGATGTCTCTCTGTGAAATCAATAAAAGACAGATTAGAAATTAAATTTAGAAAAACCAAGAAGGGAACACTTTCAGTAAGAAAAAAAAAAAAGGAACACTTCAGTAATACTTTAGTATAGAGGCCAATTCTTACTATTAACTAGTCCTACCCTACTGTATATCTAAATTTAACATTTCTAATAAGCAGCAAATCAGGAGTTTTTGGAGGCAAAAGGAATATTAAATGCTTTGTTAATAACGAGAATTAGATCTTAAAATAAAGTGTGGCCAGTGATTCAGCAAAACTAGACTTCCTATTTTTTTGGGACTCAGAACTAAAATATTCTCGCAGGGGCAAGTGAATGGGACCCCTATCACACATGACTAATACAACAACAATTCTCTGCCAGTTTTAATTCTCTCTGATCAGCTGATACTAGAGTAGAAGATGGCTTTGAATCACTAGCCCATTAACCTACTTGCATTGTATAAAATCATGGAGCATAAAAAAAAAAAGAAGAACCTTGAGAAACAGGCATGTCTGAAAGTCTGTTTTTTGAACCGATCACACTTTTTAAGTATGAGATTATACAGCATACACAATATATTTATGTTTGTGGAGTCACTGCATTAATGGGGCATTTCAGTAGCTCAGTGATGACAGATGAGAAAACGTGTGAGCTGATGAGAGGCAGTCCTGCTCTGTCCTGATTGAGTCTAAATGACAGATAATGGTCAAAAAAAAAATCAACTCACGGGAAAAAAGGTGGTTATAAAAATCTAATAATATTTCACAGCATGTATGTTTTTACTGTATTTTGAATTGCCTTAATAAACAGGATAGTCTGCTTTAAAACCCCTCAAATCTCAAAACGCTAGAACACTGTATAAAGACTTGTATAGTTTGACATTACTTTATGCATTGAACATTGTTCGTTCTTAGTTCCTGAAAAAAAATGTATGTTACCAAATGTAACCTTTCTGTAAAGTTCAACCAAGGCTCTAGATGTTTGTAATAAACTTGTTTCCAGCGTGAAAGCAGCAAGCGTTTGCACTGAATCACTACACTAATGTATGTAATGAAGCTTTAAGAATGCAAAGCAATCAGGTTGCAGAAAACAGTCATTGCAACGAGACACAAAAGACAGGTTTTGTTTCTTTGCATTTTCTTCAGACCTTGAGAAAAAAAGTTTTTTTTTTTTCAAAAACAGACAGAGAGAGATAGAGGGGCTTAAAAAAAATAAACTGAAAGAATGTAGTTCTTTACTTTTACTGACACCCACACACACGCACCCCCCAAGTAACCTAGCAGCCAGGTGTGATGGAGAATGTCACATTGTGTGCAATACAGGAAGACCTTGTGCTGTTCAAATTTCTTTTCACAAAACAGGTGATAACACCGCACCGGTGGGAATATTCCTCTTCTCACACTCAGTCACATGTAAGAGGTGACAGTCTTTCTTTGTATAACAGGACAAATAAAGCATGTTTGTAGAAAGTTGAAAAAACACATTTGCAGTGCAGAGGAAGAGAGTAAGCAGAATTTTAGCCTAGCATAAGTACCATTTGTTCACGGTAATAACCAGTATAACCATAAGTATAAACCAAAAGAAATAAAAACACTGGGATCATAAAAAGACCAAAATCAAAACTACTCCTCTAACAATTTGTTATGCTCAAATAAATAAAGTATATTTATTATTTAAGTATATTAATTCAGAGTCAAGCCATAACAACAAATTACAGAACATACCTGTATAGCCTAAGAGAGCTAAATTCTATTTAAAAAAAAAAAACTATATTACTGTACTAAATTGGATGATTAAAAATGAAAATTACATGTTTTTCCAAAAGTTAAAATAGAGTAAAATAGTTTAAAAGCAAGGGCAACACAATTTAATTTTGAAGTTGAGTGCTTATGTCAATTTTTACAGCTGTGCAGTGAGTTGTAACTACGGATAGAGGTCAGGGGTTCAGAATCAGGTACATATGTCTGCAGGAGGTTTTTCTGGTTTACTATGAACCCTACAGGCATAGGGGATAAACACTCTTTCATTAGTGCTTGGCCCAGAGGAACAAACCCAAGGCTGTAAGCCTCAACATGTTATGAAGCTAATGCTCATATAAAACTAAGCCAGCGCAGCTTTGTTGAGCAGGGTTTGAGCTGAAAATATGACTGAGCTGTCCCAGAGCAGAGAAAGACGGTTGTTCTCGTGCAGACGGCGAAGCATGCCAAAGACACTCAAGGGTGCATACGTGCAAACACACTCTCACTCTCAGTGGCCTGAGAGGCAAAAGAGGGCTTAGAGAGGATTTAAAGAGGACGGGAATCCAACAGTAACCAAGGAAACGCACTCAAGGTCTACGAACTAAAGAACATATACACAGCGTGACGGTTACAAAAGCATGACTGCAGCACCATTATTAAATACTTTCATTTTGGCTGCAAGGGTCTAAACAACCACTTGAACCACTTGAAACATCCTTGAATATAGACAAGATGCATTTCTCTCACTATTGCTATCCATTTTAGGTGATGACCACTCTTGGCCAAGACATCTTTAAACCTGTACAGTGCCTTCCACTAATATTAGCACCCTTGGTAAATCTGAGCAAAGGTGGCTGTGAAAACAAATCTGCATTGTTTATCCTTTTAATCTTTCTTTCAATTTTTTTTCCCTAACCAATCATTGAAGTAAAACAATTGAAAATGGGGAGAAAAACTGGTGATGAAATAAATGTTTTTCTCCAATTCATGTTAGCCACAGTTATTGGCACCCAATTACTGCTACGTCCTTTTCCCAAGATTTTCAACCTGTAAAGCCTGACAAGTTTGGAGAACACCTGAAGAGACCCTTCCTTCATCCAGAATCACTACAGGTCCTTTAGATTACCAGCTCCATGATGGTTCTCCTCTTTAGTTCACCTCACTCAGGGTTCAATTTAGAGGACTGGGACAGCCATGACAAAAGCTTCATTTTGTGCTCAGTGACTAATTCTTGTGCTTATTTTGATGTTTGTTTTGGATTATTGTCCCAGTGGAAGACCCAACCATGGCCCATTATAAGATTTCTAACAGAGT
>JAUMHP010000052.1:13361140-13373053 GCA_032361065.1 Enteromius trimaculatus | reverse complement strand
ATCTGATCCTAGAAGCCAGTTCCATTTGTAGTTCCAGTCCTGTCTGACAACTGAACATGCTGGAGATTGTTTTTGGAGTGAGGAGAATTTTTCTTAAACACTCCAGAACAACATGTAGGAGTAGGTGATGTAGGGGCTGTTTTGACAGTTTTTTTTAAAGGTTTTCTGATCCTGAAGCAATTCTCCAGCTGTGGTCCTTGAAGAGTCTTTAGCCGCTCAAACTCTACTCCTCGCCGTGTATTAGGATGATAGAGACACGCGTCCTCTTCCAGGCAACTTCCTAACATTTTTTGATGATTGGAAATTCTTAATTATTTCCTTGATTGTGGAAATTGACATTTTCTCTCTTTTATTAAAGCCACTTCACTAATTTGTGAAGCTCAATTATTTTTTGCTGCACATCAAAAATATATATTATTTGTTTTTTTTTCTCATTGTGTTGATGATTAAGGGAATTTGGGCTTTGGTTTCCCTCATATACATATAAATATTAAACAAGAACCCATGTCCATAATGACTAGTTTACTAGTTATAATTCTAGGGGTGCAAAAAAGAGAAAAGCATTTATTACATCACAAGAATCTCCCTTTTTTCAATTGTTCTACTTCAATGAAAGGTTTGAATTTTGTAAATATTTTGAACAAAAGATCAAAAAGGATAAACAATGCAGATTTATTTTCACAGCCACCTTTGCTCAGATTTACCAAGGGTGCCAATATTAGTGGAGGGCACTGTAACTGAGAAAAAAGAATTTGATTACAATAAGAGAGCAACATGCTCTAATTGTGATACCAAGGAAAAGGTAACACAAAATTAAAATGAAAATACTTTTCTGACACATGAAGGGGACGAATGTAGCATGAGGATGAGCTTGAGAATTCACCGGAACTGTCAACCTGTCAAACCACCTCTGCATTAACCTGTCTGACCAGTCTTGAACGAGTCTCTTTTGATTGGGAATTAACATATTAAGAAAGTAACTGATTAACCAATGAGCCTGCAGCCTATTTCTTGTCTACTCTCTAGACTTCTGCCAAGTTTACAAAAATATAAGGGTGTGGTGGTTAGTTTTTTTCTTTTTTTATAAGGAAAGCATTGGGAGCAGGAGTAGAACCGACAGTCCTCAGCAGTCTCTGCTCAGTGTGATTATTTTCAATATTTTTAACTGGAATATTTAGGAGAGTCATCAAGCTGACCAAACTTAGAGCAAGATCCAGCAGTTCAGTGCAACAATGTTAAGGGTGCAATTTTATTTAATATTTTGAAAACAAGCCATTTGGCTTATAGTAATTCAAACTCTTCATTATGAAATAGAAATGATTTTACAATTTTCATTTGTGAAGAGACTTGATATTGTCCATTGGAATTGGTTAATATTAATATGAAGGTACTATTTTTAAATGTAAAAATCATGACTGTACATTGATTAAAGTTATGATGTGCTTTACTAAATCATTTATAATAAATTAAGCATTCCATAAAATTTCAGAATTATGATTTCATTGTGAATCATATAATATTACAATGAAATTAACACACACAAAAAAAAATCTTAAAATCACTAAAAATAATTTATTTCACTTTTAGTGTTAAAACTGTGGATGGCATGACTAAAGTCATTACTTATGACTAAAGTTCTTCTGGGGTATGCGTCATATCACAGGAAATGTATTTGCAAGTCTGGAATTTGTAGCCACAGAAATTCCAAAAAAAAGCTTGAAACACCAAACACCTAAAATGCTGCGCAATCCATGGGCCTTCTGTGTCTTTTAATGACATATTTTATCAATTCTGATGATGCTTTTAACTGCCAATAATCACTGCAGTTCTCTCAGTTCTGTTTAACACTTATTAGCCATATTTAAATACATTCCACATAATTTACTAAGAGAAGGAAAATGTGATGATGGTACAGGGCAGTGAACAGTGGTGTTGGCTCTTATATCATCCTGTACACACCCCTTACATTACTGTAACATATCGGGGAGGCTCAGAGCGTCCAGAAGAACTGGACATGTCTGATTAAGAGTAGGAGTAGTAACAGTGCATTCTGTTTCTAGAATGAATCTGGCTCAAGTTATGTTCTCACTGTATCTTTCTTCACCCTAATCAGTGCTGTGTGTACTTACTGTACATTCTGATAAACTTCCACAGAGCTGTTGAGTCCTTCCAGCTGCTCCATAAGAAGCTGCAGATCTGAGTTGACATAACTCAACTCCAGCACCACCTGGTCCCGAACCTTATTATTGGACGTCGCCCTTGAAAGAGAGAAAAAGACAGGATAAGCTAAGGTCACGTGCAACTAAGTTCACAACACAGGACAATTGCCATAATTTTAATCAGTTTGAAATGTCAAGAAGCAACAGTAAAGAAGGAAGAGGCTGATAAGACTGGAGTCTTTGTTATTTATTTGCTCCCTAAAAGCTGATAGAAATGAGTGGTGAGTGGGCAGTGCAGCCATGTTTGTCAAAGAAAGGATTTTAGAATTCAGCTGCAGATATTAAATTTACTCTAAATATAAAACAGAAATATGCCTAACTACAGTCAACAAAATACTAAACTCTACAGAGGCACAGAGGAACATTCGCATAGTGACCCTGTTTTATCTGTGACTGCTATTCTACACCTTGTGGTTCTCAAACATATTAATCTGAGGGGAAAATACTGTACCACTGTGCCACATGTAATGCTGTACCAATAATAAATATATGAATTCATTTGAACAGCGTTGTAATAGCTTCAAACTAAAATTCAGCTCAACATGCTCTACATTTTTTTTTTTTCATACAAAACCAGATAGAATATCATAGCTAAATATAACAAGCTTGATGATGATCTGCCTCATAATAATAATAATAATAATAATAATAATAATAAAGCAAAGAAACGTATCATATTGTTGATGCGGTTAATAATTTTGTTATTAATCTTGAAAATAGAAAAACTCTTTAAAAAAAATTAATTGTACGATGTGTTAAGATACAGAGGAACATTTCTGATTCCATGTGTTACATGTAACGACATGATTCATTATTTAAGGCGTATGACACAATGCAGACCAGGATGTGCTTTAATTTGAAAGTAAACATAACTTTAATGAGTCATGGTTGTACTTTGAATACTTAACATGTTTCTCACTTATGGAAGCACCACTGAGATTACACGAACCTCTCAACGCTTTACTTTTCTATTATAATACAGTGGTAGCATTTCAACAGTAGAAGGGGTCAGAAATGTTTTAAAGACCTCATGCGGTGTATTATTCTATACACCAACCCAGAGTCACGTTGGCAGGGCGGGACCCCACAAAATTAGTACTCAATGAAACCGGTCTGGCCTGTGAGCTCATTTAAACAAACACACACACACACACACACACAAGAATGTGGACTACAGTGCTTATTTCTGAGAGAAAGGGACAGAGAGAGAAGAGAAAAACATTCTGGAAAGCATGTGGGGGTGGGGGGTTAATAAAAGCAGACGGCTTCCTTACAACTGATCTATTATGTGGATATCCTTCTCCCATGAACCACAAACTTCTGAGAGCCGTGAATGAAAGAACATTCCAGATCAGCTCTGAAGATAGAGCAGCTATGAATGGAAGGTAAAGAGATTGAGCAAGCATCCACCCCCACCCCATCCCGATATTAATGAGCTCAGGTAACCAAAAACATTCGGGCATCCTGCTGCAAAAAAGGGCTATAAAACTGACTCATGTATACCATTACAATACCAGGCCTTCTTTAGCTCTGAATCACACTTTAAACATAGAAGCATTTGTGTTTGACTAACTATCGGCAGAGAGATCCTCAGGCAGTGTTTGCATGTACTCTCAAGCTGTCTAATTTTAACTGCTTCTGCTGACTTGTTTTTAAGAGAGTCTGCATACGTGTCTGCGTGGACGTGTTGAACAGGCTGACAGAAGGCCTCGGGGCCAACGCGTCACAACACTGCAATGACCTCACTGGTGTACCTGTGTCATCTGCTGACTAGTGGGAATTTCTTTACATATACAAACATTCCTTTGTAATTAAAATCACCAAACCCTTGCATCTGCTTGGATACAGCCTTGTTGTCCACCGAGTTTCAGGTGTCAGACAACTCACAATATCCATCCAAGTTGCAGCCAGCAAATATGCGCAATAGATTAAACATATCACATCAAAAGAAAAGAGACTCACTTCTGGTTTCTTATTGAAAAGAGCTTGTCCAATCTTTATTGTTCTAATAAGATTTAAAGGCACTTTGACGTCAATGCCAATCAAACGCTTCGCTCCAAGGACCAACCCAGCAGGTGTGTCCTTCAAAACCATGGAGACAACAGACACACTTAACGTCCCCATGGAGACCGGGTTGTCCAATGTTACAGCGTGTGCTTGTGGTAAAGGGAAAAGCACTGGCAGCTGGAGTTTTCGCAAAAAGATGCAACAGTAGTTCTTTACAAGCAGGCTACCTGTACTGGTATAAATGTGGGTGTTCGCTGATTAGATGGCAATGTTTCCTGTCAGCTTATGTTTAATTGATATAAATGCTTCCTTATACAGAGCTGATATAAATCTGGCAGACAGTCTGGAAGCGCTGGTCAGTTACAAATCAGGCAAATGATGTCCTGAGCCAAAAGTACAATCAGAGCTTCCTTGTCCTACAAAACAGAATAGAACATTTTCTACACATCATTTGTGTTAACATTTAAACCAGGGATAAGCTGACGTTTCAGCGGGTGAAAGAGGAAGTAGGAAAAAAATGTATATATATTCAAACAAAATACTGTTCAATCAATGTATTCAGAAAAGACTCATTAAATTGCAAATGGCAAGATTTTAATATCATGTATTTATTTTTATTTGTAGTTGTTTTTTTTAACGGATGCTTTTCTTTTAAAGTTTTCGAACAATCTTCGTATTAAATATTAAGCAGCACAACTGTTTTCAACACTAAAAATCAGAAATGTTTCTTGTATAATACATCCATCTTTGATATTACTGAAGTAAATTACATTATGTTAATAATAATTGTCTATTTTAAACAGTCTTTTACAGTAATAAAAGGTTTTATTAAAAGTCTGATCAAATAAAAGCACTCTTTAGCCCTATTCGGACGGGACTAGTTTTCTAAACTACGTTTGAGTTTCGATCGTTATCACCTGACGTCCACGATTTTCATTTACCATTTCTGACGGGACTAACACCTCCGTGATTATTACAGAGGTAGGCGTGTCTGTTTTTGATCTGGGCGTCACAGAGATCACACGCTCTGTATGCGTGCATTGCTATAGTCATTCGGATTGATTACAAAAAGTGTAATCACAAATAGCATTTACTACTATTTGTAGTAAACCCAAGTTTAATTTTGATAATTAAAACATATGTTACCGAGTGCAGAAATGAACGTGAGTAATCTTACCTCATACTGATATTACAATAGTCAGTCTTAACAGTTTACGTGATCTGGCTCTTTATGGGTGTTTATTTATATTTTTCTATGTCAAAATATATCAAACATGGGTGCGGTAAGAGCATCTACGGCATATCGCGTTGGCCAAAACACACAAGGAAATGTCACCGGCAATCACCGACATCGCATTCGGACAGGATTAGTTTTCTCAGAGGACCACTGAGTGTGCTGAAAAACAGTAGCTAATTTGAGGTTGTGAGAGAAAAACACAGACATGGTAGATTAGGATGGGATTAAAATCACCAAGTACGTCTGTGAAACAAACATTTCTCTAACGACCCCCTGTAAACTAGTCCCGTCCTAATAGGGCTTTTGTGAGCATACACAATACACTTTATAGTAATGTGTGCAAAACATATTACACTGTTCAGCGCTGACACATGCATAATTATACTGTTGGGTCATAATCTGTCAATTTTGTCATTAAGTCAATTAAATGCCAAATGAAGGAAGTGAGTGTACTCACTTAGAAAAATGTATTACATGCTACAATTAACAAAGACTACTGATTTGGCTTTGGTTTCCACTGGCCAATTATTTGAATTCAACACACGTCACTAGTTACAAACTAATACAATAGAAAACATGCAGCATGCTTATGGACTGATATATCATTACTAACAACAATTCAAAATTCCAATTAAAAATAATTCATTTTAGAATGGCATTAAACATTTTTATATCTAATTTGTATGAAACTCTTCTTCCCATTAACATGCTACAGAACACCAGAAAAGTGACACTAAAAATATTTGCATAGTACTTTGCATGTTTTTTAGTCAGGCACAATTTGCCGTCTCTTGTCTGGATCAGCTATAGTAGTATGCATGACTGACCGGCGGTCACCATTCAAATCAGTGTCAGCATTTCACAGTTGACAGCTGGCTGCTAAAAAACTACTCGCATGTTAGGACCGAGCGATTATGGCAAAAATAATAACTGTTGATTATTCACTTGAAACTGTAATTGCCATTATTAATGAAGATTAACACAATTTATACTGAATGATGTTTATACCATAGTTTGAAGCAACTTCATGTCAAAATTTATATGAAAATAAATAAGCTGAAAACACTTAAACAGTATATTTTTTATTGCCTTGAAAGTCAACTATTCATAATTGTGGTCTCCATAATCTTAACTGCGATTAGATTAATTGTGCAGCTCTATTGCATGCTAAATGTTTCTAAGCAAAGCAAGTTTATATTTGAGTTGAACATATGGATATACACATCAATGTCCTAGCTAGGACTCTATGAGGTCTGAAAAGAGAAAATCTCATGTATAGCATTCCCAGCCTCTTCAGTCATCAACTTTTAACAAAAGGCACAATGTTACAGTGTCTATCAACAACTCCAAATCTAAAGGTAAAAATGCACACCTGACTGCCAGATGAGAATGCATATGAGCTCCAAAAATTTGCTTCTCCACACATACACACAAGAGAAATATTTTGATGACAGGTTAGCAGCAAGTCGTCCGACTGAAGGATTCCTCTAAAACAGGGCAGTGATTCACCCGACAGAGCCAGTGCTCTGCGGTCCAGTGCCAGACACTTAAAGACACATGCTGTTATGCAACCAAAGAAAAACCATCAATGAATGACTACGGTACCTTCTTTACAAAGAAACTTGGTTGGGTTTTTAGGGAAAAAGGTCTTGCTATTGTATGTGTGCATATCCCCATAAAACATGCGAGGCATGGGCGATAAATGAGCATTTGCCCTTAAGTTTGTGTCCACACATAAGACTTACTTGAGAAGGTTCTCCGCTCCAGCTCTCATCCTCATCTGCTTGATGATTTTCTGATTGAGAACTGCTCTTTTATTCTGCAGCTTACTTCGGCCTGTCTGAGCAAATGGATTACATCCCTGTCAGAGAAAGTGAAGGAGAAAGATATCAACAACAGTTCACATGGTTTTTGTGGCAAAGGCTCCTCACTGACAGCTAATTTAAAATGAATTTACTGCCTGTTGTGAACACTCTTACAAAGCAATGTGCCTATAAATGATAAGCACACAAGCACATGCCAGCTAACACATACACCTTATAATGTTTTTAAGGTGTGGCGTACCCAGTATATGACGTAACAAGATCAATTTCCCACCCAAACACACCTATAAAGAGTATCAGTCATAAATCTGATAGCTGAGGGAGGAGGTCTGATTTATAGGAGGCTGGTATCAATCAAGATGGTTAAAATAGCAAACCTCTTACTGCTCTGATCTTGACAAACATTCCATAAGATCCTACAGTGAAAACACACCATCTACTTCTGAAAGCAGGTCCACTTGCTATGACATAATAATTCTACTAATATCTTTAGTTATCAAAAACTGATTGTTTGATTCATAACTGTTGCTCGTGTGAACAGCCGATGTCAAACAGCAGGAAAATCAAACAATTTTACAGTAACTTACTGTTTAATGTGTACAAGTTGATAGTGCCGTTCACACGGTTAATGTCTTGGACTGATAAGTGTACTAAACGTGTGGTCACATTTTTTCACAAATTGCAAGTCGGAAATCTCAACAGGAAGCTGTGTGATCTGGAATTTCACTCAAACTCGAAAAGGTTTGCAATGGGTTCGAGCTCCTCAACTAATTTCCCACCCTGACCAACAAAACGCTACTTGGTTTTAAAGCAACCTGTGTGTCAATGGTGCTTTATGCATCACTACACTATAAAAAATGTGCCTGTTTTGATTGTGAAGTTAGCCCAAATATAACTACACTAACATGTGATGTTCATGCAACAGCTTACAGTAAGCAATGCACTCTGTGTACACACACATTGCTGAAATCAATCCTATTTTGTTTGCGTGCAAAGGCCATGAATAACATTTAGAAGTAGAGTGGCAATGACTGAAGCAAATATCAAAATCTCACGGCAACGTTGATATTACCAGAAAGTCTTTTTCAACATTATTCAATAACAACTACAATCAAGGATTATCTATCATGTCTTCTTTATTGAACGGTGGCATTAAACTTTGCAAGTGCAGGTGAAAAGAGCTCTGGAAGCAGATCTACATTTATAGTTTCAGATAACACACAGCTCATATCCCCCTCTCTATAAGCTACCAAAACCCCTTGTGAAAAAAAAACCCTGCACACTTGAGACACGAACATGTGCAGTGCAGAGTTCCCCTCGTATTGTATGACATGACAGACCAGTAGCTGCACAGTGCGGTTTTGTTCTCAGAATACAGCTTGACTAAAAATGCCAACTCAATTATATTATTTGGTTGTCACTTTTGTTAACAAGTGTGAAAGTAGCAATATGAAACAAAATGAGAAGCATGGTCTGCTGCAGTGTAAACATGGGCTGTCTCAATATATGCAACAGTGGTTGTCAAAGGGACTTAACATGACCTCTGCACATTCTAGAACACTGACCAAGGCAATGTTTAGCCGAGCAGAACCAAAGCGCTGCGTTCCAGTGTCACAATCACACAATTACCCCTCAACTAACAATGCTAACAGAGCACAAACAAGGTCCTAATCAAACCAGGTCACAAATGAGACAGAAAAGAGGGCCTCAACTAAGTTGTATAAGCATTCAACAGTTTGCAAGTATTATATATATCGCACAAATATGCCATCACAATAACAAATGTTCATTTCTATTTTCAGCCACAGGACATCCTTTAAATGTAGCAATGACTAACTGCTCTGCTTCTGCACTGGGGTAACAAGTTTTGTTTCAGTAAACACAGATTACAGAGTTATGCAAAGTGTATTACATTCTGATCAATGATTCATTTTAGCTAAGGCGCACTCTTTGGTTCTTACTCATAGGTTGTTGGTTGCTGTTTGCTCACTTTAGTCATTCTGCGCAATGCTGCACAGAAGCCATGTTATGCTAATCGTAAAGCTCTGAACAGCTTCTCATGCCCGTGTCTGGACATGAAACTGGAGCATCTGTGTTTCATTAATGTTTGTGGTTTGGCTATGCACTTTCACTGGGCAGATGCAACGTTAATAGGAGGAAAACTGAAAAAAAAAAAAAAACCAAAACATGCTGAATCTGCGATTCAGTTTCTCCAAGCCCTATAGCCCAAGCAGGATCAGCTCAGGCAGAACTGGACCACTCTGAACCAGCCCCCACCTGGTAACGGGCCTGAAACCTTCTCACTGCAGACTGTGACCACACTCATTTTCAAAGAATTAATCTAACAAATGAACAGGAGACACTGGAAATGTACTGAACAAACACAACTACTTCCAGAAGCAGAGTTTATTTAAAAAAAAATAATAATAAAAAAAATTAAAAAAAAAACCCTTTCCTTTAAAATCCAACCAACCATCCAGAAACATAACCAAATTTGCTTACATTAACTCAGACTGTGGTTCATTTTTCTGTTTTACTTGGTTGCAAGTTTTTTTTAGGGGACTTTAGAAAAGCATTTCAAGAGAAATTGTTAAAACTGATCACTGTACTGGTTCGGTTCGACATCAAACAAGAAGAACAATAAGAAGCCCTGAACAAAAAGCTCAGTAGATACTCTTGACATAAAGAGAGGTGAGCTCAACAAAGACAATGGGCCTCTTCAGATGCTATACACACTGACAAAAAAAATCCTGAGGATAAAAGAACCAGGATAAATGCCAAAAACCTGCCACTAGTTACTCTTCCAAAGTTCGAAGTAAACACATGTACATGCACACAGTCACACACTTCAGGGCGGCCTGCACAAAAACCTTTATTTACAAACACTGAGCCAACCTCACCATGACCATGCAGAATCTGCTCAGCTGTCAAAATGTAAGATAAGCTAATTCCTGTAAAATTCTTACAGTAAGGTAATTCTTTACAAATGATTCACCCCATAACCACAGTTTCCACCAAAACAGAATAGCAGTTCAGCAGAAGACAGCAATCATTCTTGAAAACTGTAACGGAGACTAATCGTACTGTAATAAGTTCAGATGCATGTTCCTCGTACACTGTACCTGCTTTTGTTTATTCTCATTTTTAATTTCGTGATTATAACTTTTTGTTATTTTAACTACTGTCAAAAGGTAAACATTCGGTTTAAGTTTAACCCCTTTATGTATGTTTAATTGCACGTAGTCTATATGTACACATGTGTTTACATTGACTTCAAACCGCACTGCATTATCTAAACGACAGCACTTACTTAATAGGTTAATACATTTGTAAATAACTGATTACCTTTATATGTTTACATTTATTATTATTATTATTATTATTGTTGTTTCAAAAATTAAAACTTATTGTAATTCTCGTCCAATTAGGCCTACTCAAATAAATGATCGACTGATCAATCTATTAATAACAAAATTGTTAGTTAGGGTCTACTTTTTAATCACAAATTACTAACTGTATTAGCAATATGGAGTCTTTTTAATCGGAAATAGTGACATAATAGTGATATTTTTGAAGCTAACTGTGGAATAGAAAAACTAAGTAAATATAAAAAAAAACAAAGAAAGGTGGCTAAACAGGTTGAATGCGATACAAAAAAAAAACTAAGGGGTGGCTGAACCTTTACAAGAGAAAGTCTAAAGTCTTTGGCTTGGCATTGTTTGTGGGCATCAGAGCTCGCCAGCGTCCACATGCCCCGCAGATGTGTGCTCATCTCAAACAGATCCTGTTACAAACACCTTATGAAGAAGGGAGGCTGGACGCCTCGTCCCTTACTTGTTTTCAACGTCAACGTTTCACGATTGTCGAATGAACATTCAAGTAGTCACGTATCTTTTCAATACAGCAACGCTAGCAAAACAGAAACTTATCAATCTAAACCGTGTACAATACAACGTCCAGGTGAACTTCTCGTCGACTCCCGAAACATCGAGAGAAAAAAAAGAAATGAGACTCCGAGTCACTCTGACCTTTTTGAAGTAGCCGCTCTCCACCGGTGCGTTGGTCTTGCAGCCATTGGGAATAAGAGTGTCCGTCATTTCTGAATCCTCAACCGACTGCCTCGATTAATTTCAGAAAGCAGAAGTCGCAAGTCGTTGCTGCAGCTCAACAGGTGTGTGTGTGTGTGTGTGTCTCTCAGGAACTTAAGTCTCAGATGTCTGTTGATGATCCGCTGTTGTACAAACTCTCCTAATCACTTTCTGCATTCGCTATTTGCGTTGCGTTACCGCGCTCGCCCCGCCCCCTCTGGGTGCGTCACGACAATGGGCGAGGTCTGTCTGATCTTACCTGCGCAATAGCCACGCCCCCGAATCTGCTTGCTTATAAGGGCTCAACATCTGCGTTATTTTTAGCTCAGATATTGGTGGCTATTTAACTGGACGGACACGATTGTTGATTTGTCAAATCTGACTGTAGTAAAAATAAACAAACAAACAAATAAATCAAATTTGCATCAGCAAAGAGATATTATGCACTGAATCTATCTCTATGCATTTTAGACATATTCTGACTCTTTCGCCTGTTGTAAGCATAAGTTATTTGTATATTTTTACTACACACACACAAA
>JAUMHP010000052.1:13341961-13361060 GCA_032361065.1 Enteromius trimaculatus | reverse complement strand
TTCTTTTTATATTCTGTCTTTTTATATTTTAAGTCCGATTCTGTATTCATTCAATAATGTAAGGTCAACGCGCCCTCTAGTGTTTTGATTCTAGATGTTAAATGCACTGAAACGTCTTGTTCACGTTTGGCCTAAATTATACCTGCACCGGAAGCAGATTTATGAAATAGTTTCAGTCTGCCAGACACTCTCTAACACAAACAGAGATGATCTTTGCTAATATGTTTAAGCTTTGAGGAAATAAAGTCTGAAGAAATTTTGACAAATCTTTTTTTTTTTTTCTTCAGCTTATTACTTTTTTCTGGGCTGTGCTCAGCTGTTACAAATCCTTGTGTGTTTTTCAGTCTGATCCTACCGCCACTAATAATGTCTGGAGGTTTATTTTTGTTCTTGCCCTTTCGGCCTGGAAAAGAAGTGAAATCTCTTATAACATAATGACACAACACAGCAAACTCACTCAGAGTTCATGTTAGCAATGTTATTCTTTGCCAACTGGATCAATGCTGTGTGTCAGACAGCATGTTAACACTGGGGCCAGAGATTTGAGGTCAAAACTGCTGTAACTGGTTTCACACAACACTAGCCCACACGTGAATCTTGTTTACTCTTATTGTTTACTCTTATTTACTGAGCCCTGGCAGACAGGTTATCTACTGTTTTTGTTTTTCTTCTAGAATTGTTCTCCTCTAAATGTCCATAAACCTCTTCAGAGGCAGAATGCCCATTCAAACCAAGGACACACTATTTCAAATTCTTGAGTAATATTTATGAGTATATAATTTAGTTTTTATTTAAATAATTCACAAAATGAAATCAGTTGAAATACATTGTATTCCATTGTTTGACACTCTACACCTTGGAAGGTAAGCACATCATTGAATATGCTATACATTTTATGATCAATATTTATGATTAAAATAGGATGCAAACATCATGAACTAAATGTTTTTCTCCAATACACAACAGCCACAATTATTAGCAACCCTAGAAATTCTAAGAATTAAAATATCTATGAAATATATTCCCATTTGCATTTATAAGCACGCCAAGATGAACATAACACGTCAAGCCATGATTTCCTGTTTTACTGAAATGGCAAATACCCTTAATAAACAAGAAACAAAAGATTGTGGAGGACATTTACATTTCCACCATTTTACTTCAAATTCAGTAACTCTACATATGAATTGATGAATTAATTTAACATGTTATTATTTTCTATTTAAGACCTTATCCAAACCAAGAGAATGCATAATTAGAATTAATAGCTTTAGACAGTCCCTGAAAGAGATACAAGCTGAATTTAAACTGATCTGCCACAACACTAGTATAAGATGTTAGAAAAGATGTTTGTGAACTTTGTGCATTTGCATTAAATGTTCCTGGGCTTTATTAAAGTTTTCATACGTAAAGTTGCAAGTGTGCAGTACATTGCCATGCATTTCTCTATTGCAGATATTTCTCCAAAACGTTTACCCTATGTTTGTCTTTGGTGGAATGAGCTGGCCGCTTCCAGCCAAACCGCTGACACCATCACATCTCACAAAACGAAAACCCTTAAGCACACCGCGCTCTTACATCTATGGAGCCACCACAATATTGTATTTTCAACACAGGAAAACCCCTGTATTTGAGCTAACCATTTATGATACCATTGTTTGGTTAAATGTAACACTGACAAATAGTTTAGTTATTTCAATATGCTGGTATTTCCTGAAAAAGCTATTTCATCGCAGAGCTCAGGTTTCTTTTACAGAGCAATTTGCTGCTCAGGTAACCACATCAATAAAAATATGCTTCCTGTCAACACACTCGTGCTTTTGTGCATTTTATATAACCATAAAGCAATAAAAATGAATAAAATATCCTTAATAAAACACAACGATTCTGCAGCTTAATTTGAAATTATGTTTATATTTTTCTTACAGTAAATCAAAATAGTGATAAATAGGATAGTCATCACTGTAGATTGATAGTATAGTTATCACCTTCACCATGATCTTCAGTAGCCTGCATTGTCCACGCTTTAGATCTATTGCATGACTACTGGTAGTTTCAGCCTGGAAGATGTGTGTGATTTTGTGTGTGTGTGTGTCACGTGGAACATTCCACTAAGTGTAGCTCCAGGCCTGCTAACAGTCATATGCGCAGTTCTTTCCATTCTGATAAAGTAGACCACTAGATGGAGCACAAAGTGTACAAATGACCCCAGAATCACAGGAACCAGAACTCAAATGAACATTTCCCTTTAATAAATCATAAAAAAACACATGCCTCCTCAGTAAAATAATAATAAAATAATAATGTGAATGTGTAGTAAAAAGTCAACCTATGTAAATACCAAGTATAAGCTAATATGACCATTTTTACTCCAAAAACAATTAGTCAGAAAGTGTTTGTGAGTGAGAGTGACTATCTGTCAACTTATTGTAAAGGAGGCCGAACTACTTTTAGAGAGAGGAGTTCCTCCTCTGAGCCTGAATGACTTTTACAACAACAGGTTTCCGCTCATTTCTCTCCTCTATTCGGCTAGGCACAAAGCTGAGTGTGAGGCAGTGCTTTTCCTGCTCTGAATGGGCTGAGAGTGAGAAATGTCATGTTAAACTGACCTCAGATCAGTGGAAACAGAG
Organism: Enteromius trimaculatus; assembly: GCA_032361065.1. Lineage (NCBI taxonomy): Eukaryota > Metazoa > Chordata > Actinopteri > Cypriniformes > Cyprinidae > Enteromius > Enteromius trimaculatus. Next base: position 13,358,430 of record JAUMHP010000052.1, on the reverse strand, counting down.
AAGCGCTCATGACTGGTGCAGAGTTTAGTTGCTATGCAGCCATAGATCTCACCCCAAGAACTTTTGTTGCTCACTGGAAAATTATGTTTTGAGATCCATAATGGCAGACTGTTCAAGGCAGTGAAATGATCTCAGAAAATGTCAAGGATCACTATTTGGTCTGTTAAGAAAAAAAAGTTATGTGTGTGTGTTTGTAAGAATGGGGAAAGAAAGGAGGTTGGCATAGAAAGTTGTGATTGTATAATTAATGTGTGTGTGCATGTTTGTCCGTGTGTATGGAAGTGAGCATGTATGGGTGAGAATGTGTGCGTGCGTGTGTGTGTGTGTGTGTGTGTGTGTGTGAAAGACCACACCAGCTACATTGAACATTAGACAAAGTGATTGATGACAGAATCGTTGGGTCCACCAGTCTCCCAAGCACAGATGCATTCCGTACTGGCAATCTAGACTATAAGAGTTCAGGAAGTGCCTCAACCAATAAACAGCCCCTGTATATTCACTTAAAACTGCCAAGAGGATGGAAAAGCCAAGAGGGAAAAATGCATTTTCCTTTTTTTTTTCTCCATAAATCACACCGTGAACCGTATCTGGAGATAGAGCTATTCGGTTTAGACGCCTGACAAAATTTTCCATGACGGGAGAATAAAGATTTCCACTCTGTATGTCCAATGTTTGCTCCTCTGCTGATACTCATTTTTTACAGTCTCTGCTATAGAATGTAAGAATCTTTAAAATGTATATGAAGGACTATGTTTTTATTATGTTTAATTATTGGAATATATTAAAGCCCTATAGGTTTAATTAAACCTGAAGGAGAGAGAAAAGACCACTGTCTATTTCAGATTGGGGTGGAGCTTCTGTCCTCACAGAGCTGGTGATTATGAAAGTGTCTTCAAATGCTGATGTGTTTGTTTACAGGCTGACGTCTCTCCATCACACATACCGATTCACAGTTTTTTAAAATAATCTTAGTCTTCGCTCATTTTGTGGAACATTCAAAGTTTACAGTTCACTTCATTTGCTAAGCAAATTTAGTTCAGTGAACAAGCAGCACAGAACGTACTGCACATTGTCATTTGGGTAGTCAGTTCTCAGCATTTTCTTGGTACTGTTATTACATCATCATTGTATTATAAAAATTAATTATTGATTTTACTATTTATATCTGACACTTATTTTTATCTTTATTTAATCTAATTTAGATTAGAGGGCTGAAGTAATGAAATTTGGCAATTTGTATACCAAATGATTCATTCATCAGGACATTCATTTTTACAAAAGATCTCCACATGTACAATCAGATCCGTTCCGGAGAGAAAAATTTGTTGTTCAGGTGTCATTGTACCCCCATAACTGTCAGTATCACCTTACACACACTCAGTCACAAGAGGGCCACATCCACAATGTACAGGATCTTTCTTTTCCACTCACTCACAAAGAAAAGGCATGATTGTATCAAATCAAGTCTAGAGAAGTGAAGAGAGTTTGTTTACTGATGACTAATATTTCTACTTCTTCTCTGCAGTAAATAGAATGAGAGGGGGAGAGATGAAGTGAGTCATTACAAAACCCACACGAAATGTGCAAAAGTTAATGCACTGTTTTACACAATGTGTAAATTTTCAATTAATTTTTTTTTTTTTAAATATCTGTTTAACAAATTTCTTCATAATGAAATATTTTGCACACATTTTCCCCACAAAGAGTGCAGAAGTTACTATGCAGGCCTAGTCATTAAAATCAATGTCTGTGTAAAAATATAGTAAATATACACAACCAGTCAAAAGTTCTTGTTGTTTTATACTATTTTTGAGAAACACTTAGTGTAGTGACAAAAATACCAATATAAACCATAGTTTTGTCTCTTAAAAGTGCTAATTTATATCAAATCCATACAGAAATATTTTAACATTTAAACCTTTATCAAAAAAAAAAAAAATATATGAAAAACATTCCGGTTAGTGCCTCTAGTACCTCTAAATATCATTAAAGGTAACCAGGCTTTCATAATATATTGACCCAGTGTAACTAGACTGCAAACATTATTTAATTTATTCCTGCATTTTCAAGTTAAACATATTTTAATCCAAACCAGTTTGATTAAGGAAGATGCTACACATCCCTGAAGACATGCACATCCAGACTCAGGAACAGTTGGAATGGAATGAAATGGAAAACAGAGTCAGACTGAAAGTTCATAATATCATATCACGCGACGTCAACATAAATCCATACATACATCGAAACAATGTAAAGGCATTTGTGAACACTTCTAACACCCATAAAACCACATTACATCCCCAAAGAGCGGAAAGAGTGGGTGGCACTGCAAACTGAACACTTTGTGTAATACCTGTACTGAGGTCACACCACAGGATCAAATTTAAGAACCCTGTTAAAAAAACATGAAAGCATGACACAGGGTTTAGCAGTGGGTTGTGGAGGGAAATGCTATAACTATAGAATAAAATATATTTTTATACAAGAAGTAAGCTATTATTACTGAGAATAAATTATATTTGTAACCATTTACACTCTGCCACGTTCCTACATACAGGCAGTCACACATTGAAGTAAAAGTATAAGAACAACTCTAAAAACTGTACAGTACAACTGTTTTTCCGAACCGCTCTTGAAAACCCACGCTCAACCCTAAAACAATTGGACACTGAATGCTGTGATATCGAGGTACTGCCATGCCCATGCCCTACAGGTGTCTAGCTCTTTGTTCGCTTGTGGTGCAGGTGAGCACGTGCCAGCGCACGGCACAACCTGTTGATCTCTATGGAGGCAGGCAGGCAGACCATATAGGAGTCCTGCGCATGCGTGAGCGCCCTGCGTCCTGCATCACCTCGCTATATGAGAGCGGGCGCGGATACAGATGCAGTTTTCTTGAACAGCCGCACCGATGGATGGAACCGAAACGAACCGGAGAAACTGCGCGAAAACGGAGCAGCAGAAGATGGACTCCGGAGGAAACCAAAGTGGATCTAAGGACAGAGTGACTCTCAAAAAAGAAATTGGTCTCTTGAGCGCGTGCGCCATAATTATAGGTGAGATGTTTCCTTATATTAATATGCCACCGCGTGCGCTCAAACCTGCTTCAACTTTTTCTTCGCGTGTGCCTTTGTCTGTCATTTTATCAATCTCCGTTGTATACCTTAAGCCCTCACTCTCTTTCATATACTTTCTCTTCATTGACACCAGTCCACATCTGCTATCTGAAATGTGCTTCGTTCTACATGTCGAGCGCTTGTGGTGAAAAATAGTGTTCAAAACTAGATTTTAAAACTTATACCTTGACGCTGTAAGGCTGTCTAACTTTGTTAGGACAACAGTCCAAGCATTGCTTGGTTTCCGCAGAGAGCGTGCCATGCCGCTACTTACAGTAGTCTCCATCAGGCAATGTTCATCAGAGCGCGGATTGCATCATTGAGGAAGAGAAACGGGCTGAAATTTAACTCCGCGCTTACGTGGCTACAACCCACTACACTGGGTCCTTCACGTGCCCTGAACAAACCCACCATATAAGACTCCATTGCTATACACTGCAGTGGAAAATATTGAATTAAAGTTGGCGGAAGTGCAGACTTTCGTGCAGACTATAAACAAAATCGTACTGCTGCCTTCCATGCAAACACATATGCCTCGTTATGGATGTCATCCAGCTGTATGATTGCACACACTGCAAGATGTAAATGTTCACTGTAGTCGGAAAATAGCACACATAAAACACTTTAACCACCTTTTTTATCCTTAGTGTGCTGGGCACAATCCGTTACTGTATACAATACATTTGACAGTGTTTTCAAATAAACTATTCATTGGAATGTGATCTGATGATCTTCAACAAAGCAGCACAATAATCTGTTGCTCAGATGCAGGTAATCTAACGCAGCTTTAAAAAGTTTAACAAGCCTTTGTGCTGTTATTAATTGTAATGAATTTGTAATGTGTTATGTCTCTTATATCTGTGTAATTGGCCGTTCTCCATGAAGCCTTATATCAGCCCTATAGTGTCAAGAATACTAGTTGTCACACTTTTTACTCCAGTGAATATTTCTTGGATTATTTTTTAAAGTCTGTTTAAATATAGGAACATACTTAAAAGAATTAGCTACAGCAAAAAAGCTAATTTATGGTTCCACCGTTATTGTCTGGGATAAAAGGTTCAGTTCACACTAGGTTTTTATAGAGATATGTAAACAAGGGGATTAGGTTAAGATTAAGAGACAGTGTCAAATGTTTGATTATGGCCTTAACCTGACTGTTGCGCGATCAAGTGAAAGTGGTTCCTTTTTTAAGGTCGGTTTCCTTGAGGAACATCAGCATACAGGTGCAGCTGTAGATTTCAGTTATGTTTATGGTTTAGTGGCTTTACTGGTAAGACTGACACAATTTTGTTTGCGGCCATTCACTACTTTAAATGTTTGACATTTGAGAGTTATTTACCTCCTGACCATGGGAAAGTTTCTCTGTTCTAGAATGTCCTTCTGATATTACTCAAGGTCAGTGACACGTTTTATCTGTTCCTTTACATTTCTTTGCCAGTGCAGTTTTATTTTCGTAATGTGGACACAGTGAAACCTCATTTACCCTGATCAGTTCTTTAGAGTTAAATTTAAATAAATCAGTTAGTTTGTCAATATACGATGGCAATAACCATATCTAGAGAGCGGAGTAGCAAATGGCCTGAAATCATGATGATTAATATCGCAATTTAATGACAGTAATTGGCATGAACAATTTTAGATGGTATTTACTTTTAGTTTTAAGATAACAAAAAATGATTTATTATCCACTGTTGGTAAACTTTACAGCTGACACAAGGCAAGGCATGGAAAATGAGTAATTACAAATACTTTTGTACATCTTTCGATTTTTTTGACTCTCTTAAGAATTGAACTGTACATTTACTTGAGTTGAATAAAAATAAAGTATTCAACTTCACTATTTTTTATTTTTCACCAAAGTACAAAAGTGGGCATTTGACGTGCACTTTTCAAACCAATGGGGTGGAGCACTGAGCTTCAGGCAAAAACAGACAGGTCTGACTCGTATGGAGGGATAATTGAGACAAATTTTAAACTCAACTGCAATCTGTATTTTCAAATGTGGATGTAAAAATGGTGACATAATTCAAACAAAATTTTTGCTTTACCGTTTGCGTTTTCACTCTCTAACCTAAAAAAATGGAATTGCTATTCTTCTTGTAAAACGCACATTGTGTGAAAATGTTTAATGCTTCATAATCCTCACATTGCCTCATAAAACTAGACAGTGCAGTAACTTGTTTTATAACATTGTTATAATATACATAATATTTTTCAGCACTTTCACTTGTACTCAAGTGAAATGTTTCCTTGTAGCAATACTTTTACTTAAGTACAATTTTTGTGTATTCTTTCCACCATTGCAAAAGGCAAAGTTAATCAGCCAAGCAGACATTGTTTTGTTATGCTTTGAGTTGTATGAGCAGTCAGAGTCAAGTGTGGTGTAGCGTGACCCCATGAACTTCATTCAGGAGCTTTGAGCCTCATTTGAGTGTTTTTGAGATGCGCTAAGCTCTGCCTCGTCAACTTCATAATCTTATTCTCTATGCAGTTCTGAGGCATGCTGAAGCACAAACTTTCACATCCACTCACAATACTAGCAAATTCTATTTCATGTGAACACCCACAGACAAAGAGAGAACCCAAAAGGATTACATAATGCTTTGGCCCATAGCTGTGGCTGAGCCTCATATAATTCAAACTCTTTTGTTTACGTTTCCTGAGGCATAATCATTCAGGCACTGCATATGCTCTGGGTGTTTTGACTGAGATGTACATGTAGTGATGCAAGACATTTACCTTTTACTGGATACTGGACTCTACCTTTTACTGGATACTGTTGACTCTAACATTGTTGATCTTATTTTTTCACGTCTGTTTGCCTGGAATGTGCAGCAGCGTTTTGACAGCTGCAAGAACAGATCTTTTAGAATACATTGTCTTGAACTGAGATTGCAGATGAATACACCATAGTTAAAATCTCACTTAAATATTGCCATGCACTTAGTACAAATAAAATGCTCTGATTGGAGAAATTGCTAATAAGATTTTCTATGTCTGTTTATTTCTGATACAGAAAACCAATCATGTCCTGAGGTGAAGGACTCAAAATTCAGTTGGTAATGTAGTTTATTTTAGAGTGAACAATATATGAAAACTAAACAACCTGTTCTTGTTCTTTTTTTTTTTTCAGGCAACATCATTGGCTCAGGGATCTTCATCTCTCCAAAGGGGGTTCTAGATCATGCAGGCAGTGTGGGGTTCTCACTCATCGTGTGGGTTCTAGGAGGAGGGATCTGTGCCTTGGGATCTCTTTGCTATGCTGAGTTGGGCGTCACCATCCCCAAATCAGGTGGAGACTACTCATACGTGACTGAGATCTTCGGGGGACTTGTGGGGTAGGTCTATTGTTGCCCTCCAGAGCATTCATGTATCTCAAACAGTAGAGCATGACAATAACAATACTGTGGTCATTGATTTGATTCCAGCAAAATGCACAAACAGATGCAATATTACTTTCTTTGTATGAAAGCGTTTGCTGAATTCCTAAATGTCAATGTGGATGTCTCAGTTTGTGTGAAAAACAAACAGAAGAACTTCTCCTTGGGGAGATTCACAGACACTAACAGTTTGTTCTGCATTGGTGATGATAAAGACGGCCATTTGTTTATGTTTTCACAGGTTCTTGTTGCTGTGGAGTGCTGTGTTGATAATGTATCCAACCACTCTGGCTGTGATTGCACTCACTTTCTCCAACTATGTGCTGCAGCCTGCCTTTCCTAACTGCCTGCCTCCATACATCGCCACCCGGCTCCTCTCAACCACCTGTGTCAGTGAGTAAAGCACACACCATTAGTAAAAATGCAGTCTTCTGCTTAAGTGACCTCTTAATTAAAATGTTCTAGATATAGCAATTCCTTCATAGAATTGCTGTGTATACTTGGAATGATTAAAATGTTGTCCAATATGGTTATAAAAAATGGATATCCATTCGTCCACTCATTTTCCAAATTGCTTATCCTCTGTCAGGATGTGGGTATTGTTATTAAATTGTGTTTTTAAAGATGACCTTTAGTGAGTATTTGATGACAGCAAAGGTAATGTAAATGTAAAAATGGAGGTAATGAGCATTAACAATTATATATGCATAATCCATCAATGCTGTTAAATTAAAAAAGCTTTAATATGGTGTTGACCCACTGTATAGCACACCCTAGTGCATTCAGAATTGAGCTCGTAAAGTAGTAGAAATAGTATTGATGAGTCTTCTTTGTCCTTTATTCTGTCTTTCTCTCTTTCTTTCTCAATCACTCCCTTTCAATCTTGATCCTAGTTCTTATCCCTGGTGGCCACGTGGCAGGATATTTTTGGAGCTGGTGGAGATAAACCAGTCCAATGTATGTCTATGCATGTGCGTGTTTGTGTGTTTGTTTCAGAAGAGCCCCGTGACTCAGCTGGTTTGGACCTGTCAGATCTGGACAGTGTCTACCAGGAAGGAGTACTGAGGGTGTTTCAAAGTGAGGGCAGTGGTCCTAATGACAGTGCTGGCTGAGTTGAGCCATCCATCCCTATTTTTGGCAGCAGAATCCAGAGTGTGTCCTGAAGAGCAGCCAACGAAAGCTTTGAGTCAGACATACTCCAAAGAGCAGGGTGACGAGGGCCAGTGGCTCTATTTAAGGAAGACACCTCATGTATGTGCCCTATCAAAGGATGCTAGACCTGCATCCCAAATCACCATCCCAAATCTCTTCTTATTAGCCAGATATTCAGAGAGTGTATTTGTATGGGTCTGGACAGTCGGGTGGGGTTGGTATCGATGTCGTGGTATTAGGGCACCTGACCCTCAGGCTGGAGTTGGAGTCAGACTCCGTAATGGTGCCAGGCTTTGAGCCGGCGGAACATGTGGGCGTCTCCTCTGTATTGTGTATTGTTTGGGGACCTTGTGGTTGCCCTAGTTACCCCAATGCTCTTTGATGGACATGAGCGGGACTTTGTGAATGCCGCTAAAATACCATTAAACCTGACAAATGAGGAGCAAATTATGATCTTTTGATTAGCCGCTTGGAGTGTGTTAGTCATGCTTAGGAAGGGCACAGTTCTAACGTGCACCCTCCCACTGTTTGCCAACCTTTAACCTTTAGACAAAGTAAATACCCTGATATAAGATGAGACATTCAAAGGCCTCAGCAAATCACTTAAGGTATTCAGACAATACAAACGATTTTGGTTCCCACAAAAATGCCCCAAAAAATTGGCTACCTTTCAGTCCATAGTTGGTATGTGAATTGAAGTGGGAATGCCCACAGGTAATTTGTTTTGGAAGATTACATGAGATTTACTGGATTGCAACAAAAACCATATATATATATACATATATATATTCAAAAGTAACACAAAAGTTATAACTACACAAAAGTAAAATCTAAAATATTGACTGCAGTTTTTGTGAATTGGTGGGTGTTCTTTCGTTATTCTCTAAAAAAAGTAAAATATTAATTATATTGTATATGAAATGCAATGGCAAATACAACAATTGACAGTTGAAATTCAGGAACATGTAAATACACAACCTTGTACAGGTCTTTTTCCTAACCGTCTGTGTTGATTCAGCAGTGGATATTTTTAATGGTAAACTGATGCATTTGGAAACCTTTGCATGCCCCCCTAGTTATGTGTGAGTCAGTGTTCTTAGTTGCCCTGTGTGAGAATTAGTCTGTATCACACCATGTGTTACATTTGCCCTCCCCTTCTGAATGTTCTGAATGAATGTCACAAGCTCTGTCTGCTGCAGTCAGATTACACACTGTGAGATACACACACACAGCTCCTGCTGGTCTGGTCACACAAACAAACACACAAACATTTGTGGAACATCTAACATGCATTAACCTGTATAATACAACTCAGTTCAATTGAGTCAGCTCTCATTTGTCTTGGAAAAAAGATGTGTGCCACGTTACATTTTTACAACTGCATCTTTGATGACAGGTAGTTTACTGTTCTAATGCTTTGTACCTTTTTATTGGTTTATGAGTGTGTGGAAAGCTTCTCCCGTTAAGACCAAACACTCAAGAGATTGAAAGATCTGTTCATGTGCCTCAGCTCTGGTTGCTCATGTCAATATTATTTCAAAAACATTTCTGAATACATACACCCTGCCAAAGATAGAAAAGGACAATATGAATCAAAACACCACCAAAAAGAATAAATAAAACAATGCTTTTCCACATATGCTGGTCACTCCATTGTTTTTTGTTTATTAATGTCTTTTTTTATAAGGTTTAAAAAGCCTGCCATTTTCAACAGAGTAAACATGAAAAACACTTAGTTCAGGCTTTGGCCACAGAGAGTTGTAGTGTTTTGCACATTTTTGTGTATTTAGTGCATCTTTTGTTGGCTTTATCGGTCAATTAGCTGCAGAGGGATGTCCCTCTCGGGGGTTTGAAGTGAGTGGTTGTATTTTGGCAGATTTAAAGGCTGTTAGCACTTCATTAGAATTCTCCTCTCATTAGCTTTGTGTTCATTTAACTTCATTTGGCCACCCTTAGTCACTTCTGCACTGTGACACAAAACAAGAAGGAGCTGGAGTCAGATCCAAAGAAGAGAAAACAAAACTCATGGCAAACATTGTAGTGCCCTGAAACCTACCGTATGAAGTGGATGTCACTGCATATTTTCTATTAATGTGTGTTATTATTAATTATGTGTGTCACGTTAATCTTACAAATAGTCATGCAGGTTTAGAACAACATAAAACAATATTCTTGGGTGAACTACCTCTTATAAAAGAGCTATGCTGCCTGGCTTCCATTAGCTGGCAAAACCGGCATCGCAGATTATTATTACTAATAAATGTAACTATGATTTCAACATTGTGGCTTTGATCATATTGGTATTTCTATTATTTTAAGGTACCTAAGAACACCTAAACCTGTGGGATACACTCTGGATGCAGGTTAAGTTTTACTGTTACAATGAGTTGTACTTCTATCTTATCTTAGATAAAGACTGCTTTGCTATCTTCAAGAAAAGAGATTCACTGAATGCTGTCTGGGCATGAAGGTTGACAGATGGTGTGTATTGAAATCAGGATCACACGAGCTGATGAAGTTGTGCAGGTTAGCTGTTAGTTTGCAGGCCGTGAGCCGCTCTTGTCGACTGCCCACTCTCGCCAAAAATTCAGCTGGCGTCTGGGCCGTTTTGTTGTGGGGCATCGGAAGCTGTTTGTCTAAGGGGGTCTGACAGATGCCCTGCATGTGTTTGCGTGTGTGGGCGGGTAATTCCGGCCATTGATGGATGAGTGGGGGTAACCCGTCTCCCCTTTGCCCAGTGTCTCCCTCGGCATGCCTGGGTATGCTGTGCCGTCAAGCCCTGGAGACGGACCTCTGTGTACCGGATCTACACCGGAGCTGTTACACAATACGGCTCAACACAGAAGCCACTTACCTCAAACACAGATGTACAGGCAAGCAATGGCCTCTAACGCCTGTACTTCCGTCCCTGAATGTATAGTGTAGTTTTACTTTTTTAATCTGTCAGCTTTGGATTGATGTCCCTTAAGACAGTAGTCTTTTGTTTTGTAACATAACCATATATTGCTCTGGCTACATCTGTAGTTCTCATGCTTCCTGGCGGCAGGTCTATGGCTTGTTCACACAGGGGATCAGGAACATCTTTCTTCTGGTGTTTTTCAGAGTCAGTGGATAGGTTTCTTTAATGCCCTAATTGAATATATCTGTGACCTTCATCGCCTGTAAACCCTAAGTGTCTTTAGTAATGTTTCAAAGGTGCATGTGCAATAATTGTTCATGGTTTACCATGAAAAGGTATGTTTGTGTGAGTTTATTTTTATTATAAAAATTGCCCAAAGATTTTTGTAAGTTGATTTTTTTTCAGGTCTATAAATCACTTTATAAGGTATTGCAAGAAGTTTAGTTGAACTAAAAAAAAGCTGATTTTATTGTGTACTTTGTCTTATTTCCAATTATTCAATTAACTTGAGGTTCCCTTGGAAGTTTGCTGAGTGGGCCCCGGCCGTTAGTCGAGATCCACTTAGCCATGAATGGGTTAGTGTTTTTCCTGCAGCAGTAAAATAAGTTACATCTGATCTTTATTTCCCCTCTTTAAACTAATAAAAATGGACCATGTGACCAGTTTGTGCTGCTCTGCCAACAAAACCACACTGTGTCCATTGCTGTGACGCAACCTGATTTGTCCCCATGACACTTGAGAGTTTTTTCTCCTTTTTTTTCTGAAAAAAGCTCTTAGTTAAAACATCTGAAAAATGTAAAACTGGGTTTGGAATATGTGAATGAATACCTGTGTGTTCACTGTGTGTTTACAGTGTTCCTGACTTGGGTGAACTGCTCCAGTGTACGCTGGGGGACACGGATCCAGGATATTTTCACTGTGGGGAAACTGCTGGCCCTTGTCCTCATCATTGTAGTGGGAATGATCCAGATTGCCAAAGGTGTGTGACATTTAAACTTTACACTTATTTTTTTGCCAGCCATTGTCATGAAACATGCTACTCTGTCTAAAAAACAAAATAATAACAAAACAGGTTGTGCTGTCTAACATGAAAATCAATGCAGTGTGAAAGTACCAAAGCATCTTAAAGTATATAAATGTGCAGTGACATTAATTATTAAACATTAAGGATATCAAAATTCCATACTGGAGCCCTATTGATTTTTCCCTTCAGTTAATAGGCCAAACTGTAGCACAGATAAGCAATGTAACGCATTTCCTGAACAAAGTGTGCCTATGTACAGATGCATTGATTCAGGAAAAAAAATATGAGAAAATATATATTTATATACTTCATATATTCCTAAGCATGTAACACACAGAAGTTAAGAGATAAAAGAGAGAAATAAACAACAGGCAAAGTAGAGAAAGAAGAAGAGTTTGATTAACTCACATCTGTGAATAATTCCCACAGTTGAATTGACTTGGTCGGTGTCGCGTCATAGCTGTGTGGGTGGAGTCGGCGTCGAGGAAAACCGTCCTTTCGCCCTCATTGGAAAAGCATGGTGTTGAGGCAGAATAGATAACATTAAATAATTTCTGTCACTTGATATATATAATATAATATAATTCCATACGGTATCTGTGACTGGTAAAATACGACCCATGCTTGTCAGACGCTTGAGTTCTGTTGAATAAAAACCTATGATTTGAATTACTCCCAGTCTTCCGAGTCTCACTGGGCGTTATAGGATCATCATACACTCTCAACATTAAAGTCAGCTGCTGTCAGTCTAAACAGACCAGTTGTCTATTATCTAATGAATAAAAAGAATAAAGAATAACCTTAACTGGGCACAGACCACTGAAATAATCCACAAACAAATAATAGGCTATTTTGAACCCGTCTAAAACCATTTCTTTCTAAAACTTAAGATTTTGAATTGTGTACATTTGAGTTACTGACAAGAGTTATTTAGCAAAACTGAATATTATATGGAAATTAAAGCGGTTTTGAATTTGATGTTGAATTCGAATTTTTATTTACGTTTTTTATTTAGCAAATTTAACACAAATTATTTTTTAAAGGCAGAGATTAAAAGAGTTTGGTCATAATATTAGCTCCATACTCTTGGAATATGCTAAGATCTCATGAATAAATAAATATTCTGTTGTTATTTACTCACCTTGATGTTGTTTATTCTTCTGCTGGTTTTGGGGTTTCTCTATTCTTTCACTAGTGACATCTAGTGGTATTTATTGTATTATGAGTTAACTGAGCAGGGGTGTGTTTCACGAAAGCGCAGTAAGCTAATTATGGCCGTTAATTCCATTGAACTCTATTAGTGACAATGGAAGTTGTGACCATGATTGCTTTCAGGAAAACTCCCCTGATACTTTCTTGATCAAAGTGATTTACAGTGAAGCAGAGTTAGAAAATAAGTGTGCTTTGCTCAAGGCCACAATAAAATCACCCCTAAATTCAAAAAACACCCCTTCTAAAACTTCAACCAATGACTGAACTACACAGCTCTTAAAATCTAAACATTGTAAAGCACTTGCTGATATCAGACATCATACACCTGCCGACTTTGGAAATGGCTACAGAGAAACACTGGACACTATGCACTACACAACTGGCAGACTTTCAAGTCGTTCTTAACACAAAAAAATAGTGTGGTCCATTCCAGCAGCCTTTAGAAAACTCACCACTAAAACCTCTATTTACCGTTATTTAATTGGTTCAAACATATAGTTGCTGGAATTTACTTTAGTTTATTTAATCTGAAACGTATTTAGATGTTTTGTTTTGAAGTGTTGCGATACATTATAAAACTGGCTCATTAACTTCAGGAAGTTCACAACAGAAATGACAATTTTAGCCTCAATTTTCAGAAGAGTTTTAATGTTATTGTTGTGTGTGTTTGTATGTTGTGTGACTTGTTACAATAAAGCAGTGGTGCTTAGTCATGCTCTGTTGTGTACTGTCCTGTGTCTAGAGTTACAAGTAATGTCTATGACCCATTATGGGAAGACTTTACTTTTTATTTAGCGAGCTTGTCTGAAGGCATTCCCTGAAATGACAAGAGAGAGAATTGAGCAAACGAGAGAGTTAAGCAGTGCAGTTTCTCACTTGAGTGACAGCAGAGAGAAAGGCTTTATATATATGTAGACTTTGACTATCTAGTGGAATAATGAAATCAAATTGATGACACTTGAATGTCAAGATGAATACGAACAGATTACTCATAAGAGCATCTGCAATATACAGCATTTTATGCTACAGGTACAACCCTAAATACTTTTTCTGTATTTTCTCTCTAGGACACTATGATGCGTTGGAGCCCCAGACAGCATTTGAGTTCATAAAGGATCCATCAGTGGGGCAGATTGCTCTGGCCTTCCTGCAGGCCTCATTTGCCTACAGTGGATGGAACTTCCTGAACTACGTCACTGAAGAGGTGGTTGAGCCTCGCAAGTAAGTCTTTTATAGTCTGTGTCACAATCATGGCCAGCTAATCTAACAGTGTACAGTGACAGTCGCCTGGGGCGCCTGGCGAGGAGATGTTTTAGTATGGTTCATACAGGGTAAATATTCTTCGTTCTCAGTCAACAAAATACATTCGAACAATGCCCGCAAAGCATAGTGCACAAACAGAAATGCATGCACGGGCCTTGTTTACACACATACCACAGTGACTGTAAGCCTAAATACGCCTTTGTTAAAGGAACTTTCAATCACCAAACTACAAATAACTGACACATACCTTCAATCACAGAGTGATAATAAATACTGCAACCGTAACTAAAAGCAGCCACTAGTGAAACAAAAACGTATTGTAATCTACATAATACATTCATGTCACGTTGCTTCGAGTACCGTATGGTTCACAGATGCCAAACCATCCTCAAAAGTGCTCAAGTTGTCGGAAATGCACAAAATAGGTCACAGAAAGGATTACTTCGCAGCCATTTGAGATGCTTTCTGTGTTTCAAGCACGTTTGGATGGCAAAAAAACAGAAACGCTTCTGTTGCCAAACACTAGTCATGTTTTTTCAGGAATAATCTGGGCAACTAATTAAAAGACAGTCAACAAAAAGATACAAAAACTGAGCAAAAATGTGAACAATTAATCTGGAAAAAGAGGTATGTGTACATAATCATTACTTATTTTTAATAGTTTATAGTTAGAAGTGTATATATGTAGGACCTATGTAAATTAATCATTTAATTTGTTCGTACTTGTTTTTCACTGATTTTAAACTTTAGTTTTGCTCTACTTTTTATCTACGCATATTTTATGTATTTATTCATTCTGCTACAGGAATGTTCTTTAAAAAAATTTATTCATCTACTGTACATTGTTGATATTGGTAACTAAAACTTAATAAGTTAGAAACAATAAAGAAAAAAGCTAAATCAATGTATTTAAACAAATAAATAAGCACAAAATCACAAACCAAGTATACTAATTAAAAATTATAGTAAAATATTAAAATGATAGTAAAATAAAACTGATACATATCAAACATGTTGGTACTGTCAGAGCATCTTCTCTTTACCTAAAATTTGCATTATAATCTGTGTATAACAAATGCTCTTACAGCATGTATTTAATAGTGTGGTTTCTATTCCAGGAACCTTCCGCGTGCAATCTACATCTCCATCCCCCTGGTGACGCTCGTCTATACTCTCACCAACATTGCGTACTTCTCCTCCATGTCCCCTCAAGAGCTGCTGGAGTCGAATGCTGTAGCTGTGGTGAGTTTCTCTGATCTCTTCTGGCTTATTCTGCTAAAACAACGTGCCATATTTTAGGCGCTTTGATAAATTAGCATGTTTTTTGTGTGTTGTGTTGCAGACATTTGGAGAGAAGTTGCTAGGAATGTTCTCCTGGGTGATGCCTATCTCTGTAGCTCTTTCCACCTTTGGAGGGATCAACGGATACTTGTTTACATCTTCTAGGTAAAGAAACATTTGAGCATTAACTGGCCTAACACAGCAGCGCTTAAAACCTCAAACTAATACTGGCTTTATTGTCAATGCTCCACAGGTTGTGTTTCTCAGGCGCCAGAGAAGGTCACCTGCCCTACCTACTGGCTATGATCCATCTTAAGAGCTGCACACCCATCCCTGCCCTGCTCGTCTGTGTAAGAGAGAAAGAGCTATTCACACACAAAGCACAAGCAACATAACACTGCTTTCAGTCTGCATGATTTGGTTCATCCCATTCAAGTCTAAACAGGGTCCAGAATGTTTTGTGTACAGATCACATAAACACATATTTAGAGGTAGTAGAAAACTCACGTGATTGTATTGAATTTGTTGTTTAAACACTAGCTAATCTTTCCTGTTTTGTTTCCCGGACAACAGTAAAAGACCGCCTACTGACAATCAACCACAGTAGTAAAACAAGGTTTAAATATTACTGGTTATGTGCCCCTTTTACAAAAAAATAACTGTCCAGTTGGGAAAAGACCATTTATATTTAACAGGTTTGCTTGACATCAACATTCAGTAACACAGATCAAGCACATTTAAAGTTCAGTTAATATAGCAGAGATAGAATAAAATATGTCTTGTTTATTGTGAGAGAATGATTTAAAATTACTTTTGGAAGTGTGTGTGTATATATAGATATATACAGCATATATATACTTTATATTTTATACTTTTTTTTTTTCTTTTGCTTTTAAAATTATACATTTTTTATATAATATTTTTTACTTTTTGATTCACATTTGACAAATGGTTCTCAATCAGACTTATATTAATCATATAATATAATTTGTTAAACTGAGATTCATATTTTCCCCCTCTATAACATTTTATTTTTATCAAAGAACTTTAGAATAACAATCTATTCTGGAATCACAAAAGTCATCTTGGATAATTAAATAAATAATCATTAGCTATGTTTCCATCCATTTACCTATGCAGGAAAA
>JAUMHP010000052.1:13322312-13341861 GCA_032361065.1 Enteromius trimaculatus | reverse complement strand
GTTGCGCATAAAGAAATGTTTTTCACAATGGATGAAACACATCTTACTGAATAAAGAAATGATCCACCTAAATCAAGCACATATACATGTGTGCATATTGGCATTTCAATTTGATGTTGTTTCCCTTTTTTTAAGCAATATCTTATAGTTTTCCTAAAAACACCTGGATGGGTTGAAATTGTTGTCACTATTACAGAGAAAATATCTCTGGCCAGTATGTCGGACAGTGGGGGCCTTAAAATACTAAAAACTGCAGTATACAACATGTCCTTTTCTCTTGTTCTCCATAGTGTACGGCGACTATACTGATCCTGTGCATTGGGGACACACATAACCTGATAAACTATGTGTCCTTTATAAACTACCTCTCATATGGAGTCACTATAGCTGGGCTGCTGTACTACAGATGGAAGAAACCCAAACTGGTCCGACCCATCAAGGTACTTCACCTACAGAGCTTATCAGGAAGATGGATTTAGATCGACTGGTCAGTGTTAATGTGGTATTCACCCCTCTCTCCTTCTCTAACTTCGCACAGGTGAACTTGTTGGTCCCTTTCAGCTATCTGGTGTTCTGGGCAGTGTTACTGGGCTTCAGTCTGTACTCTGAGCCAGTGGTGTGTGGTATGGGCCTGGTGATCATGCTCACTGGAGTCCCCATCTACTTCATTGGAGTGCAGTGGAAGAACAAACCACGCTGGATTTACAATGCTGTGGGTGAGTAAGACCTGCCAAAACTGCATTGCTTTGTATTATTACAACTCAAAGCATCTGACATTTGTAAATGTACGTGTTTTTCAGAGAGAGTCACCTATCTGGGGCAGAAAGTGTGTTATGTGGTCTTCCCTCAGGATGATCCTTCTGAAATACAGCCTCTTACAGAGAAATCAGAGCTGTGAGCGGCAGAGGACTCCTCACACTCCTTTTTGGAATAGCAAAGACCTGTTTTCCATCCGTTCTTGAGTGTTTTCCTTGTCTGATGCTGTGCGCGAGGAGAAGCTCCTCTGAGACTCAGCCATCACAGCAGAAGAAACAGATGTTGTATGTTTTCCCGCTCAGACGACACATTTCTTAGTTGTAATTGTTCTCCCCTTACATTTGTTCGAACATCACTTTGTCATTGGACGCACCCTCCTCCTGTCCTGTGGGAGATGAATTCCCTTGACCTCTTCATGTTTTCTCTGGGAGTTGTTCGATTTTTGAGAACTGTTGGTGTATTCTTATGTGCCTTACAGGATCTCGCTCAGTTTTTGAGGTTTTTATCTTTAAGTAGACTTTTTATTAGTAATCCTCCTGTAAGTGAGCAGAAGGGGGACTTGTTGAAGCCCGTTTACCTCTTAACCCAGTCTGATACCTAAACTCCATTTGTGAGTCTGAACTTTTTCACCTAGAGGATTAGGCTTTGTCCACTAGTCCTCCTAATGATTACTGACTCCCTCATGCAAGAAAGTAGTAACGTATAGCTGCGCTCAAAATGTCTATGCAAGAATAGTCTAGGCACTTTAATATACTTGCAAATTTTTAGCTTATATTGCACGATAAACTTATTGCCTTGCTTCCTGTATATGCAACTATCTCCTGCCATCTGCGTAACAGAGGCTCTGCCCCAGCACTTATTAGCACTGCCAATCCTTATGCTAATGATAGGAACCATGGGATGTTCCACGTTCATTCTTCTCTGATAATGTTATTTACATAAAAGGTGCTTTACAGTTCAAAAAATCCTCTTAGCCAGACACTTTCAACTGTTGTGCAAAAAGGAGACGGATGTCTTTAGATAACCAAGGCATTTGTCTGTTTTAACTGGGATGTATTCGTTTTGGGCATTCCACTGAGCTATTCAACAGCGATAATATCCATTTCTTCATTTTAAACTGACCACCAAACCGCCAAAGTCCGTCAAACTGATTTTGAAAGTTTGAAGAAGTTGCGATTCGCGATTTTGCACTTGAACGTCACTTGAGCGCCCTCTTCTGGTTAGATCTTTCTTTACGCCCGATCATAACCTTTCCCAGTGCTCTTCTCTCTCTATGGGTCCAGCTCAGTGTCTCTCAGTGATGTCCGTCAGACTAGCAGTGTTCATGCTCACACGGCCCACAGCGGCACAGTACGTTAAAATTCACAGCGCAGTGAAATCTTAATGTAAATATTACTTAAGTTTCGAATACATCAGGGATTCATTGTGAGATCGCATTCCTGACATTAGAGAAGTTTGAGGCGTATGTATTAATTATACATATGTTCCATATTGTATGCACTATAGATATGTATGCTGATATACTTGTGTTTTGTAAAAAATGTGAAAGGTGTTTATCAATAACAATATTAGCACATTAAATTGAATTCTGGAAAAGGTCACAAGTAATTGTGTGTTACTATGTTTTTGTTTGAGTAAAGACATTAGAAAGAGAAAAATAGACATCATATTGCAAGAAAGAAATTATGAAATGAGACATTCCCTGACAGAAATGGCCATTGGAGAAGAAATATACTAATTCTAGAATCCTATCTTTTTTAGCAATTAAGATTGTGATACTTTTAACAGGAAGTATGTGTTTTAAAGCCACTTGCCTTTATATGCAAAGGTGGTAATTGCATGCAAGATTAATAAGTTTATGAATGACTACATTTCATCCAGATAACAAAAAGTTAGGCTGAATATCTAATGAAGAAATGTGCGTTTAATGCAAGGTACAAGTAAACACAATTTTTCCATCCTTCCAGCAAATGAAAACAAATTAAAACCTTTTCAAACATCTAGCAACCTTGACCATTACCAGCCATACACAACCAGATTTTGAGGTAAAAAAAAAAAAATATTTAAAAAGTTCAACATATTTACAAAATATGTTCAAGGCAACCACAGACTGCTATGAAAATGAAAAATCAGAAAATTAGAATTTTAATGAGAAATTAATTATGCTAAAGGGATTTGATTAAAAAGCTAGAAAACATTCTTCATTTTCCTCCCTCAATAACTACTGTTTTTAATCAAATGAATCGTAGAGAGTAGTTGTGGTCAAATAATGTGTTGGACAACGGGTGGACTTTGAGTCAAAGAAAAGGTTAAGAACCACTGCTCTAGGATTTCCAGTGAAGCTGCTGGCTCAATAACACTAAAAGACTTAATGGTGGCATGGGTTGATTGATTTCTTCTATTGGATTTTACTTGAATTTCACAAAACATAAAGGACATTATATTAAAAAATGTCAAACGAGTAATGATGGATGACGCAAGTAAAGTCTCTTAGCAGTGCTTTAATTTTCAGCCATTTCCCCGAGACAGAATGTGCATGACCTCTCTAATGGCATTCAATCTAAAGGCTTCACAATGTATTAAAACATCTGCGATTCAATCAAATCTGTCAATGGCACATTCTTAAACCTATGAGATCAGACGAGAAGCCCTGGAGTCAGGACATGGAGAATGGAAATGTGTGAAATAACAGGCAGTCAGCCAGCAGACAGAATGAAAGGAAGAGACAGAATGAACAGACTGAGCCTTCAGACATGGGACCAGCACTCTAGTTTGATTAGTTCTTATTTCCAGGCTTGAACCAGGGTGAAGTGTGCTAAAGCTAAAAAGGATGTAGCTCTAGATTTATTAACAGAACACACATACATTCATGGATATGGACGCAACATATTTGTTTTTCTGGTCTCTTAAGTACCAAATGCATGAATGCAGATGAAATTATAAATTATAAAAAACAAAGCTCAAATGTGATTACTGAGTCATTTTCCCACGACTCTGATGTCCTGATGGCTTCAGAACTCATCTGAGGCAGAAGTACTTTTTCTAACAGCTACAGACTACAGCCGTTAACGAGGAAATCCAGGTTAACAGCATCTCTTTCTTGAACCATTATACAATCCCTGAGTCTTTTGCATGGGGAAAAAGCTTAATGTCAATGGTGGACCTGCCATAATATTATACAGTCTGGTAGCCAGGCTAACAAAACAAACCTTAAATACAAAAAGCTGATAATCATCACTAAATCAGCAAACAGCTCAGTAGCCTGATGGTAAAAAAACTGTACGCTACCATTCAAAGGTTTGGGGTCAGTAAATGTTTTTAAAAGAAATCAGTTCTTTTATTTAGCAAGAATGTAATAAATTAATTAATGCTAATAAGCGTATATATAAATGATTCTGAAGGATCAAATGACACTGAAGATATTACAGAATTAAGTAGGGAACAGCTGTTTTAAATTTTAATATTTCACAGTATTTCTGTTACCACTGTATTTTTGGACAAAATAAATTCAGCCTTTAAGGCTTTTTTTTTTAAACCCTCAACTTTCAAAAAAAATATCTGGCCGACCTGAACCTTTTGGACAGTAGAGTATGTATAATATAAGAGGTCAAAATCCATTAATGCAGAGCACAACCAACACTCAAACATTCAGATCTGAATGTATAAAACATAACTCTGAGACAAGCTGGTTCTGTTAGAAATGAAATGAGCTCAGGAACATTTTTCCCTGTGCGGGCGACACGGTGAATCTCTGATAAGGCGATGAGGGAGGTCAGGTGAGAGGAGATCTCTGAAGTCTTTTCAGAGCTTCTGAAGGTCATGTTACCAACGAAAAACAGTTGCAGGCAAATGAAGTTCTGAGTTATAATGATACTCCACGTGGGAAAGAATGCTCAGTCCTTAGTGATCAAATGGTGTTATAGTGTTACAGTCACATTCATAAGGTTTTTGGTGATTTCTAGCAAGTGAAAAATCTGGAGCTGAACTGTGAGATTATCTAATTCAGAACGACGCAGCAGTGTCTGAGCTGAGGCTGAATCCTTGCACATTGACGGAATAAAAGTCAAACATTCTACAACTACAACTTTGTAGTACACCACCGTTCAAAGGTGTAGGAGTCTGTAAGATTTTTAATACTTCTTTTAAAAGTCTCTTATGCTCATTTAGACTGCCTTTTTCTTTTATGGAAATACATAAAAACTGCAGTATAACTTGAATTTTAATTCCCTGTGATGCAAAGCTGAATTTTCAGCAGCCATTACTCCAGTCTTCAGTGTCACATGATCCTTCAGAAATCATTTTAATATCCTGACTTAATGCTGCTTAATGCTTTTGTGTTAATTTTGGCTTATGATTCTTCGTAAAAAAGAAAGTTTAGAAGAGCAGCACTTATTTGAAGTAACCATGTAGAATCCAGCACTGTTACTTTTGATTTACATTAGTTAAAATGTAATTACATCTAAAAATAAAAATCATACTGAACCCAATCCTTTGAACGGTGGTATGTTTACATATACAAAGATCGATTTCAGTTTGACTAAAGCAATCATTTGTCTTTTTTTAAAATGCATATAAAGGCTGAGTGAAATAGTCTGGTTTCTGCACTGACAGATGTATTTGTAGCTTGATTTTATCTGCCATGTTAAAGGGATAGTTCACACACATCATCATGGTTCTATCATGAACTGGCACAAAAAGTATTTTCATAGCTTTATAAAACTACAGTTGATTGAACCACTGATGTCACATGGACTATTTTAATGATGTCTTTACCACCTTTCAGGGCTTGAACGTGGTAGTCACATTGCTGTCTATGCAGGGTCGGAAAGCTCTCGGATTTCATCAAAAATAACTTATTTGTGTCTCAATGTGAGGGTGAGTCATTAATGACAAAATTTTCTTTTTTGGGTGAACTATCCCTTTAATCAGACTGCAACTGGTCTTGTCCCTTCAAAGAATGTAGCTTGACAAAGCAAAAAACTTGATTATAACTGTGTATGTAAACGAACTGTACTTTCTGACTCTGGATGGAAGGCTGTTGGTTGAACCTAGCAAGGCTCACTGTGTTGGCACAAAATCAGAACAGCGATGGTGATAAAGGCTATTCAGTGCACTAACAAAAGCTCATCATCCTCTTCCTCGCTAGTTGTGAGTCTGCAAAGCCTGACACTGTCACCAGGAACCTCTTCTGTTATTGAAGATTTGCTGGGGTGTTCCTGAACATCTGTGAGCGAGTCTGTCTGTGGTTTTCTGAAAGCAGGAAAGCTTCTCCGCTCCTCGGACTGGCCGCTGGAGGACGTGGGTGACTCAGGGGAGGAAAGCGGAGAGATGCCCACGGAGGTATACCGTAAGAGAGAGACTCCTCTGAGCTCTGCAGCCAGTTCCTGCACCAGCCGTCTGGAGGATCTCGACCGGCTTGTGCTGCGTTTGGGGCTGCCGGTGGGTCCAGGAGGACTGTCATCATCTTTTGGGGAAATGACCTGTTTGGATCTCATTCTGATCCCCTCTAGACTTCTGTCATCTTCATCATCTTCGTCCTCCAGGGTGTCAGAGGAGGAGCGGGGTGAGCTGGGGGAGGCCAGGGAGAGAGGAGAGGATGGGGACTCTCTGTCAGGAAAACAGAGGGCCTCAGAGTGAGCCTGCATGGCCAGTCCCAGTGCCAACGTCGAACAGGGGGGCGGAGTTTGTCCTGCACTGTCACTTAACTCCTCGATGCCACCGTCCGTTGTGTTGTAGCTATGGAGGCTCAGATCGGGGTGTGTGTGCGTGTGGCCTGGAGGTGTGAGGAGGGGTATCTGACCCCGTAACCGAGAGCCACGATGGAACAGGCGATTCCAAAGACGACCAAGTCGCCGCCGTGACGAGGAACGGCGAGAAGAGTGGCGACGAATCTGCCTCCGCATTGCTGAGCGAAGATTCTGCAGAACAGATGCCTGAGAGAGATAGAAGAAAAACAGACTTTATGAAAAAAGTAGTCCAGTCACAAGAAAATGATCATTTCAGTCCCATGAATGCCAAAAAATTATTGCGGTGCATTATTCTCCACATACAACGCAGTCTGAACCCGAAACACATTGTTTTGTCCACATCCAAGGTATCACAAGTTCATTTTTTACTGCAGAAGCTTGTTGGTTTTGAACAGAAGCCGATGGGTCTATTTTGGCAAATCAACATTCATGTCAAACATCTTCACTGTCAGAGATTAAACAAGTGTTTTTTTCACTTTTAAACATGAAATGTGGAGTTATCTGCTTTTGCGAGCATTTAATATATATATACATATATACATATTTAAACAACTTCAGTGAACTTTAATTTGATAAATAAACCTGTATTTGTTTAAGTAATTGTCACTTAATCAAAACAACCCAACTGCAGTTTGATTTATATTACTTATACAAAAAAACAAACAAACACAAAAACATGATTTCAGCAAATAAATAAAAATGTTTTAATTTTTCAAGAACTCTTCATTTGCTATCTCAATGTAAATTCAGTGTCATCTTCACATACCTGGGTTGGGTTGTACACTGGGAAGTCATCAACTGGAGGTATGAGACCTTGAGCTATCAGTTGACCATATGAGGGTGGAGCCTCCCTCTGAACAAACTCCGCCTCTAGCCGGGTCATCTGGGTTTCAAAAGCTCTACGAGAAAGAGGAATACAAAAGAGCTGTTTCAGAAAGATGCTGAATGATGCTGTTTGAAACATGTAAGAAAAAACAACAGCTTTTTTTAAAGGGAAGTTACTGAACACATGAAGGCAGGATATCTCTTGAGAATCTCCGAGAGCTGTTACTTAACCAGCAGTACTTTGACAGCTTGATGAAGTGCAGGTATTTTGGGTGCTGCTGTGTCTTTACAAGGCTAACAGGAGAAAAACAGTGCATCACCTCCCAGAGCAGCATATGGGCCGTTACTGCAGATCCAATTAGGTTTAAAGCAAAACAAGAGAGAGTAATCCTCTTTCATCTTATGTTTTCTTCCTTTATCTATTTGGGATAAACTTGTACTTTTCTACACTGTGTTCTGAATTATTTTTGATTTTTTTCAAGAACATTTTACCAGTCCCAAACCACATCAATCTTAATAACTACTATTGATTTTATATTTAATCATATATAAGTGATATATAATTGTTTGGGATGACTGAAAGTAAAAAACTGCTTAGATTGATGTGGTTTGGGACTGGTAAAAAAAAATATGACCAGAATTTCAACTAATAATAATAATTCAGAACACAGTGCAAGTGTTTTACTATGGACGTAAAATGATTTTGATAACAGAACAAATTCATTAAGCCGAAACTAGAGTATATATTCTCTATTTTAAATGTATAATATACAGTATATTTATACACACACACACACATATACACATTTAAATTTTTAAATATGTCAAAATAGAGGGCAGTTTTGCTAAATTCAAATAATATTTCACCATAGTATTGTTTTTATTGTATTGTAAAAACATTGACTAAACAAATTCAGCCTTGGTGAGGATAAGATGCCTATTATTAACATATTGGCAGTTTATTAGTATTTATAAAGCACATATAACCATATTCTACATTCCTAATCCTATCCAATACCTTAATTTAACAACTATCTTACTAACTGTTAATAAGCAGTAAATCAGGAGTTTACTGAGGCAAAAGTTGTCAATAAAAATAAATATAAAAACTAATACAGTACATATACACATATACTGTACATCAGTGGTTTTCAACCTGTGGGCCGGACGGTATTGCAGGGGGGCCGCCAATTATTATTAACAGAAATTGTAATATTGTTAATATAATACAAAATATCTAGTTTGCTGATCCGTTATGTATATTTTCTGTTTATTCAATACATTACCAGTTTATTCAATAAAGACAATTAGCAGCCTTGCTTCCGAGAACTTAGTTAACCCGACACTAAAAGCGGGATCGTTTAAATTCTTTTGCAGTGGGCCGCGAAAACATATGTGTTTGGCTTTGTGGGCCGTGAGTTAAAAAAGGTTGGGAACCACTGCTGTACATAATATAACAATACATTTTTAAAATGAAAATATTACAATTCATCATTTATTATCTTGACACATTTTAAATGCAGGCATAAAATGGAAATGCCCTGACCTGTACTCTCTTGTCCTGAGCGAGTAGAGTTTAAAGGCACAACCCAGTGCAATGACCAGCAGCAGCCCACAGACCAAGCTGCCAATCAGAGCCGCTGTGATCACCTTCCTGGGCACGGATGCAAGACAGTCTCTTTCATCACTGCCATCCAGACAGTCCTCCTGCCCATCGCAGCGCCATGTCTCAAAGATGCACAGGTTGGTTCCACAGTGGAAGTTTCCAGGCTGGCAGTCAAAGCAGTTTTTCTCATCTGAGCCGTCGGGGCACTTCTTCTGGTTGTTACACCTCTCCGAGGCCGAGTAACACGCCCCACTGCCACCCTCGCAGGGATACTCTCCCGGCTGACACAGCGGGCAGTCCTCCTCATCTCGGCCCCCAGGGCAATGCCAGTAGCCATCACAGCGCTGCAGCTCAGAGTAACAGCCGTCGTCTGTGCCACATGGATGCTCACCTGGGAAGCAGTACCCTTTAACCTGCAGAGAGAGGGATGGAGGTTAAACATTATTAGTGTCACAGTGTATCATTCCTATCCATAAACTGCTGTTTTGCTTGTGGATATCTAGTTAAAGCTGTACTGTTTAGCTTTTCTAAAGCCATAGTATAGTTTCTCTGTAGTTTCATACTTTAATGTATTAACAAGACAAGAACATTTTACCTTTTTTCACAGATTTTATTTCTATCCACACTGATGTTCAAAAATAGAAGGTAAATCTGATTTTATGGTAACACTTTCTTAACTACTTTCTTATTAGCATGCATATTATGCATATTGGCTGTTCATTAGTAATTATTAAGTACAATTCTTTTTTTGCATGGCCTATAACTAAACTTAACAACTACTTTACTGACTACTAAAAAGCATTAAATTAAGTGTTTGTTTAGGGAAAAACCTATATTTTCTGTATTCTAAAGTGTTACCGATACATTTATTTGAGAATCAAAATAATCAGATTCTTAATCCAATGGCAAATAAATGTTTTTCTTGTTTTTCGTAACCCTTACCCTAATTCTAAGCCTCAATAACCATGACATTGTCACTGAAAAATGTTCCTGCTGTTACGTCCTTCTTGATATGTTTGTTTGTTTTGGGGAGTCTTTTGTATATTTCTGTGCAGATTGAAGCTGATTGGTTCCTGTACCTGAATTGATGCCACACCCTGTCTGGTCAGCTGACTCCTGGCTGCCTATAAAGATGTTTATAGCTTCCTGTTTCAGCTTTTTGTCCTCATTTTTGCTGTGCTAACTCCTCTTTACTCTGTGACTTAGATCTTACTCTGTTACTAAGATTGAGATTCTGTGTGTGGTCGTTTTTGAGTGTTTATAGTGAGAGATTGTTACTTGTCCGTGTCTTTGTCAACTATTTGTACTACTACTGACCATTGCCTGTAAGAATTTTGGAAAGCCCTGTTTGGATCTGGTTGCTGGCTGTAAATATTGTACTTAACACTTCTGGGGAGGTAGGGAGACCCGACGCCAAGCTTTTATTGATTGTTTGATGTTTAGGGAGATAGGGAAGTTTGTTGTATTTTCTTTCCTTTTCTTTTTGTAAATAGGGAACTTAGAGGGTTCAACAGTAGGATTTTTTTTTCTGTTTGTTATTTTGGCCTTGTCGGCTCATGAAGTCTATTCCCCCTCTTCCTCTTGTAAAAGGATTAATTTTTTTTTGTTTTTATTAATAAAGACCACTTATTTGCTTTCAAAATCCTTAGCGTCCTTGCACTCTTTCATGTTGCGCCTTCACCCTAGACGGGGCATAACACTGCATTGAGACAAAAGTCATAGGTAATAGTTAGTTAATAGTAAGAATTGGTCCTTACTAAAGTGTGACTGATTTTTTACATTTGTAAACTGTTTTTTGAGGGAAGTCTGCATTTATTTGATTAAAAATACAGTAAAAATAACAACTGTTAAAATGTATGTTAAAATTTTATATATATTATTTTTTTGTTCTGCGATGGGAAATATTAATTTTCAACAGCCATTACTCCAGCCTTTAGTGTCACATGATGCTTCAGAAATCATTCTAATGCTTACTGCTTAAGAAGAAACATTTCCTACTATTATCAGTAAGTATTATTAAAAACAACCATGCTTTTTAATATTTTTGTAGAAATCATGACACATTTTTTACTGAATTCTTTAAATAATAAAAAGTTCAGTAGAACAGCATTTCTTTGAAATATGTTTTAAATACCTGTCTTTATTATAACTTTAAATACATTTTATGTGTTCTTGCTGAGTAGAAGTAATACTTTTTTTTCACCTTAAGTTGTCAACATATAAAGATCATCGTACATAACTTTTAACAAGCTTTTAACAATGTACTAAAAAACTATTCTACACTGTACTAATTCTTGTTTTGATCTAGTTTGGCATTGTTTGCCTTACTCAGTTCATTATTAATCAATTATACCATTGATTAATTAGCCCATTAGTCCTTGTTTGTTTTAGTAAATATAGTCCCATGTTTCCTGAGTCAATTCATCCTGTTGCCATTTATATGAAGTGTGTTGGGTTTATTGTTTCCCTATGTATGGATGTCCCCATGAACTTTTGATACAACGACCAATCACTGTACCAGTGCAAAGTATTCAACCCCAATGATCAATGCATATTGATCATTTATCAAAATGTATCAGCAACACCTAAAATAAGAGACCTGGTAGGTGGCGTTGAATCCGTGTCCAGGGCTGTGTGGTTTGGCGTGGTAGAAGATGCTCATCTGTCCCTGGGACGACTCCAGCAGGGCTCGTCTGTGGTTATTATGGTGAGAGAGACTCTGCAGAAGCCGCTCTGCACGTTCTCCCAAACCATCGTAAACACGGACAGAATCTCCCACACCCAGCTGTAGGTCCACCTGCAGCACCAACGGCTTGGGGTCCTAAAACAAAAAGAGTCAAGCAGAATGCTGGAAGTGATTTAATGCAATCTAAAATGAGAATAAATGAGCTTCTTATCGTACTTGTGTGTCTAGGAACCACGTGCAGTGAAGATCGGTTCCAGTGCTCCTGTTTGGACGGAAATAATCAGGTGAGGCAAACGTCCCATAGAAGTTGACTAAACGTTTTCCACAAGAGGTGTCGGGACAGTGGGCCTCGTCGGATCCGTCAGGGCAGTCCCGGGCTCCGTTACAGCGCAGAGACACCGGCAGACAGTGGGTAGATTGGATATCAGAGCACTGCAAGGTACCAGGCGGACACAGACTGACCCGGGCGGGTGTTGGTGGGGCAGCGCAGCTCCTTTCGTCTGTGTTGTCTCCACACTCGTCCATTCCGTTACAGCGCCAGGAGCGTGGTACGCACTTACCATTTCCACATAAATACTCATCGTTCTCACAACTACTCTGACCCAGTCGACCTAATGAATAAAAAAAACAGAGACAAAGAGAGTCTTTTGCACATGTAAACACTGACAGTTTGCTGAAATAAGCCAATCAAATCTACCCACTCTGCAGATGGTGTTTGCCTGGTGACAGCTTAACAAACACAGCCGTTCAGTATTATTGATTGAACTGCACCTCAGAGGAAAACGCACTAACGCAGCGTTTTACTCTTCACACACACACACACAGACTCATGTGCACATGCCCCTTGGAGTCGAGTAACGACAGCCAGTCATCTCCTTCATCTTCATTAGCTCCGGTGTTAGCTGTAACTAAATAATCAACAGCCGAGATCTGTCTAATGCACACTGACAGAAGTGCTATCCAAATATGCACAGATCACTATGTAACAAGTGCTGCAAAGCATTAGCATTTCATCACGACTCTATGGCCATATACTATTGATCTGCTAAGCCTGCATTCATCTGGTCAATCTGTGCTTACAGTAAATCTATATGCCACGGCAACAGTCTTTGTGATTTAGTAGGAAAACAACTAAATCTAATGAAATATTACAACTCGAAAGAAAATGCATGAAGTATGATAAGAAATATGCCCAATCAATTGATATTAAACTCTAAAACACAAAAGCATAATATAGCACCAGCATGTACTTGTGTATGGAGTTTGGTTCACCCAAAAACGTGGGTGAAAAAAAAAAAAAAAACAACAACACTGGAATGGCACATTATACAATACTGATTTTTCAGATTTTTTTTTCCTTATACAGAATGTAATAAAACAGTACACAAACAGTATTTCCACAAAATAGTTATTTAAAAAAAAAAGTATTAAGAATTATTTTGAAAATACTTATGTGTATACACATGTATATTCTTATATTCTATAAAAAATGTAATATATACACATAACATGTGTTTGGATTTATATATACATAATAAATATACACAGTACACACACATGTATTATGTAAACAAAAACCTTTGTTTTGGATGTGTTTAATTGTTTAATGCTAGACTATGCTTGTCTGTATTTATAACTTGTTGCATGAAAACTAGTTATGAGACACACAATAACACCAGGTTTAAACATCTACGAACATAAATAAAATTTTTGTGTATTGGAAGTAGAGAAAATGACAGAAAATGATGTGATTCTTCACACAGTTATCATATTAGAAGACTTGGAATATGGGACAAACGTCTTTACGAAGCACAAAAGAGCAGAACGGGCTCTAATGGAAAATATTCACACTCATGTTCACTCACCTCGTATGTAAGACAGTCTGAAGCCCTGTGCCTGTCCAGAGCTGTTAGACTGAGAGTGGAAGTAGACCCAGACTCGTCCTCTGGAGGAGATGAAGGGAGGAGGAAGAACAGAGCCACAGAACCGATACTCAGCTTTCCACGTGGGGCCGAGCAGCAGCCAGTCTCCCCGGCAGTCCCCTGTGTCTTCCACATCAAAGCTGTGGAAACTGGACACAACAAACACACATGAGCTGGAATCTCTGCTGGTTCAGCACTTCCACTACATAAAAACTTCTACAGCAATATCCTCAAATGAAATGTCAGAGGCACAATAAATCGATAAAAAAAAGATTCAAAGAAAATGTCAAATTAATATTCTAATATTCTGCTTATCCAAGCATAGCAGTTTTCTTCTTTTGTCCTTATATGACCCTTTTATGTGTTTCATTTCAAGGCTACATCTGTAACCACACCAACTGCTTCTGCTGTGATGAGACAAAAAAAGATGAGCAGTAAATTACAAAATATACTTAATATAATACAATTCTTACAGAATATTTATAACTGCCCATCATATCTATTTTAATATGATTGGTATTTATACCATTTTTTTTTTAAATGTCACAACAAAAATTTTTTTTTTATTACAGGTGCTTCTTAATGGTTTTCCTTTGGAAAATTGTTTTCATTAATATAATAGTTCTTCCTGTGATACCACCTTAAATTACACAATCATATTGATTTTTCCACATAATAGGGATGACCCTAATAACATTTTAGTTATACAAAGGAATGGGAGACCATAAACAAAAGAGAGAATATGTGCAGTAGAACTATTATCACAGAGTACACTCTCTCTCTGAGAGGTGCATGCTGGGAGTGTGTTGGTGAATGACGATGTAAAAAGTTGGTGTTCTTTTTCTTTCTTTGACTTTCTTCACCCTTTTTTTTGCCGATAGTTCCTCGGACTAGAGAGGTGTCATGTAAATTTGACCACCCATAGCGCGACTCTTTTTTGTTGTCCGACATGGTCGAAACGAGTCAAATGTTCCACCCTTTGTCTCAAATGATGTCATCGTTGAAGAACTGATGTGATATGAAAAAATTGTAAGTCCATTGCTAGTCTATTGTTAGTCTAAGTCTATTGCTCTTAAACATGTACTTTCGTTGCAAAGACAAGTGTTTATGTTTTTGACCTCACCTGAACGTGCGCTAAAAATGTCTTTTTCTCCTACATGGTATGTGCGAGCATGGATAATCTCAAGTGCTTTTAATGCGGTGAGTTAGGACAGGAACGGTTCTCTTGTCTGCGTAAAGATGTGAGTAATGATCAACAACAGTTAGCTGCTGATATAACTTATAAACGGATCTAATGCAAACAATAAGACAATGGAGGTCACAGTAATACAGAATGGTGAAGGAGGAGAGGAGCAGGCTGAAACGTCATCAAAAGAAGTAGATTCATCAGATAAGGTGGCAATGCAAACTGTGATGGAAAAGTTGGATGCAGTTCTGCTTTTGACGTACGTCACCAATGTTACTCTTGACAGAAGTAAGAATGTGAATGATACTGAGGAAGGGGATCAAACAAAGAAACAGCTTGTTGAGGAAGGGTCAGGAGATGAGTTTGATGGCATGTCGAACTGATGACAGTTAGTACTGATAGAACTGATAGTACTGATGACAGTATGAGAGATTAAGAAAACAGTAAAGGTTGGCTAAGGTTAATACAGCAGATCTGTACACTGTGGAACAAATTAATGCTTTTCTGGATGAAACAAAGGGGAAAGGTGTTGAGGTGAGTGATTTCTTTCCTTTTGTGGCCTCTGTGATGTGGGCAAGGAAAGTAAGCAATGATAAAGAGCTTTCACAGCAGAAGCGGCATAGATTGAAGAAACATATTACTGGTAAGAGAAAGGGAAGGAGAGGCCGAAAAGGAGGAAAAATTACTAATCACTGTGGGTTAGGGTATTTTTTTGAAGATGAATGCTGACAGAGTCCCTGTAGATCGCTTAGATAGGTTGTATTTATCCAAGAGCATGAGAAATAGAGTTGTGCACACAGCTTTTGTCCCCACACCAAGTACTGATCATAAATTACTGACTGTCAATGTTTTATTAGCACTGAAAAGATAGTGTTTACTGGCATTTTAATGCTATGTTATTACAAGAGAAAATGTTTTGTGAGAATTTTAAATATTTCTCGGAAACATGGACAAATGAAAAGAGCAGATGTGATAATGTTCTTTACGGTGATAAGTTGGTAAAGCTCATATAAGGGACTTTTGTCAGCAATATACAGCGTATTCAGTTACATGTTTGAAATGGACTCTTGATGGGCTTGAGAAAGACATTTTTGTGAAGTAAATTAAAAAGAATTAAATTTTTTTTTTTCTGGTCCATCCAACACTGGCTTAAAGCTAAAGTACTGTTTTACCCAAACAAGGAGGAGGACAAGGTTTGGTGGACATTAAAAGCAGGCTAATGGCATTTAGACTCCAGACAGCTAAAAGGCTCCTCTATGGAACCGTTGTTGTATAACCCTGTGATGGACATGGAAATGCTAAAACACAATTGGTGAGGGATGCTTTAAGGAGTGCAGGAATTCTGAGAATTGGAGACCTGGTCACAGCAGAAGGATGGATGTCAGCTGAGAGACTGGGGACTAAGATGGGTGCCAGGTCTATTCGACTGGCACAAAGGTTAATGAAAAGTCTTGTTGATTCATTACCAGCGGACGATATATCCCTTCTGAATCGAATGGAGGGTGAGAAGGAACTTTCTTTCCCAAGGCTTGAAGTTGCAATTGCTGTTGATCAATTTCAAGAACGAGAGGGGAGTTTAATTACTTTCAGGACTCCTCTACTTGGACTTTTCAGTAACTCTGGGAAACGAGCGCTATATACTGCGTGTACCAAGGCTTTGCATTAGCGTTGCTTGGAAGGCTTTCGAAGTGGTGAGGAGTCGAAGTGGCAAGAGGTTTTTGGACTGGACTTCCCCTAAAGGTGGCTGGAGGACCTCAAATTGATAAAAGGTCTGGAGGCCTTCAGTGGTAGCAGAATTAATGTTACTGCATGGTAGAGGAAGGGTGTGGAGTAACAGAGATGACTATTCACTTATTTTGTTAATGTACGAGGCTACAACAATTGTTTGCTCAAATTGAGAGGTGTCAAAATTTGGGAGAGGTTTTTTTCTATGATGTTTTTTATATTTTGACCCAAATACAGCTGGAATAGGAAACATGTTTTTGTTTTAATTCATTTTTTGTTTGGACAAGCCAAAATGGCAATATGGCTGTCACGTAAAAGTAAACTCAGTGGTGTGGGGTCAGCTAATGCTGTGTTGATTTTAAAGGGTTTAATAAAATCAAGATTTTAAATAGAATATGCTTTTTACAATTTGGTGGATCTGGAAACTTATAATAATCTTTGGTGAGTAAATCAGTGTATTTGTGGAATTGATGATGATGTATCTCTTAGGATATGTATTTGCAGATACTACTTTTTTTCTCTCCCTTCTGTTCTCCTGGGGTTGATTGATGTATGATGGTTTTGTATTTCGGTAATTAAAGTGGATTGCACGGTCTCTCTCTCTGTCTCTCTCTCACACACACATACAGACTAACACAAAAACTCAAGAGTGAGAGATAAAATCTGCATCCGTTACCATTAAAGAAGAATGGGCTATTTGCAGCCAATAACTTGACAACGTCACACATCTACTGCTATGTCCTTCTTATCTCTCCAAATCTAGCTGCTTTAACAAAACTCTTACTGTTTGTTTTAAAATAAAATACTAATGTTTTCAGGACCATTTAAGTGGCAAAATATGACAGACTAAGAAAAACTTAGTCTGGTTCTTGTGCAGATATCCCCTAATTATTTTTTTAGGTGAAGTTGAGGCTATATTTTAGCCATAAGCAGGAATAAGCACTAAAAATAAAACAAATGTTTCATTCATCATAATGCGAAGTTATGACTTACACCCCTACTGTGTGAGTGACCAAATAACTCAGCAGAATATATTTTAATTTATATAATAAAATACAAACCATTAAACTGTACTTTCACAGTATAGTTATAGTCATTCAAATACAGACATTCAAATCTCCTCTGGCTGTCATTTAAACGGATGTGCACACACACATTATGCAAAGCTTCTGAATATTTCAGACAGGTCTCAGCAATAAGGATGACCTGACGGCCTGGGGCCAGTCCCAGACAGTTTTTGGCCAGTTGGCATAACTGCCTCTTTACCTGTCAGGCCTGTGCTGCATTGCAACAATAGCTTATATTCGTGTAAGTGTATTTATGCAGTGTTTAGATGCAATAAACACTGTAAAATTGGCAGATTTAAATCAACGTAACACAGGCTTGCTGGAAGAAAAACATTTAGGCTTTGTCAAAACTGCAATATCTTTAAAAAAAAAAAGTTATAACCATTATCACATTGTATTTCCATTATTGCAAGTTATTACTATTGATCAAGGGTTGCATAAATTCCTCTACTCCAGCGTTTAGGCAATGAATAATTAGCCAGTATGGATTCAAAGAAATTAAAATTCGGTTTATCAGAACTGTTATCATCTTTTTCCACTTAAAGGTTTCCTCTTAGAACAAATCTCAGAGGAGATGATGTCATGCTTTTAGATAATATCATTAAAGCAGTGACGAAGCCCACAAACACACACACACACGCACATACACACACAACAGTGGCAGGAGAGGCAAGAAATAGCAAGAAATCCCTGCAGTTAGCTCTAGTCATACAGCAGTCTAAGCACTTCTGTATGGAAGAACGCGCAAACCAATATACACTTGCAAACTGGCTCATAAACACTGACATGCGAAAAACAATTCATTAGTTTGAAAATCACTTATGCTGGTTTGTTGTTTGGAAATACTGTACAGTCATCCAATTAAGTAAAATAAAAACTGTTGGGGTCTCTAACAGTGTGAATGTCGCTGTGACTAAATGATGTTCATGAAGAGCGGCATTTCTTGCTTGTACAGAGGAGAAATACAAATGCACAAGAACAGGACAGATGCTGGTGGGACATTTTGTTATGCATTTAGGTAAGTTACCACTCATTTAATCACCACTGTGAGAGACTGCTTGTGTGCATCTACCTGATGGTGATCACATCTCCGCGGCTTCCTTGTATATTCCAGCTGCAGTTCACTCCGGGCGGATAGTTGAGGGGCCATGATGGGCTGTAGATCACTCCTCTCCTCTCGGTGTGTAACTCCACTTTCCCACCACAGGCAGCTGAGGAACACACACAGAAGACCTCTGCGTTGTTTGTGTGTGTCAGAGAGACTCATGAGTGACCACAGCTTAACTGTGACTGAGATGACATCAACGCATTACACCAGGCTTTATGGATTCCTGAGCTATAAGTGATGGCGAAAATTTGAGCCACTCAAGAAGAAAAGAGAGAGCATGTGGAATTGCACTGCCACATAATACTCAATTTTGTGAGGAAGTGTGTGAGAGTGTGGGCTAATGATTACAAATCCCAACAGAAAAACAATAGCCTGGGAAGCAACAGAAATAGTCCAGGAAGAAAGAGAAAGTTCAAGAAAGCACATCAACTATTAACTGTTTTCTTCAGCAATTTTCAGTATCTTGAAAGAGAAAAAAGGACAGTAAACTGTCTATTTATGGGCCGTTAGACACATGTATTTCCTGGACTTTTCCAGTCATTCGTTAACCCTGGATTTTGAAACATATGTATTAGTAATATTACAGAATATTAATAATATAATATATAATAGTAATATTATAGAATATTACTATTATACAGTGTCATCCACTAATATTGGCACCCTTGGTAAATCTGAGCAAAGGTGGCTGTAAAAAATAAATCTGTTTGTTCCAACTGTTCATCCTTTTTATCTTTTGTTCAAAATAATCTACAAAATTCTAACCAATAATGAAGTAAAACAATTGAAATGGGTAAAAATCTCATTGTGAAATAAAGGTTTTTCTCCAATACATGTTGGCCACAATTATTGGCACCCCTAGAATGTTTAATGAGTAAAATATCTCTGAAGTATATTCCCATTCATATTCACAATTTTGAG
>JAUMHP010000052.1:13293179-13319698 GCA_032361065.1 Enteromius trimaculatus | reverse complement strand
ACATTACTTTGGTGTAAAGCTGCTTTGCAATGATATGTATCATGAAAAGCGCTATACAAATACATTTGAATTGAATTGAATTGAATTGAATAATACATTCAATTATTTTACTTTTTCAGCAGTTTGGATTGATCACGGCTGTTTAAAATACATACAAACAATAATCAATATATGAAAAAGTTTTTATCTTGAGACTGACTTTATTGAATTACAACCAAAGAAAAGCAGAGAAAGTGAGCAAGCGTTTGACATAGTTTGGTCAGTAGACACAGAGCTTGTTGTTGTGGAAAACATGCATCACTGAGCAAACTCCAAGGCTTGTGGCTGAAACACTTGTTGGTTATTTGGAGACAAACATGCTGTATCACGAGTTAGCTACAAAAAGAAAGGAGAAAATTCCCTTTTCCTGTGTTCTTTGCACAGTAAAATGAGAAGTTTTAAGTCATGCAAGGTATTGTCCATTTTCTGTTTAATTTTCTCTTTTTGAAATAGGATCTGCCCCTGATTTGCAGACAAAGATAAGTAATAGCTATATAGCCTATATATATCAGCATGATGTTATATTGTTAATAACTGTTAATGAGCATGTTAAAAACTTGATCTGAGGGTTTCAGAGAATATGTAGTATGTATTCAATAGCACCATGAAATCACATCTGATTTAGACCGAATACTTGTGGGCAACTTGGCTCACTAAGCTTATTTCTTAGCGCATGTATTAAACAATTTACTGCATAGATGGAGCGAATGGTTCATCTACAATACTTTGTGGGGAAAAATATCAGATAAAGGCATTTTAGACAGGATGCCAAGGAGACAGGATGTTACGCAATTTTTTGCATTATTTCGGACATGCTTTGATGTTTGCAGCCACAGCCTGCGCTGAGTCTTTTATGTATCGCCAAGTTGAAGGTATTCTACATTTTGAGAAATATGCAACCCAAATCTAGTTTGTCTTTTTTTGCAGATTTTTTTTTCTTTAACCCACGGTCCTTAGAAGGAATCTAATTGGCTAAAGGGGTGAACTGTTTTTTTTTTTTTGTTTTTTTTTTAATCGGTCACTTTTCGTTAATCTTTTTTGAGCTTGTTTGCAAAAGGAGCCGAACCAAACTTTTTTTTTCAGAGTGAGAGGGAATTAGTTAAAACGATTAGCAAAGGCTCTCTTTCAATCAAGAGCACTGTTGCATGAATGACAGTATGACACCGCGAGGACGCAGGAGGAATTGTTGGGAAAAAGTTGATCTATAATAACGGTAATCTGCAACATGCGACTTTGTTTTTGTAGTGTAATAAATAAAAAAATTTAAAAATCGTAGTTTTTGACGTTAATAAAAACATAGTAAGTAATTTATGAATCAAATACATTATTAAAGCATAGAAATTCTGTAAAATATATAGGCTACGTAGCTACTTAATGTGTATTAAACGTTTTGCTACTCATCTGCCAAGTGAATGTAATATAGCCTACCGGCTATTGCTTGCCTTGACTATTGCTTAGTCTGAAAAGCTGTGCCGAATTTGGTTTTATTTTCCTTTTACTGCACATTTTCCAAGATATTGTGTTGTTAGCCTACTGTTGGACAGGTAACGTTAAGCTTCTTTTTTCAATTTAAACGTCTGAGTAAGCCAAATATAAGATGATACGAAATAATAAAATTATAATATTATTTTATTTACACCGTGTTAATCATAAATGTAGTGTGACGCAGGGCATGGGCAGGTTTATAGATAGTAAACCTAGCTAACTGTCATGTCAACAAAACTGACTCATCAGAAATATGTGTTCATAGTTCAGGAGGCTTTTAAAGCAGCATTGACCTGTACCGAGCACAGGTGTACCATCACATTCTGAGAAGTTATGATGGTTAATATATAAACAAATAGGACAGACCTCAGATTTTGATTGATAAAAAGTTTGAAGAGTTCATATAATGCCAAGTATTTCTTTTATGAAAGAATTGCTTTTAAGTTATTTGCCCTAGTTCCCTTTCTTTCACTGATATAAGAAATAAAAGCAATAGAGTGTTAAAATGTGTATTCCTATTAACCATAACACATTTTGACCTAATTGTGGTGACTGACATAAGCAGTAAATTAGGTGAAAGAACCTTCTTGTGTCAATCTCCTCAGTTCTGTTATATACTTTTGTGAACTTTCATAGGCTAAAAAAAAGACAGGATTTGCAGCATCCAAACGGTGGTGAGAGAGACAGAGAAAGACACAGAGGAGGAGTGTCAAGACCTCTGCTCATGTTAACCTTTGAGCCTGGTAAAGTAGTGATGTAACTCAGCATCAGGACTTTAAAGCACGTTGCTGCTAGCGTAGTAAGGCATTTGTGGTTAGCCTGACCAGTACACAGACAAAGACAGCGGGTGAAGTGTAAGTTTTACTACTATTACTTTTACTACTATTTGACATAAGGTTACCATGTTTTTAATTAATTAACATTCTTTATTAATAACCTACAGAAACTGACAAAATGAGGAACTCCACAGAGAAACAGAAAGTGGCAGGAATTTCTTTTGTAAGTGAGATGCTGACTTTGTATTTTACTTTTTCTTTCAAAACATTTGTCCCCTAGTGAAATATTTTTGACTCTCATTTTCCTCATTTTCTGACTCTTTGTTTTTCTCTCTTATTGTGCAGAAACAGAGAAGAGACAGTACTTCAGTCATGAGTGCATTTCCCGAAGGTCCTCCGGTACTAGATTACAGGGAACCAGAACCTCCTCCTAAGAAGCACAAGTACGAGCAAAGCTTGAAGACCCTCATCCCATTCCGTTTTGGCTCAAAGTAAGACATTCACCCGATTTTAAGAATATTAAATATATTAATATCAGTTATGAAAGGGACCGTGAAACTGTCTATTTTATTAATTAATCATAGAAGAAATTAAAAAAAACATATGTTATTGCTAATTAATAAAATGATATATCAACTTTTTACAGCTCACACCCAGTCGATGATGCTGGTTTCTTCTCCTTTACATCATTTGCATGGATGTCACCCATGATGTGGAAGCTCTTTAGGAATCGGTTAGATGAGGACTCACTTTATATCTCACCTCATGATGGAGCCCACACCAACGGGGAGAGGTACAACAACTAAGAAAATTATTCATAAGCTTTCTATTTTCAATTCCAATTCCAAATTGGAAAGAGTCTCAGCAGAATGAGTAGCTCCAGTGTAACACTTGGAGAACATGAAAGCATGAAAATTCATTGTTTGATGTTTTTTTCATATATCCAGGTTTAGTCTGGGAAATGTTTGCATTTAAATGGATTATGTTAAAAAGAAAGATTTCTGATGTGATTAAGGTTCCAAAGACTGTGGGATGAGGAAGTTGCCCGTGTGGGTCTAGAGAAGGCATCTCTTTCTACAGTTCTCATGCGTTTCCAGAAGACAAGATTTATGGTGGGATTCTTCGTCTCTGTCCTGTTTGCTTTTGGATCATTTGTTGGTCCGGTATGTAAAATAACTTCCCTTTTGAGAGGCACACATGCAAAAAATATAATAGCAACTCTATATTTTTATGTATACATACCTTTTTACACTTTGTGAGAAAATAAAAGTAAGCCTGCTATTATAAAGTTGGTTCTTAAATAGAATAATTTATATTGACATTGTACTACAAGGCAAATAGTCGTAATATATATTTTTTCTGCTACACATCATGGATCTGTTTGGAATGATCTGTTTTACATTTTATCTGTCTCCCAGTCTATTTTAGTGAATGAAATCCTGAGATACATTGAGCAGCCTGGGTCATCTACACTGCTGCATGGCGTGGGTTTGTGTGTGGCCTTGTTTGTGGGTGAATTTAGCAAGGCTTTTTTTGCATCGCTCCTGTGGGCCGTGAACTTGCGTACCGCTATTAGATCGAAGGGAGCTTTCTCAATGCTCGCTTTCAAGAAAATCATCTCTCTCAGGAGTCTAACCAGCATCAGTATAGGAGAGGTAAGCTATTGACTGTTGTTTTGGCAGGGAATATCGCCACTTCATCATTTGCAGAATCTATTTATTGGTTATTTGTTAGGGGTACTTGTTTGTGTTTGTTTAATCTCTTTTACTAACTACCTTTGAAATACAAATAGAGCTTGTTGTGTTAATTCTTTGTTTCTCTATGGTGTAGACGATAAACGTGTTGACGAGTGATGGCTATAGGATATTTGAGGCAGTCATATTCGGAACGTTTCTGCTGTGTGTTCCGTTCCTGCTGATCATATGTATCATTTATGCCTGCGTCACTCTGGGATACACAGCACTTATTGGAATTGTGGTCTACTTGATCTTCCTACCAATACAGGTGTGCTGGTCTCTTCTGTAACATGTTGTGAAATCTGCCTTTGATATTTACTCATCTCAGTAACTGTGCACTGTAGTTCTCAATTGCCAGGCTGATTGGTGTGTTTAGAAGGCGGGCTGTATCTGTGACAGACAAACGTGTTCGCACTATGAATGAAGTTCTGACCTGCATCAAACTCATTAAGATGTATGCGTGGGAGGAGTCTTTTGAGAAAACAGTCACAGGTTGTCCATTTATCTATTCATCCACCCATTTCATTTTATTCACTCATGTTTCTATGGAACGCAGTAGGCTTTTTTCTCTCATCTATTGCTATCTAATTTGTTAAAACCCAGATATCAGGAAAAAGGAGAAGCTGCTATTACAAAAGGCTGGCTATGTTCAGAGTTTAAACTCTTCCTTTACAACGATAGTTCCCACACTAGCAACCATTCTCACCTTCATTGTCCATACTTCACTGAAATTGCCTCTTCTGCCTTCTACTGTGAGTATAAAAACACACAAATATGCTAATATCCTGCTAAATTAATAAATAGGCACTATCAGTCATACAGCTTGGGGACAGATAGAAATTGTAAGGTTTGCTGTTTTTTTTTACTTTGTGAAGGATCATGTGACACTGACTGGAGTCATGCCTGCTGAAAATTCAGTTTTGCCATCACATGAATAAATAAAATGTTAAAATGTTTTTCAATAGTAATAAAAAAGGTTATATTTTACTGTATATTTGTTTTGTTATATTTTTAATCAAATTACTGCTGACTTCTTTTAAAAACATTGTATAGTCTTACTGACCCCAGTGGACTTCTGGTATTGTAGATATATATTTGAGCAACTTCATTGCTTTTATAATACTGAGTTATATTATCTATAATATAATATTATATTATTATCCATCTCATTTTTTTCTCCACAGGCCTACACTATCATTGCTATATTTAACTGCATGAGGATGTCTATGGGCTTGTTGCCATTTTCTGTTAAAGCGGTGGCTGAGGGTAAAGTGGCTCTTAATAGACTCAAGGTTTGACTCTTTCACGTTTCTCTCATTTTATTCAAAACCAAAGATAGTTATCTCTCCTTTATACCTAAACCGCTGATGAAAAGATCTCTTTTCCTTTTGGTTTTGTACCTTTGATCTCCTCTAATCTGGTATTAGTTCATAACATATTAAAGAAGATTTTAATATTGTTTCTACAAATGACAAGATTAGCGATAAGGATAAGTGTCTAGGAAAAACATATTTTCAGAGGATTTTACAAATGCCTTATGTTGATACTCTGACACATCATCGATCATGTCTGAATGAAGACTTTGAATGAGCCTGATTGTTCTCAAGAGTACGATGCAAATAACCAAACATTTAATGCTTGCATCTCTACAGAAACTCATGTTGATAGAGAACCCCACAGGCTATCTCACGCAGGATGAGAATATGAGCTCAGCCCTGACCATGGAAAAGGCTTCATTTTCCTGGAGCCGGCCAGATGCTATGAACTCCACAGAGACGTGTCAAGATCCCTCTGAAAAAGACAGCTTCAAACCCTCACTCAGAAATATCAGCCTCACTCTTTCAAAGGTGTGATATGACTATACTATATGGGATGTTATGACTTTCCAAAACATTCAGGATGTGTTCTAGCACTGCAACAGAGTCTAATTAACCTTTCTGTTTATTTATAGGGAAGTTTGCTTGGCGTGTGTGGCAATGTTGGAAGTGGAAAAACATCTCTGATTTCAAGTATTCTTGAACAGGTGTGGTGTATTTGTCTTTTCTGCATCCTAACTAATAGTTTTACATATGATGGGATGAGGTGTGATTTACAGTATAATCATTTATTCCTGCAGATGCATCTTCTGAGTGGCTCTGTGTCAGCTAATGGAACATTAGCATATGTTTCCCAGCAAGCCTGGATATTTCACGGGACTGTAAGGGACAATATCCTCATGGGAGAACCATTTGACCAAACCAGGTGAAATTATAAACATTTAACACTAAACAGGTCAAAAGACTTTGGTCAACAGTTACATTTGGTTTTTTTTTGAAAGTGTCATTTAGAGTTCACTTCTGCTTAGTAAACTTTACAATCCAAATCAAGCAGTGCGGTTGCCAGAGCTTTACTAAACCACAAAGCCACATTTAAAGTCATGACGTTTTACTAGAGGCCAAATGCCAAGTCTATCATGTCAGCATCTTTATTGGCCAGAAGAGGAGAGATTAATTTGAAATGGTAATCAAAGCACTAAACTGAACTTGTACAGTCTAAAATGTACAGTCATGTCTTAAAGCAATTAAATAATTCATTACCACAGCCTTTCACCTTTTTTGTCATGGGTTTTCAGCTATAATAAACCTTGATAAAACGTATTACCGCCTGATCTACTTGGACTGTAAGTTAATAGAAAGCTTCATGAAGATACAGTGATTAAAGGTCGTTCAGATATCATAGGATCAGAATGTATTATACAAATTTAGCTGATATAAGAATAAAAGTGCCCCACAGTTTTGGCAAAGTATTGCAGTAAAAAAAGATCATGACCAACCTGATGCTGTTGCAAAATCTCCTTAGGAAAGTCTTTTACCCTCACACAAAATTTGAGATTGTGGACTCTTGAAATGACTGGATTCCACCTGCAAAAAATGTCAGAATAAGTACTTAAGTCTCCTTAGATCTAAATATTAGCAAGACATTAGTTTAGTATGACATTACATCATTGCACAGCTAAGTTTTGTTAGCAGGTTTAGCCACCACTAATCCATTTATCTTTGAAATTACAAGCATAACAAGTGCCAAGAGTTAATTTACCTCCATGTCAGTCCTGTCATTCAAGGAAGCTGCCCCTCACCTTTCTAACACATGTAATTTACCAGATCCTGTTTTAGTGCCAAGAAGACAATGAATCACTTTATGGCATTTTTCTTTATTGCTTGTAATGATTTTTATTGGATGGGGTCAATTTCTGGCTCTGTTCACAGTCTTGGCTGCTTTATAATCAGTGTAGTTGTTGTTAAACATTGATCCCTTGTACTGAATTGCTGCATCCTAAAAAATGTGGTATGTGCTTCCTGTGTTTTAGATATGCCAGAGTTATTAATGCCTGCTGTCTGAAACCTGATCTGGCCATACTTCCATATGGAGACCAGACAGAGGTCTGTTTCCACGTTTTACCAACATGCAGTACTCTAATTAGATACTAATACAACAGTATTGCAATACTAAGGAATTCAGTTTTACAGCATATGAGGATGGCAATATTAATTATGTGTGTGTGTGTGTGTGTCTAGATTGGAGAGAGAGGTATTAATCTTTCAGGTGGTCAGAAGCAGAGGGTCAGTTTGGCCAGGGCAGTGTATTCTAACAGAGACATCTTCCTTTTGGATGATCCCCTGTCTGCTGTTGATGCTCATGTTGGGAAGCACATTTTTGAAGAATGCATCAAGAAAGAGCTAAAGGGCAAATCAGTCATTCTGGTCACTCACCAACTTCAGGTAATTCACTCTAACAATATTCCATTACAGTATGTCCTGTTCATTGGCTTTGCAGGCCTCTTTTCTCTTTGAAAGATTCAAACTGTTAATGGAGTAAATATTTGCTCCTATCAGACAAGTGGTTGAAGTGGGTTTTGTGGAAAATTCATGGTCATCAGTAAAATGTCATTATATTATCTAATAAAAAAGCTAGAAATGCTAAAAATATTTAAAAGATATTTTAAGTAACAAAAAGCAGGCCAGTTTCTTATTCCAGTTTTGATCTAAAATGCTTAATTGACCAGTTATAGCTCTTGTGTAAGCAGAAATCTAGATAAATAAACATAGTCATACATTGATTTTTGTCAAACAGATGTAAAGTTAATATATAACTGCTGTCCTGGATGAAGATAGAATAAAAACATGCATATAAACCTCATGTAGACAGCTTCATGAAGTAAACAATAATGATTAATTAGTCTTGTCGTAATACATTTAATGTATAATTTCAAGCCTGCGCCACCGATTACGTAATGACGGGAACACATTTTCTTTCACATGCATTTACAAAATTCACCATTAGAGAAAGGTCAAAGCTTGTGTTGAATCGTGTCATGCATGTCTTAGGAACTGTGTGTGTCAGTGTGACTCAGCACATCTGCCTGTAATGTGTAACTACACATAATGATCTTAAAATCATAACTTGTAATTAGATTTTTCTTTCGTGCTCATCTCAATCGATGGTATCGGCTGCTCTTCTCTGTTGTGTTTGCAGTATTTGGAGTTTTGTGATCAGGTGCTGCTGTTGGAAAATGGGAAGATAAAGGAGGCAGGCA
The DNA here is from genome assembly GCA_032361065.1 of Enteromius trimaculatus. Classification (NCBI taxonomy): domain Eukaryota; kingdom Metazoa; phylum Chordata; class Actinopteri; order Cypriniformes; family Cyprinidae; genus Enteromius; species Enteromius trimaculatus. Next base: position 13,311,089 of record JAUMHP010000052.1, on the reverse strand, counting down.
CTCACAGTGATTTGATGAAAACTAAAGGCCGCTACGCTCACCTCATTAACAATTTCCAGATGGAGCAGAGCAATGTAACCACTCTCACTTACTTCTCTCAGTTGATTTATTAATTAAATAGGCCATTAAAATAAACTTATGTTGACAAGCACCCGTTTCAAGTAAAAGTAAAAAAAAAAAAAAAAAATCTGAGAACTGAAGGATTTGTGTGCCACTGAATTTCATTTTTGGATCATATAGGAAAATTCACAGTCTGATTCCAAAGCACATACCGAAGACAATGACTTGAAACAGAGCAATTCAGATGAGCCCAAAGCCAATGGAATCGAAAATCCAGGTTAGTGGTGAAACATGTTATTAACAAGAGTTAGAAGAATCTATTTTTCTTTAATTTCGGATACCTTTAGGAGAGCAGCAACAAATCAAAATTACCAAGTCCAAAAAATGAATAGCTATTTTCTACTGTCTATTGTTAAACGATTATTTTCTTTATAAACTGTTTTCCTGAGATCATTTTATTTGGAAATAAATAACAAGGAATAAATGCAATTTATACTTGTATCCATACATATATGTTTTGCAAGAAATAAGACTGTGATAAAAAAATTTAATTAGAAAAGATTGTTTAAACAAAGCATCATGGCTTCCCTATAAATTCAAAATGTTGACTGAACATTTTAAGTTTAAGTCAGCATTGTGTTTAACAGAGAGATACAGTATAAGGATTATGCCAATTTTGTGCTTATATGACTTGATCGCTGTCTGATAAATATCATTAAATGTAATAAATAATTATTTTGGTGAAACAGACATTTGCTTAAAACATTTTTATTTCTTTTCTCTTGATAGCATTTGACATGTCTGATGAGAAACAAGTAACAAATGAATTACCCAAAGACTCCACAGAAACAAAAGGTAAGATAAATGAACACATTCACGATGTATAACCACAATATATTTCAAGAAGATATCCACAATATTCATACTGGTTAACTTTGAATCAAACAATGGTCTGTATGTGTGTTACAGGAAGGGATCAATTAGTAACACAAGAAATGTCGCTTGAAGGTTCAGTTACATGGAGGACTTACCACGAATACTGCAAAGCTGCCGGAGGTTTTTTCTTCTTTCTCCCCCTCTGTCTATTTTTACTTCATAAATGCTGTTGACACTGTTCCTGTTCCACGCTGTGTCGATGAGACGGTATGGGAACACCCTCAGCGTGACCACGCTCTGAATCATATGTGGAATCAGCCAATGATACATTGGGACGTCACTGGCCAGGAAGCATATAAGCACGTGGAATGCTGCCAGAAAACTAGCTTTTTGTCATTCACCGAAGCACTCTGTGTTGAATGTGTGTGTGTCTAAAAAGCCAAAAAAAAAAGTGTCTCTGTCTTTAGAAAAAGAAAAAAAGAATGTAAAAGAAACAGCAAAAGACTAGGGGTGAGAGAAGCTCACAATATAGAGTGTGTGTGCCGCCATGCAAACTTTATATCCTCCCTGAGGACACACACACTCTTTGTGTTGCCTGCATGGGAGTGACACACCCAGAGGCAGCTCTCCAGCCAGATAATGAGGAGAGCTGCAGGCACTGTAAGAGAATGTGTGCTTTGCTCCCTGAGGGCTCTCTTTGATAGCAAGGGAGCCTTCATAAGCGATCTTCGTGGCGCTGGTCCCGCTCGTGCAGAGTGGCGGCGTGTTCGTAGGGATCGCAGTTAGATCTTGACCGCGAGGAGTCAGAGACAGATGAAATACATCGCTTCTCAGCGTCGGGATCAGGCACCAGCCAGGCGAGGAAGGAAGCGCATACTGGTACTTCCCCTCACCAGGGCGATGCAGCGCTCTGTAATGGGGCCCTCTAGGAAAAAGAAAGACCTGAGGGTCGTCCTACAAGAAAAGAGGGCTTCGCAGAAAAAAAGAGGAAGCTCTGAGATCAGTGTCCCAGGGCTTCAAAGGGCAGCCCCCGCTGGGGAACGAGTCTCACTGCATCACACGGTGCTCGCTCACACCCGGTGCTCTCAGGAGATCACCCCACCAACCCTGCCAGTGTTTCAGGGCATGGCCATCTCCGGCGAACGCTCCTCTCAGGTTCCCCAGCTCAACATCATAGCGGGGCTGAGAGGTTCACCACCAGCCTACTGTTAGTAGCACCGTTCTGGCTGGGCCGAGTATGGTTCTCGGACCTGATATCCCTTCTAGACGGCTCCCCATGGGAGATTCCGATCAGGAGGGATCTCCTCTCACAGGCAGGGGGCACCAGAGTGCACCCTCGCCCGGAGTTGTGGAAGCTGAGAGTGTGGCCTCTGAGGGGGCACAACTCTTAGCTGCAGGTCTTTCAACTGAGGTTGTTGAGATTATCCTCCAGTCCAGAGCTCCATCTACGAGGAAACTATGTGCCTTTAAGTGGAAGTTGTTTACTTCCTGGTGTAGAGAACGCAAGCAAGATCCAGTCAACTGCCCGGTCGGTACAGTTCTGGAGTTCTTGCAGGCCAGATTCTCTACTGGGGTCACCCACTCCACCTTGAAGGTTTACGTGATATCGGCTTACCACGCCTCTCTTGGTGGGCACTCAGTTGGTAAAGAACCCCTGGTCATACGTTTCCTCCGCGGTGCGCTGAGGTTGAGGCCTCCAGTACGATCCCGGGTACCAACCTGGGACCTGGTTGTTGTGTTAGAAGCCCTCTGTGGGCCTCTTTTTGAGCCCATAGAGGAGATTTCTGATCATCTGTTGATGATAAAGAACACACTACTGCTAGCGTTGTGTTCTCTGAGGAGAGTAGGTGACCTTCAGGCCCTCTCAGTGGCCCCTTCCCATCTGGACTTTGCGCCAAGTAGTACTACAGGCCTTCAATCCTCCTCCCTTCAGGGAGCCTGGTCAGCAGAAGCTAAACTGTATGTGTCCAGTGCGAGCATACACATACGTCCACAGAGGTGCCCTGTGGAGAAAGTCAGAACAGTTGCTCGTATGCTTTGGTCCACCCAAGAAGGGGTTGCCAGTGACCAAGCAAACTTTAAGCCGATGGATAGTGGATGCCACCGAGGCTAGGAGTCAGAGCTCACTCAACACTTGATGTGGCGGCTTCGAAGGCCCTGTTAGCAGTGACGCCTCCCGCCTATGATGTCCCAATGTATCATTGGCTGATTCCACATACGACTCAGAGCGTGGTCACGCTGAGGGCGTTCCCATAGCGTCTCATCGACGCAGTGTTTCGTTCCTTTAAGGAACTGGGGTTATATTCATAACCTTGAGACGTTTTTAATGTATACCTTCATCTTTGTCTATATATCTTTGTAGGGTATATACTGCTGTTCTTTGTTATTCTTTTCTTCATTCTTCTCGTGGGATCAACTGTTTTCAGCAGTTGGTGGCTGAGTTTCTGGTTAGAACAGGGATCAGGGGTAAATATGTACACACACATACATGTTGGTATTTGGTATTTTTGGGGACTCTTCATAGACTTAATGGTTTTTATACTGTACCAACTGTAAGTGTTATTACCCTACACCTAAACCCACCCCTTATAGGAAACATTCTGCATATTTCAATTTTCCAAAAAACACTATCTTTAGTATATTTTTTAAGTCTTTTGAATTATGGAGACAAAGGCATTGTCCTCATAAACCACATCGTAATACAGTATCTCTGTCATACCCCTGTCATTAAACAAATTTTTGTCCCTATAAACCACAAATACCAACACATGACCCATTGAGACCTACTATCAAATCAGTTTCAGTTTCAATCACAGTTTTTCTCTCTTTGTCTTATAGAACAGCAGTAGTAATTCATCAAGCAGCGGTAATATCTCTGAGAATCCAGACCTGCCATTCTACCAACTGATTTATGGAATTATTATTGTTATTATGGTACTGCTGTGCATCGTCAAGGGCTACACCTTCACTAAAGTCACTTTGCGTGCTTCATCCAAACTGCATGACACCATGTTCAAACAGGTAAGACATACTATTAACAGATTACACCCAATTCATATAAGCTGAGATATTTCCACTGTTTCTGCTGTAATTATAACAAAGCAGATAAAAAAAAAAAAAAAAGATTTTCATTACTGTTTTTCAGCAAATAACAGAAGGAAAAAATCCACTTTTTAGATTAGACTTTTCATTTATTGTTATTGGTTCATATCAAAGGAACTCATTTTATAATGTGAGTGATTAAGCTGAAGTGATCTAGCATTGTGCTACTGTTTATTCTGTAAAATGAGAAATGTAGCATTTTGATACCATGTGATTGCATTTTTCATCAGATCCTTGGCAGCCCAATGAGTTTTTTTGACACAACTCCAACTGGCCGCCTGGTGAACCGCTTCAGTAAAGACCAAGATGAGGTTGATGCAGTTTTGCCGTTCAACATGGAGAACTTTTTGCAATTCTGTCTGACCGTCGGTTTCACCATTCTCACCATCTGCGTAGTGTTCCCATATCTCCTGATCGCTGTGGCCATTCTCGCAGTCATCTTTGCCATAATCCTATAGTGAGACATATACATTACACCTTAACTTCACTGTCAAGATTGTTGGATTTGTATTTATCCGGAAGTAGAGTAGAAATATTACATTCACTGATCCACCAAACAGGTTTCAGTGAAATATACAACACATCTGTATTTTCTCTTTGCCCTAGTGTTTTCCAAAGGAGCATTCGTCAGATGAAGAGGATGGAGAACGTGAGTCGTTCTCCCTGGATCTCTCTCACCACCTCTACCATACAGGGACTCAGCACCATCCATGCTTATGACAAAAGACAGCAGTACATTGAACAGTAAGTACCCTCAATGCATTAAGATATTAGATATTCATTTATATTACAAAATATTTTACAGTGCTTGGACATACATTGTGTTACTTGCCCAAAATTAATATAATACTTTATATTCGTTTAATTAATACACCTGTAAATCATATCCCAGAATGGCTAATAATTATTCAGCATACCTAAGCAATAGCTAGCAAGCATAAACGTTAATATTTACACCAACAACATGAATACAAGTGGATATTGTTTTATGTCAGTTAATATTGAAATCAAAATTGAAATGTATCTCACATTGTAGACACACTGTTGCCAGTTTCTTCATCCATTTTTGCTCCACCAATGTAGTCAGAACATAATTAGGGTTTTTTTTTGTTTTGTTTTTTGAAATCAAAGAAGTTGAGTCAATGACTCAAAGATGATTGTGTGCTGCCACCTACTGGTGTAATGATGTGACTTGCAGAAAGAGACTTCACATTAAAAAAAATGTAGAAAACAAACAAATGAATTGATAGTCACATGTTGTATGTGTTTTCACCGACAGGTTTAAGATGATGAGTGACACCAACACAAACCACTTCATGCTGTTTAATTCTGGGACCCGCTGGCTTTCATTTTGGTTAGACTTCCTGTCTGCTACCGTTACTCTGATAGTGTCACTTTTTGTAGTGCTCAGCTCCAATGAGGTCATAAGCCCTTCTCAAAAGGGTCTGGCCTTGTCATACACAATACAGGTAACTGTCAGAGACTAAAACAGTAGGTTAATTATGTCAAATTCAGCTAGATGTCTGAGCACGTTTCTTGCATTTCTGTCACTGCAGTTGACCGGAATCCTTCAGTTTGTGGTGAGATTGTCCACCGAGGTGGAGGCCAAGTTTACCAGTGTAGAGAGGCTGCAGGAGTATATTACGGTGAGAGACATAAACATTAAGTCTACCTCAGTATATCATGCATTCATGTTCAGTTTAGAAGATTACTCATCCCTACATGCTTGTGTGCTGTAGAGTTGTGTATCAGAGGGTCCACGAAGCATCAAGAATGCGAATACTCCCGACGGCTGGCCACAGGAGGGCGCCATTACCTTTAAAAACTACAGCATGAGATACAGGGATAACACGCCTATAGTGCTCAATAATCTCCACGTGAATTTTAAGCCAGGGGAAAAAGTCGGCATCGTGGGACGCACTGGCTCTGGTGAGAGAAAACGTGTTATGTTTTATTCAAAGCTTCATATGTATTCATTTTGAAATGTTAAGCTTAATTTTCACTTATTGTGTGTTGTAAGTTAATTTGACAGTTACCTGGGTTAAGTTCAGAAATAATTAATTGTTGACTTCATAAAAAACAAAGCAGCTTGTGCATATCAGTAAAGGCATTTGCATTATGAATGAAGATGTTCTCTCAGATCTTTCTGAGACTGATTATTCTTTGACCTTCTCTTTCTGATTCAGGGAAGTCCTCTCTGGGTGTGGCATTGTTTCGTCTGGCAGAGCCGGCTGAAGGCACTATATTGATTGATGATGTGGACATCTGCAAGCTGGGGATGAGAGATCTTCGCAGTCAACTCTCTGTCATACCACAAGATCCTGTACTCTTTATCGGCACTGTCAGGTGATCTCTCACCTTTCAACTCCTCTGTTCTTCTACTTTCTTATACACAACTGGTACTTCACGAGTTTGCGCTTCCTCATAATGCAAATAAAATAGTAGTTTAAGTAGCCCTAGTAGTTTAAACCCTAGTAGTTTGCGAGGGCAGAGCTCAGCGTCCAGCTCTAACCCTGCGTGCCCAACACATGGCTTCTCAAACTGAAAAAAGGGGGTGGGGCTTGGTTTTCTCCATCTGAAATTTATTTGGATTGTTGCTAAGATCAAATAGAGCAACATTTTAAAAGTAAAGCAAATATTAGATCTTTTTAAAAGGGAGTAACACAGTTGCCTTACGAGAAGGAATTGAACTTTTTTTGCTCAGCCCTCATTTTGCCCTCCTCTTCACTGATGACATGCAAAGAGCGTGTTATTTATTGATATAGAGCCTTCTCAGAAAAAAAGTCAGCTACAAAGTTTAAGAGGAGAATACAGTACAAATTAGGGGTGTAACGATACTTAAAAACTAAAAAATTATTGAGACGGAGTTCAATTTAACAAAATTGTTTGTTTAGATTTTTTAGTTTGAAACGGATATGGAATGGACGGAAGATACCCTGATTGGGTACCACCTCAGTGACAGCTTTTATCCTCTTTCTGAGAGTGTATTTTGAAAAAAAATTTGTTTTTTATTTTCTTTGTTTTTCATTTTATTTAAATGCCTAGTTAGCAGTTTTGCTTAGTTTTTTTTATTGTAATTTTTATTTATTTATATATTTTTTAAATCATTCATTTTTATAAATATGTCCATATAATTTGAATGAATTTTAGTTTTCACAGAGTTTTAGTTTTTTAGAGTTTTAGTTGTCTTTATTAGTAAATAAAGTTAAACTTGTTAAATGTTGCCTTGGCAAAAAAGCCAAATATATTTATATATATATATATATGTCTTTTTAATATAAAAAAGTTTTCTTTTTTACTTTTATTTTTAAATATACATTTTAAGTACAATACATTTTAGTTTTTTTAAATAATGATTTGCACAGATTTATATAATTTATATGAATTTATAATAAACAATGCAACATTCCATTAACAAAAGAAGTAATGTTGATTTAGAGTTGAAGGTGACTTCAGTGTGTTTGTTTATGTGTTTACTTCATACAGGTATAACCTGGACCCCTTTAACAACTACAAAGATGAAGAGCTCTGGCTTGCTTTAGAAAAGACCTTCATGAAGGACTCGGTAAAAACTTGAATGAGGCCTACAAGCAACACACATTTTACATGGTAGAAACGTGGTGGATGCCCACACTTTTTCAGCTGCAGGCCTCCGAAGTTTCAAACTTGATGAACAATACCTTCTTGTATAAGTATTTGGCATTTGATCAATTGGCACTTTAACTCCATTCACTCATTATGATAAAGTTAGCTTTCAGGTGATCCGTGGGGTGCCATGATTTCATTGTGATTTCAACAGTCACGGTTTCTACTACGAGCAGCTCAAGCATCATTAAGTTAATCTAGCCCTTTATGTGAGGATATAATTTATTGAGAGAGCAAAGAAAAATCACAATATAAGAGTGGGCATGTTAGTGTGAGCTGCACTATAGTGATGAAACATAGACGTAACATCTGCTTAAATTCCTCTCAGTACCTTTCAGACTTTAGGCCATGGTAACATAAAAAAGAATAGAGAAACAGCAATAGAATATAATAGTCACAGAATATAAAAGAAACACTCAGGCATTCAGGTGTTAAATCATCCACACCTCTCTCTCTCTCATATAGATTGCTAAGCTGCCAGAGAAGCTGCACTCTCCAGTAGTGGAGAATGGAGAGAATTTCTCGGTCGGAGAGCGGCAGCTCATGTGTATGGCTAGAGCACTGCTCCGCAATTCAAAAGTAAGAACACAAACACATACCCTCAAAAATACTCCTTGCTCTTGAAGGGTCTGATAATATTGTGTTAATAGATCATTCTGCTGGACGAGGCGACTGCATCTATAGACTCTGAGACTGACAGCATGATCCAGCACACCATCAGAGATGGTTTCCAGCACTGCACTATGCTCACAATCGCCCACAGAATCAACACGGTATTGGAGAGTGACCGCATACTCGTCATGGACCAGGGCAAGGTGATCCACTGCTTTTTATATAGAAATTGACACTGCTGTTTGCTCAATCAAGTTGCAGTTAGGTTACTTAGATTACGTAAAAAAATAACTTAAACACAATAAAAACCTAACATAATGAAAAACATGATTTTGAAAAAAAAAATATTACAGTTTTTGCAAATATTACAGCATCCTTAAATAACCCTACCTGTTTGCTTTCTTGCAGGTGGTTGAGTTTGATCCGCCACAGGACCTGATACAGAGGCCGAACTCTTTATTTGCATCACTTCTAGCAGCAGCTAATCAAGTGAACTCCTGAAGCACTCACATACTCCTCTAGTCCTTCACACTGTTGCTAGAGTCTGCAGCAGAGCATACTAACTGGAGGGGCCATTGTTTTTCTAAAGGGGACCTCAGTAACTTTTCAACATTAACTAGTAACTTTTCAACATTAATAAGTAAAAACATTACACTTTTTTATTTGAGCTTCACATATTAGTGTAATAATGCTCTTGTAAAACTTCAGAGGGCTCTTCACATTTTTGTGCATTATATGTCTTCTTTATGTTTTGTATCTTAAAAGAGACTGGACTCTATTTACTTGTAGCACAACACTTACAGGCTAAGCTTTAAATGTTCACGGATTTTTTTCAAATGTATATATTTAAAATATTTATTTGATTTTTATATGTGTGTAACAGATATTAAAGGACTACTCGTGCACAAATAAAGCATTGATTCTCTCTTGTAAACTTGTATTTCACTTTATGGCATAAGATGTTATATAGTAGTACATTTCATTTACTATGCTTGGAGAATGTTCTAGTTTAGTGTGTGTGTTTGTGCTTCTCATCTTGGACACTGGGTGTCTCTCTCCTCCTCCAGTACCAGAGCTTATTGGGCCATGGTTGCATCAGTGGAGACACTAACTGATGAAATGTGTTGAAATTTCAGCATCAGCGTGCATCTCAGACTGATGAGGGATTGAGGGAATTATTTTAACTCAGTGAAGAGACAGCGTGAAAGACATTAATCAGATATCAGTGACTTTTTTTGCTTGTGTCCAATATTCTTCAGCACAACTTCTGCAGTGAAGCTCATGCGCCCATATGACGCATCATTTAAACAACTTTCTTTCAGAGACTTTTGTATTTTAAGTTATATTTTTTATATTTTGAACAATTTTGAGCAATGCACCATCAACACATATTTAGGCCAATCCCTTTCAACGCACACACACTTAGTCTTGTGAGTACACCAAGTTTCCACTGGCACTTATTGTTTGTTTTATTGTAATGCCATCCTGTTCTGTCAGTCTGTCATCAGGTGAGAGGTGGAACCAACCCCCTTGACTTCCTGTGAAAGACTTTCCCGTCATTGGCAGATTGTGTTTAACTACAGCGTTAGTCATGATTTTCACTTTAAGCGCAGATTTACTCAACACTAACAAACTGTGCTGTAAGAACATGGGAACATGCACACCAGTACAAAGTGTCATTGACTGCCAGTACCTCTGTATGTATCGCATGAGTCACCAAATCGAATATTCCTTGACGAGATACCAAAGTTTCACTTCCTTTTAACCGAAAATCCAACTGTTCAGTCTTCAACCTTTAAACATTCAATTAAGACTTAAGTGATTACTACTTCATGGAATAAATGAAGGTACCTCTTTGTAATGGTGTAACAAATGTCTTTGTATTAACTTTGTCTTGTACCCACTAGGGTGCAGTGTTGTCTGAGAAAGTTAAGAACTTTAGAGCAAATATTAAACAAGTATCTTGGCATGGAAAGACATCCAGTGGTCCCAAGAAAGTTTCTGGACACTTAAGCTACACTTACAAATGTACCCATGCCAATGCGTTAGGTGTTAAAACATCAAATTAAGCAACACTCTTTTTGAATAAATCATATTTTCATGCAAATCATTAATGTTTACACGATAAAATGGTTGCTATACTGTAAAAAAAAAACGCATTTGGACACCATGTTTACAAACTTAGAGCAAATGTCTGTAGTTAATAGTTTGCAGATATGGTTTGGTTTGATATTTTAATTGCGACTCAGTGTCCCAATACTTTTAGGTACATACTGTATCTACAAATCAGCAACTCAACCTTAATCTGCATCGGTGAGGTGGTTAATTGGTGTTAAGGATCCAAAAAATGGTCGAAATTGGATCACCAGCCTGAATGGCAATGGTGTAAAGATCTGCAGTTGTTTTACAAACCTTCGTTGAACTAAAAGTGATTTCGGTTTTATCAAGGCCTGTTTCTCTCTCTCTTTCTCATCCGGTTGGTAGTTTGCAAGAACAATAAATCATTGACAAATGTGAACTCTATTCTTAGCCTTGTATTACAGTTGGCCCTAACTAGTTCTTTCCTAACACTATTGGACAAAGCTGAATGCATTGTTTCTGATCAGTGAAAGGGATCTTTGATCAGGCCAAGGCTTAATTGAAGATGATAAAGACAGTAAGCAGGCATGCTCAGTGAGGCCAGATGTGCCTGTAATAGTCCCCAAAGCTTTGCACACGAACAACGATCGCAATATAATTGTATTTTCCCTTTTGGAGAGTTTGGCCCAGGGATGTTAGTAGAGGAAGTCTTCAATCACTCAGCAGCGAAGCTGTTCCTCAATACAAGAAAAAAAGGAGAATTATTACACCTCTCAGTCTGTTTGTGAAGTCCTGCTGTGATCTGTCAGCTTTGGATTGGTGGAACGTATTTTTTTTCCCCGCTTTTAAAATAATATTAGCAAGAAATCATACTACTCATCATCATTGCCATAATCATAGTCATTTGTTCAACATGTAATGTTTTGGGTTCTGTTGAACTCTGGCATCAAGTGTATTTGAAATCAGAGAATTAAGAGTGATAACTGTAAGTCATTTCAGGCAGGGCCGTGAAACCTGTTGAACAGCTGACTCATTTATGTTAGCCTGTTGCACAACATATGCGTGTAATATTGTTTTGTTACTAGACCGATTGTTTTGTAAATTGAAATGGATAATTTTTTTCTTAGTGGAAGTTTTAAGACAATATAGCTACAGTTCTAAAACTGTCAACAGAAATCATTATTTCATGGCCAAAGATTACTGTTTTAATAATAAAGTTTAATTATTTATTATTTAGGCAGGATAATGTATAGTTCTTGTCGTAAATGATAAATTATTTTACTCAGAACTCGTTTTACAATAAATACCCATTTAATAATAAAACCAAAAAACATGATCAAAACCACAATTTAACCATGGTTAATTAGTAAAAGTGTAGTAACCATGATTTTTTTTTACGGCTTAACTATAGTTGGTGTAGCAAAACCATGTTAATTTGTGGAAGTTAGTTTTACTGGTTAGAAAATCTGTTCACTTAATGTTCAGTTGATTCAAAGTAGGGATGTCAACGATTAATCGATGATACAACACAAAGTTCTTTTGTATTTAAATGTAGTAATAAGTCATGTTTTAGTATCATGTTTGTAGGCACTTGACTTTGTTAGGGCTGCTGTCAACGCAAACAGCACGATTCATTCCCAGAACATGTTCATTCCTTCCTACAACATATTAATTTGTAAATTGTGGCAACTGACCATGTTTTATTAACTTTTCCCAAGAAAATTCACGATTTAACTTAAATTTAAGTGATAGTAACGAATGATTAATTTTAATTCCCCCGCGTTTACCACATATGTGAAAACAATCATTCAAAATGAACAACAATAAAATGAATAAATAATCAATAAAACAATAAAAAAAAAAAAAAAAACAACTTACGAATCTAGAGAGTGAGACAGAGAAGATTTGGAAAATAAACAAATATGGTGGTTTTAGAAGCGTTCACTGAGTCAGCTCAGGGCGCCATACTTTCGTTTGAAATCCTTATATTGTAAATCCCGATCATGTAAATTGCAAATATTGCTATGGTGTGCTATGGTGTTTTTAAAACAAAGAGTGTCACGAAACCCTTTAAAGAGGTGCATTCAGCGGTGTCCGTGGCGAAATCTCAAACAGCACAAACTAATGATCCTGCACGTAACTACAGCGCTTTCATCAAATGGTCATAATCACATCTATTTTAATATCCTGCTACTAGCCTTTTATCTAGACTAAAAAACTGTTTTATTCGGGTGAGAAAGCTGGCATTTGGAGGGCATGCTGTTGACAATAGGCCTATCTATGCGTGCAACAGAGGCTCAGATGCATTTTGCTGTATTAAGGTTACAGATTAATCGATTAACTGACTGTTAATTTAAACGATGGTCGATTGTGGAAATGACAAAATTGACATCCCTAACTCAAAGTAAATAATAGTAAACAACATCTATGTGTTTGTTTCCAAAACAAACCAACCAAAAAACATACACATGAAGTCCTTGCATCAAACATAATATTTTCAGATTTTTTGTCTGAAAAATTGCTTATTTCACCAAGATAGGAACCAAACAAAGTTTGTCAGTTAATCAGATCATAATCCACCATATATACGTATTTATACTGCTTGCTTTTTTTTGCAAAGTAAAACAACATTACCATGCTTCCAGGACTGTGATCTGAGAACAAGCTCTCTGTGTCTTCACTCCCTTCCACAAACTCTAAACCCCACTGATAAGAGAACCCTCTGGAAAACATTTCCAAATGAAAACAAAACATTGAATTAATCCTAGTACTCCGAACATACCTGTGCATTCTGTTTCTAATAACAATAGTAGCATTTTAAACAAAAATAAACCTGACCTTAAATAGTAACACTTAATCACATTGGCTAATCACATGAATCCTCAGTTCAACTTTACTGAACACCCTCACTGAAAATCAGTCACCCTTCAACATCTGGATACTAGGTAATAATCAGGGTTGCTGTTATTGCTTCATTGCTTCTAACAACTAAAGGCAATTGCACATTTGCATCTGAAAAATAAATACGACCTCAAGTTGTGTCAATCACATTTACACACTGCCTCTGAAACTTTTGGCCATCATAAAAAAATAATAAGTAAATAAACCAGGTTTATTTTTTGAAAAACATATACAAAAATGTAGGAGTTCGAGGTTACAATCAGACACATGCAAGCATATGCTCAAACACACATCCGATTCCAGGATTATTGATTCAAGACTCTTCAAAGAATAGGAAAACACTGACAAATATCACAAATCAAGCATTTTGTTTAACTCTTCTTTAGCATTTGCTTGTTCTTATATTTTGCCAGTATGTACGTTTGTGCTTTCTTTTTCTTTTGTCCTACATGTTTTTCCCTTCTCCGCACATAAACAGCCTCAGACTGTCTCCTTTCATAATTAGCCCTGTCGCTCTTACTCTTCACTCTTACCTCTCTCTCTCTCTCTCACACACACAGGCACATTAATATGCACACAGCAACAGCCTAAAAGGCCCATCACTCCCATCTCTATCAACTGGTTGTGGTGGTGATAATGACGCATGGTTTCACAGAAGAAAAGTCCCACATTGTGATTTACAGAAGATGCTCAAAGCCATAAATCACAAGTCCTGGTTTACATTACCTTTCAGCCAGCTGAATATGCACAGAGCTATACTGGGTGTGGTATGTGTGGGATATATTGAGGTGGATTCGGAGTATGAAATCAAATCCAGTGTCATGACTCTGCAGCAGCAGAATGTACTTGCGGTAACACGGCATTTCCTGTCTCACCCTTTTACAAGGACATAACTTCCAATCTGAGTCAGCTAAATCAGGTTGTTTACCTGCTACACCAGGGACATTTTTTTTTACCATTGACACTCGATATCAGAGTTATTTTCACTGATTTTTGACAGGTTTCAGAGCCGTGACCAAACGAAATAGCATTAAGAAGTCATGCCACCACATTCGGCTTTGTATGAGCGACACCTGTTAATCCTCAGGAATGTTTCCACGAACACCTAAAAACTCGCTCTCTCTGGATAAGATATGGTAGTCAGTGAGCTGTAAAACTAGACCATTGAACCTAGCAGGGACTGAGATTGCTCTGTGGACTTTAAACACAAAGGACATTCTTTTACCCTCGCCCTTATCTGTTTTTTCCCCTGCTGTTTGTTCCTAAGTCTTGAACTCAAAGTTTGATGGTGATAATATATCACCAGCTATTACGCTGAGTATGTGTCTGATAAAGCTAATCCACTGATATTCTTCTACACTCGAACAGACTGGCCTTCCAGGATTGAGCTGGATCTTCAGTATTCAAATGGCAGAAGTACAAAAGCGTCAGCATGTTTTTGCAGCACTGCTATTTGAAAGCGCAACACAGCTGGCAGTGAGGACGAGCACCTGAAGTTAATGGCGTCACCGCTGCCATAAATCCAGCTTAGCATCTCTACTTCCCCTGTGTATGGACAAGATGCATCCCAGGTTCCCTTAATGGATTAGTTCACCCCACAAATGAAAAGTCTGTGATTATTTAAACATCATCCAAATTCATCATATGCCAGAACACGCAGGTGAAATATTGGTCACCGTTTTTTCAATATTACAACGGGACTGGAGCTTTCTAGCTACAAAGAGGATGCAATACAGTACGCCATAAAAATCTTTATGATGCTTTAAGGTCATCAATACAATAGCACACTGAGATAAAGAGGCATATCCAAATCTTATCTTGACTTAATTAAATTGAACAACTTTGTCCATTTTTCTTAACTTTGACTCAACTGAGAAAGTCTAATGCTTACTGAAAGTAATTATAGGTCATTACACATGAAGATTTGGTGCATTGTCTAACTGCTAACCTCACAAGTTGCTTTTATGTGAAAAACTGTGGCCTGTCATTTAATAACTAGGCCACAAAGCAGCAAAGTTTCGGACGTAGCATTTCTATTCACGGGGTCTGATGAGACCCGTTCACCCATCTAAGCCTTTTACATTGCAACATTTGATGACATATTGGCCCCATTAACAGTGTGAAGTGATTGACTACAATGCAATAACCTTTTCCCTACTGAAACCCTCCATATGAACAGATAAGCTGTGTAAATCACCTCTGAGTGAATGCAGATGTATACTCATCTCTGGCTCTCAGGCAACCTTTCTGTAAGGTGAAGAGCCTACAAGTGTGGACCTATACCTGCATTATATTACGCAAAAACACTAAATTATTCTATAGTTTGACAGATTAATAACTCTAAATAAATAAATAAAATCATGGAGTGTGGCGTACAAACCAAATTATGTGCTAATTATAACATATACTGCACATGGTGCTGGTGAACGCACTCATTTGTAACTAGAAAAAAAGTATGTACACGGAAGCCTAAAGCGGTACATATAAAAATAACATTTAATTTCAATAGGCAGTAACTTCAATTAAATACACTGGTCTTACAAATATGGCAATGGGATTTTTAAAATATATTTTACTGCATTTCGGAATCGGCCCCCTGGTACTGCTACACAGCACTTTTACGCAACATGCTGCACAAGCGAAAAAGCAGTTGTTTTGTGTGTGTGTGTGTGTGTGTTACTGATATAAAAATGATAATTAAACTTGAGTACTACTTGTGCACAATGGATATTTCTTAAAATGATGAAGATCGTTTGATCATTGAGTAATATTGGTCTTTAAAAGCAATCTATTTAAAGTGTACCTGAAGTATACCTGCAATAAATCCAGTTTAGCACAATCAAATATACTTCAGTATAACCTTGGTTGGACTTTAACACTACCAGGGGTGGACTGGCCATCTGGAAGACCGGGCATTTTCCATTTATTTTTTTTGTCAAGGTTCAGCCCATCATACAGGGACAATGGCCTATCACAAAGCAGTGATAAGGGATCTTGCTTCACCTATTTACATATCGCTTTACCACTCTTCCACCTTCCTCTCCGTCCCTCAAAATGGACAGACCGAAGTGTATGGGTGGTGCTGAAATGTGCCTCATCGTCGGCAATTCCGAAATGTACACAGCAGTGTTATCAAGAACAGGCTTGCTCTGCTTTGAGTGATCAACCAAAGAGACAAGCAGGAGAAAGATGTTTAATCGGTAAGAAGCTTGTATGAAGGGGAAACAGAGGAACCTGTTCTAATGCGTGTGCGCATCATGAGTGTAGAATACGCAGAACACTTTTTAAAGCAGCGTAAAAGTCAAACATGTTCCATGGACCAATGCAAAAAAATCTAGATTGAAATATGACCTCACGTTTTATTTTTATCCAGCGAGATGGAATATTCTGACACCATTTTTTTATTTAATTTTGTGAGTTTGTATTATATTCAAATATTTAACTTTCAATATTGAAGATACCAGTACCGTATCACTGTGATTGCATTCTTTGTGGAGGTGTTTGCTGTCCCTTGGTGTGAAGATTACTGGGAAAATTTTAAATTATAGTAGCCTATATGTACACAGTTGCATACTTATTTTTATTCATTGGAAATTATTTAGCTTCTTTTCTTAATAAACCTTTTAACCTTTTACCTTTTTGGTTGTGTCATTTGGAAATATCAGTTCACATTTCAAAACATTTTTGAATGTCAAAATTCTTGTCATTAATTGTAATGCAGTGAGATTATTGTCTGCACAAGGAGTCTGACAACAGCCAGTGCTCCACAAAGAGATCTGATCTGATCGTCATCCAGTCTGTCTGGAGTCACATGAAGTAACAGAACAAACTGAGACTAAATCCAAAAGAACTGCGGCAACTTCTCCAAAATGCTTCAAAAAACCTACCTGTAAAGCTCCCCGAAAACAATGTGCGTCCGTACCTCGGAACAGAAGCTGTTTTGCCAAAAGCTGTAATACCAAATCTTTATTTGATTTAGTTAATAGAAGTTGATTGATAAATTAAATCTATTTATGGCATTACTTTTGAAAGCATCCTCATTTTACAGACTTTTTTACAAAAGTGTCTAAAACTTTGAACAGTACTGTGGCTTTGCAGGTAGGTTTTTTATGTACAAAAATAACCGACTTAAAACCATTTTTGTTGGTGAAAATACTAGTGGCCTAAGACCTTTGCACTGTACTGTATACACAGCTCCCCATGTTGACAGAAAAACACAGAATTGTTGACATTTTTGGAAATGTATTAAAAAAGAAAAACTGAAATATCACATGGTCCTAAGTATTCATTGCTGTGACACTCATACATTTAACTGTCCATGTCTCTGATCATCCTTGAGATGCCAGGCGCTGGTCATCACCTGTCCAAAACAGTCCCAACAGTAAAGCATGGTGGTGGCAGTATGCTGTGGGGGTGTTTTTCAGCTGCAGGGACAGGACGACTTGTTGCAATCGAGGGAAAGATGAATGCGGCCAAGTACAGGGATATCCTAGACCAAAACCGTCTCCAGAGTGCTCAGGACCTCAGACTGGGCCGAAGATGTATCTTCCAACAAGACAATGACCCAAAGCACACAGCTAAAATAATGAAGGAGTGGCTTCACAACAACTCTGTGACTGTTCTTGAACGGCCCAG
>JAUMHP010000052.1:13240586-13274430 GCA_032361065.1 Enteromius trimaculatus | reverse complement strand
TAATCAAACACACCTGAAGCAACTAATTACTGTACATTTTTTTGGATCGCTTGAAAATTAAAGGCATGTGTGTTTGATTAGCGTTGGAGCTAAACTTTGCAGGACAGTCGATCGCCAGGAGCAGGGTTGGGCACCTCTGCACTACAGTATGTGTGATTATAAGTTTTAAGATCATGATTATTTATAACACACAATGAACACCATATTAAATCTACTTCATTTATAATGGACTATATCATATCTTAACATTGTCTATTTAAGATTTGCACAGTACCTTATAACATCTTGTGAGTGGTTAGGTGCTGGGTGTTATTTGAGTGTTTTCTGTGAGGCAAGCTGAGTGATCAAACTAACTTTCAACTGAAAAAAAAACTATGTTTATTAGAGTATTAGTAGACTGAGGTAGGGTAGGTAGAATGTTCACATACTTGTCCTATACTCAGTATGTCTGATGAAACATCAAAATAAAATGTTAACATGTATTTAGCAGACACACTTCTAATACTCTAATCCAAGCTCACTGATGTAGTTGCAGGGTTACTTATCAACAGCTGTCTAAAGGGTACCATTAAAATTTTCAAACTGATATGAAAGAAAAATGCAATTAAAAAGCAAATTTAATCTTATGGCTGTTTAAGACCAAGCATGGTTATTATTATTTATTATAAGTGGTATTTGTCCACTTTTAAGTAAAGCAACATAAGTATAATAGCAATATATAAGACTTATAATGCATTTTAACTAAGAGAAATTCATTGTAACTTAAGTGGGCGAATCATGCTTAATGTGTGTTTTAAGTAAAAATTATAACACATTAAAACTATTCTTATAAATATTCATGATACAACATATTGCAAAGTTATTTACAATGCATTATGCATTCATTACAAAAATACCTCAATAATGTATGATAATGCAGGCTTAATATATGTGTTACCCAGCAGGGTATAAAAGAACATCATACCAACAATCAAACACGGTGGTAGTATTGTGATGGTCTGGGGCTGCAGTGCCATATTTGATGGAACTGAATTCTGTGCTCTACCAGGAAATTCTGAAGAAGAATGTCCAGCCATCAGTTTGTGACCTCAAGGCAAACACACCTGGACTATGCAGCAGGGCAATGATCTGAAACACACCAGCAAATACACTTTTTCAAATAGTGCCAGGCAGTTTTGGACAACTTTTTCAATTTAAAAATTGATTTTGTATTTATTTATATTTTTATGTAACATTAATTTGATAATTATTTCTGATTTTTATCTGAACCATTTAACTGTGACAAAAAAAGCCAAAAAAAACAAAAAAACAAACTAATGGCACAGTTCACCCTAATTTACTCTCCCTCATGTAGTTCCAAATGTTGTTCCAAAGTGCATAAGAAATTAATACAGGATTGGAACAACATTTGAGCATCCTAAGTAAATGCTCTCCCTTTCCTTCTATTATTTCATTATTATTTTATATCTCATACCTCCATCCCGGTTGTTCCCCATACCCCTGTCTTCTTCAGTTCCCCAGGTCCCAACAGTCCTGATTCAGTATTTCTAACAACTTTTTTTATTTGGTGACTATGACATTACATTTAATAATGCAAATCCTCCGAAGACTGTCCTGATAATTTGTGAACTCTGTCAGACACACAAATCCTGATTACCCAATCAGCTCTCACAATGGGCCTGTTGGGGGCATGGGGTGGGGGTGCAGGATGAGGTCGTCCAGTTGGCTTAGAGATTTCCTCAAGTAAGTTGAGTATAATAGTGTGACATCAGGGTGGACTCTAAAGGGGCAGTAGAGTCCAAGAATACAACACTTTTTGTTTCTTCTTTTGGCCGTGTTATTTGTTGGTGATGAAAGAGCAAAAAAAGCCAGCATCCTGTAATCAAATATTCCGATTCATTCATTTTTTTTGTCCACTGCATATATCACTGTCTGAATCTTTTTAATCATTTCCTCAAGTTCCATGTTTATAAAAGAGCTGGACCTCACCGCAAATGCTATTAATTTTTTGTGACATTCTGGATACTTTAATGTAATCATATTGATTTCCAAAACCAAGGAGTACACAAAAACAAAAATCAAAATACTTTTTTATTATTAGTTAGTTCACCCAAAAATGAAAATTCTGTCATTAAATACTCACCCTCATATCTTTCCAAACCCATTCATCTTCGATACACAAATCAAGATATTTTTGATGATATCAGAGAGCCATCTGTCCCTCCATAGACTGCAACTGAAGTGATCATAGGTCCAGAAACGTAGCAAACACACCGGTAAAAAAGACCATGTGATATCAGTGGATCAAATTCAGTTTTGCGATGATATTATACTTTTTTTGTGCAAAGAAAAGAAAAAATAACATTATATACTCAACCATTCTTCTCCTGTGATTTACATTTTCCGCCATTTTAAAGAACATTACTGCGTAAGCGTACACTTTCCTCTAGACGAAAACAGCTGCAGATTACGCACATCCGCATGCTTTCAACGGGATGTAAACTAGGCTGATTATATCAAATATGTTAAAGCTTGCTTACACGGTGTGTTAAGATACTCTCTAAAATGGCGGAAGACGTAAGTCATGGGACAAGACAATTTTTTTTTTACTTTATGCAAAAAAAAATATTCGTACCATTGCAAAAGTGAGGTTGATCCACTGATGGCACATGTACTGTTCAATCAGTGTTTTTAGTTAGTTAGTTTAGTAGTTGTGTTGCTGTCTATGGAGGAACAGATGGCTCTCTGATATCATCAAAAATAATTTGTGTTCTGAACATGAACAAAGGAACGACATAAGGGTGAGTAATTAATGACAGAATTTTCGTTTTTGGGTGAACTAACCCTTTAAGGTGTCTTATTTATAAAACTACATAAATTAGCTATCCTGGAAAAATTATATTCTATAAGAACAGCTATATTATTTTTATTGATTCTATTCTATTGATTTAATATCTAATATCTATATTAATGTTAAAATCATATTTAATCATATTTAATAAATGTATAAAGAATTTAGCCTTTCTAAAACTGAATAGAATTTAATTTTAAAATCAAAAGCATAGATGTATATTTCCTCGCTGCAAACCACAAGGTTTCAGGTTCAAGCCCAATTAGGGTGACAAAAGAAACTGTAATCACTGATAAAAACACCCCATATTGCTCTTGGGAAGCTGTTTAAGTGTCCTGCACCTCTCTTGAGATTGAGAAGAAGTAAAAATACGTTGTGGCTGTGCAGCTGACAGGCTTCTGAAAACAAAGTTTATGATGTAACTGAAATCTCACAGTAGTCATCTGAACAGTTAAGTCATTACTTTGGTGAATCCAGGCCGGCATGAAATCAGGTCTTTATAATGCATAATACACAGGGTTCTCCTTTTTCCCCCCTGCTTAACTCAGTCCAAACACACCGAAAAATCATTGAGGTCAGTGTACAGTATGTTTATAATAGTGATATGTAGCCGATCAGAATAAAGCTTTTCTGCTTAACGTGGTGTGTGTTCATTTGTGTGCCAGGATTATGCTCATCTGTTGAACATCGTGAGTGTGTATTCAGCATGTTTACATGAGTGCATGTGTATCTGCATGATTAAACTGAAATAAGCTTGTCCACTGATGTGATGTGTGCGCTCAGTGTGTGTTTGTTCCGCTTAATTATTCCCTGAGACCTCAGAAAGAGTTTCTTATCTCGTCTGAGCAGACAGCTTGACAGTAGTGAATTTGTTTGGTGGCTTTCTAAGTGTGTGTATGTGTGTGTGTGAGAACTATGAGTCAAGAGAGGAACAGATAATGCACATGCACTCCATGGCCTGGACACTTCCAGCAGCTGGATGTTTTACCAGGCCTGTGACAAATCTGAAGTTCTGCTGTGATAAGACACTGTGATGTGTGGGCAAAAAAAAATTATATTAATAATTAACTGTATTTAGGTAAAAAATGTTTCTACTTTAAGTCTCTGGATCATATATAATTCACTAGCAGAGTATAATGTTTTATGTAACATAAAAAAATTATGTTGCTAAATACAGTGTTAATATATTAAGGAATAATAGAAATGTATAACCAGAAGATATTACAGAAAGTATCTTTATATAGGGATTCATGGAATTACCAGGCCAATATGCACTTAATAAAAACAATGGTGAGCTTAAGCAATAGTGAAAACAACATATGAATATTAAATCAGACTGACGAAAAAAAATATAACAGTGATAGAGATGCTAATCTAAAATGTTTACTGGTTTATCATATCTGCCAGTAGATCAACCTTAACGCTTGTATGGTGTTCGTATTTTTGTTACTAAGCCAGTGTTCGTGGGTCTGGTGGACCCGCTGCATTTTTGTGTCTTTAATTCAACACAATTAAACAAAATATGTTAAAATACTCAACAGACGTTTACTTCATCCCAATTACAAGCAATAATAGCAGCATGTATAGTTGATATTTGCCCTTTTCTTTTGTTAGATCACACTTATGAATTAAAGTGCTACAACCTTGTGCGGGAATGGCAGGGGCAGAAGCACAAGCCATAGATGGCTTATCTATGCCAGGGCGAGCCGTGCCCTTTAGGTGTCAGAGCCCACTCCAAAAGCAGAGTGCTGCCTCATCCTATGCGCTCACTAACAGTGCCCCTCTAACAGGTATTTGTAGGGCTGCAGGCTGGGCAACACCCAACACCTTCGGCAGGTTCTACGACCTCCGTGTAGAGGCTGTGTCCTCCCTTGTCTTCAGTTAGAAGAAAAAGCAGGTGAGCGGGAGACCGGCTGGTGTCGGCTTGCTGCACCATTCCCACGGGATCCATATGCTTTTCTCAGTTGTTCCTCTAACAAGGCCCTGCAGTCAGACCTAGAAGCGGAGTACCTCCTGACTGTGCTCATATTGGGTCTCCTTCGCCCAGTAGGTTGTGGCTACAAATCTCAATATTCCACAGTCAGCCAAAAGACTGTGTTTCTCTTCAATTATATTCATAATCTTATCAATATATTTATTATTTTCAAAAAATTCCACATGTAGAAACGGTAAGGTAGGAACATGTGCACCGCATCCCCAACCAACTGCTTCAGTAACAACTGGCAGCCCTGTGGGGGCCCCTACTTCCCCCCGGGGTGTTGGAAAGGTTACATGCAGACTCCTCTGCTGGCACATTCCCTGAAGGCGGGAATGGAGGCGTTACACCTCCTTGCCACGACCCTTGATTTGCGCTGACGCCGGCTCGGCTCCTCAGCGAAAACCTGCAGGTGCAAAAATGTTGATAACAAAAGATCCATAATAAACTTTTCAGGGTGGCCATTTAAACCTCATATAATAGCTTGTTTCTTGAATATGTGTTTTTTGTTATTGTTTAGTAGCTTAGGCTTCAGGCTAATGATGCAAACCTCTGAGGTATGAGAAAAGACTAAACTGGAATTACAGGGAGAGCGATGTCACTGCTGCAGGACAATTATGTTCAGTTTACTCCAGGGATCTACACATATTTATATTGATCAAAATGATGTGTTAACCAGAGAAGTTAAATGTCTGTGATGTTATTAAGAAAAAACATGACCAAAAATCAATCAACCAAGCAATCAATCAATAAATAAATAAAAACCAAGGCTGAGACTAATACTAATTTTTGTGTCCATCTGGTAAGCAGTCACTCATTATTATGACATGTCATTCATTCAAATAGCAAACAAAGTACGGATTTAGCTTAAACAAAAACAAACACATTGATAGCATGACAAAAGCTCTTTTCTGTGGGTGTTTATGTGTCTAAACAAAACAATATGCTGAAAAATATCAAAATCTGGTCTGGAAAATACAAAGAAAACCACGTCTATACAAGCTTTCGAAACTGTCTGTTTTTTCTCAGGTCATGATATAAAGATGTAAACCAAAATCTTGAAATCTACAATGAAATCTACAGTTATTAAGCATTATTGGTAGAAGATGCATGAAACAGTACCAGTGGATAAACAAGCAAACAATGCACCTGCATTATTTTAACACAACCCTAATAAAAACAAATGATTAATTTGGCATTAAGCAAACCACAAAGTGTAAGCCATTAGCTTTAAATTTGTAGATTAAAAGTACTTAAATACAGCACTTTTCTTGTTTTTCCTATGTGCATGAAACCTAAAAAAACCCAAAATTTCCAACACTGCTGGAAGGCCAAATAAGAAGCAGGATCCTCGGCCCACATGCTTAGCTGCTGCTCCACACCACACACCACAGCAAGACAATGTCACTTGGTGATAATTTTTTCTGACATTTGGCGGCTGATTGCGGCCTGCTGGAATTTAAATATAAATGACATTATTTGATTTGTGGCTAGATGTGAAGTGACGTAATGCCGTTGACATGCCTTGTTCTCTGCCTGGGGAAGTGTGTAATAACAAACTGAGAGAGACAACTGCCATAAAGGCATGTTTTTTTATTTTCAAAGCATTCCTATTTTACTGGAGAATAATGTACGGTAATAAAACTTTTAAAATGTAAAAAAGCATTTCATGCACAGTTCAAGAAACTGTTTATCCAGCAGTTCAATGACCCGAAGACGTTCTTCGAACACGTTGAGATTATGGTTCCTTCTATAGCCATCAAATCAACTTTTTTTAATGTCCGAAACACACAGACAGACAACGTCCCATCTTTCCAGACATGGCTGCTTTGTCTCACAGCTGTTATCTTTATCAATTACAGACCCTTGAATCCTCAACCTCTCACTCCCATTCTCGCTCTTTATTTCTGTCTGTTTGGCTGCACATCTGCACAGATTTCAATAAGGTCACACATTATTCTCGGCCTCTTTCTCTTGCCCTCATTTGGTCAGTTCAGTCTGGCAAAACCCACTCCTCTTATTTCCTCACAGGCTGTGTCAGATCTCTTCCAGCTGCAGCTTGTGTTCATGTTTTTGCGTGTCAGCTGGGTGTCATTATGCTGCTGATCACATCACCTCTATGTGGAATCAAACTCAGGGGGATGAACTATAAACAGTATCCGTGACAACTAAAACTGCCTTCAACACAAATGACCTTTTATAGGATACAAGGCGAATATCATCTGCTGGAGACAAGTTTATTTTCTTTTAGCTACAACGACCACTATATGTATAAATAAAGGGCCACATGACCCAAATGTGGAGTTTACACACGGGGAATACACAAAAAGAAAAATTTAGGACCTAATGCTTATCAAAAAGAAAAAAAGGCTAAGAAAAGAAAAGAGAGAAGGCTGTGCAAAACGTAGCATATCAAATCCCAAAATGATTGAAAGCACAAAATTTCGCAGAAAAAAAAACTTGGATTTTATATATAAGTTTTGTTCTATTTCAAACTTGCATTTGGCATTAATTGTTTACAACCTTCTCCTCTATCCAGTGTTGCCAAGAATTGAGCTACTTTAACACTCTTTTTGTGGGGACTTTTACCTGTCGGCAAGTTGAAGCAGCCCCAAGGACGTGATATTGGTCTCTGGAATGAGACACAAAAAATGCATTTTACCGCACCGGAACATGATTTTTATAAGGAATCCTCCCTGAAAAACGATTGGGTGGGCTTTTGAGTAGCAATTGGGCAGGTTTTGCTGTGAAAACCTGGAAATCCTGCCACTGTCACTATTCCAGGACATTTTAGAACACAGTTAGAAAAATACCTTTTTAATAAAAAAAGTCATCCTAGTGAGAATTTGTGACATAAAATTATAAATAAAATTATTTTTCTGTTGCTGTCAAATCATTAAATCACAAATTGCATCCAAAATAAATCTCTTTGTTAACAATATATATATATATCTGTGTACTGTGTATACTTATTGATGTACAAAGAAACACACGTACAGTAAATATTTACATGTCTATTATATTCTTATAATTTAGGTGTAAATATATTTATTTTATATATGCACAGTACACATGAGGTAAACAAAAACTGATTTTGGATGTGATTAATCACAATTAATCATTTGACAGCACTAATTTCTGTTTTTTTAACAATTATGCTAGATGAGCATTTTGATTAATCAAAATATATCAAATTAAACATTGGAACCCACTAATTCAAATAATATCAGCTCTGTCATTTAATATTCATTAACATCAGTGCAAATCAAATGATAACTCACGTGACTGCTGACTGTCCATCTCAAAACAACCTGTCTTTTTGCTCTATAAATCTCAGGAGGGTGGTGGCCATGTATGATACATTTCATCTCTATATATTTAGACTGGCAGTATTACAACTCAGCCCATGTTTACAGCCTTTTCAAGACTTCCTTATTTGCCATAATGATGCCATGCCAAGTACAGCAGAGTGAGCAATCTGCATCACAAAAGAGGAGCATAAACTTAGAGCTGATCCTTATCACAAAAAAAAAAAATCACACATTTGAATGAACTGATAAGATAAACAATGCGGTCCCTGCCAGTCAAGACTAAAAAGAAAAATGCTTTACCAATGACCTTTGACCCTGAAGTTAATTGAAGTATGACGCGCATGAGAACGGATATTAAAGTTTAGAAGGAAACTCTGTGAAAACAGATTGAGTGTGTGTATTATTGTGGCGTAGCTCTTAAACACGAAGCTCTGAGAATGAAGTTTATTTACAGTTAAACTGACACAGCAAGCACAAAACCTTAAACAACCTCAGCACAACACAGGCAAAGAGGACCATATCAGCAGCTGGCTAATGGAAGCGTGCCAGAGCATAAGTGAATGTGTCCATGCATGTTTTAGAGTATATTTGCAGTGTAAATCACGGGAAAGAGATGTACACATACAGAGTTGAGAGATAACACACAGCACCAGATCAGAGCTCATTATGAGCTAATATAAATCATTAAAACATGCGTGTTTTAATGATTAGAGACAGCAGCTGAACTCCAACTAAAAAGGAAAGTATATTGGTCTCCCTCTCCCATGTTCATTCTCACCCCCCTAACCCACCCAACTTTGTATTGTAATTCTCTCTGACAATCAGCATGAATTGTTTTGCTCTGGCATGTCAATCAAGTCAGCTGTGATTGCTTACAGACACTTGGACGGTTGCCGGGGTTAGCTAGGTTACAGAGCGGCCCGTCCTGTGGACATGCACACACAAAACGGAGGAGAACATGTGAGTATTGATGTGAATTTGGCCCGTGTGGCCGAAGTCCCCCTCCCCCTACATCTCTAGATCCTCACTCTTTCTCTCTTAAGGGGGTTTAGAGCCCTGATTTGGCCAAATACACTTCAAACAGTAAATCTCGCTATCTCTGGAACGTTTAAATCTCCAGAGTACATCTCTAATTATACTCGCATGTGCAAAACCACAGGGTGTGGGAGAACATCATGCATGTTGTGTGTGAGGCCGTGAGCTGGATGCGCACAAATATATCTTATTTTTAATGTGTTCTCTTGTGTGTGTGTGTGTGTGTGTGTGTGTGTGTGTGTGTGTAAGACTAGTGTAGCTGGAGATTTGTTTTTCTTCTGCCACTGGGTTTTTTCAGATCTGGGAGTGGTTCTTTACTGGAAAAACTGCACACGAAATCATGAGATGGTAAGATTATCGATGCTAATATGTGCTTAAATTTGTGTGCATCCATTGGGAGTGTGCATACAGAGTGCAGCCAACACAAACTTTAACTGAGCATTGAAATTGGGGTTAAGGATTAGAAGTCCATTACCCCAAGGTACATGATGCTAACATATCGTAAACCAACACACATACACACAACATTTAACACGGTTTTAAAAAAAGAGAATAGGCTTTGATCTGTCTCAATAAGATTAAATACAGTCAAACAAACAAAGAGAGGTAATAAGTTACAGATACTCTTAGTAAGGTGCTTCACTGGTGTCATGCAAAATCCTGCCCAGGAAATAGAAATTAAAGTCAGAGTAATATGGTATGGTAATATATACTAAATGGCCATATGGATTAGTTTCATGCCATATATGCCTTAGCTTATCAGGCTAATAGATTAATGTCATACTAAACTATCAGGCTAATTGGCTAAATTGCTGGGAGTAAATGTCAAATCTTATTTTTCCCCATTTGTCTTAAATTTTATACTGACACCTACTGGCATGGATGCATGGCCATGTATATTAAATGCTGCCACTTTATTTATTTTCATTCAAATACTATATACATCAATAAAATACACAATTTTGGATGCCTTTGCAGTTAGAGTTTGTGTACTGTTGGTCATGACTCCTTTAAAATGTTTTTACTTTTCCTAACTTTTTCTGGCAACTCCTCTCAGTTCTCTAATGGACCACAAAGGAGGCTTCACATATGATGTCAATACTGGCACTCATTTCTCCTGTCGGTGGGACAAACTTAGAGAACAAGCTTTTGTTTTAATAGATTTTCAGATTGTAGCTTGCTATAAAGCACATTTAGAACAGACACTCATGGATTAAGGCAATATACACACAGGAGAGTATTTTGTGTTCTTCTAAAGGAAAAGTCTTTCATTTCAGTGCACAAACACACAGTCAACTGTCATACTATTTTTTTCAAGAATACACCCATTTATCTTGTCCTTCAAGCTACTGGCTAGAATGTGTTTGCGGCACTAAAGCCTCAGCATCACACACATTGCAAAACTACAATGAACTTAACAGAAATAGGATTTTCTTTCATTTCTTGTACACTCAGAAGAGAGATAGTTTTTTTCTGGCAGGTAATGGCTGTTATAATAATTTGCTTCCAGCTAGAGAGAGTGCCAGAAAAAAGCATGGCTGAATTATTGAATGAAATTGAGGCATTTAAATTCTCCTAATTTGAGATTTCTCAGTCAGGACCACTGCCATGAGAAAACTGGGCCACCGTTATTATAATGTGCTACTATTGCCACACTTGTTTCTGCTACTTTTTTGTTTTCATAATAAACAAGACAATAATATTGCTATTTTTCAAAGAAATGTACAGTCCATCAAACCAACATTTATCCTGGCGCAGCAGTGCAACACAACAACAGAGCAACAGAAGATTAGAACCACAAGATGTTTTTACAGTTTGATCCTACAGAAAAAGATCAACAAAGAGCTTTGATTCTTTAGATTTTTTTGTAAAAGTCCTTCGGTAAATTAAATTCTTTTAGCATAATTTCAGCCTCAATGCATATATAAGCTATTTATACAGTGCCCTCAACTAATATTGGAACCCTTGATAAATCTGAGCAAAGGTGGCTGTGAAAATAAATCTGCATTGTTTTTCCTTTTGATCTTTCATTCAAACAATTCACACAATTCTGACCTATCATCAAGTAAAACAATTGAAAATGAAGAGAAAAACTTGTAAATGAAATAAATGTTTTTCTCCAACACACGTTAGCCACAATTATTGGCACCCAATTATTGCTATGTCCTTTGAACACCTGACTAGACAAAAGAGACCATTCCTTCATCCAGAATCACCTCAGTGCTTCTCTTTAGTTCACCTCACTCAGGGTTCAGGTCAGAGGACTGGGACAGCCATGACAAAAGCTTCATTTTGTGCTCAGTGACTAATTCTTGTTTATTTTGATGTTTATTGTGGATTATCGTCCCAACCATGGCCCATTATAAGATTTCTAACAGTTTTAGATTCGTTATCTGTTGGTATTTGATAGAATCCATGATGTCATGTGTCTAAACAAGACATCCAGGACCTCTAGCAGAAATATAGACCCACAACATCAGAAACACAGCAGTATATTTCATTTTACACATGGAGTACTTTTTATCCCTGTGTTCATCAAACCCATCTTGAGTGTTTGCTGCTAAAAAACTCATTTTTTAGTTTCATCTGATCCTAGAAGCCAGTTCCATTTGTAGTTCCAGTCCTGTCTGACAACTGAACATGCTGGAGATTGTTTTTGGATGAGTGAGGAGATTTTTTCTTAAACCCTCCTGAATAACATGTGATGATGTAGAGACAGTTTGACAGTTTAAAAAAAAAATGTTTTCGTAACCTGAGACTCAACTGTTTTTTGCAATTCTCCAGCTGTGATCCTTGAAGAGTCTTTAGCCGCTCAAACTTTACTCCTCGCCGTGTATTAGGATGATAGAGACACACGTCCTCTTCCAGGCAGCTTCGTAACATTTTTTGTTATGTTCCAATCAGTCACGGCTATATGAAGTATAAAAGACGAAGATGAACACTATTGAATTGAGATGCACGATGCATACTGATGCACGCTGACTCTTACCTTTGTCTCTATTTACCCCACAGAGTACTCGCTGTGACCGCTTGGCCCTGCCACTCCACTCACCTTTGGAAGCACTGCCTCACGGATCACCAGCTCACTGGGAAGAAGGAGAAGAAGAGCACCACAGCACCTGCCATCAGCCACACCGCACCATTATCATCATTGTTTGTTCACTGAAATATTTCATTAACTCCACCCTTCGAGGTCACAAACAGTTTCCTTGTGGTGTTGTCCTTCATTGGTGGCGACTAATATATATATATATATATGGCTGGATAATTTCATGTCCATAATCACCCTGGAGTACTCAAAATTGTGAATATGAATGGGAATAAACTTCAGAGATATTTTACTCATTACATATCCTAGGGGTGCCAATAATTGTGGTATTGTAATAATTGTAATTTGTTTTACTTCAATGATTGGTTAGAATTGTGTGAATTTTTTGAAAGAAAGATCAAAGGATAAACAATGCAGATTTATTTTCACAGCCACCTTTGCTCAGATTTACCAAGGGAGCCAATTACTGGAGGGCACTGTATGTATCCCTCCACTCTGGGCCATTCGATTAGAGCCCTGCAAGGGCCTCAAATTTAGGCCCGGCCCTGGCCTGAGACGCTCAGGCCCAAGCCCAGCCTGTGTCCGACAGCTTGTGACTTCTCTTTAAAGGCGCGTCTATGAGGAGATGGAGAATCTGAAAATTCAGCTTTGCAACACAGACTCAGAAAACACTTCTGAGTGTTCCCCCCCAACACATTGATGATAATTACTTTTGCTGGGGCATTGTGGCAAGATTATTGCATGCATCTGAACACAGAACTCTTCAGCTGTGCTGACAGCAACTCTCTTTCTCTCTTTGCAGTGGGACAATACACAATCGCTTTTAGCTGCGGAGCGCGGTCTCGTGTTGTATTCAACGGTGCCGCATGGCAATCTTTTCATCACTAATTGATGGATGGCTAAAATATAAAAATAAGGAGAAGCCAAAAATAGGCCCGAGAAAATCGCCGACATGTCGCAGACACCCGTGAGATATTTGGCATGCTAAATATCTGGACCTGTCTGCGATTCAGAATCATGACGTGTGAAATGTGTTCTGACTGAATAACATCGGCGATTACCTAAAGCCAATGAGAGAGCCACATCCAGGGAAACGGGAAGTTGGGGGAGGAGTTAAGAAGGTATATCTTCGTCCATAATCTTTTTTTCGTTGCAAATGAGCCCACATGCAATTTGTATGACAAGCTTATTTTGCTTGCAATTATTTTTAATAATAATCCCAGACTCACGTGAGAACTCTTGCACAGGTGATCTTGCGTTGTCTTCTCATGTGTGTTTGACAGTGAGACAAAGTTGTTGGCGATTCTTCCTATTGTAAAGTCAAGCAATGTGAAAGCCCCTACCACCGATCTATCATGCAGTGTGAACACCACAGCGACTGAATCATACCCCAGATAGTTACGCAGTATGAAAACATCTGTGACATGACTACTTTGAAAATCGTGCAGTCTGAACTCGGCTTAAAGAAAGTATTCAGACCCTCTTATATTTTTCACTCTTTGCTATGTTGCAGCCATTTGCTAAATTTAAGTTATTTTCTTTCCTCATTAACGTACACACAGCACCCCATATTGACAGAAAAACACAGAATTGTTGACTTTTTTGCAGATTAAAAAAGAAAAACTGAAATATCACATGGTCCTAAGCATTCAGACCCTTTGCTGTGACACTCATATATTTAACTCAGGTGCTGTCCATTTCTCCTTATCTTCCTTGAGATGGATCTACACCTTCATTTGAGTCCAGCTGTGTTTGATAATACTTATTGGACCTGATTGGGAATGCCACACACCTGTCTATATAAGACCTTACAGCTCACAATGCACCTCTGATCAAATGAGAATCATGGAGGAGCTGCCTGAAGAGCTTAGAGACAGAACTGTGGCAAGGCACAGATCTGGCCAAGGTTACAAAAAAATTCTGCTGCACTTAAGAGCACAGTGGCCTCCATAATCCTTAAATGGAAGACATTTGGGATAACCAGAAATCTTCCTAGAGCTGGCCGTCCGGCCAAACTGAACTATCGGGGGAGAAGAGCCTTGGTGAGAGAGGTAAAGAAGAACCCAAAGATCACTGTGGCTGAGCTCCAGAGGTACAGTCAGGAGATGGGAGAATGTTGTAGGAAGTCAACCATCACTGCAGCCCTCCACCAGTCAGGTCTTTATGAGAGAGTGGCCCGACGGAAGCCTCTCCTCAGTTTAAGACACATGAAAGCCTGCATGGAGTTTGCTAAAAACCACCTGAAGGACACCACGATGGTGAGAAATAAGGACATGCATAAGAAACAAGGAGAAATGACAGAGGATCCCCAAATCCAGGTGTGAAAAACTTGTTGCGTCTTTCAAAAAAAGACTCATGGCTGTATTAGATCAAAAGAGGGTTTTTTAAAGAAACTTCATGATAAAGAAATAGTTCAAACAACAATTAATTTTTTTCCCATCATTCACTTACTCTCATGCCATTACAAATCTATATAATTTTCTTTCTTATTTTCAAAAGGAATTTTGAAGAACGACACAGTTGTTGATCCCCACTGATCCCCTGGCAGAGAAAAAATGATGTCAATGGGAGGACATCAACTGTTTGATTATACCAGCATTCTTCAAAATATCTTTATGTTCAATATAAGAAAGAAACTTTGGAATGACACAAATTGTAAATAATGACAATTTAATTTTTACAATTATAAATTATTGACAATTATAAAATGATACAAAAATTATACAAAGCTTTGATCTTAAAACCTAGCATAGGTTAGGACATTTTTTTCGTTTTCTACTGTTCATTTGGTCTCTTTGTTCATCGTCAATGTTATTACTCCCTTCCGCTTCGTGGGTGACGCAAGCGTAAGTGCATTGTCACAGTAATGCAAAAATCATTGTGAAAAAACGTGACATGAACTTTTTATTAATAATTAATTTGAATAATAATTAATAGAGGCTTTGAGGCAGAGGATTTTGCCTCAATTTTTTGTAATTGAGTTACTTGAGGACTCGCTACAGCCCTACTCTGAACTTTAGAATAAAACCCTGTGTATATACAGTATATTTGCGTTACAGACATTAAAATATATAGAGAGTGAAATGTTTACATTCAAATGAACTAATTCAAATGAAAAACAAATATTCTCAGATTATGTAATGTGTGAAACATGCGATTAGTCAAATAATACTTAAAACGAATGACTACTTGTCAACCAGAAAAATCCTTAGTCGATATCAGCCCTACTATGAATGCTGCACAGTATATAAAGGTTTTAGAGCAATATATACTCCCTGATGTCTGTTTCAGGAAAGGCTCTGTGTATTTTAGCAGAACAATGCAAAGCCCTTACTGCAGCTATTACAACAGCATGGCTTCATAGTAGAAGAGTCCAGGGCCTGCCTACAGTCCAGATCTTTCACTTATAGAGAACATTTCAAAAATCAAAGTCAACAAAGACAAACTCTTCAGCAGCTGGAAAACTATATCAGGCAAGAATGGGACTAAATAAAAAAAAAACCTCCAGAAACATTAGCATTTGAGCTCATTTTGTGCATAGAATTGTACATTTTCTCAGTATAAACATTTGCTATGTTATCTATGTAATTGTGAATAAAATACTGGAACTTTTCATAATTAATTTACAGCTGCATTTTTTTTTAATATAATTTTTCTACAGCTTTAAGATCCTATAGCATATCATCAAGAACTCCTTAATCCTTTTTTTAAATTTGGAAGAGTTTAACTTAATCCACTTAATTAGCAGCCACAAAAGTATGCATGGGGATCTCAAACACAGACTGTCGTGCTTCCACGCAGCCTTACATATAAACACACAAAATAACGACATTTGGGAGAAAAGCTAGTCTTGCCTGGGGGTGCTGAGCAGATGTGAAATGTCATTCCCATGCTTCTTTTCATTTTAGATGTTTTCTTACTCAATCTCTGTGCGCACGGTTGAGACTATGCTTCTTTTTTCTACTGTTGTCAAAACCTGGAGAAAAAGAGAGATGAACAGGAAAAAAGCATGAGAGAAAAGCAAGGGAAAGAGAAAGTAGCTTGCATCAGATTTATCCATCCTTCCCCAGCCATTCTGCTGTGCCTGCACAAATTTTACATTGTTGGCAGTGGAAAAGTAGGAGGAGAGGTCCAGCGGTGTGTGTCTAAGTGTGCATATTCTTCCACACATCAATGAATATGAGCGTCCGTGCATACTGTGTATGTGTGAAAAAGTTTTTTCTTGACAGATGAATATGTATAAGCAAAGGCACTATGTGCACACCTATGCATGACGGCAGCATGCTATAATGTATCCATGTATTTAAAGGCTGTTTATGCTTAATTTTTAATGCCCGGCGGTGATACAGAAGAGCAATAACTCAGCATTTATCCAATCTGTAGAAAATGTGAACACATGCACACATAAACTAGGAAAAGTATGGGAAGAAAACAAAGCAGGGTAGTGAGAATACTAGCCTCACACAGAGATTCACAAGGTCTCCCTCTGTCACACACACACACACAACCTCAGGAAAAATAGAAGACTGCACGGTGTATCTGTATCGCGTGTGATGACATAAAATCTAGAAAAGTGAAAAAGCACAAACATTTTCCTGCTCTCTCTCTCTCTTTCGCCTTATCTGACCTGTCGTAATGAGGCTGAATGTTCTTGGCACACGTGTGGTGCTCAGTCACAGCTGACATCTCCGCGGCTCTGTGTTTTATTGGGAGATTGTATGAATAAGAGATTATTGAAACTAATATCCTTTACTTTATGCTAAATTATGAAAACCATTAGGGGGCTTTGGTTCTTAAAAGACAAACAATAAAGTTTCTCTCTATAGGGCATGTTTTCCAGATGTGCTGCTGCAGGACGTTTCTCGCCAAGTTCTTCGAGGAGGTTTACTTTAAACAAACGTATCTTGGCGTGCTCAGCAAGGAAAAGGAGGGTGATTTTACAAAAGGTTCATTGCTCATTTTTATGTGGAGGTTTTGGATGCTTTCGAACGTCCATCTGTTAGGAAACGTGCATCAAGAAATGAAACATAATGTCAATATTTGCAGTTTGTGGGAAAAATATATTTTATCCTGCTCTACCGAGGAAAATCTGTATTATGATCATAACTATTCTCGTGCTGTCTTTTTTCCATTACAACTAGCATGCGGAAACCACTGTCATTCATTTATGAATACCAAAAGACTTTTTAAACTACTTGCCAGGCCATTATTGTGACATATGGGGTCATTAATGGTTGTCAAAGCAAAACATGTGCTTTTGTACTAACAATGCAAGTAGAATGAAGGAATCCCAGTCTTAATATTAGGACAAAGGAATAGAAATGCTAAAGCGGGTCACCTGAGCAAAGACGAGATGCTTTAAAGTGTTAAGTAGAGTCTGAATGCAGTTATGCGATGTGCTGAAGATCGAAGAGGAATCTGATATCCTTGTTTATCAGGGGAGGATTCTGCCAGAGACACTTGGCAACCAAAACATCATGGCCAGCCAATGACCTTCTCCCACACGGGCTAACAGCCAATAACATCGTCCGACAGGGGCCAACAGCCAATGACCTTTTGTTGACCAGCCTGAACCAGCCAATGAACTTTTGCATTCAGATACTTAATAGCCCACAACCCATCCTACAACTTCCAATTATCTGATACATGGGTGAAGCAGAAGAAATCAGTTGGATTTTACTGCATTTAAACATGAAATAAAGGGGTCATATGATGCGATTTCAAATTTTCCTTTTTTCTTTAGGGTGTTACAAGAAACAAAAAACTTTCTTTATAAAAGTTATGACTTGTACACACACCTCTAAAATGGCTTGTTTAAAAGGCCCCCACTTTGTGATATCAACTTTGTTTGCACAGAGACTATGAGGCGATTCGAACTGTCTGGCGCTTCTGACTCACAAGTTACATTTTCTTATTAAAAGAACCTGCTACTTACTATTCAAATGTGAGTTATGAGCAGAGAATGGTAGTGCTTGTTGTTGATCTTTTCTCCGCTCACGAATGCAGAGATGGTGTTATGTTGCGATGCGATGCAACACGACATGTAAAAAGAGAACTAAGTCAGTAATTATGTCTCCACTGAATGCAACAAATACCTCTTTTGCAATGCATTTTATTCATGTTGCTTGAAAACAATCAAAAATATTCAATGCTGTTTCTGTTCCCGAACTACTGAAAAGATTTTTTTTTTAATAATGGTTGAATCAGCATTTTTACTAAACATACTCAACTATAGAAAAGCTCTGGACTGGTCACAACTGAAACACGTTTAAGCTACGGTATGTGAATTAGAGCGTGAGGTAATGAGACTGATTGATGAATTTGTTGTATAATGATGGGTGAATACTATGAAGCAGTAAACAGGGAGATAACAGTGTCAGTCCAGAGCGTCAGATAAAGTCAAGCCTGTTGGGAGGAAGGAGGATGTGGTGGCTGATATTAATGAGCATATTAAAACAGGAGATGGAGAGAGAAGCAACGGAGTAAACAGTCTCAGCATAGCTGAGATTCCTCGAGTAAACCCACTGAATTCCACTCCTCTACATGAATCAGAAAAGTGCAGCTCCAGCCCTGTTTGTTCTCTGCCTCCCTTTTACACGATCATCTGCTGTTTTTTACTGGGATTAAGAGCTGCACTCATTCATAGCTCAAGAAATCAACACTGTTCAGAGGGGGGAAAATACCATAAAAAGAAACATTGGGCCATAAATTTCTGACTGCTGACTCTGACCTTAAAACACCCACTTCTTTTTTCATTAACCCTTCTAGGAACTGCCATTGTGGTGTGATAGAGTACTTTTAAGCACATGGCACGTGTGTTTCAATGGTTGATGGCTAACTTAAAGTTCATCTATCTCGGTCTGCATGATGGATGCAAACAGTCCATGAGGATGAATAAACATTACTTAATCCTAGCTTTGTTGATCAGAGTGGAGTTAAGCCAAACTCATCATGGTTCGGTTCAGCTCAGTTGGACTGAACTGAGTGCAGCTGAGCAAAATGGTAATGTTGACTTGAGTCTTATTAGTTATACAGAACCGTCTGATTTTTGTATTGAATGATTGATTTGCAATGTTAGGCAAGCTAAGCTACCATCTACTAAAAATTATTAAATTAAGATGACAACTATTGTTTGAAGAAAACTACCCAGTTATAGCCTTACTACGTGGAAATGTGCTTTTGTGGTCAGAAAAATGCCTTTACCTGCAGGTGTTGAAGTAAAAAACCCTCTTAGCTCCTTTCAGCGATATTTCTGTTTTGTTTAGGCCTCCGTTTATGTTTTTACTTCGGCGCCAAACATTGTGAGCTGTTTGAAAAGAATCGATTCTAGAACCTTTGTGACCGATTCCTTGTAAAGAACTGACTCAAAAGAACGATTCGTTTGCGAATCGGACACTGCTAGTTCAGATTCAAACTACACAGAAAAAAGGCGGATATGCGATATATCTGTTGAAAAGGTACCGTGAAGTATAACGAATATTACTAGTCATACCTACCATATTGTTTAATTAAAAAGTACTAAAAAATACCAGAGTTTAAAAACTAGTGAGTATTCCACTTCACAACTGAGATATGAAGAGCTTCACTGCCCTGATGGCTGTTACAGGAGGTAAGAATAGTACTTAATGTGCCATATTCATTAATTCATGACTAAGCATTATCTCATCCTGTATGTAACATATTAGATTTTATTTTTAGCTAATAATGTAGAAAAATGTGGGTGTGGGAGCAGCAGCATAATAATTCAAGTTAAGAAATGTAAATACAAGCATCTGTAGCTTGACATCTGCGTTCTTTGGCCTTGTGGTTGTGTAGTTGGGCCCCTGAAAGCTTGTCTGCTCGACTCTCCACCTTATCAGCATATCCAAACTGGAAACAGTCCAACTGTTAATATACTCACTTTCTATCTTGATGCCTGTCGGATGATGCTGATGTCAGTGGGTTATAGATTAACTTCAGAACGAATGGGCCGTGGCAGGTTATTACAGTAACCTCAGCAATGTAAATGTACCTCACTTTTGAATCAGCGTTTTACTATCTCTTGTCTATAGCCATTTGCCAGCTGGAGTGACACAGTGTCTGTGGCCTTGTCTGCTTATATCAGGTCACTAAATGCATCAGCATCTTGAAAGCCTCTTTATTGCGCTGGCCTTAGAGTAAGCTGTTGGCTTTACAGAGAACTTTAACGTCTAGAAATGCAGTGCAATGGAAAATATGAACTTCCGCCGGAGGTACTGAAAGAAATATAAAGATAACTTGTAAAATGCCTATCACTCTGTTCATCTCATGTAGACAGAAGAGAAATATACTCTAGAGTTTAGAAAAAGAGGTCAAAATGAAAGGAGAAAAAAGTTCATAGAAAACTGAAAAGAGGAATCGAAAGAAGGAGAAAACAGAGGTGTGAGCTGTAGTACTTGGTGTTCTATGTCCTTCCTCTCTACTGGGAAACGGTTTCTGTGTTCCAATACACGTCATATATCTTATCTCACTGAACAGGGTACGTATTCGCATATGCGCACATTCAACAGTCCAGAGTTCAAGTACAGAATGGCACACCCTCTCTCTGCCAGTCAGAACATCTTACCCATCATTCTTCAGTCCTATTTTCTCTTTTTAATTGTTTTGCTATAAATGAGGTTTTGTTTTCCTTCCCCGTGCATAAAAAAGACTGAATTCCTGTAAATTCTTTCATAATTTACATATGTTCCTCCATAGACAGCAATACAACTGAAGTGATCCCAGATCCAGAAACATCGGTTAAACAGTACATGTGACATCAGTGGCTCAACCGCACTTTTTCAATGCTACGAGAATACTTTTTTTGCACAAATAAAACAAAAATACTATAATTTACTCTTGTCCCGCGACTTACGTCTTCCACCATTTTAACGTACCCTATACGCAAGCTTTAATGTTTTTGATGTACTGCCTGGTTTACATCTGGGGAAAAGCACGGGCATTTGTGCGTAATCTGCGGCTGTTTGCGCGTACGCTTACCCAGTAATGTTCTCTAAAATGGCAGAAGATGCAAGTCATAGGAGAAGAATGGTTGAGTATATGATGTTATTTTTTTTAATAAAGTGTCTATCATCGTCGCAAAACCAAAGTTGATACACTGTTATTACATGGACCTTTTTACCAGGGTTTTTATGTTTCTGGACGTGGGATCACTTTAGTTGCTGTCTATGGAGGGTCAGATGGCTCTCTGATGTCATCAAAAATATATTTTATTTGTGTTCCGAAGAGGAACAAAGGTCTTATGTGTTTGGAACGACACACGAGGGTGAGTAATTAATGACAGAATTTTAATTTGTGGGTGAACTAACCCTTTAATATTTTTTTTTTTTTTAAGTCAACAGTGGCTTTAATGTCAGTGGTTCTTTTCAGATATTAAGTAGCAGTCTCTTTTTTTTCAGTTTTGGTTTGAGATAACTCTGATCCAGTTCAGCTCTTCCTTTAAATACTATGTGTGCTTGACTGAATTGACTGCGACATTGTGTAACAAGTCTGTCACCCCAGCATAAGTGATATTGTAAAATAGAATTTCCAACAGCAGTGACATCGGTTTTATAAATACACTGTCAGAACAAAAAGTGCAAACATTTTTCTGATAGTCTTGATTTAGGTTAAGAATCAATTCAGGAGTTTATCAATTTCTGTTTTGTGGACTGGTATTTTTGCAAAAAGAGTTTTGACAAAACAATAAATACAACACTGATTGAAGCAGTCATTGAGGCACTAAACGTGACATTAAAAACTCTCAGCCATAGCTTTCATTTTAAATGTCAAGATTTTGTAATTCTATATTTGTGGTTGCAAAATAGTTTATTTGTGATAAGGACTTTAGCCAGAATGTGACTTTTCCTGAACCTATAGTGGCAGTTCTAAACTATGACTTGAGTTTAAGTTAAGATGTGTTGGCCTCGGTCAGAACAAAGCTCACCTAGATCTGTGTGTAGTTTAACTTACTGCAGCAGGATTTTTTTTTTTTTTTTGCAGGCACCTCAGCTGACTTAGTAAATGAATGTCTAGGTTTTGTGCCCCTCTTCACAGTTAGTACAAACACAAGGAATGTATTTTGTATTCAATTTTAATTTACAATGCACAAAAACCCAGTATACATTTATGTAAAAAAGCAAGTTGCCCAGCAACCCTCATACTTAAGCAAAATATGCCAATCAAATATTCATGAAATATTGACTTTAGAACTTTTACACAACAGCTTTATTTTAGCCCAGCCTGATACAACAATACAAAAAGTATGCAGTTGCCCGTTTCGCTATTCCTTTGTAGAGCATAACCTTTAATTAGTTGTTTAAATAGTTCTAATCATGCATTGCCTTTCATGCTTATTTTATATGTTTAAAACTTCAGATATAGAAAATGAAAATATACAGTAGAATTAAAGATGCTTCAGACATCTTATAAGATTGCCTTGTCTTTTCTTATCCTCCCCTTTTTAATTTCCTCCTAAACAGGAATATAGATCTTAAAGGCTGTCTGGTGAGGCTATAACATATAGCCTGAGGTACAAAAGTCTATCTACAGCGACTCCAAGAACACATAGCTCTACGAGACACGGTGAGGGCAAAGGTCATGTGGCTGCTCCAATAACTTTTAGCAACACCTGTTGCTGCAGACGTAAATTCACACATACTTCTCTGAGACTGGTCGGGGAAACAAAATGGCCAAAAATGTAACATAGTCAGATAACGAACTTCTTCAAATAAGGAATTTTTCAATAAAACTCATTTTCATAATTTAACTATTTTAGGGCACGTCAGGTGATTGAAGACTTTCAATGTTCAGCACTAGTCTAGGTACCAGTCAATCTTATCTCAACAGTATTTACAAAGACAGAGGAGTTACTGTTATGAAATAATGCGTATTAATTTACCTACCAACACCCTAACATATACACTAGAGCTAATTTTCTACTCTATTGGTGCTTCTCCACCCTTGTCAAAATCGAAGGCTTAACTGTAGGGATTTAAAGACTACTGGTAATGCAGACACTGTCTGGAGTCTGATGCAATACGTTTAGTCTGTCTTGAGTCTGTTACCATAGATACAACAGTGTATTTGCTATAATAAGACATGGTCAACAAATAAGAGTTTGAATCAACCAGAGCTGAATAGCAGGAATACAAAATAGATGCTTCCTTAAGTCATCCTTACTTAATTTCAACTCATAATGAATAATGTTAACTGACTACAGCACTGAATTTCTGAATCTTTTCTTTAGACATTAGAGCGGAGTGATGGAACACATATCTACTGTTAAATCTTCACGACCTGCTTTGGCCAGGTTTCAAAATGGTCTTTCAACAGTCCTCCAAAACACAGCAAAGTTTCAAGACACTAAAACATGCTGCTTTGCAAATGGAAGGCAGATATTAACGTTATCTCCTGCACATCAAATCAGAGCGTGGGTTGAATATTCTGCGGTTGCTATGGCGATCATAACATTCTGCATGAGATATAATACGAGTGGAGAAGGAAACAGAATTTGAGTGTACAAACTGAAGATGCACAAGTTAAACACTGCGGACAGTACACATTCCAGGAACGGGAGGGGAAAAAGCATATCACGATTAAGTAAACTGATTTGCCTAGAGAGCCTTCACACAGCCCACAGCAGAGCACACTGCAAACCAACATCAGGCCCTCACTGGCTGCTGTTACTGCCGCTGTTGTTGTTGTTGTTGTTGTTGCAGAGGTTTCCGGGGCCTCCACCAGAAGCAGGGGGCTGCACGTTGTCTGCGAGGTTGTGAGCATGCTCTAGAAACAGGTCTTTGAGCACACTCAGTTCTTTGCTAAGTAATTTGATTTTGGCCTCGAGTCTCTCATTCTCCTCCTTCAGCTCATTGACACGCTGTTGGGTGTCCTGTGCCTTTTGCTTGCTGCGCATGCGGCTCTTCTTTACAGCCAGGTTGTTGCGCTCTCTCCGCTGGCGGTACTCGTCGCTGTTTTTATCCGCAGATGACTTCTTCATCTTGCTGGGTGGTGTGGCCTTACCCGCACCTCCGGGACTCACTGGGACTAATTGAGGAACCTGTCAGAATTAAAATACCGTCATGCAACCAGATACCTAATAAGCAACTAATTTGCTTATTTCTCAAGGTTGTGTGAAACTGGAAGCTTGAGTGCACTTTACCAATACATACCACGGTTTCTTAATATTCATATATGCACTGTTAAGTAGGTCAGTTTCTTGATGTGTGTACCTGCTGTACTCCTGCCGGGTTCAGTGCACTGTTATGTGGTTGATTCTGTATAACACTAACGCCGTTCTGATCTGTGCTGGATATCTTCTGTTGCAACTGCTTGCTCATTTGGCTCCACTTCCACTCTCTTTCTCTCTCCCTCTCCGACCTGCGTTGTCGGACTTCTCAGACCCAGAGTTGGTGTTAGCCAGTATAGAGAGATGCTGAATGCCAGAAAATGCAGCCGTGTGCCTAAAAACCAGAGAGGATGGAGAGAAAGAAGTTAGACAAAGTACTCTGCACACATCAGCATCATACTCCATCACACTTTGCATAATTTGATGCCACACAATTCCCACCTGAGCAGATGCACCGCGCAGAAACGCATTATTTCAGCAAAATGCTGCAACACCCTAAAGTCGGGTCAACCGCTTGTGCTCATCCGTTAGCGTTATGTTGTTGTAATCCGATCGTGCTGCCATGTCAATGTGCATATGTGGCAAATTTTCTTTCTCTAGTATGAGCGCGAGCTCAAGTGTTGCCCGCGGTTGCATCATCGCTCGCGCTCCCACCCGCTCCTT
Organism: Enteromius trimaculatus; assembly: GCA_032361065.1. Classification (NCBI taxonomy): domain Eukaryota; kingdom Metazoa; phylum Chordata; class Actinopteri; order Cypriniformes; family Cyprinidae; genus Enteromius; species Enteromius trimaculatus. The sequence continues at coordinate 13,249,422 of JAUMHP010000052.1, read as the reverse complement.
TGTACACGAGAGAAGGGAAACTCCGTAGTCATGCAGAACTATGCCGAGCTAAAGTTAACATTTGAAACAAACGCCATAATAGTGAAGCTAACGTTACTGTAAAGCGATTTAAAGTTTATTAGTGATGTCATTTTAAGCCGGGAAGTCTTTTGTCTCTTGTTTTGCAGTATATATGTGGTTGGTTACATCATACACGGAACTGTGGGAACGAAGGGGAATACCGCTGCCTCACTTTAAACAAGTGTGTTTGCAGTCAAAATGGCTGTCGATCTGGTAAATCACTATTGTAATCTATCGGGTAACCATGTAAAAACCCTCACGGTGCCCACAGAAGTGTTTGTTTAGGTGTACGCGAGTCTGTAGCCCGTGAGATCTACGTTACTGCAGGTTAGCACGTTGGCTAATTAGCTGCCACATTCCTAACCATGACGTCAGGCGTCTAACAATGAACCGAGAGCGCATACATTCTGCTTTCTACATAAAAGTTACGCGAATCGAGGATACTGCGCCACAGTCGATCGCGAATCATGTCTAATCGTGGGTCATGAAGCTCTAGCTGGCCTCAGATCCGTGAGTTGAAGGTATTTTGCAATCGAGTGAGCGGCACGGATCCTCTCAGTTAGCGAGCCATCGTTTATTGATAAAAAACAATTCGACAGTCCGTACAGCTACCTTACAATATACCCAGACCACTTACCTTGAAACCGCTCGAGGCTAATAAGTTATCCACTTCAGTTTATAAAGATAAATGTCCTCTTTGTTCACGGAAAAAATAAGCACAGGTTGAGGTGTTATTGTTTGGTACAGCGGCGCTTGGGAGTATTGCGAAATCTTGTGACCATGTAGGGAAATCTGCTCTCGCAACCAATGAAATCAGAGGGTTGGCAGAGATGACGAAATGCACTGTTTGATTGACATGTCACTAACCAATCAGGCAGCATTTGTCGGTTAGGGGCGTTTATGCAATAAAGCATGAGATCAGTCAAGAATACTAAACAAGGTAACGTTATACCTGTCGTATTAGGGTTCACTTTTCTAATTTTTTTGAAACATATCTATATTCTAACTTCTGTATAAACCCCAAAAATATGCTTTTTGGTTACTTATTGAATATCCCCTTCTCGCTATAAATTTATTATTCATTTGATTCTAGGCCTATTTCGTGCCAAAGTATACATTTCTAAATGTAAGTTTACAAAGGCTACTCCTTGCTTTTTAATTTCAAGAAAGATTTTGATATGTATTTAAACTCTTAAAGAAATTAATAATTCTGTTTTATGTAACCCCCAAAATTGTGCTTTTTATTTACTCTTTGCATTGACCCTTCTCACTTTAAATATATTAATAGGCTAATTTGTGGCGTTTTTTCCACCAAATTTTACATTCATAAATGTAGCTACATTTTCAAAGACAGCTCCTTGTCTTTTTTATTTTTTAAAGATTTTAAACTCTTTGAGAAATTAAATCTATTGCATGTAAGACTCTTTTATGGTGTGATTCTCATCTCAAAGTTAACATATGCTTTGGATTCATGTATATAACCATAATTGTCTTCTCTATTATACTTTTGCACTTGCAACTTTTAATATTTATTAAACATTAAACTATTTAATATTTGCTAAATTATATTTAATAAAAATAGGCCTAGCTTTATGTTTATATAACATTTTATGTTATGGAACATCACATGGTTATAAAATGCAAAGAGGAAATTAGCTATTAAGATTAACAGAAGCTCAAGCTAAATAAATTATTCAATATTGCTAATACTCTCATTTTGCATTTTTAGCCATAGAACATCTAGTCTGAGACAATTGTAGCACAGATTTCTAGAATGTTTTGTGATTTTCAGCCTACCATGAAACAGATCAAATTACACTCTCAGAAGCTTTACATGTTTAATTGTACACTTTTGTTTTAATATGTAAACTTTATGCACTGATATGTATCTTTAAGGTACAAAATGGACCCTTCAGTTAAAAACTTGTACCTTTTGAAAAGGTACCACCCCAGTGTCAGCTTTTGTACCTTTATTTCTGAGAGTGTATTAATGACTTATAGTAAAGGACCGAATGTACATAAATACGTTTGGGTGTCTCGCATTACTTAAATTACTCTAAATTATCCTTTAAAATCCTTCGGTTCCATTATATTTAATTTTTTTACCTCTTAATCTTTAATGTAAGATTATTTAGAAAAAAAACTGTACATTCGGACCAAATGAGAGGATTCATTTATTTTCATATGAAAGACATAACGTAACATAAACTGTTAGGCTATTACATGGCTCCATATGGTAATTTCTAATATTGATATGATAAAATAGGGTAGAGCATAACAGGAAAAAAATCCGATAATGTACAACTTATCTGTTGCTGGCTACATGTGTTGTGGCCTCTCGTCTCATTATTTTCGTTGTGGTACGTGCCAGGCTCTCGCTGTGACAATAGAGGGAGCTCCCAGACTGCGCACGCACTGATTAGCGCTGATACGCGCGCTCCAACTACAGCGCGTGCAATTCTCCAGATTCTCTCGCACTAGGTGAGACGTGTGCTGCACTGTTTGTTTTGGCAAAGTCCTCGTATTCATTGTTGTGCGCAAAGATTCTCCCAAGCGCGTAAATGGTACAATTTTGCATCATCGGTCAGAGGGAAATAAGAGAATAAACACACAGCAAATAAAATACACAAACACAGATCTTAATTCAATTCACAAAACAAGAAAGAAAAAAACAACAACCTTGTGGTGATGTATTCTTTCTTTTTTGCGTGAGACTTAATGTGCGTCAGAACTTCAAAACAATTTCATATGGCATAGGCTGCATGGTGCGTTTTAATGCAGGCGACAGTCTTAGGCGAAAGCAATAATGTTTTTGTTTATTTATTCATTATTTCTATTATGCCAAAACAACAAATGTTTATATTAGGTAAAAAAAAATCTGGTTTAGCATGTGTATTTATTCATACAACATCGCCCATAGCCCAGTGTCCGTATCCGTTTTGCCATTGGAACTGGTCTTGTGCCTGTTTAGTCTGCGCTCAATATTTCCCTCATGCATAGAAAATGTAAAACAGTAATTTCCAAAGATTGCTACAATACTAAACCCATTAAATCTCAAAATCCAATTAACAATAATGAGCAGTGAAAACATAAAACATTATGGTAACATTATTGTTATTATTTTATGAATAAACACTATATTATGAAAACATTTCATTTATTATATGAAACGATCGTGTACTTTTTCATCCATAATTCAATAATAATTGCATTTGTGAAGACCAGGTCGATATCAGTGCGTGCGCTGAGCCCTCGCGCAAAGATCACGCAGAGAAGCATTAGGACCCAGAGCACACCCGCTCTCCAAACTCAAGCATATATAAGTGCACTCAGAAAAGTACTTGACAGATGTGAAGCTCACACGGTGAGGGTGTAAGTGTCATTCTAAAAAGGAGATCCCGTGTGGTGTTTCAGCCTCTACACTCAAATCCATTTTACAGCCACGACAGGTTGCGCGCTCGCCTGTCCAGAGAACTTGCAGCCAGTGCGGCTTTCTCCAGTACTGCGAACAAGCTGGATTCCCGGAGCTCTTCACCATGTCTGGCGGGTTTTAGATACTCCATGGAGCAAGCAAATCTCTACGAGGTCGCCCCACGGCCACTGATGACCAGCCTTGTACAGAGTCAGCAAAACGCCTATACCTACAAAGACACCGCTGGAGACCTGAGCGAGATCTGCGAGAACGAAAACTCCATCGACATCAGCGCCTACATCGACCCTTCTGCCTTCAACGACGAGTTCCTGGCTGACTTATTCCACAACAGCTCCAAGCAAGAAAAGCTCAAGCTGGCGAGCGGAGACTACGAGTACCCCCACGGCGCCAATGGCACACCGGTGCCCCCGCAGATGTACGGCTGCATGAACGGCTACATGGATTCCTCCAAGCTAGAGCCCATCTACGACAGCCAGGCGCGAATGAGACCTGTGGCCATCAAACAAGAGCCCCGGGAGGAAGATGAGCTCGGCCACTCGATGCCCCCCACATACCACCACTCTCAACACCACGCGCCACATATGTCGTACCTGCAGCACCAGATCGCCCACTGCGCGCAAACCACCATGCACCTCCAGCCGGGTCATCCCACACCTCCCCCGACGCCCGTTCCCAGTCCCCATCACCAACACAGCCACCTGCCTGGGGGCTCCATGAAGATGGGCGATAGAGGGAAATCCAAGAAACACGTCGACAAGAACAGCACCGAGTATCGAATGAGGAGGGAGCGCAACAACATAGCCGTGCGCAAGAGCCGGGACAAGGCGAAAATGCGCAATGTGGAGACGCAACAAAAAGTGATCGAGTTGTCGGCGGATAACGACAGACTTCGCAAGAGGGTAGAGCACCTCACGCGAGAACTGGAGACGTTACGGGGCATCTTCAGGCAGCTCCCCGACGGCTCGTTTGTCAAAGCCATGGGCAGCTGCGCCTAACGAAGCGAACTGGACTTTTGAAGTAACTCTTGCGTGATTTTTACGTCTGCTGGATAAACGCTGACACATTCTCAAAGTGTTTCTATAGGAGCCAGGCAGCTGCGGTATACATGTGCCTTTTGTACAAAACAAACGATAAGCTCATCTCGTCACACATTTGGACTTGGCTTGTTGTAGTTGTAGTCCTGTTAAGAGTGTGTTAGCTACGCGAAACATATCAGTGCAGCTAATGGGCATGTTTTCACCTACTTTTCATGTTAAGTTACCAGCTTTCGTACCCCCTCTGGCCCCCTCGGGTTACATGCGACCCTGAGTTACAATTTGCAGCGACAAAAAACCTTTCCTGCAAAAGCAGGCTGTATTCCCACCACACCTGTTGCTGCATAACATTCACTGTATGATATTGTTGATTTAAACTTTTTGCAGGGGGTGAGGTGGAGTTGTTTCATGGACGATAACAGACAAAAATGCCAAAGCATAGGACTGGAATTGTTTTTTTTTTTTTTTACTGTGGTAGGCTATTTGTCATTCATAACGCAGAGTGTATGCACTATGTCATCCAAACTCGACCTGATGAAGCGCATTGCATTGTGAACATTTTGCCATGATTTGGGTACTGATTTGTAAAACGCCTGTCAGTATACGCTTTAGAGTAAACGCTTTGTATTTATGCAATATGAGAGATGAAAATGTGAAAGGGTGCATATCTCTATGCAATGTCTGTTGCTGTCATGAGAATAATTCCGGTGGACGATCACCGTGTGCTTTCTCACTGGTTTTGCAGTGAAGTCCCGTCTTGCTCTGTAAGCGTGTGCATTTCATGTGAACTGTTTTTTTTTTTTTTGTTTATTTTTTTGTACAACAACACTCGAGCAGAGACCGCTTTCAGTGCCTTTTGAGTTTTCCCTGTTTTCATCGTCATCACTGACTGAACCTTTGGACAGAAATATACAGCAAGGAAAAGGAAGCACTTTTTTTACAAACGGCATATTGCAGATGTTATACGAATGTTTAACATGTTTCTGTTTTAAAATAAACATATATATATATATATATATAAATATATGCCAAAAATTATGAATTAAAACATTGTCTTACTTATGTCTTGTGAGTGTGAGCCTTCTCATTTTGAGCAGTTTTTATATGTGTACATATTTTCAGATAATCTTTCACAGTCTGTCGCGTTCGTGTCTAGAATAATTTCCTGGCCGTCACCGTCGTTTTCTTTCTTGAGTTAGTTTGTGTAGCAACCCCACTTGACACGTATAATTAGTTTCTACACCGACAGGTGGCGCTCAAAAGTCGTTTGAGTCCAATATGCACATGCATGACTGTGGAGTCGCCGCCTTTGAAAGAGCATGAGTAAAACTGGAAACCAGAACTAACTGGAATAAGACTAGTAAAATGAACCATGTTTATAGGTTAAATGATAACTTCCACATTATTACGTAAATACAAGAAGGTGTTTCCAGAAGGACCCTTTCAGCTCCAGAACATTCACTCAACCCTAATTTACTGTGCTAAATATTTACAGTGAGCGGTAGCACTTTTAATCGAGTTAACATTAAAGATCAGGCTTTGTCTAAGCCACTGATAAGGACTTGCAAGTAGCACTGTCATTGATTAATGTCTCTGCCCTCAGCTCTGAATTGATCAATTTATCCTTAAATGAGATAGTGTGGAGTGCTACTGATAGCTTCATTTCTCCTGAGTACACTTTTCAGGTCAGGGAGACGGGGAGAGAGAGAAAAAGAAAGAGAGAGATAGTCCCTCTGACCTGTGAAGACGTGTTTCTCTCCATTGTTGTCAATTGACATGTTTTTACATTATCAGCTCTGGAATGATTGAATCAATAAATCAACCCCCTTTCCAAACCTCTGTTGCAGATAGAATGATGGCACACAAAGAATCTGGCCCAGCCAGGTTCGAGCATGGCTGTCAGGCCAACTTCTTTCATTCTCTCGTACTAGCTGCCAACTCTTTTTCCTCGTTCAGCTTCACCTGTGAATGATCTGCTTTGTCTCACACTGCTTCTGTCATGATTCAGAGGGACGTTTTTGTAGCCAAAAACAAATCAACAGCGCTTAAATCTACCTTATAATAGTCATTCTCAATTGGATAAAACCTTAATGGGAAAAGTCCTGATACTGTGCTAATGTTTCTGAGATTTGTCAAGCTTATTGGCAACAGTATGACCGTACTGGAATCTGAGCAGCAAGGTAATAGTAGATTTCTAATGGTCACTTCTTATGCCTTATAATTTAAGATTATAAAGGCTTATTCTTACATCATTTTAGTTATAATTTTAATGAAATGTTTGGATAATAATGAATGTTTCGTGCTGAGAGACTAATGTGACTTTCATAATAAAAGTAATAATAATAAATTAGCCTATGCTGCCTTAGGTTGTTTAACACTGCATTATAACTACAGTTATGTAACCTTAATGGTACAATATGCTTCAAATCACTTTTTTCCCCCAGATGACGAATGCTGAAAGCCAGTCAGAATCTGCTCAAGCATTTAAAGTGGCAGACTACATAACTGTGCAAGGAAACAGAGCATCATCATCCACTGATAGTACAGTTATACTCATCTTTTTTAGTGTGAATTGGTTATTATAGTCTATTGCAGCAGGACCTCATTCGCACTGATTTTTAAATGTAAAAATCAAAAGCCATATATTCATAAATCTCATTACTAGATTTAAAAGCTGAAACACATGGCGCTACAGAAGCATTTCAGGGAATGTGTGGGAATAAGGTCCACAGGGCAAGTAAATGGCCTCTCTCCTCTCTGAGTGGAATACATTAAAGCACTCACGCTAAAACCTGGATGCTTCCTTTGCCATCTTATTTCCTGAAGCTGCGAGAATTCTCCAATGATTCACTTTTGTCTTCTCTCTGTCCAATATTTGACATGTTGAGAAAAGCCAAACCTGTTCCAAACTTGACTTGAAGTGAGCTTAATGTGTATTTTTGTGCAGCTGTGTTTCAAGTTCGCGTTTGCAAATTCTTTTGCTGGGGTGTGTTGTCTTTACCTCTGGTCAAAGACCTTGAGAATGTCTAAGATAAAAATGACAAGAGCCAATTGAGAATAAGTGTGTTTTGTTTTGTTAATCAAAGAAATTGCATGCACATAAACCCCTGCAAAATCTGTAAAAAATCAACACAGTTAGTCTAAATGGAGCCAACTTGATGTCCAACCGTTTTCTCATGTGGATAAATGCTAACATGCTAATTTGCCAAAAGCATAGTATCCAGCCAACCACCATGCTTATTCAGTATCTTATCATTTGCTGAGGAAGTGTGTGAAAACAAACACTATGATAAATCCAGTACAAATGAATATGTGTGTAAGAATGCATGCAAGTCTGTGTGTTCAACCACGTTATTTGATAATGCGCTCTATCTTGTTTGTCGTCTGAGAAAAGTTTAACCAGACCTTTGAGTGAAACTTCAGAAGCCAGAAACTTCTCCCCGTCCCTACACTCCAGATTCTCTCCTTCGAATGAGATATGCATAATACTTTCTCACATTTGAGTTTGAGTTTCTGGTATAGTGCAAATCCCTTTAGTATCAATATGATTTAAAACTCCCCGTCCAGTGCTTTCACCAGCTGCCAGCAGGCCCAGAAATTTCACTTTGGGCCCAATAATAAATATACCCCACCAAAAACCTGAGCCCAGTGCAATAGAAGGACATATATCACTGTTTGTTTGCTTAGGGATGGTTGTTAGAAGTCTGGAACCTGGACTTGACAGTTGCCAAGACAACCAAGAAGAGGTTAAACCGCACAGAAAAATCACACAGGAACTAACCACTCCCACCGCTCTCTGTCTTTCTCTCTGAGAAGTAAATAAATGCTTTTGCTCTTTGCTGCGAGAATTGTCAAGATGAAGATTGATTGTAGAAAAACAGGGATCGATGCATTCTTAAGTTAATTGAGTAACATTTTTCAGCAAGCTCTCCTTGGCTGTTTTGTTTTATGTCTCATTTATGCCTGCCTTGTTTTCTTGCCCTGTTCAGGAGCTCTACCAACTTTTTTAAGCCATACCTCACTGCAAATTATTGAGGCTGTTACCTATATCACTCTTTCTTTCTGTCATTCTCTCACTTTCAGTAGTTTGCATGAACTTAGGCTGCACATATGTGTGTGAACTATTATAATATATTCATTTAGTGCTGGGCAACGAATAATCGCGATTAATCACATTCAAAATAAAAGTTTCTTTGAACATAATATATATGTGTGTACTGTGCACATTTACTATGTCACACGTACCAGATCACGTGAGGTCACGAGGACCCGGAAGTAACCTCACGCAGGTATATAAACAGGAAACTGG
>JAUMHP010000052.1:13206448-13218121 GCA_032361065.1 Enteromius trimaculatus | reverse complement strand
TATATATATACACACACTGTTTTGCTCAGTGACCCAGCATCACCCCCCCAGCATCAATTGATAAAATCAGTGAGTGTATGTTCTTACACAGTGTCTTTATCTGTCAAAGCTCTCACGATTCTAATGGTGAGAAATTTGCTTTATTACTGGCTCATCGTTGTTCCTTTGAATAAGACTGTGGACACATGATGTTCTTACTGACAGCTGTTTCCAGTCACAGTGAATCTTACGAGTGGCCTGAGACCAATAAACACACTGTGCACGCACAAACACTGAACACATAACACAAATACTCAGCAAAGAAACATAATTTTCCTTTGGTACAAACAATTTCAGTTCATTTCTGCCTCAGATTTAGAGGAGTGTGAAATGCATGTGTTTCTTCTCAGGCTTGTCCTCCATCCTGAGTGGATGTCACTACTGCCCAAACATGCTTGGACGTTTGGTTGTTTCCGGTCATTTATTATTTAGTTTATGTGTAAAACTTTTAACATATAAAACCTGTTTGCTCTGCACCGTAAAATCTTTAACATTTTTCAAAGTTGTAAATTAAACAAGAATTATTGAAGTAGTTTTCAAGAAAACTTGAGACTTTTTTTTTTTTTTGCTAATTATTTGCGACATTCACAAGCATACACAAAATGTCCTAGTGCACATATGGGTTTACCATAGGCCTATGTAGACTGTCATGATGCACAAAGTTACTTATTCAATTTACTGACCCCATAACACACGTATACCCAATGCTATGACAACCATTGTCTCTCTGTGAGCAGAGGCTGGGTAAGGGTCAGGTCATATTTACCTGAGTGAGCAAACACTCACTGCATGATCTGACCAACCCACAAAGTGTGTATGTGTTTGATCATGGGTGTGTGTTGAAGTCAGTAAAATATATACATATATCACTGGTCAGTAAATTTATGTGGCAGATTTTGTGTGACTCATGATACCAGTAAGAATGTTAAGATAATTTGGTGGTTCCCCTTTCAAAGAACTGAATTACGATGACGATCAAGTCTTGTTTGTAAATGTACCAGTCAATAAAATTTCTATTTAGATACATTTTAGCAATGGTTCCTGTGAATATATTTCACACTTCGCTCTCTCTCAAATCAGGACACCCTCACATATCATTCAAAAAACTATGTCTTCAACCTAATAACAAACATGACAAAATGAAAAGTGATTGCCTGGGAATCTGGTCTCAGGAGGCCCTATATGTTCCAAACTAATGAACTGAAAAAAGTGAGAACTGGTCATTTCAACATCTGGGATAAAGTGACTTATGCAGCGCAGTTGAGTATGCAAATGAATGAACACAGCAAAAGTTGGGACATTCCATAGGCATAATCGTTTTTATATTGTACAAACTGTATGTGCTGTCATCCTACACCAACCCAAACCTAATCATACCCCTTATGGGAAACTTTATGCTATTTCAGATTTTCAGTACACTCAATTCTGTGTGATTTATAAACATTTTAAAGAAGTGGGGACATGGAGTAATGTCCTGAGAAGTCACCGTCTCCTTGTAATACCTATGTCATAGCCATGTAATTATACAAATTTATAATAATGTAAGTTTGGGGGGCGGATGGTCAGTTTGTGTGACCAATGGTAAAATGCCATAAATAGAAATTACACAAATTATGACAGAATTAGTTTGTTTAAGCTTTAATTTAAAAAAGAGCAGATATGTATGTAAGGATACTATACATCCTTTGTATAAATAAATAAATAAATATAAGTACTAGTATCTATTGTTTCTTTATTTGTAATTACTGATGATTTAGGTGTAGGTTGTGTGTCAATATATAGCTGTATACTGTATATTCAAGGTTGATGTGCGTTTGGTCATATTCATAATGCGTTTGCTTGTATTTAATGTTTTTTTTAGGATTTCTAGGATATTTATGTTTAAACTACAGATGAGGGGGCAGAGGAAGTATTTCTTCCTTAATACAAGTGAGAGTGATGGTGTTTTCCAAATGAAGTTTACATGTAGTCTCTTGATAAAGTGATGTTTTCTATTGTCTTCTATTGCCCTTGTCTTTGAGCGTGAGAAAAGTAGGCAAGAGGCGGATGTTTCCCCGGGTTGTGAGGAGACAAAGAAAGAGAGGAATGGGAATTTGTTTTCTTGTTTATTTGCATATACAGTGTGAAATGTCTGTTGAGAAGAGACTTGATACAGCTGTTCCCAGCTTGCTTTGTTTCTTAAGAATGTGGCAGTGTGTCTCAACGGCCTACAGTATAATAATCACATTGCTCCTTGCAACTTGATTCTAACATCTTTACTCATGTCAGAAAATAGACTGGTCTGAAGATAACACATTATCTTTTGAGTAACATCCTCATAAACATCTTATGCCTCAGTTCCTGGAAGTGTTTAATTGAAGAGCACAAAGAGGGAAGGAGCAAACACTAGATTTTGTTTACAGTCTGCTCCATTTTCAGGGAGGTTTGATTATCTGATTGGCTGAGGAGATGAATTTTGAGGTTAGAACCGTGTAGCTGCTGTTGTTGGATTATCCAAATAAAAATGCGACTGAGCGATTGACTCAGATCTTATCATGAAGTTATGGATGGGGTGGGAAAAATCATTTACACAGGTCTAAGTGGAATCTGCTCAATGAGTAAAGTGTAAACATACCATTTCTCCTCTCTGCAGAATTTTCTTAATTGACTACATGGACCATTTTCAGCTCCTGAGGGAATAGAGCTATAAAGCATTTCATCTAATTGTATTTTCTTCCTGTCAAGTCACAGCAGTTATTAAATCAAAAGGTTACGTTAAAAACAGTAGTTCACCCTGTTCACTCACAAATTCACAGTATTAAATTATTTACTGTATTTAAACGTATTTATTTCTTTCTATTCATAATATTCTATTTTCATGTATAGAGTATTATACTATATATTGAATATACTAGTCCAATATGCAATAGGCCTTGAGTAATCAAATAAATATGTCAACCTGAGAGTCAGTTTTGCTTCATACTTCATATATACTGTATTTCAAAACCAACGTTTGGCTCTGTGTTAACATGTGCACAGTAGAGGTCAAAAACATCCTCTCAATTTTGGTAATATAATAAAAACATTAATGCAAGCCAAGATGCGCTTGCTAAATACTATGCTTTCCAGCAATATCAAGTCCTGTGAGTGATGACCTCCATATAGGACATTGAGAAATATGACATGTTGCACAGATAATTCAAATTTGACTGAAGGGCGGTACAAATTGTGTACATTGTGTAATTTGCTAGTTTCTGTACATGTTACACAGTATGAATGAATATATTGCTCAGGTCAGGATATTCATATGGTGAACATGCCCATTGCATCATGACCTGCGGAGTGATTTCTCACGAAAGTAGCATAAAATCAAGAACTCACTAGTGATGTCACAACCGTGAAGGCTGTGTCACATTTCTAGAATACATACTATTCTAGTATGATCCGGCGTTGTGGTTGGATTTAGGATATTGCGCAATTGGAGTAATTACGGTTTTTCAGTAAGTGGATGAGAAGTGGGCAGTGCATTGACCTTGTGTACCATTGGGTGTGGGTGAAGGTGGCTTTTCTACATGTCTTTCTCATCAACACTGGTGAAAGCTGGGGGAAGTTCCCTATTAACGGCCAAAATGTTTCTGTAATTTCCTGAATAGTTTGTAGACTTATTGAATGATCACATATTTGTCACAAAAGTCAAGTGAACTTACCTTTTATACCACTTTAATACAGATTGTTTCACAGGATTAAGGATCAAAGGAACAGAATATAAAGGACGTACATTCAAAATTCTGCTGTAAAGCAGCTGTTGCAAGACAATAGAGTCATTATTCACTTTATTCATTATTACTGTGCAAAGTTAATTCATCATAAAACAAGTTTAGCTAGGCTATAAGCAGCTCTGCTGAAGATAGTGATGTCTTTATTCTTAAGTCAGTTCAGTGTTGATTTATTTTAGTTCATTAAGTGTCAATTCTGCAGAATTCATCAATTATGAACAAATTCAATGTCAAATATCATTTAAGTTTTGTTTACATTTGATGGTGTCAGGGCTGTCAGATTGATAATATACTGACTATTGCAACCTTGTCTCATAAAAATATGTACCTCTGTGCACTTTTTGTGCAACACTGTTTTTACATGCCTTACTGCACGTTTTGCCATAGTTTCAAAGAGAAATGTCCACTTAGGGATGCTAAAGCACAGGTTCAATACGTGAACCCTGGCATATTTTTATTACATTAAAATAGGTATGTATCACGGTGGTTCAGAATTTATATATGATATATGAAGCTGGATATGTGTGATGCTAATGTTCAGTAGCATTAGTTTTTAAATCTCCCTGCACATTAATATTGTTTTGAAGTCATAACACGATATTCTTCAAGTAATTTAAGCTTTTAGGCTTTTTTTATTTGAAACTTTATGTGAAAAGTAATAAAAGGTGTTCATTTCTTTTGGAAACTGCAGTGATATGTACTTGTTGGTACATATGTTGTGTCTTGCTAAAAAGTGCACCCAGGTACATTTATGTCATGAGACCAGGTTGGAAAATAGTGTCTTATAGACCATCAGGCAGTCAAGCCCTTCAAGCAATTCAAACAGAAGTGCAATATGATTTTGGTGTGTTGTTCAGAAATCACATGTGCATCACTGACACAGATGTGTTTGCACGCTTGCACATGACAGACACTGTACATGAGTGTGTATTTGCTATCTTGCATACTCAGTACAGGGCCAAGCTCTTCACAGACTCAAAAAGGAAGTCAGCGGTACATGTGTTTTTGTCTATCTGTTGAGGTAACCAGACTGTCCCAGATGCCATCTACCACTAAGGGGCTGTGGTCTCTGTCACCCTGTCATCCCACCACACGCACACACACACACACACGTGCATACAAAACACTCTGCTTCCCGGCAGTCTCACCCCTCTCTTCCCTTCTTCTGGTAAGTTTCCTCTTTCTCCCCCCTTTCATGTACTTTGTATAGCACTGTCCATCTGCATAGAGGAAGGACAGCACGTTTCTGATGTTTTATCAGTCGCACACATACGGATCTGACATCACTGAATGGAGACCTGCTTGTACTATATGTTCTGGAGAAAACAGGATTTCATTGATGTCTTTCGAAATCTGTAAAACTTCAACTGAAATGAGGAAGACCCCTTATGTGAGCTACTGTGATGAGCAGTAATGATAGCGTATGCAATCTAATAACTGTACTTGAGGAATATTACCACATGCACCACTGGCATTTATTCATTTGTGCACATCCGAAACTGGAAGCTTGTACTGGTGCTTCAATATGGTTATATGGTTACACAGCCTTGGTTTAATCAAAACTGCAAAATAGACATAAAGTAATTAATATACACAGAAAGAGATTTATTTACCTACATTTAATGGTCTTTTATTTTCAGATGAACTTGCTTGTTTTGATAGTATATAATATTTTGGAATGATCCTATCTATAGGGTTAATTCTGAGTTATTAGATCTCAATGGCTCCCAGACACCTCAATAGCAAGAAATATCACACCAATTTACACATATTTATGAAATGTGTGTATTCTCGTCTCTCACACAAAGTTATGAATGGCTTTTTTGGATAAGCATGTTTTTGGCCCATTTTCTATACCAGCTGTGCTATAAGACCAAAAACAAGATATAATGTATTACAATGGCCATTATGAATGATTATAAGGCCTTATAGTCTTCAATAACCATTTAGAATGCATTATACGTGCATGCTTTTAGCATGCATTTAGTTTTAGCATGCAGCCAGTTCTACTTTTAAATTAAGGAACATCATTTAGGGCACAATAATGAAACTGCAGGATTATGGTACACAGTTGAAAACCCTGTAAGTTATTTCTTTAAATTTACTGAAACAGCTAGATTTAACTACTGTAGCAATGTCGGGGTCACTGAATTAATTATGAAACAATGCATGTGCTAATAAAATATACTGATAAATATATACTGTCGTTCAGTTTTGTATCCATGTGTGTGCTGGTACAAGTTCTAGCATTTAAGGTAGAGGAACAATTAATTTTTGGAGTGGAGGAGATGGTTAGTTGTCCATCTGTGATGAGTCAGAGCAGATTTGAGGCGGCTCCTGCAGTGCAGAGCCCAGCACTGCCTCTCCCATCAGGCAGAAAAGGGAAGCGAAAAGGGCTGACGGCTGCTGCAGGCCTCTTTTCAGTCTTCCTGTTGGGTTTAATTTAAGGACAAGAGAGAGAACGCCTGTCCTTTTCTCCTCATCTCCAATCTCTCCATCCATCCACATATATCACATGGTCCTAACGCCTCAGCAACACCGTGACCAACTTCTGTTTTTTTTCTGACATCGTGTATGTGCGTAAACATGTTTTTTTTTCTGTGTGCACGCAAATATAGGGTTTTAGCTTCCATTTAGCTCAGCATATTTAGGAAAGGGAAAAGTTGTTAGAAAACCTTAGACTTTAACAGTTTTATGGTGCAGTTTGTGACTGAAATTGAAAATGGTCCTACTGTAGTTATGTAGAATGGTAATATATATTTGTAGTAAAATGCAGAAAATGAAGAATTAAAAAGATTACATGATATTATAATATGATTGATGTAATGCAGCTTTATTTTCAGTCTATGGCCTTATGGAGTTCGGTTAGCTACTGTACATGGGCTGCTTGTTTTTTTGGCCCTTCATAGTAACAAGTTTGGATATAGATATTTATTATCACTCCATATACAGGAACTATTCTTTCAAGCTGTTTTAGAGGAAGTCAGCATCTCCATGCACCCAAGCAGACATTATAAGCTGATTTTTTCCCCCTTATTTGTTTTTTGCTTCCTCAAGAGAAATGGCCTTTTATCTTTAAAACTCAAGATGGACTTCTTGGCTGACATTTACCTTATGTTTGTTAAAAAAGAAATACTGGCTCATTCTGATGTACTACATTCTGAAATCTGAAGGTATCTCTCGCTGTGGGAGTTTGTGCATGTGTGGATGCATGTTTGCAAAAATAACATGCATTTTGATGAGCATTTCTCTGGCAAAATATCTTCACATGGTTGAATCCAGGTCGGCGTAAACCTCTCGCAGGACTCATAGGCGATTTTACAGATTGTTTTGGTATTCTAAGTGATGATGAAAGTCATGTCAAAACTTTCTTTTAGTATTTCGTAAGCAAAGTTGTGTAGAAACTGAAACATAGCTTGTGTTCATATGATATTACTTTTGCTTTCTGTTAGTGTTACAATAGCCCGAAGAGTCAACTGAACTCGATCTCTAGAATCTCTGTGAAGTTAAACGTCTGAAACTCTTTCACAATTCTGTCTCTCAGCTGAGTCTATGGCTGTCTTAAAACTAGGCAAGCTTAAATGCGTTCTCTGCAGCATCTGCCAAGAATCATTGTTGTTTGTTTCAAAAAAACTGTTTGTTTCAAAAAACCTTTTAAGATCCATGTTAAGATTTGCTGGGTGGATGTTGTCTGCTAAAGGTATGAGGAATAGATGAATAGAATACTTGGACAAAAATATGTGAAGTGATTTGCGAATCTCTATTGGAATTAAAACAGAGCGATAATAGGGCGGTTCATGTGGCAATGCAGCAGTATGACTATACATCTTTCATTTACTGGCTTTGAATATGAATAAGTGGAAGAGTTCAAAAGCTTTTTTTTAAATGTATTTATTTATTATTATTATAATTTTTTGATCCAGCATAATGCTGCAGCTACAGTATGTCTCTCAGCATTGCTTTTTGTATGTTTTTATTTATTTTTTATTCTCAGGTTCCAGGGATTGAAATAAATTTAACAACTTAAATGAGACCTTTTTAAAGGCTATATAACCCCGCTAATATTAAGGATGGTGAATTAGCGCTTTTACGTTTCAAATGGGAATTACCAATCTCAAATACTATAGTTTAAAGTCAGTGTTGCCACAAAAATAAGAAAAATTACATACTAACACAAAAAGAACTTTGTCTAAAGAAACAGAAAAAAAACGTAATGGATTAAAAATAACAGAAAAATAAGATCATAAAAAAATTATGAAATATAGTCGGCATCAGTGCTTCCTTTATCGTGAATGTATTCATATTTTGAACATTTTAGAAAGATTTTACCAGCATGGTAAAAAGGGGAACATGGTACATGTACTATGGCCAAGACAAAAATACTTTCCTGTAGAATTGTTTGTGTGTTTATGTGAATGCTTGAGGGGAAGGTTAGTGACCTGCTTATGTTGGATATGTAGCCGCTTCACATATGGATCCTCTCTGCCTTTATGAATATCCTCCTGTCTCACAAACAGCAACATATTCAAGCGTATTCACACACAACACTACAACACATAAACTAGGCCTCTGAGTACCTGAGGATGAACAAACAGATACTGAATAATGAATTAAACATGAAACTGTGAACACAGATCTGGCCACATACTGGCCTCATCCATCTATATTGGAGACTTTTCACCTTCAGAGGCTCCTTGTGTAAACATCAGGGAATATTCCCCCTCTTTACAACCCTTTTCGTTATGAACCTTGGACTGGGTGAGTCTTAAGAAAACATATTTTTATTTTAATATTTTTGGTGTTCTGTAAACGTTCTGTTTAGGTATATGGGTAGAAGAAAGCTAGCTAAATAATACAAATATATAAATGTACACACACACACACCTATACTTTATATTGACAAGTAGTATGTATGTGTCTGCGTGTGTCTGCATGTGTCTGCGCGTGTGTCTGCGCGCGTGTGTGTGTGTGTGTGTGTGTGTGTGTGTGTGTGAAAGACAGAGAATGTAGAACTCACTTTATGATTTGGAAAATTCCATAACAATTATTAACCTGTGTTGGTGCTGTCCTTGCATTGCTGTGTGTGTGTGTGTGTGTGTGTGTGTGTACACGAGTGCTCACTATAAACACAAACATTAAGTCAAAAAGTGAGTGTGCATGTGTGTATCACAAGGCTGACATGCTGCGGTTTAAATATTCTGATATGTGAGACATATCTGAAGTAAATCCAAGTTGCTTTCTCCCACATTGTAGAAGTAGCTTTAGACACTAATACCTCAGTCTTGTGAAGTAAAATCAACTCGTATCATATCTATATATAATCATAAATTATATATGTAAGAAATATTTACTGGTGCATTTTCTAAAGAATAACTTAAATGTAATTTCTACAGCTATTTAACTAGTTTTACTGTGAGAGTGTTTTTGAACAGAAATCTGCAGCTTCTGTAAATATTCATGTTGCCAATAATTATTTTTACTATGATAGCACAAACATAAGTATATATAATATATAATAAGTATATATAAAAATAATCACATATATAAGAATACAATAAAAGAATACACATAAAACAGAAATCCTTAATTACTTTTAAACTGTCTGAGAAGTTGAGGCTCGATGGTGACTCACACCCAGCTCAGTTATGATTTTATGGTTAACTTAATTAAGAAAATGTGTGTAATTATGTAAGTGTTATTTTCCTCTGTGATGATTGCTGTCTGTTTATACAGCACGGGGTGAGGTTTGGGTCACGTGACTATAACAGCAGGCCCGTTTAGACTTAACCTGGTGCTTAGCCTCTCTCTCAGAGAACTTTCCCTACCCAGCTTTCAGACCGGTGACAGAACAGAACACAAATGACATCGTAAGACAATATAAAACTGTTCAGACAATGAATACTTTTCATGCTCTTTTTCATAAAAAAAAAAAAAGAAAGAACACCAGCTCAATGTTCAGGTTGGCTGAATTGTGGCTTCATGTTCACTAATGATTTACCGAACTGACTCACCCTGTTCACTAAAAGAAAAAATGGAAAATATGAGTCTTGACCTTTTCATAGAGATCACTTCACAAGCGCAGGAGCAAAGGTTAAACTCTGAGTAGCACAAATGAGCCACATGTCTTATGGTGAGTTTAAAAGATGACGGATATGACAGGACAGATTAGAGAGAGATCTAGAGCAGGGTGGGATGGGGTGGAGAGCGAGAGAGTGTGAGTAGACAAAGAAAAGGGGAAAGAGAGACGCATGCATTATCATTCAAAGTATTCTGTAAAGATAGACTTATTTTATATGACCATGGCTTGGATTTTCAAGAGCAATTATTATTTGGCAACTGACTGCATGCCAAAAAACGTAAAGCGCTGAGTGCAAGACACTGTGTTATAATACACTGAAACTTTCACATTGCAATGCATATTTTTTAATATGCACAGTTGTTGTCATATCTGTTTTGCACTGTAATGCATATGTTGTTTTTATTTACTGATTCTGATAAAAGTAGTTAACATTTCAGAACCGTTATTTGTTATTGTGTTATTGTTCACATACTGTACTGTGTTTCTGTAGATTTGGGAGTGTTCTGCTATCTCATGCTCGGTCATGTTTGTGTGAGAGCTTCTTTCCCTCAGAGATCTGATAGATTAAACCCGTCATTGCCGCAGGCTGCAGTCCTCTGGCTTGACATTCACTCTCATAAAATGTGAAAAGAGATCCTGGCATTAAATGTGCCTACAATTTACATCTTGGGCACATCAATTAACTCATATTAGTGAGAATCATGTCAGTTTGTATAATCTAGAATGTGAAATACTGTTTAAGTATATGTTACCTTCTGTTTAATGATGATGCCTCAAATATTTTGTATATATATAGTTTTTTTTTTTTCAGAAAGTATTCTGAGTGTTGTTAAATGTTAATGCTATGTTATGCTATTTTATTATTTGTTTGTTTTTTATGAATTCCCATTTTAGTTTGATTTTAAAAAGACATGATGCAATACAGGGCCTTTGAAAGAGTATTTATTTCTATTCCTTAAAGGTATTTCACCCAAACATTTAAATTCTGTCATCATTTATTCATCCTTGTGTTGTTCAAAAAACCTCTTTGATTTTCTTTCTTCTCTGGATATTTTAAAACCTGTTAGTCCACGGCATGAAATTAACTTGAAAGTCACATTTACGTTGACTGTACGGACAAAACGGTTCTTCAGAAAAACTTATTTTGTGTTCCACAGAAGAAAGGTCACACAGGTTTTTGAACAACATGTTAACAAAACTGTAAATTTTTTCTAGGTCAAAACGTGTATATACATTGATTAAATGTAGTATAAATGCTTATAATCAAGCCTCAATAATTAAACAGGCCTGACTGAGTCATCTGTGTGTACTGATGAAATTATTTCAATATAAGCTAAATAGTTCACAAGCTAACCTTATCTGTTAATTATTGAAGTCTCTCTCTGTGTGTGTGTGTGTGTGTGCAAGCATGTTTGTGTGACCTTACCAATCAATATGGGTCTTTATGTGTATGACCCGACTTATCAAAGAGTGTGTGTGTGCTCTCGGCTTATCAAAATGCCCTCTGTCTGCCAAAATGTATCTCATCTGCATGTTAAGAGCAGTCTTATCTTACTCAGCTCTACCTTTGCACCTAGTGTCACTGCGTCCTGTTTGTTGAAGCCCATATCTGCCTTCACAGTCATCTCTCTCTCCACACAAACACACTCACTATCTCTCTCTGTCTGTCTCGATTCTGGATTGAAGTGATACTGGCAGCTTGCTATTGATCTACAGCTTTATATATCTATCTATCTATCTATATATATATATATATATATATATATATATATATAAATAGTTTATTTATTGAAAAGGACA
>JAUMHP010000052.1:13180154-13206348 GCA_032361065.1 Enteromius trimaculatus | reverse complement strand
ATATATAGCTTTATATATCTATCTCTATATCTATATATATATATATATATATATATATATATATATACCTGTGGATTGTAAATTGGTTAGTGCACATGCACATGCAAGCCAAAAAAAAACTTGTGTTTATTTTTACATAATATGGATCACAGATGTATGATTTGCCACCTTGTTGCATTGTTTGTTGCTTACTACTGTGAACATCTTTATTAATTTAGACTTAAAACACATAGAGAAACATATATAGAGCCATTGAGATGTGCCAGCATTGCACTTTAGGGGGAGCAAAATGTCTTATGTGTGGACGTCCGTAAGACAGTACTTTCTTTCTAAAAAGAAAGAGTTTCCATTGGCATTTATTGTTAGCATGGGCCTGATATAAACACACTGCTGGAAATTAAAAAGTGCTTATGAAAAAGGAGTTTAAAAAGCATGGTAGTGAGAATAATTCTGTGATCCAGGACCTCTGGGGGAAGTGGATTACCCTAAATAAACACATAAACACATAAATAAATGAAATGCTTGAGTTGGTTTTAAATGGAAAGGTCTTTATATAAACCATGAGCACCTTTTTGTTATTCAAAATCATTTAATTAACAAACAGATTATCTGATATTTTAATTAAAACTATATGGCTGGATCACATCGGTTCAAAATGAACGTTTATGCATGTATGCTTTGTAAATATGTGTCGGTCTGAGGCAGTGGGCTTTTCCAGCAGTCTCGGTTCCTCTAAAAGTTCTTCCTTATCTACATATTTAAGCTTTTCCTTGCTACTGTCACATGGAAGAAAAAGAGGGGTAGTGAAGCTCTATTGTTTTAACTATCTGGGACTAATGTAAATCGAACAGGGGAATAAATACATAAAAAACATATTTATTTTGGGAATAAAAATATGCTTGGGACTGGACAGTTCAGATGGTTTAAATATGACTCATATTCTGTTCATATAAATTAAAATCAGAGTTCTGAACTGGATATTGCACAAATCTGTTTACGCTATAAGTATATGGTAATATGTTGTGTTTTGATACAGACCTGAAACTGAATTATTAAACTTGTCTTCAAGAGGGAAGGCCATGTGTTGTTCTTTTTCTGTAAGAAAAGACAGAGAGATGTTCAGCACACAGCACCCTGCCAACACTAATATTCCATCTCTCTCTCCTCTGTCTTTACCTGTCTGCACAGATCTTTCAGATCTATCTTTAATTTTACACACACACTCAATTCTATCAGTTAAATGTCTAATTTACGTGTAGTATAGCCAGCTGAGCCAACAACCTTCTCCAGGCTTTATTCTGTTTCCCCCTGTGGAGACACGCTCAGAATTTAGGGCTAGATATCTTTATCATTCGCTTGTAGCACAGAATGTACTGTTTGATTTTAGTCATTGTATGCTTTGGCAAAAGACGATGACAAATATCGAAATATTGGAGGAATAAGCGTGACACCTCAAAATGTTAGTTTTAGCATTTTCTTTTTGTTGTATGTAATATGTATTTTGTAATATGTGTTTAATTACTACAAATAAATGTTTAATATTCTAGTAATATGCATGTTAATAAGCAGCTATTTAATAGACCTTAAAATAAAGCGTTACCAGAAAGACATTTATAATCTCACAATGGATTTATTATATATGTTTCTATTAAACATTCTATTAATCCAAAATAATCCCACGACCAGTTCATATGTATTTTACAAGGTGGCTAATTTTGTATGATTTGTCTAAACCCCAGTGACGGGTATGGTTTAGGGGGCGGGGCTAGGTGTAGATCATTCATACAAATTTACAAATAGCCACCTCATTAAATATGTACTAGTTGCCGTGAGATGGGGCTGATTAATCCAATAATCCTGACAAGAAAGGTTTCCACAAAAGTAATAAGCATTTATAATAAGAAGAAAAGTTTCTTTAGCATATTAGATCATTTCTAATCATGTGATACTGTGGTGATTTCTGTGATCATGTGATGCTCAAGACAGAGGAATGGCTGCTGAAAATTCAGCTTGGTCCTTACAGGAATACATTACATTGTAATATATCTAATTATAAAACAGATATTTTAAATCGCATTTTTATTAACAGTTTTTAATCAAATAAATGCTGTGCATAAAAGGCTAAATAAATAAATAAAACCTACAGACAGTACGGTAGTGTATATATGTGTTCTTTGGTGGTTTTGGACCATGAACATTTACATGTCATTTACAGTGTATGAAAACAACTACGTTCAACTGTAACCATTTCTATTTCTAAGGCATTTCTAAGACAAAAACCCTCCCCTGTTTATTCTTAAAGGAGTGCAACAGCTGATTCCAAGACAAATGTTCCTTGAAGAATGTAAAGGATAATATTACACAAGCTGAGGTTTTTTTAACATTATACAAAAAAAAATACAGTTACTGAGGGTAACTGAGGGTTTTTTTAGAATAATTTATGAAATTTGATGAGTAAACTGAGTAAAATGTAAAAGAGCAAAGTCAGATTAAAGTGTGTGTGATCAGTGATGTAGACTGGTGTGTGTGGGTGAGTGTGTGGTCATCGTCTGGGAAGTGTTTATCCACTGTGAGTAGAGAGGCTTCAGTGGAACGCTAAACCGTAGCGCATGGATGGATTGTACTAGAGAGGCTAGTGATGTAACAGGACAAACAAGTCAGAGCAGGATAAGAAAGAAACGTTTTTTTTCTTGAATCAGAATTAGGAAATAGGAGCCATTTTACTGTTATTCTCCCACCGAAGTGATGACATGAAAACTGAACACCCTCATACACCCCAAACATCTGCCAACCTCAAGTCGCTGCTCTTTCCATCCTTAACCAGTCTAACAGGTTTGTTAAAATCAACTCTTGCGGAAAGACACGAAGAGCATCTTTCCAACACACAAACACTGCATTAATCAAAACCTTTATCACATCTAAGAAAAGAGACATCTTTGTATCAGCTGTAGATTTGTTGTAAACACAATTAGAGTACAGCATAAACCTGATGAGAAATATTTTCAATTCAAATCAGTTTCAGTCCTTTGCGTACTTTTTTTGAATTTTTACTTCTCACAGTAAGTTGTATGGAATATATGTATGCATGTAGGCCTATGTTTGTAGCATTGCAGTGGATGATGCCTAGAGTTAATACAGCAACAGAGGACGAGTTTCTAGAAGCCAGTATGTTGTAGCAAATGTGGCCGTGACCCTTTAACCTATTTAACAATTGATAGCACAGCTTCCCAACTTAAATGTGCGAAAATAAGTTTTGATGGTGTAAAAATTATTTAGAATAAATGTCTAATGACAATAAAAATGGAAGTACTCAGGGAAAATAATAGTAGTAATAACGATAATAAACCTAATCTTCTTGGGATTTGGTCTCCTTTTAACATTTTTACTTTTTCTGGCCTACACCATAACGTTTATTTACTCTGTGTGAATGTGCCCCTCTGATTTGATGAGACTGGCCTGATTTTCATGTAACATAGTCTTTAGTATTTTCACAAATTTTCACAAATATTTGTTTTGCAAGCCCTAAATAAATATGCACAGTCCCCGAAGAAAGCTAAACATATGTGTGCATACACACACACACACACACACACACACACACATGCGCGCGCATCCACATGAGTCCAATATTATACTGAACTCACTCAATAACTCTTAAAGAGTCCAGAGAGAAAAGAATGAACTTTTTGCACTATACATCATTGACAGCTGTGAAATCTCTTAATGGGTTGCACTAATTTGATTGCTACCAGTGCATTCCCCAGAGACGCAGGGGGAACAGAATAGTCCTTGAGTAATTTATTGCTTTTCTGCATTCTGGAGCTCAGATAATAATTCTGTCCAAAAAGCATAACTCAAACTATAAGTGGGGAGGGGGCAGAAAGAGGTAAAGAGAAAGAGGGGAGAAAAAGAAAGAATTGAAGTGAAAAATATATACATAGAGAGAAACGGAAGTGGGGATGTGGAGGAGTATGTTAGCCAAAGGGAGTTTTCTTTCAACACTGTTTCTTAATGTTGAGATTTGAACCTTAGAGAGCCAACAGTGAACCTCATTCAGCCCCCCAGCAGTTCTCTAGCATTCTCACCTTTTTCTCTTTTTCTGCTGCACTTGTCTTCTAGAAAGCAATACTGTAAAAGTGTAACTTATTTATCATAATTTGGAAAAAGTTTCTTTAATGTTCATATTTTAGAACCATGAGCACTAATTATTGAAAAATGGACAGTTCGAATTGACAAGGCATAAACTGCACCCATTAAACTGATTCACTTTTTACCTCAAAGAGTTTAAAATGCGTTTGGCTTGTGTAAAATGGTTATATAATTATTTGCTTATAGTCACTTTGTCATATTGATTTACCATGTTGTCGTTTTGGTTGTCAAGACCGTAGTTTGATCAATATTTTAATCAGCTTTAATGTAGAATTAATGAAGATCTTGAAATGGAATAGATGTGTTCAGTGCAGTTTGGCAATCTTTAATGTTTATATTATCATGAGGGGATTTCACTCAGAATTGATTATTTATGTTTGCAGTTTTTTATTGCAAAAGCAGAATCTGCAGTGCTTCTTTTTCTTTATACACTTCAGCCTGCCAATAGTAGCACCTGTCAACTGGAATCCTGGAACCAAGTCTATGACTGCAGGTTCAGCGGATTGCCACATGAATAATTATGCTTTTGGAGTGACAACGTAATTCAATCATTTAAATGATTCAGTATGGCACAAATTTAGCCCATTTGACTTGGGGGATTCAGTTTTCATCCGGTGTACCAATAGTTTATTTGAATAGGCTAAACTGTTTTTGTTTGCACTGAAACAAAGAGTTTCATTGCATGAAACTGTACTTGCAACACAATTTCAAATTTTGTTGTATTGAGAAACAGGAGGTTTGGCACCTGCGAATCCCTCATGATTTTTAGTCACTGAATTGCCAAACCGAGTTTAAAAATGTATAGGGTTCTGATCATTTATCAGACCTGTGTGCGAGTTTAATTTTATGATGGTCTCTTAAAAGAAAAATTCTAATAACAAAATATATCTATGCCATTCTGCAGAACAGTATACTCTTAAAAATAGAGGCGCTTCATAATGACATAGAAGAACTTTTTTTGTCTAAATGGCTGCAGAAAGATCCTTTAAGAACCTTTCTACTTCACAAAAGGTTCTTTTGTTGGTGAAAGAATTAGAATTAGATCTTCCAAATATAAAAAGGTAAGAAAGAAATGGTTCTTTAAAGAATCTTTAACTAAATGGTTCTTTGTGGAACCAAAAACAGTTCTATTATGGCATCGCGGTGAAGAACCTTTTAAAGCACCTTTGTTTTTAAGAGTGTATGATACAAAAAAAAAAAAAGCACTGGAGAATTTAGAAGATTTTTTATTCATATTATTCATTATAAACTGATTTTCTAAAATCACTTCTTATTTGTTTCTATGTCTTATACCAGGGGTGTTAAACTCAATTCCTGGAGGGCCGGAGCCCGGCAAAGTTTGGATGCAACTGTACTGTAATTAAACACACCTGATCCAAAAAATCAAGTCCTTCAGGCTTCATTGAAAATAGTGTTTTGGAGCAGAGACTCTGGCCCTCCATGAACTGAGTTTGACACCCCTGTCTTATACAGTACATTTTAGCAGAAACAGTTTTTCCATTTAGTAGAGATTTTATCTATATTATTTCACTTTGTAACATTCATTGCATTGATAATTAGAAGTTTTGAGAATTTGTGTAACTGTTTCTTTCTCTGCAAGTGATAAGAAGTAATTTCCTGTTCTAGAGAAATGCATCCGTTCTGAACATTAAGACTGACCTGTTCACACGCTTTTTTTAGTTTGTTTGTTTTTTTGATTAATTAAGTATTAATTCATCTATTAAAGTATTCATTACAGTTTTTCTCGATTGCTAAGACACATTTCTGGAAAGCTGCTCTTCTTTTCTCTAAACTGTGAACACAAAACCCAATTTTCAAGCTACATTCACAAAACGTCTGACTCTTCCTGCAACACCAAACTTTCACCCCAAACAGTTCAATCTGTGCTCAAAACTGAACTATGCTGTCAAATCATGCCCCGAGTCAATCAAAATGAAAAACAGTCACTAAACACTACATAGAAAAATAGAGAACACAATGCTCAGGACATGAACTGGTACAAATAAATGTTTATTTTTATTTATAAATGCATGTGGTAAAACAAAATACCTGGGAATTCTTAACACTTGTACATAGAAAAATAAAGCACAAAAATATACAAATGAAGTACAAAGAAAAGAAGTGCATTACTCCGCCATAGCATCATTTCACCGTACTGGGTCAGGCCACAGCACTTCATCTACATCACAGGCCACATTTTCTCTGGCCAGGCAACAGGGGAAAAAACCCTGGTACCCTTAGTCCGGCCTCCTTCATTGTCTTCATTGACAAGAACAAGAACATGGTCGATCACAGTAGCTCTGATTTCATCTGATACGACTGTTCTTTGTCCTCGCTGACCACCTCGACCACCTTATATATACCCTTACATCATTAGCCTCAAGTGTATTAAATTTTGAGTTGTGTTCAACCAGTGAGACCTGAGCTTTAATTGAGTTTGACTTTTGCTACCTGTGCTCACTATTATGCAAAACAGGTGCATCACAATGACAATGTGTTGACAAGATGTGTCTAAACAGGTGCTTAGGGTTTGCCAAAAGAGTGACTGATTCAATAAGCGGGTTCAGGCAACTGAGAATTTGGTTCAGACAATAGGGTTTAGTGTTTTAGCAATCGAGAAAAACTGCAATCTCCATATTAGAATTTAGCAGGCTATATCTGAGCAAGAAGGAGTTTTCATCATTTCAAGTTTTATAATAGTTACATTGTGCTGACATCATTGCTTTAGAGCGTTAACAGTGCATCACATAGTGACACATCCAGCGGATTTTTTATTGTGTGTAATCTTATAAACATATTGTCTCATAATCAGGGCAGTATGCGGAGGTGTATGAGAGTAAGCAGTGTGTTCTGCTGTGCGTGTGTTCTGATGCCTGCTGTGAGCATGGATAGGCTTTATGTGTTGGGCAATGTTTGTGTATTGTGTGTTGATGCTGAACACTATGAGTGTTTGTAGATTTGCAGGGAGTGATAAAGAGCTGTAATCATTGGCTGACATTACAGGATGTCAGTTTAATGCTGTGATTGAGGTTGGCACTAAGTATAAAAGCTGTCCATAGTGGTTATGCATTTGTGTTTAGACACTTTTCTTGACAATATTGTCCCACACAAACACACAAATATTCAAAAAGAAGCAAGACTTCACTTTGATCACCCCAGTTGTAATTCCACAAGGGCCATTTTCTCTGAGGTGGTAAAGAAAACAAATCCTCCTTTAAAATTGGATGACAAAAAATATCAACAGTGCAAAATACTGCAAAACAAATATTCAGAAATATGAGACTGTATGCAAACCACTAATTTTTCCGCATTAACGCTGCCCAGCTGTGGATAGAGGTTCAGAAGGACACAAATGTTTTCCTTGAATATGAGCTCATTATGTTCTCACTGAGCTCCTAAATTTTGGAGAAAATCATAGCCAAGCTAGCACTTTATAGATGGTGCTGTGCAAATTATAGTTTAAGTGGGTCCTTTTTAGTGTAAATGTCGAATACAGCTGGGATATAAAAGACTAAAAACCTCCAGTGCGGACCTAGCTTCCTCATTTCTAAAGACCACTTGCACACCCCTGCTTCAGCTGCATGAAGTAAACCAAAGGATATCCCAACATCTCATGCAGACCATGTACAGTAATCACAACTCATTAAATGTTGTCATGTTTCAGAAAACGGTAGCTTCCAGTCCGGAGTCCCGAGTGTGAACATGCTGTGTCACAAAGAAAACAAACAAACTCAGGATTCACAGCGTGTGGGTATGACCAAACACCATATGGGTAATATGAAGTCATCTGATACCAAAATATCCTCTGACACAGAAACTCATGTGGTCATCACACCCCCTCTTCCTTGTGTGTTTGCCAGTAATACAGATGTCAGGGTTAATATGTATTCTTAATGATTGACAGCTCTAGGATTTATTTATTTAGGATTTATCTTGGATTTTACAGCATTGGTGGGATTTCATAATAAACCTTTAAAAAAAACAAACCCAGAGACAAAATCTCAAAATTCAGTAATGGATATTTCTTTAACTACATGCACTTGGGATTTTAGAAAGTAACACTTTTTATACTTTCACTAGTTCAGTTTCTCCACTAACTGATTTTACTATTTTCACTAGTAATATGTCTTAATTTCTTTAAACATCTTTTACACTAAGCCCGCATTTTTATTGTTGTGGAAATCCACAAAGGAAACATTACACAGAGGAAATATTAAAATTGTATATGTTTCTTTTTAACTTTGTTTAGATAATCACAATTTTGAAAATTAAAAGATGAATGGTAAAAATGTTCATGACATGGAACATTAAAATTTTAAATAATAATAATAATAATTTGTATCTTTCTCTCTCTAAAAAGAATAATTACCAATTAAAATCAGCTTACATCTTTCTTTTTTCTTCTTATATAGATACAATGTCTGCTTTTTCAAATAAATGGATGTTACATACAGGCTTCAGGTAGGTTGTTGTAACCTGAAGATTAGGTTAAGCATTACATGAGCTCATTACAGATATGATGCCCTCATGCACAGTCTAATAATCAGATTTTAAGCTTCAGTATATAATAAATATAGTAGAGCTTTGATGAGGAGTGACCTGCTGATGTCACCAGGACAGAATGTGTCATGGTCATGAGGCGGTCATCAACAACAGAGTTTGTTGTATAGCAGTTTACAGTCACTTGTTCTACAAAATAACTGTAACTCTTCCTTAATCACTTAATAATAAACATTCAGAGTGAACAAACCTGATCCCCAGCCTTCTGTTTTCTAACTTACACATCTTATCTTTCTGTTTCTGTCCGATGAATGTTGCTGGTTAAGATATAGATATCCATAAACTCCTCCCTTACGGTTCTGGACTTCATCTTCCATAAAAACTATATAAACCATATTTAGAATTACTATTAGATAAAATAGAGAGGGATGGTGAAATGATTGCAAGTACACAAAAACATATATGTAGGCATATCATTACTTTGTTAAAGAGACTCCAAAAAGGAGTAGCAGGAACAGGTCATAGTTAGGCTGACCTGTGAGACACCTAAGAGGAAATCTCTAAATGACATCAGCAGTCTTGTACACTTCACACTGAATCAGAAACGCACACAAGAGCTCTGGCTTGAACTCACAGAATAAAGTGATATGTATTTGCATTAGTTAAAAGGTTACTCTACCCCAAAATGAAAATGTTGTCATTAATCACATTAATACCCCATTTCATTTCAAACCCTTAAAAGCTTTGTTCATCTTTAAAACACAATTTAAGATATGGCCACAGCCATATCACCCTGCAGCCCAAGCCTTGTTGCCCACAGAAGCTAAGCCTGGGCAGTACCTGGATGGGAGACATCCTGGGAAAACTAGGTTGCTGTTAGTAGAGGTGTTAGTGAGGCCAGCAGGGGGTGCTCACCCTGTGGTCTGTGTGGGTCCTAATGCCCCAATATAGTGATGGGAACATTATACTGTCAAAAGAGCACCGACTTTTGGATGAGACGTTACCGAGGTCCTGGCTCTCTGTGGTCGTTAAAAATCCCATGACACTCATCGTAAAGAGTAGGAGTATAACCCCGGTGTGCTGGGCAAATTCCCACTGGCCCTTGTCTATCATGGCCTCCCAATAATCCCCATCCATTGATTGGCTGTATCTCCTCTCCACCTGTAGCTGGTGTGTGATGAGCGCACTGGCGCCGTTGTCCTGTGGCTACCGTCGCATCATCCATGTGGAGGCTGCACACTCGTGGTGGTTGAAGAGAGACCTCCCCACATGATTGTAAAGTGCTTTGGGTGTATGGCCATACATGATAAAGCGCTATATAAATGCATCATTCATTAATTCATTCATATGTTGGATGAAAATTGGGAGGCTTTGTGATTGTCACATTGACTGCCATGTAATGAACAGCCCAGAAAAGCAAGGCATCATCCAAATATTCGATGTGATATCAGTGGTTCAACTGTGACGTTATAAAGCGATGAGAATTATTTTTGTATGGAAAAATAACAACTTAAATTTGGCTCTGTAGTTTCTTAGTAGCACCTTTTTGGAGAGTAATGCTGCACGCAGAGTACACTGTTCGGTGTCAACTGCGGCACATAGATACGTTTTCTACATGTATTTACAGTAGGCTTTGATTTGAATGAAAACAGTGCATCAGTGTGTCACGGCTGACACAGAAGAGTGTACGCAGTTTACATCCATTGGATATTCTCCAAATTTGTTAAATAAAGTCATTATTTTTGTTTTCTTTGTGTACTAAAAGTTTTCTTATATAGCGTTGTGGTTGAACCACTGATGGAAGATAGAGTATTCAGACAATGTCTTTCATACTGTTCTAGACTTTGACAGTGTCATTTACTTGGCAAGCCTCCAACCCTACATCCAAAATATGTTAAATTGTGGTCCGAAGATAAACAAAACTTCTACGGGTTAGGAACAGCATGGGGGTACATTACAAAAGTTTTTTTGAGGGGAAGGAGTAATTTTACAGCATTTATGAATCTAGATTCATTTATAAACAAACAGTGCTAATGTTATGATTTGGTCCTTTAGCTCTCATTCTCAGCCACTACAGTCACCTCATCACCTCTGGACTGCATTTCCCATCATGCACCACACACTCTCACCTCTTTCAGATTTGCAAGCCCACACCTGCTCTCAATTAGCCACACCTTATTTACCACATCATTTAAGCCAGATTACACACCAACATTGGTGAAGACTTAAATTTCCCTGTGTTTCTTTTCTGAGTTTTCTTTTCGGATTCCAATCCGCAGTTTTCGGGTATCAGCCCAGAATCACAGTTAGGAGAACCGTTGTCAGGTACGGTCTCTGCCTCCTGTTCCACCCTGGTGGGCATCTCTGTCACCTGCTCCACCCTGGAGGGCGTCATTGCATCCCATTCCACCCTGGACAGCTGTGGTAGGAGTGTCTAGAAGCCGCTTCTAGGGGAGGGGCTCTGTTATGATTTGGTCTGTTAGCTCTCATCCTTAGCCACTACAGTCACCTCATCACCTCTGGACTGCATTTCCCATCATGCACCACACACTCTCACCTATTTCAAATTTGCATGCCCACACCTGCTCTCAATTAGCCACACCCTCATTTACCACAGCATTTAAACCAGACTCACACAGCAACATTGGCGAAGTCTTGAATTCTGTGTTTTGAATTCTTGAAGTCTGAGTTTCTGAGCGTTATTTGCTTGTTTGTTTTTTGACCTTGGATTGCTTTTCTGGATATTGATTGTTCGCTGCCTACCCTGACCATTGCCTTGTTTATTGACCACGATTTTGCCTAACCCACGTTGTTCCCGTTTGCCTGTGTATCTGACTCTGCCTGTATGACCTTGCAATAATAAAATCTGCACATGGATCTGCACGTCCCCATCTCCCTTGTTACAGATAAAATATCTAAGCCTTTGTTCCACATAAGAAAGAGTCTTACAGGTTTGAAACGATGAAAGATTTTAATTTTTTTTTTATTTTTAACTATCCCTTTAAGGTATGTGTAGTTGTTTATTGACCCCTCTGGGATCTGCATTAAAGAAGTATGCACTCTGTTTTGGTGTATCAGCATTTCTGACGCACTGCTCTATAATCAAGAGCTTGTCTGTACAGATGCCACTGCTTTCTAATAATGAAAAAGAAAGAGCAGAAGTGTTTCTCCTGGATATGCTGGTTTAAAACATTTTGTAGTGTTCATTATATGTGATTCACTTTATTTGAATGAAAGAGTTAATCAAAGTTAGGCAAAGGCATGTTAACATTCTGCCTTAATCACGTCTACATTACTATACACGCACACACATTTTTTGTGGATATATGACTACTATAAAATTAATGGCAGCTTGGCAGGTTTGCCATTGTATCAGCCTGTCAGAACACATTCTCTTTTTCTCATGTCATTTGTCCTCAAGGAAAGCTTGTGAACTTCATTCCATGACAGCGGCTTTTGATCACTGCAAACAATTGGATTTGGATTGGACTGGATTTTTCCATCAGTTGAGGAGAGAGGGAGGGGAAGGGCAAAGTTCTTTCTTCGATTGCGCCTCGACCCGGTTACAGTAGGTGCTGCCCCGATCCGGTGCCAGGCATTCCTGTGACTGCACATGGCACAAAGTAAGTGTTGTACAGTGGACACACAGATGCTAAGAGTCTTAGGGACTTGGTGATACTTTGAGGAAGATTTGAAGGGCATCTCGGCGCACTACAACACAGTCACATAACATGCCCTAGTTTAATGGATTGTCCAATAGACCACAGTTTCCCATTTGTTCAGGGTTTGAGGTGTACTGGTGTTAACAGAGACTTTGTTTGAGTGTTGAAATAAAAAAAATAATAATTTTCTGAAATATTCAAATACAAAGAAGTTATCATTTCTGCTGGTTGCTGGTTTCATTGAGTTACAAAAAGTGAAACTGAAATTTGATTTAATCAAAAACTTTTACATTAAAATGAAGATAGAAATTATTTTAGCAAATACTATAGTATCTTTATGATACAGTGATTCTACACTGGCTTCTGTTGATGTCCATTTATGATTTTTGCAAATTATAAATGCCCTAACGCCAAGTATTGATAATTTAATGACAGTTTCAGTGCTTTCAAAATCAACTTTCACAGGCTGAGTGACAACATGCCAATGTTTCAAAACCCAAGACAGTTGTATATGTTGCTGGACTGAATGTTGCAAGGCATTATTGCTTAGGTTTTGCAGTTAACCAAGACGATCACTAGTCCATACATTTATCACTTTATCACTGTGGTCATATTTAAACTGAATAAGTGAATTATAAGGAAAAAGTTCAGGAAATTATCCAAATGCACCTTCACATTAAAAAACCACCTTAACCTCATGTGGTTTCAAAAGAATCCACTTAATCACTTTTAATTGGACAGCATGTTATTTGCCTGCGTTTTGTTCCTTTGTCCATACAAACACAAGCATATTACAACATGCCTAGTGATCCCGCAGTTTCTATAAGCAGGGTTTGCTTTCGTGTAAAGGGTGCATAAACTTTGATACCTCAGTTTGAGTACTCAGACCAAGCTTTTAATTAATACAGCAAAGCGTCACCCATTAACTACCATTCATCTTTATGTCTTGACAGCATAATAAGAGGACATGGCCTTTGTGTCTGACATCAATGTGCTTCTGGTTTCTTTATAAGTGCGGTAGAACATACACTATGCTGTTTTTATTGATTGTCACTCCAAAAGAGATTAAACGTTTTGATTTGAGCAGGGAGGCGTGTTCTAGAGTTATTTGTTTTCAAACAGACTCAAATGGATAATTATGGTTCAACCAAAGTATTTTTGTTATGCACATCATGTAAACCGAGCGATTATTACAAACCAAACCACAAATCTGTAATGTGATCTGATGGTTTATACACTGCAACATGAACCAGTAGGAAAACATGTTCGCAATCACAATGATGTGTGAAGAAGAGACAGCAGAGGAATCTAGTGACACCCTTCATATACATTTCAAAGCGAAACCTTTAACATATTTGGATGGCTGTAATTGTTGTCAAAACGTTGCAGCAACAGCATATACACGCATATACTGTATGCTTCAGGTTGTGAGTGCTTTGGGGAATTTACTGTATTTCATGTCAGTCTCATAGCAGCAGTAAAGCAAAGCTCAACCCTGGACTCCATCAGGGGCCAAGTTGGTGAAATGGTGCTATCAGCTTTTAAACTCATGGGAATACACAAAAAAACACACTGCCATCCATTAAACCTCTTATCAGAGGTCAAAAAAACCAGAGGCTAGTCAGGATACACTATATTTTGCAATGCTGTTAATATCATATTTAGCTCTTTTACACCTTGTCGAAAAATAACACAAGAATTTGCTTGTAGTTTTTGATGTATAATAAACCACATGAGCAGTACAGTGCCAAATTAAGTCATTTCCACACTGTTAGCATCACTAAACCAAAGTTTCCAGAAGGTTCTCTCTGAAAAAAAAAAAATCGGCATTCATTTACTATTGGATTTATTTTTGAATGCAATACTCATATTTCAACATCCATTCAACAAACCCATGCACCAGTCCCTACCCTATACTTTTTATAATTCTTTTAATAATCTAGATATTAAATATTTAAATTAAAAAAATTAAATGTATATTTAAATTTGAAATTTATTTATTTATCTATTTATTTATTTCTGGGAAAGAAAAAAAAACAACAAAAAAAAAACAACTTAATGATATTTATATGTAACTATGCAATTATGTAATTCCAGTGATATAATGATAACCTGTCCAGTCAAATCAGATCAACATTATCATTATAGGAAAGACCCACTGTTGTACACTAACATATATTGTTTTTTTTTTTTAAATGTTTTATGGTTTTTTTATTTAAATGATAAATGTAATGTGTCGTCACAGTTTGTGGATGGAAAGTTTTTGGTTGCTTAGTGGACTCGTGAATCAGCACAACCCTGCATGCTACACTGGGAAGTGGTCTGCACTTCCTCTTTCAGTCAGAGAAAGACAGGAGAAAAGAAAGAAACAGACAGCATGGCTAGTCTCATGATTCGGGGGTAGGGGGACTGTGTCCATTTTGGTACAGACATACACATAAACACAAGACTTATTCCACACGCATTACGTTGCATGTGTTTATTTGTCTCTACAGGAAGTAGATCCTCTTACGGAGCATGTGCTCCTGCATCATCACAGCGGCGTGTGTACCATTTGGTGCTGATCTTATTACAGTCACAGTTATATAAACCCTGAAAGAACAGCTCCATATAATCACTTCATCAGTCTCAGTGTGGCATTTCTGCTGATTCTGTCGGGCGCTCATGGGGCAGCTGCTCATCAGGGTGAAAGGTGACATGAGAAACATTAAGAATGCTGTGCAAAGGTTAGCATACTCATATTTATGACTGACCGTAGACTTGATTCAAAACTGCTTTAAATGGCTTTCAAGTCTCTGAGAGAAAGTAATCAGCTGGTACAAAATGATTAAAACACTTTCCACTTAATGCATATTAGTGTTCCAATATGCAAAAAGGATATCTTCATAAGCCTGTTTTCCAATTACATATTAATTTTACATAAGAATTTTTAAATGGAAACACCGATATGCAAGTGAGAAGTTAATTTGCAAAAACAGAAACACAAGTTTTTTTTTCTGCATTACAATTAATCAATCTGCATTGTGCTATTTTGATTAGGTAAAAAATGCAATAAAACACAATAATAGCATGATAACATAATAAAAAAAAAAACACGATTAAAAAAAGAGAGAAAAAACCTTAGTTATCTGTTTTTGCAAATGAACACTTAAATTTGTATTTTCTAAAATGCACATACAAATATGTGCTTTAACATTAGATACCTTTTTTTGCATTTATTATATCTTAATATAAAAATAATAATAATAACTGTAATTATATAAATAAATGTTATAAAAAAATTATATACATTTTTATTTAAAATTATATTTTATATGAATCGTTTAATATATAAGTGTTTATAACAAATTCATCCCAAACCCTTTCTATCCCATTCTTCAACAGGCAGCTGTAACCACTGCTACTACAACAGCAATGAAGGGAGGATACCATATCCCTAACCCCCCTTCCCGTCCTGCATCGGAGAAGTGATAAGATCCATTAGGGACTTATGATGGGATCCTCCTACAATAGTCAGCTCTGTGTGGGACGTGCAGAATGGCCTTATGAACCAGAGCATGTGAGAACCAGGCTCTGGTTTTGGCAGGGGACGTTAACACAGAGCGCTGATTCAGCAAACATGCCACACACTCAATCTCATTACATATAGCTGCACTCATTCATTGATAATAAGCACATTCTGGACTGGATCCTAACTGATCTACATGAAGTTCTGTTCTGCTTGATCTGTATCAAGTCAACTGTTTTATGATCAGTTCTGTGAAAAACAGTTCTGTGAGAATTTTTGGATTTGTGACATTCTTTTTTTATGTTTTAAACTTTTAAGGATGTTGTTTATGCCCTCAGAATACCAAAACCAGAGCCTGATTTTTTTGTATCTGTTTAGTGTTAAGTTTTTAGTCATTTTAAAAAAGGAGAAAATAATTATTGAGGAAAGTACTTCTAAAGTCTCTGATCACGATGTTAGTTTATCTCCTCAGCACATATCCTATATAGCCGTCAGGGCCAGTACAGGTCATCTGGCTTTGTTTGCTCATGTTATTATTAATCCTTTGAAGTTCATTAAAGGATCAGTCCAGAGAACATTAGTAATCATTGTGATGAATTCCTTACAAACCCACTTTAAAAAGAACAAAAAGACAAATGGAGAAAAAAAAAATCTGCATTCAATACAGCAAAAATTAATTGTAACAATGTTTGTAATTAATGATAAAGTAATACGTTAGTACAATAACAGTGTGTTCACTCAAGACTTTTCCATGATGCCAGTCACCTGATTATGCCCTTCATAGGACACGGGGAGATTGTTGCCCTAATTCAGAGGTCAGTGAACTCTCATGTTTCTTTGTTGCAGAAAGAGAAAATAAATCAGTGTCATCTGCAGAGCGATTTTGGAAAGCAGTGTTTGGAATATTCCTCTAACAACCCAAACCAGCTCTCAGAAAACAAAGGGGCCTGTAAAAATGTCTCCCTCTGAATTACTGCGTGTTTTAGTTGTTCAAGAGAATGAAGCATTGAGGGTTTAGGAATCCTAATAAAAATCATTGAGATCATAATGCTTATAGATGCAGACTTTTATAAGTGATAATGTTTAGACTGATGCTTTGGATACTGCCAATAGCTTAAGCTGTAAGAAACTGGACGCGGTCAGAAAGAGCTTTAATGAATATATGACGAAATCTGATTCAAATCAGATCTGGCTCAGATATTAGTTCAGATCCAAAGTACTGTACCGTGTTGGCACGACTGAGGAAAAATGTGCTTCATGTGGTAACATTTAAATGAATTGATTTTACTCAAATCCAAAATATTATATTAGCATCACTGAATCAACCTGAATGCATTGTTCCCAAATAAAAGTGCATTTAATGTTTGGATCAGTTAGGAATAGCATCCTAGGGTTACAGAGTGTCGTTTGCACTGCATTTATTCATATCCAACCAAAGATTTACATTACAAATGCAAACAGCTAAAACATTGTGCTAAAGAAACCTGGTGCACCAGTGAGAGTTTAAAGTCCAGCTGAGCTTCTGCCAGAGAATGTCAAGCTCACGCCCTCCGGGCCAAACACTGGATAACCGCCTGGAGAGCTCTCATGATAGGCTAGCTGACTGCGGCCCTCTCAGCCAATCATTACGCTCAAGAGGCTGACACCCCACCCTCTCTTAACCCCCCACTCACTGGGCACCCGGAAAGAGATCAGGAGGTCTTTGGGATGCAAGGTCTAACATAGTCTTTTTGCTGTGGCAGTGACGTTCACTCTGACACATCATTTCCACCCCTACGCATTGTTCTGCATAAGAGAAAGCCATTAATACAGTCAGTAAGTCCTAGACTCATCTTTTGGGAGTTAAACATGGGACAACACTTTTTGCCCTGTTGGGATTTATGTATCATCTTACAGTCTTACACCCAACTCACTATGCACTCTCTATGCTCTTGTGTGTCCAATCAGCGAGCAGTATTCATTAACATAGGCCGACTCATAACCCAAAAAAAAAGTACCAGACCAAAATGCAATATTTCACATACTTGTGTTGTGTGCAAATTCAGTATCTTGGATGTGACGTCAAAGGCACAGTGTGGGTGATTCACAGCACACAAATATTCGCTACAGGGTGCCACTGACTGAAATTCAGTACATTGATTAAATCCAGTTATTCATCTGTTTCAGACATGTGACTAATGCTCATCCTTTATATTTATGAACATCATCCGGGTGAGGTATCAATATAAAAAAACACTGTGTGACCCCTTTTCTGCATAAAATCAGCTAAAGAAAATTATGTGAGAATGTAACATTGATATCTTTAATATCGACTGAGTGTGGCCATGTCAAAGATTGAAAATATAGTGAAATTAATGCTTGAAGTCAACCTTTAAAGCTTGCTATCTCAAAATTAGATTTTGAGACTTTAGGAGGGTTTTCGCAGACAGGGTCACATATGTAAGCATCATGCAGATCTGCGTAAAGTTATTAGAGGGGCAGTGATTGTTTTCATAGAAAGCTGGCAGAACCTGAGAGAAACGTTAACAAGACAATGCATGAAATATGCTGTCGTTCTCAGGTGTGGGTTCAACAGGTTCCTTGCGCGGTACAAGAACAAATAGTTTTACAAGTAGTAGTTATGCATAACTGTATTGCATATTGTTATGTAAAAATGCTCTATATACTATTAAGCATAAGCAATAAAAAGCCCAGCAGCACAATTGTCACTAAAAAGGGATTAACACTTCCTAGTGATCTTTCTACTGACTGATCCCAGGATTTGGTACAAAGCCAGCATTATGTATCTGTCATCAGAGTGTTACTGTTGGAGCGGTGCGCAAGTGTTTCATATCTCACGCTCATTGAAGCATCATACTCTCAGACCGTGACTCACTACACCTCTACTGCAAGCAATATTAAAGAATTGTTTTGATTCGAAAGCTGCAAGTATGTAAATACATTTTAGACGCTGTCAAGTCCTGGGGCCGGTTGCATAAAAGGTTAAGACTAGTCTTAAAAGTTAGTCAGCTTTTTTTTTTCTTTAAGTTTTTTAAAATTCAGTTACATAAAAATGTATATCAGTCTAAGGTAAGTACAAAAAATGAAACAGATTACTCTTGGCTAATTGCAAGTTGGTCAGACTAGCTCTTAAGACACTGTCTTAACATGAAGGCTATGTTTATGCAACTGGCCCCAGGTCGTAAGTTTCAGCTTCCAGTATTATAAGAAAACATGTATTTAATTGTATAAATATGTGTTTTGAATGTAGTTACAGTACTTGTGTGAGTACAGTGGTGCAGATGTTTTGTCAGAACTGTAAGCAATTCAATGTTATGAATGTATAGAGAGAGAAATACGGTTTCATAAAATCAGCTGAAATAGTTTTAACCAGTTGAAATGAGTAAACTGTATTCAGACCACAGAAAAGACTTCAGGATTGGCTAACCAGAAAATGAGTTCCGTGTTCACTTGATTCAATGACTTCAAACTTTCTCAAGCTATTCAGTGACGCATACAAATGTAAAATTGCTACAGTCACTAAACTTCCTGTTCTCAGACACACACTGCATTGCATGCTCTTGTATATCCTGGTAAACTATTGTTTACAACCTCTAAACAATAACCTCTAAACGACTTCTGAGTGTGGGTCAGAAATGTAACAGAATTCAAAAGGCTACGGCATACTGCATACAAACCCAAATTCGCTGTGAATTTACATAATACCATTCCTTAGGGGCTTATCATGGTCTCCACATTTGAAATGACTAGAAATGCTGATGTATAGGTCTCGCTCTCGGTGCTAATGCTAACACCTTCGACACATTTAGAACTTAAGGTTCTTTAATCGCCTTAAAATGAAAAACACAGCTAATGCTAATCTGGTTGAAGGTGTTGCTATCATGTGGCCAGAGTCAGAAACCCTCTCAGTCATGCACTAACGGGTTCAGTATTGTCTTCTCACAGAAGCACAGAGACAATGCCATCCCTAACAAAAAAGTTTTTTGATGGTACCACAGCAGTGAAATTTAGATACAAGCACAGGCACTTCTCAAGGATTCACTGACGTTTAGATAAACCACACAGCTCTAGGTGTTTTGCTAATGGTTGGAGTCTTGTATAACATTGTATTTACCCTCAAGCACTTCATTTATGGAAATAACAGAATTGAGTGTCTACGTCAAAGCAAAGTATCTTACAGTTAAGTGAGGCTGTTATTACACCATAGGAAAAATATTGTTTCCTTCTAGTAATAGTCTATTCTACAATTAGTCCAGCAAAATGATTCATTATTCTCGTGCAGAGATTTTACTGGATGTTTTTAGGCATTGTTTTTCTCTGGAAAACCACTCACATGAATCAAGGCAGTCATTTTCCGTAAACCAAAAGTTAACCTGTCTGATCAGGTTGTTCTTGCATGAGTGATCCACATTTTAGCATGACATCACAGTTCCCTCCTACACTGAGGGCCGTGATCGGGCCTGATTCAGAAAGAAGAGAGGTGGAGAAAAGTATTTGGATCCGCTCCCTCTGTCCAGATATGTGCCGTAGTTATTCTTCTCTCATTGTTTCTGCAGCTGGAGTGTGTGTGTTCTTTGCTTGCGAGGTCAGATTGAAGCCTTCAGGGCAACAGCTGATGGATAAAGATCACACGGAAAATTGTAACAATTATACCTCATCTGCTCATATGGCGCTCTTTCTCCCTCTCATTATTCCCTGAAAAATAAATCCACTGATTGTTTTTTATGTGCATTTGGTAAATGAGTTTGTCTGTAGTAAGAAAATGGTCGGTGTTCCTGTCGTTCCTCGGTCTCACCCAGCGGAGGAGGGCTGCGGGGTGTAGATTATGTCTATATACTGTCATTAAATTTCATTATGTGGTTTTCTTGACATCAGGGACAAACATCATCCATTTATTTTCACTTAAAGAGCTTCCTTTTCCCATTTTACATAGCATCAGTCAATCAGTTTTAGTCTGTTTTTTTCATCCTTCTGCCTCTCTCATTCACTATCTTGGATCAAAATGCTCTATTGTAGCATTTTATGGCAGCATGGAACTGATTCTGTTCTGACTCTGTTAGAGTGCTTATGTGGGTGAAGATGTGGCTTTAGTGTAAAGGTTACTGTCTCACAAGGCAGTGAGTTGATGCGCTTGTCATGAGGTATGAACACGCAGACATGTCCTCTATAACAATTCAGAACAGAACAGAGGACAGAACTCAGAAGAGATGCACTGAGGATGGATAAATATTTCAACTAAACATGAATAAATAATAACAAAAAACAATACATGGGTGTAAAAATATGAAAATTGAGATTATACAGAAAAGAATATGCAGAAAAGAAAAAGATATATTGAACTGAATTACTGAGCTACTATATACTGAATGGAAATCAGTTGAAATGGACTCCAGGACCAGAGGTAGTAACCAAGAAATCACATGAAGTTTTATTTTGGAGGGTTCCTCTCTTCATTTTGCTCGGTGAGATTGTGAACATCCGTTAGAAAAAA
Organism: Enteromius trimaculatus; assembly: GCA_032361065.1. Lineage (NCBI taxonomy): Eukaryota > Metazoa > Chordata > Actinopteri > Cypriniformes > Cyprinidae > Enteromius > Enteromius trimaculatus. Next base: position 13,185,038 of record JAUMHP010000052.1, on the reverse strand, counting down.
GAGGAAATAATCTTCTGTCTTATGCTTGCTTTTCTCACATGAGGATTTGTAGATACCATCTAACACAACAACAATTCAAATGTCTTCTGGCATTAAAAAACAAATATAAAACTTCCCGGATTGTTCTTCAACACAAATCTACATTAAAAAGTGAGTTTGTCTAAATGTTGAAACGGCTTGTGTTTTAAGGCTGGGTGAACAATGGCAAACCATATAACTAAGTGTGCTTGCTGAAGGAATGTGTGTTTTATTTGTTTTAGTCTAAAAGAAAAACTGTACTCATAGATCCTTCACCTCAAACGGACAAATGGCCAATGCCTGTCCGACAAGAACAGCCTCTCACTTTGGCCCAGGCGCCGATGGATATTTCACCCAGCAGATGTATTTCGTCATTATTCTGCACTGTTTATCCACACAAACATGATTTGAAAAAGTGTGAAATTGCTGTGGAGAGATTTGGGACGAGGCTGGCGTAGAAACAAAGAACAACACTTCCATCTAGTGGAGACGCCGAGGAGTTCATCTGTATGCTCTGCAGCTGAGAGCACTGCAATGAGAGAGAGAGAGAGAGAGAGTGTGTGTATGATGCTTGTTGATGGAGTGGAATAATTATATTTCAAGCTAAATAAAAATAGAATATTTAAAAGCTTTGGATGTGCATGTGTGGTAGGTCAAGAGTTTATGAGTTCCTTAGTTTTCTGTAGATAGGGAGCCGCTGTCAGTGAAATGATGCAAGGACAGCAGAAGCTGTGCTAGAGGAAACCTGCTGGAACAGGAATTAACCTTTAAACATTCGGACTGTAGACAGAAAGAGAAATGTGTGTTTTGTGATGTGTTTTTTTTTTTTAACTTGTAAATGGTTTCAGACCCATAATGTTGAAATCCTCTCTGATCTGCTAGCTGTATGTGATTTTGAAACATGCTGAATTGGGATGAATTATAGGTCCTCTCAGGACAGTTATTGGGGAGGGCTGCCACGCGCTGACTTGCAGTAGGGGATTTGGAAAGGAAGACCCGGGGTCTCTAGCTCTCATTTGACACACTGCACAGGGTTAGGGCAGGTCAAACAAGCTCTACAGCCAAAACTTGCTCTATTGAGAAAGAAAGAAAGAAAGAAAGAAAGAAAGAAAGAAAGAAAGAAAGAAAGAAAGAAAGAAAGAAAGAAAGAACAATTAAAATATAATAGAACTTCTATAGGCTTTTAAAATTCATTAGCTTTTTTTCTTTAAGCTAGCCTACTTGAGTGCTTACACTACAGATATAAAGTTAGGTCATTCATTTTTCAAAGAAAATTAATTATTTAGAAGGGATGCATTAAAGACAGTAAATTAAAACATTTCACTTAACACATGAACAAACATTGAACAATGCATTTATTACTATGTATTAATCTTTGTTAATGTTAGTCAATGCAATTACAGGTGTGCATTGTTAATGTTAGTTGCATAGTGCATTAACTAATGTTAACAAACACAACTTGTGAGTTTCATTATGCATTAGTAAATGCTGAAATTAACATTAGCTAAGATTAATAAATGCTGTAGAAGTCCCGATCCTTTTTAGTCCATATTAAATAATGCTGGAACCTATAATGTTGACTAATGAACCTTATTGTAAAGTGTCACCAACATTTCAAATAAATGCTGTTGTGTGTGTGTGTTTAGTCTATATTCATCAAAGCATGCGCTTCTCAAAAATAATAAGCAGCAAAGCTGGTTTCAACATTACTAAAGGTAAAAGCAAAAATGCCTCTTGAGCACCAAATTATTACATTTTTCTGAAGGGTAACGAGACCCTGAAGACTACAGTAAAGACTGAAAATTCAGCCTTGCCATCCCAGTTGCCATCACAGGAATAAATTACATTTTAGGATATATTAAAACAGGATAGAAAATAGTAGTTTTAAAATGATAATAATGTTTAACAACATATTTTTTTGGTGAGCCAAACAACATTTTGTTGCCTATAAGCTCAATAAATAGTAAAAATGTAGGCTATATTTTTACTTTTCAATGAACACACTAAAAAAAAAAAAATAGACATACACCAAACATCCATAAATAGAAAATAAATAAACAGGTTATTTTAAATTAATAATAAAAAAAATGAAGAAAAAAAAGGTTCTGCTTGGGCAGTAAATGAGAGAAAATCATGGCAAAAAAGAAACTGCCTCATCAGATTCCCAGGTTCCTAAGAGAGGATTCAGGGGGAGTAGCTACAGACAGATCTCAAACACCATCTGGGAAGATTCACTCTTAATACTATTAAAGATTAGACATGGGCTTTCCTGAAGGAGTTTAACTGGAACAAAATCAAATACGCTTGGATTTGATTTATTAACTTATTTTGTGGGAGAACTTTAGATAGAGAAAACAGATGACTGGATGCTGACCATTTGACGTCCCGTATCTCCAATGCAGGGTAATACCATTTCCATCAGACTCGCTTTATAATGCAGTGTATTTTTGGGCCCACAGGATGGCGCTGCCATCTTTTCGACGACACTTCTATTACGACTCTCTCACACGTTTTACGGCAGTGGCTAACGTCCACATGGTCGCTCGTGTTGTGAGTGTGCCGGACTTTTAAAGCAGATCGGAATTGGTATTTAACTTGAAGTGCAGTTCAGACACATTACAAAAAATGGGAAAGACTAAAAACAACAAATTCAAACGGCCATCGTTTTCTCCTGATGGTCTTTCAGCAACTCCTGTTAAACAGACTGAAGAATCAGAAGATGAAGACTCTCCGGCGGCGGAGCTGCTCGATAAAGTAAGCTGCCACCGCTGTGACAACTCCACAGACTTGTAGTAAATGATTATGAATATGAATATTTAAAAATACTGACAAAAACAATATTAGCGTAGCAGCGAAATATGGCGTGCGTAATGACTGTAAGCCAGGTGTAGGCAGCGTCGGTCCTGAAGTGCCGATTACCTGCAGAGTTTCACTCCAACCCTAATCAAACACACCTGATCGAGGTCTTCGGGATTACTAGTTACTCCTACAGGCAGTTGAGGTGGGGTTTTTTATTGTTGGAGCTAACTCTGCAGGACACCGACGTTGCCTGCCCCTGGTGTAAGCCCTTTGACTGACGGGATGTTGGCGTGTTGAATAAATGAAGCGAGTCAGCAGATCTTTACGCCTGAACGGACTGATGCAGCTGTCAAGCACGTGGGATTTGGAAGAACCAACGAGTCTTTCTTAATATTAAAATACATCTGTATTAACACGCGACTGTCCTTTTGTGCTTGTGTTTAGTTGCAGAGTCCGTCAGCTGATGTGCGCGAGTACGCGTGTGTCAGTATCTCTCGTGTCGTACAGCAGAGCCAGACGATCCCAGGATTCCTTCAGAGAGATGCAGTCAGAAAAATAGGACCTTTACTGCTGGACCGCAGCTTGGCAGTCCGAGAGACAGCTGCTGGAGCACTCAGGTACACACACACTCTCTCTCGAGTGACACTGACATAGCGAACCAGAGCTGCATTAGATATCCAACCACCAAGGCAATGACAGATACAGAAACTCTCTCACAATTGTTCCACAGATAAGACAAGCAGTAATTATTATGGGTGTACACTATTGCCAAAAAACAATATCTTAAATTCTCAGAATTTTCTTTTTCTTTTTTTTTCAGTAACGTTAATTAGATTATATTTTGCAGCGTGTTATTGAGCTAATATCATAAGGACTGTGGTAGACAGCTGACTCCTGAAGTTTTGTATATTGTTCATATTCCATGTGTTGGTCAGTTCACAGCAGTGATAGAAATAAATAAATAAATTTACCGATAAATTTAAATAGATTTTTATCTTTTATGGTAATCTTTACCAGAATCTTTTTAGTCAAATTGGAATCAGCCAATTAGAATAATAATTAGCTGGGGCAGTAGGGCTGTTAACAAGATTCTGTTGGTGGTGGGGAAAAAAAGGAAAAACAAGCAAAATGGTCTCTAAAAAAAGTCTATTAACATTAACTGATTGCTTATAGAGCTGTTGTATAAAATCAATATCTCATTTGTAATAATTCTTATTTAAGAAAGAAACTTCACTTTTGTGTGATATTACTTGTATGAAATAATACATACATTTTCTGCCACCATATCTTGGACTTTGTGATCATTGTAAATGCATTTTAATAGACTGATTCATGCTGTGAAAGAATGCACTCTAAATTTGTTTCATGTAATGTATGCAGGCACCCTGTAGGGGTGTTACGTAATTTTTTTTTTTTTGCGACTCTAATGTCAAAATGCACATTATTAAAATAACAATAACAATATTATCTCAGACGATAAATATCGTGCGCCCCTAGTAGGGCTGGGCGATATATATCGAACGATATATTATGCGCATCTCATAAGAAGCTCTGTTCATAAGCTGGCGCTGCATTTAAAAACAGCTGCTGGAGATTAACCGCTAATCAAAGAACTGGCTTTACTGATGAGATGCGCAATATATATCGCTTGATATAAATCGCCCAGCCCTAGCCCCTAGTAATTATATACATTTGAATTTCATTTTTTCCCTCTGGAATAGTTTATCTAATTAGCTTAGTGTTTACATTTTACAGCTCTGTGATACGACTCATCTGCTTCAGGGTTCATTTCATAAAGTGACCCTTAATTTTCATCTGTTTCCTTCAGGAATCTTAGTGCCTGCGGAGGCCCTGAAGTGTGTGAGGACATGGTGAGACAGGATGCGCTGACGCCTCTGTCTGCTCTACTGAGGGAGGTACGAGTCTTAAACTTCATTTTTGATCATGTTTTTGAGGGGATGTCAATCTAGACTTAAAAGGAGAAGTTCATTTTTGAAAAAACTTTTGCTGATAATTTACTCACCCCCATGTCATCCAAGATGTCCATGTCTTTCTTTCTTCAGTCGA
>JAUMHP010000052.1:13150615-13161772 GCA_032361065.1 Enteromius trimaculatus | reverse complement strand
TATACACTCACTGACTGCTTTATTAGGTACACCTTGCTAGTACTGGATTGGACCTCCTTTTGCTTTCAGAATTACCTTAATTCTTCGTGGTATAGATTTAGCAAGGTGTTGAAAACATTCTTCAGAGATTTTGGTCCATATTGACATGATAGCATCGTGCAGTTGCTGCAGATTTGTCTGCTACACATCCATGATGTAAATCTCCCGTTCCACCACATCCCAAAGGTGCTCTATTGAATTGAGATCTGGTGACTGTGGAGGCCATTTGAGTAAAGTTAACTCACTGCAACTGGCAGCAGAAATCAAGACTCATTAGACCAAGCAACATTTTTTCTATCTTCTATTGTCTAATTTTGGATGAGCCTGTGTGAATTGTAGCCTCCGTTTCCTGTTCTTAGCTGACAGAGCGGCAGAGGAGTGGGGTCTTCTGCTGCTATAGCCCATCTGCTTCAGGATTTAATGTGTTGTGTGTTCAGAGGTGGATACCTTCTGCATACCTTGGTTGTAACGAGTGGTTATATGAGTTATTGTTGCCTTTCTGTCATCTCTAACCAGTCTCTCACATCAACAAGGCATTTTTGTCCACATAACTGCTGCTCACTGGATATATTCCTAGAGATGTTTGTGCGTGAGCAAGTTGTTTTCACCACATCTGTTGCCTCATTGCTCTCTGTTCTAAAAGAGTTGCTGTCATGTGATTGACTGATACGTAGCTATTTGTGTTACCAAGCAATTGAAGGTGTACCTAATACCGGTTAGTGTATATATTTATATATGTTAGGTCCATATATATTTGGACACTGACACAATTTTCAGAATTTTGGCTCTGTATGTCACCAGAATATAATTAAAATGAAACAATCAAAATGCAATTGAAGTACAGACTTTAATTCAAGACGTTAAAAACAAGATCTGTGATTGGCCAGTTAGTTGTTAGTTGTTATTGGAGGGCTTTGAAGGCTCACGAAGCTGGATCTTCCCAGATTCTAATTGGGTTTCACACCACTAGCTCTATCTGTAGAATGACGTAGTGTCATGGGGCCGGAAATGTTAGTTTTTTATATTTTGTTGAGAATCCTTTGCAGGCAATGACTGACCTAAGCCTGGAACTCATAGACATCTTTTGTGATGCTTTGCCAGGTCTTTACTGCAGCTGACTTCAGTTGTTTATTTGTTTATTTTTTTTCCAGCAATTTGTATCTTGAGAAGCTGAAATTCCTGCTCGATAGGGGTGGAGATCAGGAAATTGACTTGACTGTTGCAGAACATTCCACTTTTTTACCTTCAAAAACTCATGTGTTGCTTTTTTTATGTTGCTGAGCTCACCAGTGCATTTTTTTTTTTCTCAGAATATACCAAACTGTTTTTTTGGCCACTCCTAATGTTGCTGATCTATCTATCTATCTATCTAGAAAGAAAAACATTTATGTAATATACCTATAAAACTTCGAAAGCCACTTTTTTCTCCTTTCTAATAATTACTACATTTATCTAATTGTTTTTGAACATATTTTCTTTATTATTGGCATAACCAATAATAATAATTGGCATAACTGACTGGGCATCATGTCCCCAGCTAAAATGCCAAATATGCTGCCTGATAACTTGCTTTGTATAATATGGGTTTGGAAAACATGAGGGTGTGTAAACGATGACAAACTTCAACTAATCCTTTAACTGGCCCTAATATGACCCATGTGTGTATGTGTTTGTATAGGTATCATATGTCTGACCACACACATGTTGGCACTGGGAGAGATCTGTTCAAACATCTTTTACTAGGAATGCACTGAGCAGAGCATACCATCTGCTATATAAAACATTCACGGTCACAGAGAAAGTAAACTGTTTCATTTATTAGATTTTATTAATTTATTAATTATCTGTTGCCTCATTGCTCTTTGAGCTAAAACTATTTTGATAAGAATTTAGCTTTGACAAAATAGTTCATCGGATGCTACATGACTTTTTGCTACATCACATTTTGGCATCTTCAAATATATCTGTGAAATGTCTTAAAAGTTTTTATAAGCTAGGATAGCTGTGTTTTAATTCTTTACTTTTAAATAGTTGTTGGATTAATTATTCTGCTGTCTACAAAAAAAAGTAAGATCATTACAACTCTGCTCCAAGAATTTACTTTATACATATTAAAATATATATTAAAAAATATTAATAAAAAAAACTAATTAAAATGCAAAAACTCTAAATTAAATGCAAAAGCAAGAAATATACATTTTGTATTTGATTTTGTTTTATTTGATTCTGTTTTACTATTCAGTTTCTATAGGGTTTGCAGTAATACAGTACTTAAGGTGGGATTTAATGTTTAGGTTTGATGAATGCAGTGTAAAAATTTAAAACATGCAATGAGATATTTTTAAAGATTTTGAGAATGATATTATTTGGATGTCACAAACTTAAGGAATGTGATAACAGGTTTCTATTCAAAAAGTATGGCTTGTCTATTCTAAATGCTACAGTTTAAGTCTGTTGTTTAAAAAACAAATCTCACCAATGTACTAAAAATGGGCCAATTAAAGGAAATTTATTAAAGGAATGTGTGATATGGAAGTTTCATAAATATATATGTCAGACATTTAGTAACTAAGAAAAGAATTTCTCCTGTAATAGCACGTCTTCAAGTCATTGTAGATTCATTCATGGCTTGGCAGCACATTATATTTCTTCCATTTCAGTACCAGGCTCCATAACTCAAAGGGAGCACATTACTTATTAATGCTAATTCATCCAAAAAAATGAATTTCCATAATTTAAAACTTCATCCATAGATGAACACACATTAAGATATTTATTGAAAGTCTATGTAACCAACATTTCACAATTCATTAGAAGTTTGTTAAAACACTGTATAGAGTGTTCATTTGTATAATAAACAGATTTTAATTTGACCTTCAATTTATAAACAATGGTTGAGGCACATTTTACAAAGTTCCACTTGATGCACAAGAAACTCCCTGATTCCGGTTCCAATGTGTTAATATATGAATAAAATCCTAAATGTAATCTGTTCATCATATAAAATGAGTCTCGCAAATATTTTGTGTTTGTGTCTATCTATCTAAAAGCCTTATAGGATTAGACATGAGGGGAGGTAAATAATATAATTTCATTAACACATTGTTTTGACATTCTTCAAATATGAGATTTGACGCGAACTATATGCAGTCTTAGCAAATCCATCCAAATCAAAGAGAAATATTCACCTTACTATGCTAAATGTTTTGGCTGAGCGTAAAAGCTCGGCATGGGCTAATTAACTTTGCTGTCATTTGCACAGCTGGGCCAGTAAACGGTATCAATATGACTCCAGACTGCTTTAGCCATTAGCCACCTGCAAGCACCGGCTGAGTCCCCGTACTGCTCTCCTTTCTAAATACCCCACGATTTCAGCTTGCTGCTTTATGTTTGCTTTTCTCTTTTTTTGATTTGATTTTATTTGATGCTTGTTTTGCTGATGATAAAATATCAGCAAGAGCTGACCAATTAGCTGTCTCATACTCACCAGGTGGTTGAGAACATCTTAAAGCACTCCAGCTGTTTTTAAAGAGTACTTTGGAGAGGGAAAAAAAATAAATAAATGTGCAAACGAGTGTCCTGAACAAAGCGAAGAGAAAAAGAAAATGAGGTTCATAGAATGCCTTTTGATTAAGTCTTAAAAGAAAGCAGATTCACAGTCCTCTGTGTCCTCGCTTTGACACGAGTCAAACAACAAGGCTTCAGTCCACAGAGGCCTATCATCATTAGCCAAAATAATTAATATTATACAAATCCCTCACTTTGACAGCTGTAATGGGCCACTCTCATAGCACATCTATGGATCTGCCAGACTTTCTCTCAGCTGGCTGCATGGTCAGACAGAGCAAAATCTAATGTGGCGCTGGCTACCGGACAATCTTCTCTTTCACGTCTCAGAGGCTATGAAGAAACCAACAGAGTCTTACATCGGCCGAGAAACTCATGCAGCTTAAAAACTGCAAAGGCAAAGTTTTTCATTTGAGTTGCCCTTTCATTTTTTTTCTCCTTGTAAACCATTTGATCTAAATCTTCTTAACTTTATATTAAGTGCTGTGGCCTGCTTGAGGTGTCAGTGTTCATCTGATGGATTCAAGCAAGTCTGGAAATATAGCAAAGATTTTGACTCATGTAAGCCTAAGAACCTTGTATAAGAACACACACATTTACAAAACTCCGGAACTCAGATGATGTCAATAGCATGCATTTGTATGTCAGTGTGTATGTGTGAGAATGAGGCTGGGTGTTTACTGTATTGCTAATGACTCACCAAAAGAATGTTTTCTCTCTTCCTCTTATGTAGGTATCTGTTTGTTGTTGTCCTGGTGAAATTAGCGCTGAAGTGTTATGGTGAGGTAATTGCTAGCACAGGGACGTAAAATGCATGCTATTCCTTTCAGGGCTCTGATAAAGGTCACAAGCTAAGGATGTCATTCCTCACATGTGGAGTATTTCTAGCTGTTAAAGGTACTGGGTCTTTGTTTTGTACAGAAGTACAATGCCTCGGTGTGTGACGATTAGAGAGATTTAAAACTTTAACTTTTTAACTTCCTATGCAACATGATGCAACAGTTGCAGTGAAATGCTCTGATATGGCTGAATAGAAGATGCTATCATCTGCGTGACTAAATAATAGCAATAGACTGTTTGATTGCACACTGTCACTTTTTATTGGTATTTGACTCAAGGACTTAGCAGTAACTCTTAAAATAATAATTTAGTATTTTAGACATTAAGCAAGACTGTTGTAAGGTTCTTGCTAATAAATGTGATCATAACAAGCTATTTTTATTCTTTATTTTATCAGTCACATCTCTGTATAGTTTTCATGTAGATCCCCCAAATATCTTGAACTGGAGTATATTTTGGCAGTATTACAGGTGCATCTTAATAAATTATAATGTTGTGGAAAAGTTAATTTATTTCAGTAATTCAACTCAAATTGTGAAACTTGTATTACTTGTATTTATTTAATGCACACAGACTGAAGTGGTTTAAGTCTTTGGTTCTGTTAATTGTGATGATTTAGGCTAAAAAAAAAAATAAAAAAAATTTACTCTCAACAAATTAGAATATGGTGACATGCCAATCAGCAAATCAACTTAAAACATCTGCAAAGGTTTCCTGAACTTTCAAAATGGTATCACAGTTTGCTTCACTAGGCTACACAATCATGGGGAAGACTGCTGATCTGATGGTCATTGACACTTTTCACAAGGAGGGTAAGCCACAAACGTTGATCGCCAAATAGGCTGGCTGTTCACAGTGTGCTGTATCCAATCATGTTAACAGAAAGTTGAGTGGAAGGAAAAAGTGTTGTCACGCCCCCGTCTACGGTGAAGGCGTGACATGAAAGAAATTATGAGGATACGGGAATATAAATGAATAAACAATGTTTTTAAAGAAAATAGTTATTAGAATTGTACAGATGGGGAAAATATGTCTTCAGGAGCCGACCAGGCCAAAATAACAAACAAAATAACTAACAAGTTATATGCTTCTTAATTACCTATTTAAAAAAAAAAAAAAATACAAATCGATACCCTACCTCCCCGTACAGAAAAAAAAAACAATCAATAAATGAGTCAAACAAAAATGGCGTCGGTCTCCCTACCTCCCCAGTAATAAACACAGTTATTTACAGGACAGCAAACAAATCCAATGAGGGAAATCCAGAATCAAGGTCTAACAGGCAGAGGTCAGAACAAGTGGCACAAGTGGAGGGCTAAGAACACTAACAATAGTCAAACGAATTCACACAACAGACTCAAATGTACACACCAATTCTCAATCTTTCTAACACAGGTAGCTAACTAGCAGCAATGGTAGCGTAGCATAGCAAATGAGCAAAAAGCTCATGCAGGAAGTGAGGGTGGAGTCTTTATAGGTAGCTGGGAGTCAGCTGACCAGACAGGGTGTGGCATAATTTCAGGTACAGGAACCAATCAGCTTCAACCTGCACAGAAATATACAAAAGACTCTCCAAAACAAACAAATAAATCAAGAAGGGCGTAACAGTGTGGAAGAAAAATGCACAACCAACCGAGAGAACCGCAGCCATATGAGGATTGTCAAGCACAATTCAATTCAAGAATTTGGGTGAACTTCACAAGGAATGAACTGAGGCAGGGGTCAAGGCATCAAGAGCCACCACACACAGATGTGTCGAGAAATTTGTCTACAGTTGTCGTATTCCTCTTGTTAAGCCCCTCTTGAAAAACAGACAACGCCAGAGGCACCTTACCTGGGCTAAGGAGAAGAAGAGCTGTACTGCTGCCCAGTGGTCCAAAGTCCTTTTTCAGATGAGAGCAAGTTTTGTATTTTATTAGGAAACCAAAGTCCTAGAGTCTGGAGGAAGGGTGGAGAAGCTCATAGCACAAGTTGCATGAAGTCAACGGCATTAGAACAGGTAACTCACAACAGATGCTTGAAGACGTCCTTTAACTGTGTGTGTGTGTGTATGCATGTTTTGAACTCTCACTGCAAGGCTTGCTGTGACTGCTCTTGACTGAGTGGTGTTAAATAGGCTTTTGTGTCTTATAGTGTGTGTGTATGTGTGTGTTTTTGATACTCTGTCATTGAGCTGTGGGTTCAGATGAATCTGTCTCTCTGGGATCGTTCACCACTCTGCTGCCTTTTCATCTCTTAAGCCACTTGGCCTGCGGACAGACAAGGAGAGAGAAAGAGCGATGGACAACGGGAGGAAGAATGAATGAGCTGAGAGGGATTCCAGGCAGTGGAGGGATCGCTGGCTTCACTTCCCCTGTGATCGGGCCCTTTCTTATTTGTCCTCCCACCCTTGGCATTATCCGGCATGAATTCTTTGGAACGCTTTGGTACTGCTTAATTTACATGTATGCCAACAGGCTTTTAATGTATTTAAATCTTGGAAGATGTTCAAAGGAAACCCATAATTCCTCTGAAATAGGCCTTTTGAAGGTTTTATCTCGCTCTTTCTCTCTAGCTAATCTCACAGCCCCTCAGCATGCCACAGCAATTTTGCTAATGCCAATTAAGCTTTGCATTAGCATAAAAACAGCCTTTAAAGTTTTGCCCTTTTCATATAAAATAAAGAACAATATTGAATGCTTGACCATTTACAACTTAAAACAAATGTCTTTGGAGCTTTTCACTTACAGGCTACTTCAGGGAAATAAAACGCTCTTTCTTCGCTGTTTCCATCAGCTTTCCCGTGAACGAGGGAAAAGGTGGGAAGAAATCCCTTAATGAAGACTCAACAGATTTCCTTTTAATGAGCAGAAGCTGTTTTGAGACATCTCAAATTCTTCTTTCTCTTCAAATGAAGGTTATGCTATTAATGTTGTACATGCCGGCGCGCCGGAGCTCTGCAGAATGTTGTAATTGCCATACAGTTTTGTTAGGAATCAATTAATTAACATTAGGGCTGCACTCCAAAGCACCGAGCAGCACACGTCAGAGTTTCATTAGCCAATAATGTGCAAATGCCACCCAGAGGAGACGCGCAAATTCTTTTCAGATTTCTTGCATGTTTGTGTGGAAGTTTAAAGCGTTTATTTTCTCCTTGCCCTATTCTCTGAATGGGAGGCTGGGAACATTCCTGTCTCTCCCTGTCTCGCTTGCTCTCCATTGCTGTCTCTCTCTCTATAAAATGGAAAACTGTGGGAACAAGGACCACTCCCAAAAACACTCAACCCCGAGTAAATCCACTGCAAAAGTGTCATTAGTACACTTACATATACAATATATATATATATATATATTATTACTATGTTTTTTGGTTTTTTTTTGGGGGGGGGGTTTAATATATGGGCATAAAGAGTTTGTTTTCTTATACAAGGAATTTGTCTGTTTGTCTGTTAAGTTAATGAGAGCAATACGGAGGATTTAAAGTAGAAATGTAAAGCATGTCATTTTATAAAAGCACTATACTTTTTGTAGGTTTTTAGATGCTAGGTCATGGTACGTATAGTTGTAAAACTGGATGCACACTAAAGTCTGGGGTCAGAAGTATGTTAAAAATGACTTTGTCAAGTATACAATGTAAAGGGTCGAGACAGGCAGCAAACAATTACAGAATGGCAGAACGAGCAGAGGTCAAAACACAAAACAAAACACGGGTAAGAATTATTTTTAAAATCATCTGAGCAAATCAATACTTCACAATTGTTTGTGTGTGAGTGTGACGGTTAAATATTGAGTATGAGTAGGTGTGGTGATGAACCACAGCTGGTGGTGATGATTGCTAAATGTTAACAGGTGAGGGTGAGCAATGCATGATGGGATATGAAGTCCGTAATAGGATATGAGTCCAGGGAGGTGAGATGATTCGACACTCATGACATTGCCCCACCCCCCGCCCCCCTCTAAGGAGCGGCTTCCAGATGCTCAAAAAACAGTCTAGGAGGGGGGGACAGTAATTAGCACAGGGAAGGGATGGAGGGTTGAGTTCTTGACGAACTGATGGGTATGATCTCTAGGGTGGCACAGGAAACGGAGACGCCCTCCAAGGCGGTTTTGGCAATAGTGACGCATTCCAGGGTGATTCGGACAGGAACATATAGCATACAGAGGTTAGTTTTGGTCTTTACGGCCCAGACAGTACCTGCTTTGTGTTCCTTGGTGAAACAGGGTGGATCAGATGGGTTAGGCACTTTCTGAGGAGGAGCCGGCAGCAGATTAGCTATAGAGAAAGTGCGAGATAAAACCTTCAAAAGGTCTATTTCAGAGGAATTATGGACACATAATTCTGGGGTGGCATTCTTGGCTGTAACTCAGGAACAGGTCTGGACCATGGCACTCCTGGCCATAACTCTGGATCAGAACTGGACCACAGGACTCCTGGACGCAAGTCAGGAACAGCACCGATCAGCGGCTCTCCTGGCCGTGACTCGGAAACAGAATTGGACAATGGCTCTACTGGCCATCTCTCGAAAATTGGACCAGACCACGGCTCTCCTGGCTGTGATATGTAGACTGGGCCCGACAACGGTTCTCCTGACCCTAATTCAAAAACTGAACCGATCAACTGCTCTCCTGGCCGTGACTCAGAAACTGAATTGGACAATGGCTCTCCTGGCCATGATTTGGAAACTGGACCGGTCGGCGGCTCTCCTGGCCGTGACTCGGAAACTGAATGGATCAACTGCTCTCCTCTCTTTAGCAGCACTTTTGTGCAGTGGTTCAGGTGCTGTAGCCATCTTGTGCAGTGGCTCAGGAGTGACAGCCATCCTATGCAATTGTTCAGGTGTGGCAGCCATTTTGTGCAGTGATTCAGGTGTGATAACCATCTTGTGCAGTGGTGGTGGTGGTAATTCTGGTTGAGGTTCTGAGGGGATATCACCTTGCCTACAGTAAATGTTGACCCGCAGTGGAAAAGGACAAAGTCAATGTACTCGGCCAGAGACCACTCAGGATCATCCCAGGGCAGAGAGAGAATCTAATGGGCCTGTCCACTTAAAAAAAACAGTCCTTCAGTGTATTGTCATCCCCCAGAACCATGTTTTCTGTATCCTGTCAGAAATGCGGCGGAATCGTTCGGATCTATATGCAAAAGACTTGAATGGTCAGCAGGCAGGGTCAAAAATCACTGGCAGACAGGAACAAAGTAGGCTAGACAAAGGCTTGGTCAAGTATACAATGTAAAGGGTCAAGACAGGCAGTAAACAATCACAGAATAGCAGAACGGGCAGTTTGTGTGTAAGTGTGACGGTTAAATATCGAGTATGAGTAGGTGTGGTGATGAACATCAGCTGGTGGTGATGATTGCTAAATGTGAACAGGTGAGGATGCATGATGGGATATGAAGTCCATAATGGAATATGAGTACCAGGGAGATGAGGTGATGCAAGTGCCCTCTAGTCACGGCTCTAACCCTAACCCGCACCCACCACTACCCCTACCACTCCCGTGGCTTTCTCCAGAGGCCGCAAACCCGCTAGGCAGCAGCCAGCGCGCACCCCACGCAGTCAAAGATCGCCCTTTCCGCCTCCCCAAAGAATCCCACATGCTTCCCCAGCCTCTTCCTGCTCATCCACCCACTCCACAGCCCCGGTGACTTAAAACAGGCGCTAGCCAAAGCTGGCGTCCTTTTTTCGAGGAAAGCCACCATGGCCCGAACTCCTCGCGTTGCACAACTCAACCATTGCAGGTAGCAAGCATTACATTTCCATTCCCCAGGGGAAAACTAGGGTAACGAGTGGTCTGCACGGACCTTGTAGTTACTGCAAGCGAGATTTCTCTCGGCTGCGACAATGGTGAGCGGGAAATTACTTTTGTGGCTTTCGGCTGTGAAGATTATTTTTGTTTCAACTTTTCACCCAGTGTCGTCTGTCCATCAATACTCTGCAGCGAAATTGTTGCAGCTATGTGTCCACCAAAGCCAACCTTCACCTATGCTGTACCTACATCAGGATATTGTCTGCACTGCACCGTAAATATGCCCACCACGGATCACACTGGAGTTTCAAGATCGACTCTACGAAATCAATCCCTTCCATCTAGTCTTCAAATCCCCATCCCCGAAGGAATCTTACTCGTTCTGCTGATCCTAGTCTGCTAGCAAAGCTCACTAAGGCGGCTCCATTAAACTCCAGTAAGAATGGTCTTTCATTCGGTTTGTGGAACATACGCTCATTGTCCAATAAGGGGCCTTTTGTTTTAGACTTGCTGACTGATCGGAAGTTCGATTTTCTCTGCCTAACAGAGACCTGGCAACAATTAAATTGGTGAATGTTTTAACTATTAGACCGCGTAATGGAAAGTAGTCCCTGTTTCCGAATGTGATTGTGAACACTCATCATTTGAATCAGTTGCAATGCATATTAAAGGAGCTGTTCCCACTATTCTCGCTGTGGTGTACAGACCTCCAAAGCCCAATCCAGTATTTCTTCAGGAATTCTCTACATTTTTAACTTCTCTCTGTTCCAGGCTTGTGCACAATTCAGAATTGAATTGAGAATGACTCCTAAATTCCAATTCAATTCCTGAATTTGAATTGATGTAAAAAACAGGATATAGAATTACAATTCAGAATTGAATTACAGGAAGCAGAATTGCAATTCAGACAAATTCAAAGAAATTCATATACAGAAGTGAAGTGTTTAACAATGAAGCTTAACAACATACACTATAAAAAACAAC
>JAUMHP010000052.1:13110323-13150515 GCA_032361065.1 Enteromius trimaculatus | reverse complement strand
GTTGTAGGACTGTGTGGAATGTCTTTTGAATTGCCATGAATTTAATTCCACTTCCTGTCATTCCAATTCCAATTCAACTTCCTGTGGGGTGGAGTCAAGTCAATTCAAATTCCAACTCATGAATTGAATGGTGGCCAATTCTGAAATTCTGAATTGTGCACAAGCCTGCTCTGTTCTCTGTCCCCCAATGTGGTGTTGGTTGGTGACTTTAATATCCATGTATCCATGATAATATCCATGATATAGAAAGCTCCTTTTTAATGGAGTTTTTGTCTTGTATGGATAGCTTTGATTTGCAGCAATTTATCAAAATGCCTACACACTCTAAAGGCCATACTCTGGACTTGGTCTGTTGCTCTGGTGTTATCCCTGATAATTGTAGTACTGCTGACTTATCATTGTCTGATCACTTGCTGGTATCTTTTAATGTTGTTCTATCTATACTCAAACCCAATTTGACTCATACTAT
This sequence comes from Enteromius trimaculatus, assembly GCA_032361065.1. Classification (NCBI taxonomy): domain Eukaryota; kingdom Metazoa; phylum Chordata; class Actinopteri; order Cypriniformes; family Cyprinidae; genus Enteromius; species Enteromius trimaculatus. Next base: position 13,150,046 of record JAUMHP010000052.1, on the reverse strand, counting down.
GACTTTTCGTAAAATCAAGAACGTTGATGTGTCACTGCTCTCAGAATGGTTGTCTACTTTTCCATCTATTAACTGTACTTGGACTCTGGATGATTTAGTTCAGCATTATAATGTTCATTTATAAACTATCCTGGATGATTGTGCCCCACTGAAAACTAGGACGGTTACGTTTGTCAACTCTGCTCCCTGGTTCACATCGGATCTTTGTCATCTCAAGGTCAAGGGCCGTCGTCTGGAACGACTATGCGCTAAGACTGGTCTTCTAGCTCATTAACTTTTGTATGCTGGCCATATTTAAACCTACAAGACTGCACTGTCCACTGCCAGAATGAACTACTATGCTGGTCTGATCTGATGCACAAAATATTAAATCAGTTTTCGCTCTCATCATCTTTCAAATTCTACTGATTTTTCAAAATCTCATACTCCTTCTACTGAGCTATGTGAAGATTTTGTTATTTTTTTAATAAATGCAAGAGACTGGTTCTATTTTTTCTACTTTTGTATTGCCAATTGAGGAGGAAGTTTGTTTGTTTTTTGTTTGTTTTATCATACAAAATTCAATATCTGCTACATGTCAACTGGACCCTCTACCAACTCATTTAAAGCAGGCTTACCTTTTCTATCTTCCTTGATTAAACTGCATCATAAATGCATCACTTCTTACTGGTACTGTTCCCACTGTTTTAAAACTGCAGTGATAACACCAATTCTGAAGAAACCAGGGCTCGGTTCAAGTAAATTTGAAGTAAATCATCCTATTTCCAATACGTCATCTCTGGCTAAAACTCTTGAAAGGATTGTTACTTCCCAGCTCCGAGGGTACATTTCTAGTAATAGTTTCTTTGAAATTTTCCAATCTGGGTTTCGCTCTCAACATAGTGTTGAGATTGCACTTGTAAAAATATCAAATGATTTACTACTAGCTGCTGATTCTGGACTTTTATCAATTCTTATACTCCTCAATCTTAACGCTGCTTTTGATACTGTCTCTCACAGCATACTATAGAACTGTTTGGAAACCATTGTTATTACTGGGACAGCCCTCTCTTGGTTTCATTGTTATTTTTCCGATCGCACACAATTTGTCCAAAATTAAACAATTTCAATCAACCACTTCTCCAGTTGTCACTGGTGTCCCACAGGGCTCTGTTTTAGGACCTCTACTATTTCTTATCTATCTTCTCCCAATTGGGACCATTTTTGGAAATATGGAAATATGGAATTCAATTCCATTGTTACGCAGACGATACCCAACTTTATCTTTCCTCTAATCATTTTATGCGGCCTCTTCCTTCTGCTCTTGTTGAGTGCCTTTAAAAGGTTTGGTTTTCAAGGAGTTTTCTCAAGTTGATTAACAGTAAAACTGAAATTCTTCTTATGAGTACAAAATCAGTACTGCGAAAGGCTAACATTTCCTCTGTTTTAATTGATAGTTTAAAACCCGACCAGACTCTGTCATTTGAAGCCCATATTAATAGTGTTACTCGTTGTGCATTTTTCCATATCAGGAATATCAACCGGATACGTCCCGCATTGTCAATGAAGAGTACGGCTATTCTTGTGCATGCTCTGGTAACATCAAGAATCGACTATTGCAATACTTCCCTCAAAAATACTTCATAAATTGCAGCTGGAACAAAATGGTGCCACAAGGTTTATTTCTAAACTCCTAGTTTTCAACTCATCATTCCTGTTTTACAAAATTTGCATTGGCTACCTGTTAAATACCTTGTAGAGTTTAAAATATTACTTCGGCACAAAATATTACAATCTGCCACCCTCATATCTTCTTAACCTGGCACCCTCATACCTTCTTAATATACATTCACTGTCACGCTACTTAAGGTCTGCTTCTGCTGTTACACTTGTACTTCCACATACACGGACAGTTTTTATGGGTTCTCAAGCTTTTGGTTATGTGGCACCTTTTCTATGGAACAGACTTCCTGTCAAGGTTCTCAACAGTCCTAATCTTCCAGTTTTTAAATCTCGTCTAAGAATTTGTTTGTTTAGACAGGCTTTTATGTAATTTTATGTTGTTTTATGTCAACTTTTAACCATTGAACTTATTTGCTTCAATTTTGACTGTAAGGTGTCCTTGAGTGCCGTGAAAGGCGCCATTAAATAAAATTTAATATTATTATTATATTGATAAAACCCTAGATGCCATGTTTATCCTGGCTTTTTTCGGATTCTTACGATGCTCGAAGATTTCAGTAACCCCCCTGTTTAACCCAAGCATCCGCCCCATCATTTCCGACCTCCGTGTCAAAGATAACAGAACTATTGCTTTCCTCCTCAAAAAGAGCAAAACCGATCAATTCAAGAAAGGCCATTACATATATATCTTTAAGCTCCATTGCGATATAAAACCTATTCAGACCCTGCTAGCATTTCTCCATTATAGAAACTCCAGCGAAACTTCCCCATCCCACTCCTTTAGGATAGGAGCTGCTACTTCCGCAGCTGAAAAAGGCCTATCTCAGCTTCAAATTCAAACCCTCGGGCGTTGGTCATCCAACGCTTTTAAAAACTACATCCGCTCAGACAAAAGTACCATTAAAAACGCTCTTCAAACCCTAGCTTCCCGGCCTTATTCAGTCCGCCCACAAACACGTGCGCTCTCCACTGAACCAGTGCAGCGTCCTTTCTTCCAGTCCAAAACGTCCCCACTTCATTTCCGCAACCAATACCCTATCCTCCCGCCTTATTTTTCGGTCCTTCCCCTCCAGAGGCCAACTTCTCTGCCTTCCCCCCCACAGGTCTCCAAGTTCCCAGTGGTTTCCCACCCCAAGTCTTCCTTGCCCGCCCCCCGCAGTAAAGATCCACTGCCACCCACCCACCCTAGGGCTCGGCAGCCCTTCTAACCCTGAGTTTCATCCCCAAGCAGCAAGCCAAACAAGCTTCACTTAGTTACAGATGCTGACAAGTTCAAACTAGTGAAACAAATTATTAAATAAATAAATAATCTTACTGACCCCAAACTTTTAAAATTATATTAGCATGTACAATGTTTGTATATGCCATAAAAACAGTGTTCATTTTAATGGACTTTAACCCAGACAACTTGAAAATTATTGCTGTGGAAATCAACATTAAGTCACAAGTGCTGTCAACTCAGCTTAACGTGCATTTGGAATGGAAATGGACATGGAATATTTCTCTAATCTCCAGGATTGATTCAGAATATGTTCAGTTGGTAAACACTTTATTAGTCCATTTAGACATTCTACTAACCATAAGTAACTTTGTAACTACATGTCAACTAATTCTTATTCATTCTCAACTAAATGTCTACTAACTTTCAGATTAGACTGTTAGAATAGGTTTAGGGTTAGTAGGATAAGTTGACAAAGTTTCTGTCAGTATGTAGTGTGTTGTGGACCCATCAAAATAAAGTGTTAGAAGATAGTCTACTAATATTTTAATGACTGCTAGTTGACATGTAGTTGCAAAGTTACTTACTGTTAGTAGATTGTCTAAAGTGGACCATCAAAATAAAGTGTTACCATTCAATTTACTCCACTACAACAAGTGAACAACCTGTCTGGTACTTTGTAGTCCAAAATAAAGGGGAATAAAAGTGATGCATTTGAGCATAAACACAAAAATATATAGTTTAGTCTCTAGTTTAATAACCGATGCACTTCACAAATGAATACTTTTGACAAGAACAGTAAGTTTTTGATATGTTTAAAACTGGGTTTCCAGAAAACTGCCAACCAAGTAATTGCCTTATAAATAATCTTATCAACTGAGGATGTTCCACTTTTTTCGCTTAGCTGTTGTCGTGTAAGCACTTGTCATTATTTACTTGTGTTTACTGCAGCTCAGCGATGTGAAAAGAACCTCAAAAGCACCAAAGTAGAGAAAACAGAAAGCACAGAGGAGAAAATGAAATGTTCAACCTATTAGCAGCTAGTCACTGCGACTGACTGTCAGCATAAGGAAGTGCTTTCAACAGCGCTGGCTGTCAGCTGGCATGGCAGCTCATTGCAGATGAGCACGCTCTCTGATTTCTAGCTCTGCACTTTAGTCAGTATTGATGAAATCAGTCAGACCCCAGATTCTTAGGATCTGTGAAGGAGGCATGGAGGATCAAAGCAGGCCAAGTGGCTCAAAATTACCTTGACCAGCCAAAGCAGAGCGACTCTAAAGAAGGTAATTCTAAGCTGCTGTCTAGCAGTTGCTGAGCAGACCTCAGTTAAAGAATTCACATCAAAGAGGATTGGAAATCTTGTCCCTCTCCCTCCCTCCTCTCTGGGCTCAATTGAACATTTAGCCTTTGGGTTTTGCCTTTTCTCCTCTCATCCTGTTCTAATTCTCATTGTAATGTTTTAAATTACCCGTCCTTTTAAGTAAAGAGCTGTGCTGATGGAGGCCATTTAGATAAGTAACCTGCTCCTCTGTGCCTATAATGTCACTTCCTGGAGCAGTTTCTTATTTTAGCATTCTACTGTACTATAAAATTCCTTCTTTTATGGTTAATATGCTTCTTATGGAATATGACACACTACTCATGGTACTTTCAAATGAGGTGGTCATTTTCCTTATTCATGTAGTCCGTTGTCTTTTATCTCAGAGATTCCTTGTGTTCCAGCTATGATAGTAAAGATTCTGATGGCCATCAGGTACAACTGAACAAGTAATTTTCAGCTATATATTAGTATACATTCATACGTTAACTTGTCATTGAGCTGTTGTAGGACATAGTGTTTCTCAATGTAAGCTTCAGTTACAGCTACAGAAGAAAGATTAGTTATGAAATTTACTCAGACTAAACCATTGTTAAACATTCTCAGTGTGGGTCTGTCAACTATTTGATGTTTGAAATTAGAAGTTATAAACTCCTTCTCAAGCTTTTCAGTACAGTATAATGTACCAAATACAGCACTAATAATTGCTGATGGCTTGGTTCATACAGGCCCTGATACACCAATTTGACGGCTCGCTGTGTTTGTGGTGTGGTCCAATACATACGCTCACTGGCCACTTGAATAACTGCTTGTTAATACAAAAATTAGCCAATCACATGGCAGAGGAGAATGTCCAGTTCGGGTTCAAGCTGAGAAGGTTCAAATAACCACTCCCTACAAATAAAAGGAAAGCATCGCCGAATCCACAATACATCAAGCCTTGAAGCAGATGGTGCTACAAGCAATAGAAAAACATACTGGGTGTCAATCATGTCAACTAAGAAATTCAAACAATAAATACCATTTTATGACTCTTGAATGTGTTGTGACAGATGTGCTGTAGCCTGAGTTCGAACAGCAGCACATGAACCGGTCATCTTTTCATATTTACTTGAAGTGCCTTTATTATGGATTTTTGAAAATTACTTTTCTTGCAGTGTGTAACATGGCTTTAAGTGAATTGAAACATCCTGTTAGTGCTATCTATAAAGTTATTGTCTTCAAAAGAAAGAGTCGGCTTTGAATCATAGAAACAAGAAGTTTTTAAAATGACTAATAAAATGGCTACCATAAAATGTCAAAATAAACATTAGCATATTGCCCACCCACTTGTTGATATTTGGTCTAAATGAAAATGCAGATTCATCGTTAAAAGCTTTTAAACACTGCTTTAAATGAAATCGACCAATCAGAGTCGTGAACAAAAGAAGACAAAAATAAATGCATTTTATAAGAAAATTAAAATGTTTTTTGACCATGCATGCATGTCCGCCTGTTGTTTGGGACTCCCAAAACCAAAATATGAACCTTTCATAACCCATAATAAAAAAAACACATCTTTTGATGCTACTTCAAGCACTTCTTTTTGCCCCTTAAAGAATGGAAAATGTTAGTTTGAAGTATATCGGGGCCTTTATCCACCAAATTTGATTTTAGAGGTCTCAAAAAAGTTAGCATGAGGGGCAACAAAGGGAAGAACATCTAGAAACTAATCAAGTTAACTGAAATCAGGTTTGTAACATGATTAGCTATAAAAGTGATATCTATAGAGAAGCCGAGTCTCTCAGAAATGAAGACGGGCAGAGGCTGTCCGATCTGTAAAAGAGTATGTTAAAAGATTGTGGAATACTTTCAAAACTGCTCAATGCCAAATTGCAAAACCATTTCCAAAATTTGGCTTGTATTCTATAAAAGTGTCTATAAATGACAGCAGTTAACTTGCTAGTAAGTGCATTCAATAGGTGTATCTTTGGTGTAAAAAGTCAAACAGTTGATAACACTAACCTGGAAAACTTGGTCAAATACTGTGATCTAACATGACGTATTATTACAATTTTATTTTTTAGATGGTTGAATTAAAAAACCTGCCTGCCCTTACATATAGTGCATGGAGAAATTCAGCCGAAGCAAATTAATCTTTTTTTTCCTCCCCTTTTTGAAGTGAACATTCTTGCATCCACACAAATAGACACACACCCCATGTTTTTATCACTAACAAAGCATCACTCCAGTTTTAATAACCATGCATAAGGTCATGTAATCCTCTGCAGAGGTCATAGTGCTGGTTAAGTGTGGTCTATAAACAGCCTGGCCTTTAGTCTGTATAGGCTGTGCTTTAAAGAGTCCCGTGTTTGAAGCCGCAGCAGTGCCGTTCAAAGCTGCAGCTGGTTTGGCTGCTAGATGATGACAGCTATAACTGATGTTGATTTTACCATTTATCTCTTGCATCCTCTCATGCAAATGATCCAGAGCTTGGTGAAATGGGTCAGGGCAGGAACGAAAGATGATATGTGCTGCACGCTGGGAGCCTGTGCATGTCTGGATGCATGTGTTCATTGTCTCTGTGTGTATATTAAATGGCTGTTACAGTTTGAGCTCAGCAGTCTACAGAGAGGCTAATGAGATATTTAAATTTAAAAATCACAGAGTGAAACAAGAGAGAGAGAGCAATTAAGACAGTGTTTATTGGTTCCCCTTAAGGTCTGCTCCACTCAGCTTAGTTGAGGGGGTTTGTCACATTAAGGGAATACCAAAAGCTTGGCTGTATGTATTAATTTTCTTCACTAATCCCACTTGTGCGTAGTGGAATAATATCTTGTATTACAGTGTATGTGGAACACAAATATCCTAACAGTAGCTGATTTACAGCCTTATGGCAGTCAAACATAATTGGCCTTAATTTGACAAGATGCTCTTTCCAAACAACTGTCAATTGTTGTGTAATAGTCTACTCAGCGTTTTCTTTTTAAACAGAGTAAGGTAGAGATGAAACAAAAGAATGCGTCAGAGATGAACATGTTGGGGTTCCACTGAGACAATAGGAGATATAATAGAAGATACAATAAACAATACAACCCTACAGCGAGAGTGCATGCTCCAGACATTCCGCTCTGCCGCACATTTCCCCATCACCCACAGACCGCCAGAGCTGACATCACTGTGGAAACACGCAGAGGCCACAGGCCCCTCATCGTCTGCTCTCAATTACACACACACACACGTTCAGTGAAAAATCCTCAGAACACTCGTGGTTGGGAAAGGGCTTCAGAAGGTTATTAAACCTGCTAGAAAGACCTCCTCTAAATAAACCTGCTGTGGGGCAGCAACAGCAGCCAGAGAACTAGAAGAACCTGGGAAACAGACCAAGCAGACTTTACAGAATATCAAGGCGTGGAGGAGCAATTAGTATGTAGCATGTGCAACGCATATTGTTGTGTATTGTAGTACAGGGCTCTTATAATGAACAGATTGTGATAGTAATTTATTAGAGTTGGCTAAATGATGAGATGTTTGATGTTTGGTTGAACTTTCTGTTCTTCAGAAGAATCATATAACAAAAGCATCACAGTTGCCACAAATGTTTCCACGCTCATAATAAGAAATGTTTCTTGAGCTCCAAATAAGCATATTAGAACGATTTCTGAAGCATCATGTGATGCTGAAGATTGTACAAAAGTCAGCTTTGATTTTTACACAACTGAGTTTAGTCTTAAAAGTGTATTTGGCGAGAGTGAAGAGGGGCGCGCGGCCTTGCATAGCGCCATTCTCGAGAGGGCACGTTTTTATGTACGCGCATAGTGAGGTGTGCTCTCGCGGTGCAGACATGCTCCCTGGCAAGAATGGTTTACTACACGCACGTCTTTTTTTTATATGTGCCAGTTTTGATACTAGGCTATTTAAACACCATAGTAACAGGTAGGCTATGATCGATAATAGAAAACCGCTTAGGGGCGCAGATACTTTTTTTCCCCAATTAGTGCTTGTCCCTCACATGTCTTGAAAAAATGCCGCCCCGGAAGACGCCCATGCCTAAAACTGCCACTGAATGTGGCCTTGGTGAGGATAAAAGACTTTCAAACACATTTCAAAATCTTAAATTCAAACTTTTGGACTGTAGAATACATTTTTGAATTTCAGCAATTTTGGTTCATAGTATTGCTGGGTGTTACGATACATTGCTTCTGATGTTCCTCATTAGTCACTTTGTCTAAAAGCGTCTGCTAAATTGAGAAACATAATTGTTAAGTCACATGCAAGTGAGACAGCACACACAAATAACGTACAGCTATTAATTGTCCTTTGAATGTTTACTGCGTTCGTTATTCTGTGTCTTTATGAATTCTTTGGAATAGGCCAAAAATAATGATTTTTGTAGAAAAGTGCCAGTATTTGCCAGTAAGTTGTTTCCCAGTAGTGTAGTTAGCAAATTTGAAGGATCCTTGGAATTCTGGGTGTAAAAACAAAAAGAAAAAAATACCTTCATAATTCTTCTTGTGTTTTTCTTCCATTCTGCATCTCTTGGTCACACACTCTTTTATTTTTCATGGCTGACTGGCTTCCATTTTCAGTTTGGCAGGGAGTGATGTTTTGAAAAGCATTCCTCTGATTGAACATAAAGTGAGAGGGTTTGAACTCATATCGGTATATTAGAATATTCAACTGGGATTATGGCAGAGTTAATGGGGAAGGATCAAAGTTCAGAAGCCTTTGAAAAGAGAGAACATAAGACATTGCGGATAACTTGATAGATTGTTATAAACACTGGAAAGGTCAACTTCAACTGCAGAGTCAGTCATTACTGTTTTTATTACTTTATATTATATACTGTTTCAGTAAAAGACCAAAAAGGCAACAGACTGCTAAGATAGAGTTTAAAATCACTGTAATTTCTGTTTATTTGGCATACATAAAACCAGGACCGTGAAGCACATTAGAAGTTGGCTTAAATACAACTTCAGAATAATTTGGGCCTTATATTGATGCATACATAGAATAAATCTCTGTGTTGACTAATTTTTGTTTTGTTAGTTTTCCTTTTATAGTTGTATATGTTTATTGTATTTTTTTTTTCTCAAAGGGCTCTATGCAGTTGCTTCTTGTCATGACTGTGATAGCACAGAAATGAAAAAACTTCATCTTTAATAACTGATTATAAAAGGTTGATCAATGTATTAGAAACCTGAAGACTATCCTAACTTAAACCTAAAAACTAACTAGTTAAAAATGCTGTGCCAAGACCAACAATGTTGTTGATGCAGGAAAAGTTCAATCACAATATACATCTATCATATCAAAGTCAGCTTTGATGCCAATTATAATTTCTGCTTGGAGTATTATGTGTGTTTTTGACCTAGATATATGTTCATTTTCATTGGTGTTTCTGTTGTCTGATAAAGCACAGTAAGAGAGGGATTAAAGTGGAGTGATCATGGGAAAGAGAAAAGAGTGACAGTAAGAAAGAGGGAAATATCAGGCCCAACAGAGGAGGCCCATACGTTCTCCAGATGTTCTCCTACACACAGCTGAGGCATGAAGGAGAAAAGCTTCACAGAAGGTCCTGACACACACACACATTTTCAAGCTCTCTTTATGGTAGAATGCGGCTGGTTAGCTTCATGTCTATGTCCGGAAAGCTCAGACCTCACCCCCTCCTCTTTCACGTGTGAAAAACAGACTTGCTCATTATTTCACATTTCATGAAGTCATCCCAAGCATGCCGAACTTACATTTTTGGTCTGATATCAATTTACTAATAAACCAACATCTGTATGAAAGAACAATCAGCTTTCAACATCTCAATAAACACCCATCCGTGCCTCATTTTCCCTTTCCATCCTTCCCACATTCCTTTCTCTTCCCCTCTCTCTCCCTCTCTCGTTTTCAGGGAATACATTGAATGGCATTGTTTCTTTGTTCAGCTTTTGTTTTGCCTTAGTGCAGGCACACACACTCTAACAAACACATGACCTAACACACACACACACACACACACTGTCACACTCCAAGGAGCATTTTCCCAGGCCTTGAAGGGGCAACACAACACCAGCCTGATGCTCGGGTTCAGATGACATCATCAGGCCCTTCAAAGAAGAGTCCTCCCACACCTCCTCCCCTCCCTCCATTCACACACACTTTCTCATGCATCCCTCCCGCCCTCTTGCTTGCTATAAACACCATGCCATTACAGGACAACCAAATCAATCATTCAGCATCCTCTCCTCTTCTCTTCTCTTCTCTTCTCTTCTCTTCTCTTCTCTTCTCTTCTCTTCTCTTCTCTTCTCTTCTCTTCTCTTCTCTTGTGTTGTTTGTGTGTCCTGGAGGATCTCTCAGTTGGGTGTACCCATGCTGGACATCAGGGCATCACATGGTGACCTATTCTTTAAGGGTCAGTGAACCCTGTGGGTATGAGGAGTTAATGGAGACTATCCTCATACCTTTTAAACAGAATGAGAGAGTATCTGGTTTAAAGTATCTTTCATTTTCTGCCACTGAAGAAATGCAAATTATACGGGTGGAGGTAAATCACATAAGCAGTTGGTTTTTAAATATTGGACTGTTAAAAACAAACGCCCATTCAATTTTGTTGCTGTGTTCTCTTTTTTAAAAAATATAGTTAGCCTTACTCATTTTAAACTGGATTGTTTCTTGTGATTTTATTTCTATTGTTTTCTATTACTTTTACAAGTTTGCCAAATTAATGTACAGACCAATATCGAGATGTAAATGAAATATATCACAAAAGTTCAGAGATCCACAGTCAAACGTGCTGGATTTAACTTTTTGTACAGTGAGCAGTATAACTCAATCACAAACATGTAATAAGACATAATACCGTTTGGTTTGGTTAGTTATTCATTATGAAGTAGGCCTATCTGTTGTTCAGTGAAGAACAAAACATGCCCTGAATGAATAATTCTCTCAGGCCATGAAACAGCTGGCTCACTAGACCTTTGTTTCCTGTAATGTTCATACATCTGTCATTCCCACTGTTCCCTTTTTCACTGCTGTCTCTTCTGATTCTTTGACATCTCCTCTTTTGTTCTCTTCTCCCTCTACCAAATATCTTGCATGCTTTATCATGTACCACTACATGGTTTTAAGAAACTGTGTGAACACCTGGATTTTATTTAATGGTACTGTAATAATAGGAATTTAAAAATATACAAGACTTTTGATCTCTTGTATACTTCAATAGATCAAAAAATCTGTGTTATTTTACTTTTTATATCATACATCTGTAGCAGAAATAGTATAATAATACAATTAAACGATAGGCAAGTTTCCATCCAGTTTCTGCGGGGGAAAAAAAGGCGAAATTTGCTGTCTCCAGCCTGTTTCCATCCAACTGGCCTTTAATCGATAAAATGGTGGGCGTGATGACGTCATCCTTAAAAAAACGAGCTGTCGCATAAGTTTTGGTGTATTACAAAAAAAAAACTGCCCTTAAGCTGTTTCCATACATAATTTCACCTATTGCGCAAATCATATGCAAATAGTCTGTTGTTAATCCATTTGGGAAAAAAAACATTTTGGAGGCCTGCATAAAAATAACAAGTTTAATGTTTTTGTACTTTGTTATAGATTTTTTAGATACTCCAGCATCAAGCCATTCATTGCTATTCATAAGCAGGTGCAGTTGTTGTTGTTTTCCTGATTCAATTTTATTAGACTGTATTGGAAATAGGAATGTTAATTTAGGTTATTTTATTATTAACCGACAGAATTATGCTAAATTACAAGCAAATTAAATTGAATTGATATGCGGCTGTGACCCATTGAAAATAGCTTAATATGTTTCCAGGGATTCATTTTATATGTGCAAAAAGCAGCATAAACAGAATGTGAGGATTCAAATCACACGCAGAGCTTGTGCAAACAGAGAAAAACATAAGCTATAAAAGAAAAAAAAGGCTCATATGCCAAATATATATTTTTTGTAAATAAATATTAATTAGCAGAAGTTCAGTTAATTCTTGTGATGCACCCTTGAAAGCATCCAATTATTTACAGAAGCACAACTGTTTGTATTGTGAATGGACACAAATAAAATAAATATTTTTAATAATTTCGAATAATGTCTTTTTCTTGAACGAGTATAGTAAGCTGTTTCTATATTTGGAAGAGGAAAAAAAACAAGTGTTCTTGCAGGCGCCGCGTGCAGTAACGCATTAAACTACCAACTCTACTATATATATATATATATATATATATATATATATATCGGTAAAATATTTGAAGCGCTAAATATTTTTGCGCAAAAATGCCTTGGATGGAAACTTGGCTATAGTTTCCTGTTTTGATGTGCAATGGGTCATGCTGTTTAATTTTGAGTAAAATATGTCTTGGTGTACTGACGAAAAACAATGCTATTTAAAGAAGTAGAGCTGAATGTCCTCATGTATATCAGTGGAGAATGGCAGAAAGCATACAGCCCAGACTTCCTAGTGCGTGAGCCTAAGCTTGTTTTTCTTCCTCAAGGTCTTCTGAACACTCACAGAAGGCCAATGGAAGGCCATGACAGTATAGTTTATGCACGTACACACTCACAGAAAGTCACACAAATAGTCAAGTGGTTTATGAAAGGGAAGGTGAGTCGCACGCGAGTAAAGGAACACACACACACACACACACATCTGCTGAATGTGTCAGGCGGTGCAGAGATTCTGGGTAGAGGTGAGAGATCCTGCCAGGCGTTTTGATTAAATCCTGAAGGAAATTGTGACTTCCTCTTGCAGAGGACGAGGTCCCGCATTAACACACCGGATTAACACACACACAAAACTAAGCGTATGCAACAGTTTAAACCTTCTCATTGCTCCACAAGTGGAAAACAGATTTGACTTTTGGTTTAGCAAGATTGTGCATTGCCCCCCAAAAGAGGCTTTTTTTGCCCACTGGTCTCACTCTCAACTGATGATGAACTGGCAGATTCAGGTACCCCAGAAACATCATGCAGCCACATCTGCCTTGAGCCTGTCAAACTCTGATGTACTAAGTAGTGACATGGGCAAACTCTTAAATTGGGAATCCAGTAGGGTGGCTTTAAAGTAATGACCAGAGGAGTCATCAATGACAGCCTGGAAGCGCTGAGCCAACTGAGACTGCAATGTAGTCACCATTTTAAGTGCCTCTGGAAGAACCTGTACATCCGCATCCACCTTTAAGTTTTTAATGCAGTCTTGAGAACCTTCACACAAGGGAAAACAGAAGACAGAGAAGCCTCATTCTTACACACAGTGTGTGTTGCCTCCTCGAATGGTTGTAGTATTTTCACAATGGCCTGCGCTAGTTCCCATTGATGGTGTGACATTGCACCTCCCAGATCCACCTCTGCACTCATGGTAGTCAGTGGCCGTTTCTGCTCCAACAGCCGCTTGTGGAAGGAGGAATTCCACCTGGTTGGCGCATCATGCACCAAAGTATTCTTGGGAAGGACAAGCTCTTCCTGGATTTTGTGAAGTTTGTTCACGGCTTTGTTTGCTCTGTGTACAAACCCAGTGATCTTGCGAGCAATCAATATCACATTGGTCACTCTCCGGCACTCTTTTAGAGCAGCTGTTACCACTAGGTGTAAGGTGTGAGCCGTACACCTAATGTGCATATAGTTCCCATGAGCCATTGCCTTGTTACCGTGTTAGTGGCATAATCTGTGACAAAATACTCAACAGAAAATTTCACTCCAACATCATCTTGCCGTTGTTTCACAACAATCTGGAGGTGATGTAGAATGTTGGCTGCTGTGTGAGCTTCATTAAGAACCTCCATCTTGAGAAGTGCTGTCACACTCGTCTATTCCTTGTGGACTCTGTTTGCATTCTACCCAGTAACCAGTGTGAGAAAGATATGCATTTATGGAAAATTTGCTTGTCCAGATGTCAGACGTGCAGTGCGCAAATTTCCCATGTATTTTTGAGAGAGCTTCTTTAATTTTTGTTTTCACATTTTGGTAAAGTTGTGGTATAACTGTGCAAGAAAAAAGCCAACGAGATGGTAGTTGGTATCAAGGTGCAACCACATTGAGAAGCTTGCGAAAACCTTTATTCTCCATTACTGAGTAGGGCACCCGGTCAAGGCAAATCAGTTCTCCCACTGTGTTTGTTATCTGCTCTGCAGTGTGGTGGTTGGTTGGATAAGCCTGATTTGCATTAAATGTAGTTAATATAGACTAATAATACTGACTTGCAGGGGCAGACCATGGCTGTGATTATGAATTGGTGCTGGTGGGGGGCGGTACCAGGAGAGGATGCTTTAAGTGCATGTGATTATGCATAGCAGATGTTGACAGATGTTTGATATCTCTGCCTCTGCTGATTTGACTTTTGCTCACATTACATATAAATTTGGATTTATCTGCAGACTGTAAAATGCTTCAACACAGAACATGAGCAAATTTTTTTTTTGGCTGGTGGAAGACCAAGAGATGGCTCAGCAGCAGCCACACTCTTTTTTTATTTGGTTGCCCAAATCCATGTGGGGACTTTCAGCTAAGTTAATGAGTGACGAGAAGCTATGCTAAGGTTAACTAGCCTATAGCCTACATCTTGCTGTCTGCAAAACACAGAGTAATTACTGTAAACATGCCATATAACTCCCACAAGTGCATACACTTCGACTCAACTGCACAAGCATTGTTTTAACCTTTTTACCTGAACGATAACGTTACTCTATCAACAGATTATTGTCTAAATTACAGAGCTAACAGAGGTACGTAATTCAATCACAGTGAACATGAGAGCACCCATCTGCACACGTCAACAATGCAGCATAATGAAATAATATCCTGATCAAATTATAAACTACCTCCAGAACCCAGTTAAGGTACAAAATCTATTCAACAAAAATAGTGATGCAGTTAAGTCTTTTTTCACTCAGCTGAGCCTTCTCTCACTCACTCATCCGGGCATGCACTGCGGTCTCATGAGGAAATGCAGCTTTTTGATAAAAAGTGTTCCTTGTTCCTGAATACAAATATTTTTAAAGTATTTGTTCGAAAGAAATATTTGTAAAAAACATGTTATTTGCGCCTTTCCGAATACCGCATTTGGGTTTGGATCCACCCTTAATATGTCTATAATCCCTTACTTATTTCTCATTGACAAAATGTTCCCTTCTGTGTAAATTTGTCTTTGAATTATGACATGAAGACAGATCTTGCTTCAAACTTCATGCTTTCAGCTTTAAAATGTTTTTAAATTGTCGTTAGAGTTGTTGTTTACAGTATTACAGTATGTTATGATGTTGTCATTTAAACAATGTATGGCTTAAAAAATAAAAATAAAAAAAAAAAACATAAAAAGACTTATGCTTTATACTAATTATGCTTTATTTTTTTTTTTATTCTTTTTTTGAGTCAGAAACAACTGAGCCACAGCCCTGTCCTGCATTGCACCAATGTCAAAAACAAAAAAACGTAGTGAAACGAAGGGACTAAGGTTCGAGTGGGGATCCAAGTGCAAAACTTTATTCACAAGACGTGGTCAAACAAGCAGGGTCAAACACCAGCAAAGTGTACAATCCAGTCAAAGGCAAAAGAACATCCGATAACAAAGCGAGGGTCAGAGCAGGCAGCAAACAATCAAAAAACTAGAAAACAGTCCAAGGTTAAGAACACAATGAAACAAAGAAAACACAGGAACTAGAAAACAAGGAAAAGGCTAAACGATAATCAGCGTAAGAGAGAGGGTCAGGGCTTCTTTTAAGCTAGACAGAAGGGAACACAGGACAGAACCAGCCAATGAGAACAAGACACATGCAATACAAGGAACCAATCAGAACATGACACATTTATCAAGTCTGCACAAGAAAAGAGGGGCAAGGGACACATGGGAAATGGAATTTCAGAAACCAATGGCTGAGTGGAGTGCCCTCTAATAGAGTTCATGGGCACTCCAGCTGGCGGCTGTGACACTTACAACTGCAGAAATAGGCTTTCAGTTTTATGCAACAACTATGTCCTGTATATGAGCTGTTTTATTCTGGATATGGTAAGTTAAAGCAACAATGCTGCCAGGATTACCATGTTAAAATTGCAAAGAGATCCAAAAGTCTCTTTGTTCTTAGTTTTGTGTAATTTGTGCACAGATTATAAGATTATTGACGTAAATTCAGGATCAGTTGTTTAGAATTTATAACAGGCTTCATTTTAAATCAAATCTAGGAGTTCAGTGGTCTGTGTCTGTTGGGGTTTGTCAGAATATTTCAGTTAAATATGTTTCTCGTTTGCTTTTTATGCTGTAGTAAGTGCACTATAAGGACTTTCAATCCACACACACAGTTTTGTTTTTTTTGTGGACATTCCATAAATGTAATGGTTGTTCTAATGTACAAGCTGTATTTTCCAACCCCTTCCCCTCACTGAAAGACTGACAATTGTAGATTTTCAAAGATCTTCATTCTCATCTTATGATTCACAAGCTTGTTTCCTCATGGGAACCAAAAATGTCCCATTAGGTCAAAATGTACTGGTCTTACTATACTGGAGACATTCAGTCCACATGACATAGTGAATGCCAATACACACATCTGCACCTCCATTTGAGAACAACAGTCTCGTCCACACAATGCCTTCAATGTAGAAAAAAAGGTCAAATATCGCAAATAAAGCATTAGACTGCTGGCAGTATTAGACAAAACTCTGTCTTTGATAAAAATAGACATGTTTAGGCTTTCATAATTACTCTCAGCTGACCGGATAGTGATCATGAAAATTATGTACCATACTATGTACTATTAGTTTAATACTCGGACGAAGACATCAGAGTAATCTGGTTAATTTCTGCTGTTTTCAGATCAGTATAAACTGAACATTTTCTTAGCATTTAAGCAGTCTGTGTTTCCGTCTGACTTCTAGTGCTGTGGATTCTTCAAATGTTCTCATTATGGATATACTTTTTTTGTAGTTTTTGGGCTGATCTCAATGTTTTATTCACTTTTGAGCTACGTGGAATGATTCATGTCACTTTTCTGGAACAATAAGCTCAGAGAGAGACGGGGGGATGCTTCAGGATGGCCAGTGTTTGGATCAGGTGCAGGATTAGTCTCTGAAGCCGTGGTTAAAGGTTTACAGTTCTGTGGCCCCCAGGGAGCGTCTCGCACTTTAAAGCCTTGATTTGTCTTGGTGGCACCTCTTATCTCAGGAAACTGTTTATCTCCAGCTTCCCTTTCTCTTTGCTTTGTTTCTTCCTTCCACTTTTGCTTCCTGTTTTTTCGTTGCTGTTGTCATTATTTCTGGTTTACCCTCTCCGGCCATCTGCTCCATTTAAAATAACCACCAAACTCTATTTAAACTCGTACTTACCAACATTTATTTCATCATCATGTCTGTCTTTCTCCTTTTCCCTCCAGCCGTCTCAGTGCTCCCTGCATGCAGTCTACCACTCACCTACATCCACCCACTATGCCATTACAGTAGCTTTCTTTCATACTCTGTCCTTCTCTTCCTTCCTTTCTCCTTTCTCTCTTCCTCTCTATGGCCTGTGACAGAAAGGATAATTAACGAGCATCATAAAGTCCTCTCTCTATAAGCCGTGCTGTGGTGAGTTTGCCAGCTCTGTCATTCTGAACAAAACCATGCGGCTCTTCTATTTGATCCACACTTCAAAGAGGGATCCCCACTGTTCTCCGCTCAGCGCTCTAATTGTGTCCTCATTTTGGATGGGGCAAAACCCCCAACTGCTTCAAAACCAGCCAGTGCAGGGCACAGATATCACAGAGAGGGGACACACACTCAGATAACCGCTTTGGAAGAAGTTTTACTTTTACGCTGCCCAGTGATCGATTTTGTGATTTTGTGAGTGTTGAGTCTCTGTGACCTAAAAGGCCATTGATAACCGTGAAGGAGACACAGTGTCCCACGTAACAAAAAGCAACACTCACAACACAATTTCAGTCAAACTAAAGAATTTGCATGTTAAAAAGTTGAGTTATTGCTTTAGAACAGCTGAAATCTGTGCGTATAAATGCATCTGCTTTATAACTGGAGTTAATGTGTAGTGTTAAACTCTCTCAGCGGTGATGCCTGATTATGAGGATGCTTCATGAGTATGTGTATGCGTCCGGATGTTTGTGTGTGCCTCATCAGATAAAACAGCATTCTTAAGTGGGACACCACAGTTTCCCCTTTTTACACCAGGAGCCCTTAAGATAAAACACCACATCAGCATCCTTTTAATTAAAGGAAGAACCTTTAAAAAAGCTTATCCAGTAAGATGCTTTACTCCTAGAGCATGGCATACACTATGTTGGGCTTCAACACATCTTTAATTATTTGTCTTTTAAGCAATTTTAATAAAGTCTGATAGGACAATTAGGTTTATGTAAACTTTCTTTAAGGGTCAATTCACCTTAATGTAAGCATTGTCAGCAATTTTGTGTCGTTCCAATTTTAATTCAGTGGAAGACAAAAAATCCAGGCTAAAGTCTCAAGATTTTTAAACTTCAAAGTTAATTTCAACCATTAATTTCATTATAATTGCAATCTTTGACATGGCTGCACTCAGTCAATATTAAAGACATTAAGGTTACATTTTCTGTAAATGACAAAAATGACTTTAGCTGGGTTTTTACAGACATTGCCACATATATTGAAAAATGGCTTACTTTCCCCCCTATATAATACAGTGCTGTTTTAGCGCTGACTTAAAACAGTTCTTAAAATTATCTTGAGCAGAAGTTGTATAGGTTGGAATGGCATGAGGGTAAATAAATAAATAAAAAATTGATTGAACAATCTATTTAAGTTTTTTTTTTTTATTCTAAAGTAGATACAACAGTAAACGGGGTGACTTGTTTTACCCATCATGTGAGCAGCC
Organism: Enteromius trimaculatus; assembly: GCA_032361065.1. Taxonomy (NCBI): domain Eukaryota; kingdom Metazoa; phylum Chordata; class Actinopteri; order Cypriniformes; family Cyprinidae; genus Enteromius; species Enteromius trimaculatus. Next base: position 13,131,037 of record JAUMHP010000052.1, on the reverse strand, counting down.
TGTCTTTGACTGTGTCTGCCCTCACTGCACAACGGGGTCATGGTGCTAATCTAGCGGGCATACACACTACACACATGCCAGCCTGCTGTCTCTCACCACCCTCCCCCAACACACACAACTGTCCCAGACCCCCCTCTTCTGACACACAGCATGCTGGGTCTTTACAAAGCCGCATTCTGCATCCATCCCAGGACTCTGCACTGTACTGCAGGACTGTTGCCCTCTGCCCTCTAACACCCTGCACTCTTTTGTCCAGCAAGAAAAAAGCAACGATCACATGTCTGCTGAACACCCCACAGCTGCTGGCCTTGTCCTCCTCTTGCTTTCTGTCGGTCTGCTGAAATGTTCATAGGTGATTTAAACTGCCAAAATGTTACATTTTTAATCAATCCCGGGACATTTAGGAATGTAAGAGTTTTACTGCAGGGACATCATGAGAAGAACACCGCAGGATGTGTGGTGAGATTGAATCATTTATTCGACTGGATATTGTGAAAGACAAAAAAAACTTTTTGCGTGATTGTTTAATCGCTTCGCAAAGTAAAAGCAACCGATGAGCCATTACAATGAATTAATGTCAGTACCTCCCTTCCCCCATACCATGTATACACACACAGCCTCCTCCTCACGCAGGCTTCAAAGGCGATGATGGGAAAAGCCATCTCTCCACTGGCCGCTTCAAAGCACAGGAAGTGTGTCAAAGCGACTAGCCGGCTGGTTCCCAGCCCTTGCGTGTGTGTTAGTGTGTGAGCAAAAGAGAGAGAGAGAAAATATGTGTATGCAGGGTATAATAAAATGCTCATCTCTGTGCGTGTATATATGCGTGTGTGTCTGGGAGGTTCAAAGCCAGCCAGAATCCTCTGCTTTGAGAAGCAGGATGTGAAATCTGCTGTGGCACTGATGCCCCACTCTGGCATATGTGCATGTTTGTTTGTATCCGCATCAGTTTTTCCAAGACTGCGGACATGCACGACTTGTCTTGGAAAAGATTCACCTTGTAGAGTAGAGCCTGATGCACTGGAATGCCTTTCCTCAAACATCATTGAGCTTTCATTGGGAAGACTTTAAGGAGTTTGGATGACTGGTTTGTTCATGTTTGGCACCTAATATCAGTGCTCTATTTACAATACACTTTGCTTGCTTATGGCAGGTTGTCTGCACCTTCACTGGCTGTGAAATGAAGATCTTTGTCGACTTTGCAGAATTGCAGGATGTGTTTTTACGTGAATACTTCACTGCATCGTTTTAAATCACGCCTGCTGATAAGTTGGAATCCAAGCAATGGGTCTCCCAAAAGCATCATGAGCTGCACCACAAATACAGACCGTTCATTTGTCATCTGCAGAACACTGCGCAAAGAAAGAAGCCCTTCATGCTACTGATTTGTATGAGAGATGACTTCTGTTCTGTTCTTCCCTTGTGGCTTCTTACAGTAATGCGCTGTATAAAAAGAGATTCTCAGGATATGATATTAGAAGAGCTAATGTTGATGCAGGCTTTTTTCTTCTTAAATGGTCTTTAAATGTCATATATTACCTACTTTGTTTATTTATTTATTTTTTAAAATTGTGTTTATAATTTAGTTGTAAGTATACCTTATTGGCTTTGGCAATATTGTAATGGTTAATACTGTAAATAAAGCAATGTTAGCGATTGACAGTATATTCAATTAATAGATATAGGTAAATTCTGGCTGAGGTTTGTTCACTTCTAGCCTAGACCATGTGGTGTACATATTAGTGAGCTATACGCGGGCACATTACATAGCTAGTTAAAAGGTGTTTTCAAAAAAAGTTTCAAAGTAATTTGTTACCAGAGTGGAGTTTACAGTTTATCCAGACAATCATTTTTCACACTCTAATGTTATTCAGCTCTTGTCCAAAGCAGCGATTGGTGTCCGCTCGGCTGGACGTGTTTAGCTGACGTCCTGCTCATGGCGCCCACGGGGGGCTTTGCGCTGCTCTTTTTATATTTGGAGACTCCAAAAGAATCCCGCTTCCCTTTCATGTGCCGCCTCGGTCCAATCAGACTGAAGGAGAGGCGGCCTGCGCGAGGCGTCAATCACGCTCGCTGAGTGGCTGCAGCGCCTCGCGTCTGGTCCGCTGGAGCCGCAGATCACTCGATCCTCCTCCGCTGCTGGATGTGTACGGAGCCCGCGCGCTGTTCTCCACGGACGCTCACAAATATCGCACGCTTTCTGGATTGTTTTTCATTTCTGATGTTTCTCACTTGCTCTCCGATGCAGAGAAATGGGTAAACTTCATTCCAAACATGGTAAGACGGCATCTCTTTGATTGTAAAGCGCTTGAGTTCTTTCGAGTAATCCATTTATACGACGTTTTTTTTTCTTTTTAAAGCTGCTATTTGTAAAGCGAGGGAGAGTCCTGAGGGTGAGTACCTTTTATTTGTTATACAAATTATATTTAAAACGGGTGAGCTGGCTAAATGACTAATAAAACAAAGCTGCATCTTTGAACATTTGGCGTGAACAAAAAGAAAAGCGTTAGAAACAAACTTGAAAGCTGTTTAGCTGCTAAGTACACAATGGTATTATGTATAAATTGTATTTTCTTGCTTTTTTTAAGGCGATAGTTTTGTAGTTAACGCGTGTTTGGCGAGGAAAGGACTGGATGACTGGATGGTTAAGCAGAAGTATTACTGCTCGAGCTCTCGTGTAGATCAGCAGGACTGCCAGCAGAAAAATACCTGCGGACTGTCTCCAAGGGTACGTGAAAGGTTTTAATGGCTTTTTATCACGTGCATGTTAAATGTGTGAGTTTGGACTTTGAGAAAATGAACGTGTCTGCGTTTCGCCTTCATTTCATTCCAAGACTATCAACTGTTTGGGTGTTTAGTTATTGACTGGTGAAATGTTGCGCACTTTGAAGTAAAGGGATGCGTGCGTGGAGCTCTTTAAAGTTTACATTTTAACTGATAAAACTTTGTTTTGTTGCGATAAACGCGTCGTTTATAAACTGCAATGCAACTCTTTTCTTCTAAGTTGTTCTGCATGAATTCAGCTCATGGGTAGTTGGCAGTGTCAAAGGGGTGACGCGCTGTAAGGATCTAAAACTATTTTAAACAAAGAATTCCAATTATTCTGTAATGGTATACGTTATATTTTATGACCTCATATTAGCTCATAGAATAAATGGAATATTTGTACATTTAAGAATTTAGTTGTTGCATCACAGAACTGTTTCAAATGAACTAGTGAAGTGAAAAAAATGTGGTTAGTGAGAAACTCGAAAGAAAACTCGTTTGCGCTTTGGAAAAAGCACAGTTCTTTACGTTTGTGTACATTTTAAAGTCCGTGTTAAATGAAAAAAAGTTAATGGACATTACAAGTCAACGCACCGTACTGGGTTATAAATGGTAAAAGCGTGTATAAGCGATATTCGCGTTGCATAATGATCGTTGCTTGCTTTTAGAGGCCACACGCGCTTCTAGACCACCCAATTCACGCGCTTTGAAAACGATCGTGCCATTGTTGTGTGACGTCACCAAGAACAATAGTTTACTCTCTGGAAACACTCTGTAGTTTGAGCCCAACTATAAAAGCCAAAGGCGTTATTACCAAAAGTGATTAAAGGCGAAACACTCTCTGAATACACGTTTCCCTTTAATGATGTCTGTTAAAACGCTCTCAACGGTTTCAGCTGCTGCCTTTGAAGCCAGAGGAGGAGATTTTGTGTTGTTATTCCTTTGAATGATAGGAAGAGGAAAAGTCAGGTTTCCAGACAGGTTCAGACTGCTTATTTCTGACAGGCACATCATTCGGAGAGCAAATATCAATAGGCAAATAAATAAGTAGGTTTGGTATCTTAAAGGCAGCATGTGTGTTTGAGAGCATATATTTGGATTTTTATCGCTTTTCTTCTTGCTTGCAAAAAGTTATGCCTTTCTATCTTGAATTTGCCCAACAAGGAGAATGTTTTAGCAGTCATGTTTAGACAAAAGGCACGTCAACTTTTTCACTGGCGGCTCACATGGGTAAATGGTTTATTTGAACGTGGTGGGAAGAACTGTGTGAGGGCTAGGAACAGATGCAAGTTCTCTCTGTAGGTAATAGATCACGGCTGGTTGAAAGCATTGCAGGCTGACAGGCTGGTGACAGCGCTGTATTGTGAAGTCGAGAGAGAGGTGGAGGGAGCGCCAGTCTGTCTCAGATTTGGCATCCTAGTAAACACATAAGAGCACTGTCGTTTAGGAGAGGAGAAATCCTCTGGAAATACCTCAGAGTAAGCCTCTTTTGGTCAAGGGCTGTTGCAGAGTCTCAAAAGACTTTTTTGAGGGTTGGAGAGATAGCGAGAGACGCTCAGAGTGACAGAAAAAGTGAAAAAAAATCCAGAAGGCTGTTATTAAAGAGCCGTCTCAAACAGCAGGAGAACACAGTCCCAACTTCTTAAACCCAATCCACATATGTGGACATTCAAACACATACCTGAAGCTCTTAAACCTTTGGAGTCCAAAGTGTTGCTGGAGAAATGCTGCTGGATATGCATAGTACTGCACTTCAAGCAAAGAAATTGTAAGCACATTGGTGTGTATTTTAGATCCTGTGGTGTGAAGGGGAGAAAATAAGTTTAAGGAGCGTGGAACACATAGTTCTTGCCTGGGTTAAAGTTCACACAGTTTGAAGTTTATTACTTTTTTCACTCTCTGCTGTGAGAAGGTTTTATTGTAGCTGGAGAGATCATAATGCACTGAACAACAGTTACAAAGTCTGGAATGACTTCACTGAGTTACCTGTTTTATATTTATTCAACAAGTCATAAAGTTTTCACTTTTCTCTTGTAGCGTTGCCTTCATTACTTAAATATGATAATCTGAAGCAGGGTTTGTTTTCACACAACCTGATTGTTTTCCCTCTGATGTACTAATGAGGAGTTTAAGAAACAATAGCAGTACTGAGGAGTGTGTGTGTGTGTGTGTGTTTTTCCAGTTGGTGTGAAGTGATTTGGCCAGGCTGGGAAAGGATCTCTGCTGAACGAATTCAAACATTTGAACAATTTTGAATAACTGAATGGTGTGTGCTTAATGAAGCGTTGCAGAGAATGAAAGAATGAGAGAAGGTATTTTCATAAATATTTATTTAGAAATAATCATTTTGTTTTGACATGAAGCATCTCTTGGACAATTTAATATTTTATGTAGTGCTATAATTTAAAGCTGGTTTAGCGGGAAAGTGGATTTGCAGTTTTAATTTGGGTTTGACGGTAAGTGAACTGTTTGAAGATGCTATTTTTTTTATCCATTTGAGAGATATTGATCAGTATGTGGAGTCTTTATCTGAATTGATTTGTTTCTTTAATATAGCCACCACCTTTTCCCTTGTCTTTAGATGTTAATACTATGTAATACACATCTTTTAAAAACAGCTTGTCACAAGTTAAATCAAACAATCTACTTTTCTTACTACTTCTTATTTCTGATTGTCTTATTGAGTGAAATGCAATGAATTACCTCACTCCCTGAAGAAAGCATAAACCTCACTCATAAATGCAGGCTGATAATACTGGGACTAATAGAGGCTACCTGGAGAGTTAGTTATTTACAGCAGCTGTGCTTAAGTTCGGACACTTGTGTGTGTCTGTGTTGAAAATGTGGTTCAGATGGTATGGACGGCGGGGAGTCTGACTCTGGAATCTGTTTGATGAGTGTGTTTGTGTTGTGCTGTGTTAACTGGCCTTCTCACACAAGACTTTATGTAGCTCTGCCTATTACATTTTCCAGTTTGCATAGGCCTTGTGCTATTAGTAAATTACACTATAAGTTCTTGTTCAAAAAGAGGTGGGGGTCAGATTTGTGGTCTTGCTGTTAGCATGCTGCACTGTGACTCTCATGCTGGCAGTTTAAATTTAAGTCTAGCGCCATCATTACCTGTCCTCTATATGAAGATGTTTCCCTTTTTGCATTCTAGTTTGAAGTCAGTGCAGTGATTCGCTTATTTCCTTATTGGTGATTGATTGGTGATGTGTCACATGGTGCAGCTTTTGTTATTGTGTGGCTTACACTTACAAGAACTGTATACTGCCGTAAAATTGCATGCAATTTCCAATATAGTTGTTGACCGTATATAGTAGGGGAACTTACTGTTATCCGATTAATAGGTTTTTACTGTAGCATTTTTACAGTCTTTACTGGATTTTCTCTGTGTGTTAATCCCATTACCTAGCTGTTTTGAACCTCAGTCACTATAGGCATATGCTAAAGTGAGATCGGTTCTTCTTAACCAATGTCCACATTGCTTTTACACTGCATCATAGTTTTCAATTGGTTAGCACTTCAGTGCTCAAACCAGTCCGTATTACACTATCAAAGAAGAAACTCAACATCGTAGCTCTTAAATCAGTCAGAATCAAAGTGCCAAGACCAGAAGATGTTACTGCTTTGAAATGTGGCTTTTGAAATCTACTCTGAAACCAGTTGGCACAACAGTTCTAAACTAGGGCAAACCAGGCAACATCACAGCTTTAAACACAATCTCCGGCACAGTCAAAAGCGGCCAATAGGTCAACTATAAACCAGGCTTGATCATGACTTTGAAAGCATTCTGTATCACTCTGTGTGTAGTATCACTCAGAGACCAAACACTTTGAAGCCCAGATCAAATAGAGAGCTGTAATTCTAAAAATAATTTCTTTTGGAATATCATAACTTTTTGGAGGGAATTTTTTAGATTCTGAGACTTGCTATTTAAACCTTTCCTGACAACCAACACACTTTTTCTTTCTCTTGCTGTCTTTACTACAGAATGTTCCTTATTGTAGCACAAAGAGTGACAGTATATGCACTATATCCTTTGTCTCTTTTATTCCCTTCCCAATATCCAAGTATTTCTTTCACTTTAAGCTTCAATTGTGGTTGTCACGCACTTACTCTCAGACTTCTTTTTTTTCTGTTCTAGACGTCAGGTTTACCATGTCTCTCCAGGGCTGGTTGGGAAAGGATGACAGAAAGAGATTGAAAGACAGAGGGTGGGGGCGGAAGGGAAAGGCTATGTTTCTCTATAAAAGAGAAAGAAAAGGGAAGAGGGTGCCTCTGGGGAGTGGGACAGCACCTGGCTCCAGTGTAGGGCTGTTGAGGGGCTCCTATGAGAATGGAAAAGAGGATAAGAGGCAAGGAGGGAGGAGGGGAAAAGAGGAGAAGTAGATTCTTCCATGACAGGAAGAGTGAAGGGACCTGCTATATCAAATGGTGAATGAACTCATTTTTTATACTAATTTAAATAAGTAGATCTGAGTATGTTTATTAAATAAAAAAATTATAAAAAATTATAAAAAAAATATAAAATTATATATATATATGTGTAAATTAAATCTACTGTACTGTATTTTATCTTTTAAAAGTTTTATCTTTTGAATCTTTTATGCTCACAGATGCTGCCATTAGTTGATCAAAAATACAGTAAAAATAGTAATATTGGGAAACATTTTTCTATTTAATATTCCTTCAGAAATCATTTGAATATGCTGATTATTTGTTGCCTTTTTGGGATAAATATAGAATACAATGGAACAACAATGATTTGAATATTTCTTTAACGTGTAAAGATCTACTGTCAGTTTTAAACAGTAGTCCTATACACTCAAAAGTATTTTCTTAAAAAATCATCAAGGCAAACTGTAGTCTGATAAGATGTAGTCTGTTAGTCTGACTTAGCAAAAAAAAAAAAAAAAAAGAATTGGCAAAGTTTATTTTGGACTAAAGCATTTAGCTCACATTTTATAAAGACTTCATGTAAAATACACTGACTGTCATTAACTCATTCATTGAGGTTTATGAATGAGCCTGGATCCAGGAATAGCAGCACATGAACTAATCTAAGTTGAGATAACCTGTAATGAGATGGGAAACTTAAAAGGCATGTCTGAGGTAACTGGACTTTCCTCTCAAGTTACTTTTGGTTAGTACACATGCAAAGATGGCTTGTAGTACAAACAGAAAGCATTGCAGTCATGTCAGTTGTAGGGGATTTAAATGGTTTGCCTGTGTTTTTATGTGTTTTTCCATTTAGCTATGTGTAATGCAAGTGTATAAGTATGTGTGTAAAAATAGTGCTAAGTTATGTGTGGCATGGGGGTGTGCTGGGGGCAAGGGTGGCGCCTGGCTAGGTGCATCAGAGAGAGAGAAAGTGTGTGTGTGTATTGTGCATTAAAGCACGTCTGTCCGGATGTGCTCTAGAGATCAAAGTGCATGGTGGGAATGTGTGGACTGAGTTGCCAGGATTAACAGCTGAGAATTGGGCTGTGTTTTCTACATTTCCTTAAACACACACAGGACAGTGTTGTTCCAACCACCTCAAAACACTTATTTATTCAGCTGCTCTGACACATTTATGTTTCTCCTGTACTTCAAAGGGTATGATTAAGATTCTTGATTTGTTATATGTAAGTAAACAAAGAAGAAACAAGACAACCTATGTATTATTTTTATTTTTTTCATAAATGTAAGGATCTTGTGACACTGAAGACTGGAGTAATAACTGCTGAAAATTCACCTTCACAAGAATAAACTAAGTACACTTTAAACTTTAAAATAAAATGCTTTTAAAACATTTCATAATATTACTGTGAATTTAATGCATAAATATTAAGTGAATACTTTGGTGAGAGTAAAAGATGTTTAAAACTTTATAATTATCACATAGATGCATAATAGGAAAAATAATAAAATCTCCTTTTTTTGTTTAATGTTTAATTCATGTTTTTATCACTGTCTATCTGTCTTTTGAATACTTATTAAATAGTAATATTGAAGGATTTGGTAAATCTCTTACTTGATGTTTCCACAAATCTCCAGCTCTCTGTTACTCTGGTCTTTAAAGTCCTTCAGAGAGAAACAGGCTGGAGTTTCAAACAATGTTTGAAAAGTCTTTTCTCTGTGTTTTTGGGGCAGTTTAGTTATTCCTTTTCTCTGTCTTTAAAGAGAAAAGGAAGAGGGGAAATAGGGAGAGGGTAAAGGAGGGATCACCTAGGGGGAAGAGAGAGTAGAACAAACGGGGAGCGCTGCTTCATTTTCAAGGCTTCAAAGCGCTCTCACTCTGCAGCTTTCATGCTTTAAAGGTGTCTCTAGTAAATGAGAGTGTAGCATCACCAGTACTGTATGTTTGCTTCATTTTATCTCAATAAGTGTCCTGTTGTTGCCAACAAAGTGATAAGATTGATGCTTTTATCTCACACTAACTATTCTGCAAACACCCTCTTTCAGTTGGATGTGTCAGTGAAACTGATACAGGATGTTGTGTTAGACTAGTTGTGAAAATGTATATTGTGTTTGGATATACAGGCTCTTGAGTTTGGCTGCAATAGTCTTCTTTAAATCTGAAGTCCTACCCTAACTTCATGTTTCATTAGAGATACTGTTAAGCCATTTCATGGTTTTTGATGCGCAAAAGTACAGGATCAAACAGACTTGATAAACACACCCACTTTCACAAATCTGCATTTTGTTTAACTTTTTGTATTTACCTTTATCTTAATAGAGACAGAGAGAGTGTGTATGTGAGTGCATGAGAGGCCAGAGTGCATGTGTGTGTGTGTGTGTTTTCAATGGACAGTAAGTGTGTGGTGACATCAGCGTAGAGCGCTTTGATGTGGATGAGGTAATGTGTGAGGAAATGTTTGCAATGTTAATCTCATCTGAGCAATTACTAGGAGCCTCAGACACTGACACAAGCAGCTGCCCACACACGCACTTTAATGATTTCTTTATGTCCACCTTAAACAAAAAGAAAAAAGAAAAAAAAGCATAAACTATAAAGACGCGTGTGTAAGGTTACTATCTGATCACCAGTATCGAGGATACCAGACACAACACCTTCTCCAAACACTGCGACTGCCAAAATGGAGCTGATGTTGAGCAGTATTGTTTTATAGTATCTATAAACGCCACACAAGTGAACTGTTCACATGGACACACTAAAATAAAGTACACATGTGTGTGTTTATTATTATTATTTACAGGACGATCCAATCTTTGTTTAATATTCACCAAAGATTTAAATCAAATATCCACTTAATTTATTATAATTAATTTTTGTAATAGAAATGCTACAGCCTATTTAATTTCTTCAACAAGAATAATGGCTAATTTGAATGCCATTGATATGATAGTGTTCATGTAAACTTTTTAATAAACACTTTTGGCACTTTTTTCTGGACTCTTCATTAGTTTTGTTTTTCCTGTAAATAATGCAACAAATACCGTACCGTGCCATTCATACCGAGGTATTACCGTACCGTGAAGTTTTGATACCGTTACATCCCTAGTACTAAGAGCAAGCATTATGTGAATTCTGCGTTGACCTTCCCAAGATTAGACAAGCAGTCATCAGTTAAAATGGCATGTTTGAGTTGATGCCAAAAGCCTTGTGGGCTGCCATCAGACATCGTGCTGTTGCACTGTAAGCGTCCTGAGTTCGAAGCCTGGCGTGAGGACCTTTCCTGATTCCGCCCCCTGTCTTTCTCACACTTTGCTTCCTGTCTCATCTACACTGGCCTATCAAAATGCAAAAAAGAAAAAACGTAGAACTGTGGGAATTATGCATATGTGTGACGGCTAGTGGGTTTCAAATTACTAACGACTCGTTCTAGGCTGTTCAGAGTACATTCTTTCTTCTGGGAGACAATAACTTTATTGATTGCTTGTTCACTCTTATGTGTCAGCCATGATATGTTTTCTATGCGTAATTACGGTTTGAACATAAAGAGTGCATCCTTGTGTCATGGCTGACACAGAACAGTGCGTGCAGCGATGCTCACCAAAATGGCACTATTTGGATGTTACGTTGTCAAACTGTTGAATAAAGCCTTTTCTTTTTTTATTTCCATACAAAAAGATTCTCATTGCTTCATAACAATACGGCTGAACCTCTGATGGCACTTGTAGTATTCTGACAATGTCATAGTTTTCTGAATCTTGACACTGTAGTTTACTAGGCAGTTAATCCTCCCAGTTTCTATCTAAAATATCTCAAATTGTGTTCCGAAGACAAACTCATTTTTATGGGTTTGGAACAACATAAGTGTAAGTGATCAATGACAAACTTTTTGGGGTGGAGTAACCTTTTAACCATCTCTCACAAATACTCATCAATGCAGGCATCTACTGTTTTTGCTTCTACAATAAGCAGCACTTTTTTAGTGTAAATAGTCCCTCTCTCACTTTTTTCTAATCGGCCCCTGTTTTCTGTTGTGGCTGTTTGATGAAAGGCATATAGAGGCTAAAGCGATGTTTTCCGTCCTAGAGAAAGACATCAGTGATACATATAATGCAAAATGTCTAATAATGCTCTAATTCTTCTATTATCTTTGCCTTCAGGCAAACTAACCATCTGAACTGACACGCAGACACACAAGCTCATTTACTGCCTTTCTGTTGCTCAGCTTGACTTGATTTAGAAACCTGTGATTCAGTAAATTAGCAGCATGTGTTTGGATTCTGGATGCATGGAATGAGCTTTTTGTGTCAGGGCGGATATACAATTATCAGAACAAACAGTTCAGCTTCTACCAATCTTTCCGTTTTCTATACCAGTTTACCTTTTTATTTATTTTTTTCTAGATTTTTACAGTTTGAGCTCACTAACTGATTGTTCCGCTTACTTTCAGCCATAAGCGGCATCATATACCTAATCGCTCAAAGCAAATCAAAGTAGATGTGCATGACCGTGTCTGTCAGCAGGTGAGCATTTACAGACCATCCAACTCATCTTCCTGCAGAGTTAATGGCCCAACTGACTTCAGTGGGATCTCAATTTGGCATTGACTATTCACAGCTCCAGACTGTGCTGAAGAACTGATGAGCCATATTGCTTGCAACCTAACATGCACAAATCCATTGCAAACACTGTGTCACTGAGCACTTTCTTGGCATTTGCTTAAACTTGAATGAATAATAAAATAAGAAAGAAGAATGTAATTCTTTTTCTCTGTGAAGCTGACAAGCGCTCCCGGCGCACATGAGCATATACTTTCTACGGCAAGCCCCGAAGGGACAAATACACATCACACGCTTTCACAGGGTGAAGTCGCTTCATGAATTGCATTCTAATACAATTGTCTTCATGTGTACGATGCTTCTTCCTTCACATTGCTAAGCTGCCAAATGGGATGTTGCAATACATGACAGGGAATCTGAGAGAATTGTTTGATTTGTTACCTTTCTTCCTGTCTTTTCGGTGAGTGTGCCAGAACCACAATTTTTTAATAAAGGCAGTTTATTTGTTTATTTCTCATGACTTTTACAATAAAAGTCAGTGGGGTCCAAAAGAACTTACACTTTCAATTTATGGACCAAAAAGAAAACCCACACACATTTTCAAAAGGCAGAAGAAAGTGACAGGTGCAGAAAAACATGAAGGCGAGTAAATAATGACAGAATTTTGGATGAACTGTCCCTTAAAGTGAAATAATGACACTCCAGTCAGTAGTTCAGGTTGTCTGGTTTGCTCATTATAAAGTATGAGGTGCTTATGTAGGTCACTGCACTCCGGACTCTTTCATCCTCACATCGTAGGAAAGTATGTAGGGTACTGGGGGGAGTGTAGGGAGTCATTTTTGGATTGGCCCTGTAGCTAGCGAGGACCGGTTTTAATGCGCTAGCATATACATCCCCTCTCCTGAGATTCCGCACATGTAACCGTATACGCTTAAGCAAGATAACAGGCACACAAGATTAAACAGGAATTCAGTTGCGAGTCTTTTTCTGTCTACGCTCGTGACTATATGTTCATAGTTGATTGTCTCGGTGGTGAAATATGGCACTTGTAGGTGTCTTTGTGAAGGCTTAAATTGTCTTAAAAATGGAGTGGTTCTGTTTGGCTGCGGTTCACAGCGCTGAAACCCTCCGTCTTTCATTCCCTGTTTTAATATGATTAGGACTGTGGTCTGTGAGTGTGAAAACCGAAGGTGACAGAGGAGTTAGAAGGCGACAGAGAGAGACGACAGTCTTAATTAGGTTTTCCCGGGTTTGATGACGTTCCAAGGCTGTGGCCTAGTGAAAGCTTGGCGACTGATCGTGTCTGTGTGTTTTATGTGTGCTTGTGTGTGTGTGTGTGTGTGTGTCTGGCCCGTGATCATGCAGAACTGTCATCAGCTGCGTAAATTGTCCATCAGCCCTTGTGGCGTGGCGAGCAGACAGAAAATACAGACACAGAGTTGTGTGGGACTTTCCACAACACAAACACAGACACACACTCCCTTACCCACATACATTCAAACGTACAGATACAGACACGCACGTTCCCTAAAGACAAAATGAACAAGGCCACATTCATATGTGTAATTTAATTTAGTCCTCATACTTAACCTGGTTGAGAAATCCCCCTGGCTTTCTCTTTGCACTTTTTGCTGTGCTTTTTTTCACAGTGCTTGCATATTAATGTGCCAGACACTTTGGGTTGACCCTTATACACACTTACAGGCACTTGGCAATGCATTTGAATGTGTTTCCAGGTTTAAACTGGCAAGACCTAATCTGTGTTCCTGCATTCTGCACACAAATCATTATCTTCAAGATGTGGTTTTTCGTTAAAAACAGCTAGACCAAGCGTCTCCAACTCCTGGTGGGCACCGTACTAAAGCCAGGTGGTGTTTCAGAGTAGTTGAACAGTTTAAATAGAAAGCAGTTCAATTATGCATGTATTTTGTTTAGTGCTGTGCAATTAATCGCAATCGCAATTTTTTTTTTTTTACAATTTAAGGACATGCAATTTCTAAATCGCATAAGGCTGCAATTTTTTCTATTAAATTCTTTAGATTTTTATTCAGAAACGGCACAAAGAAATTAGCGACGCAATTACCTATCATATGTGCACAGATATGATGCATGCGCACATTGTCAGTAAATGTTATTTCATTCATTGTGAAATGTTTTGTTATTCACTTATGCACTGAATACATTTAGAATGTATGCATGAAGCTTGTTTGAAAAAGCAAAAACAGTTGCCAAAATCGCAAATAAAATCGCAATATTAGTTCAAAAAATCGGAATATGATTATTTTGTCCATATTGCACAGCCCTAGTTTTGTTATATTTCCCTCAGAACTGCTGCTTGTTAATTGATTTATTTAATGAGCACTAATTTAATCAGAACTGGTATTTATTTACACATCTTTAGATCAGTGAGAGGCAATAGGTCTTATCAGAAAAGTTATTATGTCTTAGGCCTGTAATAAGCCATTTGGAAAAGTATGTAGCTTTTATTAGACTCAATGGTATAACATTACAGGTCAAACCAAAGTGAAAATTAATTTACAGGCACAGGGTTTAAGGGGTTAGGGTTAGACTATTAACATCTGAAAAGTTGTATGATACTGCTTGGTACTGTAGTTGGAGACCCCTAATCTAGACAGACACCACATACTTGGCCAAAAAGGATCTTTAAGCATATGCATCCAAGATAATGGACTGGCTTCTAGATAATTTAGATTAGTCCATTGTTTTTTTAAAATGCTTTTTTCATCGCAGTAGCACAATGTGGAAGTCTGCCGACAAACAAAAAGCATCTCTCTCTCCTGCTTTCAGCTTGTTTTTTTAATTCACTCTTGTATTTGTCCTTTCTTATTGAAAGATTCATTTAGGCTACTTCCACTGATCACAGGGCCAACAAAAACATAGCACTGGAGCTCTTGATGTATGTGTTTATGTGTTTTGGCAAATCGGTTGTATTGCACTGGGTTCTGTGGGCATCCAATTGTAGTAAAGTACTCAAACTTCTCTTCTTTCCTGTTTTGGCTTGTGTTTAAACAAAAAGATCTGGTTGGTTGTCCACAGAGTGTGAAACATGGTGTCTGGGAAAGAGTTTCTGGTTGCTGGCACAGATTGAGTGAAGCCCTTGTTTATGTTTCACAGGCCTTTTCATGATGCTGCTGAGGCAAAAGACCCACAGCAGAAATGTCATTGTTCCATCTGTTATAAACATTTATAAACACAAGCCAGTAACAAATATGGGCATGAATGTTTTCATAGCAGCAGTTAGTCACAGGACGCAAGTTCTCTCAGATGTTTTTTATTCTGTTTACAATGTCGCTCACAAGACTTCATCTGTGAAATTACAAGATAATGCTTTTAATCAAAGCCCTATCCTTCTCTTTTACTCTTCGCACGCAAACACTGTCCCTTTTTTTCTTTTCTTAGCGCTATAAATGGCACTCAGTCTCCATACATTAGTGAGTGACCTGAAGCACATGGTCACCTTCACACATGCTAAGTGTGTACAGATCCCTCTTCAGCCTCTCATTACACCGCTGAAGAGAGATCAGCCTCTATTGATTACACTCTCCACAGCCAATTAGCCTCTGATGATCTGGAAAGTGTAGAAAAACATGCAATTTGGAAAAAAAAAGAACCGTCTCAGAGGTCAAGGTCACTGCTGTGCAGTTTATCCGTATGTTATGTATATATTTGTTGTATAACATGAACTGTTTTATAATTATTATTTATAAATTCAAATAATAATGATTGTTATTGTACTTATAGGTCTAATCTTTTTGCTCAGTGTTACGAGTTTCTGATTTTTTTTTTTTTTTTATACACTTGTGAGGCATTCTTGGGTTTGTGAAATGCATTATTTAACTAAAAATGTTTATTGTTGTAAGGGCTGTATGAGACATTTTCCGACATATTCCACTGTGTTGGAGCAAAGAAGCAAGAAAATGGCTTTAATATATGGGGGTGGGTGGGACCTCTATAGAGCTTTTTAAGAGTGCCTGAGAGGGGCGGACAGATGCCACAGTGATTGTGATAAACGCCACTTAGAGATAAAGTTCAGGGATTAGTGAATTTCTCACAGCCCTCAATGTCCTGTGCATAGCCACGTATCCACGCTCTCAAACACAACACACTCATTTGAAAGGGCCAAGTAGTGCTTTAGCCAAACTTGACCTTGAATAATAGAGAGAACCAAAAAAATAAATAAGAGAATTTCTGCTGACCGATTCTCATTTCAACCAACTGAGAACTCATATTTATAATGCATCCCATCCATCATCCAGACAACGCATAATTAGTGCGTAATGCTGTCGGCTAACCTCTCGAGCATTGTGGTGAACGTGTGTGTTTATGTGCGCGGCTTTGTGTCTCTAGCGGGCAGTGTATGGCTTGAGGCGTTACAGCAAGACATTTAGTGCGCCTGTCTAATGTGGATGAAGACAAAGCAGCTCCTCATTGGCAGAAGCAGTGTGTACACACAACAGCAGCTGCAGAGCTTCGGCGGAGGCTGTATGGTCAGTCCAGAAATGAATTGTTAGTATGCAGACAGTTGGAGTGTTGAAATTAGACAAAGGTAGCAGGTGTGTAGAGACAATAGTCTTCTTCTAGACTGATTTGGAACATGACTGAAGTGTTATAGACGGCTGCTTGTGCATGTTTAGCTTGGTTTAATATCTTAGATGAGACACTTTCGGTATCCACATCTGCTTCTGTTGTCTGTTATGGGATGTGTAGACAGATCACATCAGTTTTTTTGTAGGATTTTCAAATGTCACTCATTTAGTCTTTGGAGATGTTCGCACGTATTTTGAGGTGCTCAAGTAGGCATTGTGTCTTCTTCATATTCACCCTTTTCCTATCTTTATAATGCAAATTGAACAAAAAATGAATTTATGTCTCAAATAACATTGTTTGTGTGTGTCATATTATCTTCTTACAGTCTTTTTCTTTTAAAGAGGCCTAACTCTCTTTTCCACTGTCTCTGCAGGACCCATTGGATGAAGGTTATGCTGAAGGTATCAGTGACGAACATTACCGTTTGGAGGGTAAATGATCTTACTATATCCCCGAGCAAGTTATGTTCTCTTGCATACAGCTCCTGATCTTTCCTTTGCTCTGCTTCATTATTTCTTCTGATAAATCATTTGAACAATGTTTGCATAGTATGATTTGTTTCCTGTTTCTCAAGTCTTTTGACTATAAAATGAAGGTCATAATTTGCAAATTAAACTCATAGTAGCGTGTTAAAAAATCAAGATTTTTTAGCTGATATTACGTCTCCTGTTGTTGTAATGAAAAGATCTGCTTGGGGATCGAGATTCTTGTCTAGTGTTTAGGCAAAAGAAAATCAAATAATTTGTCTGTGAATTGAAGGTCTTCATTAAGAAGCTACAAGAGGTCAGAATCCTGTACATTTACAACTTATACGTGCTTGAAAAGTGGTCCGCTCATATCTGTGTGGGTCAAAGGTCAGTCAAGGAGAGATGTGATTGGCTAGGTGTTTGTGGCGTTATTGTTGCCTCATAGTCAGGTGTTAAACTGTATTCTATTCTGAATTCTATTTGGCACCTTTTTTTAAGTGGATCTATAAAAATGTAAAACAAAGATTTTTGCTGTCATATGTAAACGCATACAAGAAGCCAGATAGTAGTGTTTTTAAATTCTCGCAGGAGAAAGATATATCAACAGCAAAACAATTGAGTACAGATAGCTTTTTTCATTTTAATGAGAGCAATGTAGTTTTATAGTTTCCCTTAAACCTGCTGGGTTCATCATCAGGATGTCATAATTTGCTGATTCATCTTATAGCAGCATGTTAAAAGATTATTTAGGCAAAGCATGCAAGGATGTGAAGTTTTGACCAAAAAACCTGAAAAGATCACTACAATTTTACTGCACTTGATCCTGTACCAAGCATCCACAGTGAGGAAACACACTGGGCTTTAGCTAGTAACCAGTCACCACAGAGTTTACGCTGAACTCCAGGTGAACCTTTAGATTCAAAGCCACCTTTGGGATGCTGCCAAGCTGCCCTCTGTGTTGTATAGTGCGGTTTTTAAGCTCCGTCACCGGAGCTCTGTAGCGGGTTTGGCTGTCTCATCACTCTGTGGGGAAGGACTTTGACTATTGCTGTGAGAGTTAGCACTTCCTTTGTGTGTATGGTGTGTGTGCGTGTGTATATAGTTTCTTTGTGACCATTTGTTAGTCCTCTAGATAAACAGCTCCTGTATATTGTGAGCTGGCTGGCAAGCAGGCTTTGGCCCTGGAGCTCAGCGTTGCCTTTGCGTTTCTGGCCCTGATCAAAAGCCCTGATCTGACGCTGTTTCCCTCCAAAAAACCTGTAAAAGCTCCCTGGGACGACTGCTCTCATCCTCTGGTGCTTTTCTTTTCTTTTTTCATCCTCCCTTGCCTCTCGCTGCAGAGGGACAAGACAGGTCCTCTTTGATCTGAGCGGATCAGCGGAGGAGAAGTGAATGAGAGAGAGAGAAGACAGAGAGAGATACTGTTGTGTCTGCCTATCCTTTTGGCTCGTACAACAAACACTGTTTCAGATTTGACTTTGCTTAATTAATTAGAGATTCTGTTTTACAGACGGACTGATCCTGGGCCAAAAGGTTTGAGAATGGAACTTCAAAGCGCAGGGATTTGGGGCAGGGGGGAGGATTTAGCCTGCAGGACCCAGGCTGGTGCTGAGCCGTGTCCTCACTGAGCTGCGTTAGATCTGCTCTCGTTTAAAACATCTCCATCTTAGTACCCACAATACACAAAGAGACAAACTGCCTCTGAAATTTGGGTATTGAGTTCAGGATTAATCCTGATCAGGACGGGCTGCTGTTAGACTTCGTCTTCTCTGCGACTCACTTTCAATTTGCTTGTGATTTGAGACATAGACACAAATAGGATATTCAAGGATGTTTGTGAAGCCTGGCCTTAGGATGTGATGGCAGCAGTTGGGCCTGATTACGCATTTATACTTGCAGCTTTAGTAAGGCATAGTGCTGCTCTTAAAGGGACAGTTCGCCCAAAAATAAAGATTCGTTTGTCTTCTTGTTCCAGACCTGTATGAATGCAGTTAAGTGCACTGTGAAGCCTCAAAGGTGAAAAAGCATTATAACAACTCTATATTCTAAGTTTGATAATAGTTTTGTAGGAAAAAGTGACCAACATTTTTAAGTGGTTATTCACTGGAAATATTACCTTTAGCTAAAGAACCCAAATCTCAGTTGTGGCAATTAATGCTGTTTAACATCACTGACATTACTGTCACATTGTTTACATTTTGATCTGCTGCCTTAGTTCCTTGGGTTTCTTCCTCATCCTAACTAACCATCTTAGAGAGTTTTGCCTCACTGCTGGCTTTGGCTCTCTTAGTGGGGAATGTAAGATGCTTTTCTTTGAATATCAGCTTTCTGAAGATCTGTTCTGAAAGTGCTGCCACTGCACAAAAAGTGGTCCTGAATTGAGATGTGGAGAAGAGCTATGTGTGTGCCACGTCCATCATGACTTTCCAAGACTCAAAGAAAGTGTGTAGAGGAGCATGTTCTTCTGAGATGAATATTTAGGGTGTGACTGACTGCAGAATTTGGCTGAAGCTTTCTATCCCATACTATGAGACTTTGAGTGTCTTCAGTATAATGTGACAGCAGTAGCAGAGATGACATGGCTACATTCAAAAATAGATGTGTGCTTCCTAGGCACTCTTCTTTAACTCTTTCTTTTCTCTCATCTGTCTGTTTTAGTTGATATATTCTCATAAAGCTGCATTTTAATATTGAGATGAAGACAAGACAGACAAACAGCAGCAATTACAACATTTCCTAAGCATGAAATTTCTTACATTTCTTTGAACATTTGATGGTTTCTTTACCATTGTGAATGTGTGTCCCCCTGCAGTGGCCCTGCCCCCTGAGAAGACGGACAGCTGTAGTGCAGAAGAGAGAATGCAGGACACTGAAGGCTCTGCCTCTGTCGGTCCACACAAACAATTACAGTTTGAGGTCAGTATAAAACACAAAAACATATTTTGTTGGCTTTTAAAAGAAATTAATCTTTTTATTCGGCTAAGATTAAAGCATTCAAAATAAATCGATTAAAAGTCACACTAAAGACATAATGTTACAAAAGATTTCCATTTCAAATAAGTTGTAATTCTATTGAAATTTCTATTAATCAAAGAATTCGGAAAAAATATGTAGCACAACTATTTTCAACATTGATAATAGCCAGAAATGTTACATTAGCACCAAGCAAGTATATTAGAATAAGTTCTAAAGGAACATGTTCTTTCAAGAACAAATGATTTTTAAAATGTATGAAAATAGAGAAAAGAGTTATGTTGAATTTAAGACTTCACTGTTTTATTATATTTTAGATCAAATAAATGCAGCATCGGTGAGCAAAAGAAAAAGAAAAAACAAACTAAAACTGTTTGACCAGTCTTGTAAACGTTATTGTGTTATTGAAACAATGATTATCCATTGTTGTTTATTAATCAGGAGTTGGAGTGTGCCGTATCAGTTGAAGAAGATAACAGGCAAGAGTGGACTTTCACCCTCTACGACTTCGATAACAATGGCAAGGTCACACGAGAGGTAAGTCTGAGAAATCTGTGCAGTGACCGATGTCTTTTGTCATGGGAAAGCCCAGAAACAAAGATAAGACTAACAGGACATACTGAATAGATGCCGCTCATTATGCCTTTTTTCTTCCACCGTACTACACAGTTCCTGTTTACCTCAGCTTCATGGTTGCTCTTCATTTACATTTCATTTCCACATGCTAAATAGCCTCAGATGTAGCGCATGTTTCATGTTTGTGTGCACATGTGCATCTGCCTTTCCTCCCTGAGGCTAAAGAGACTTTGATTAACACATTATTATGGACATCTCTGTGTTTGAATTATAAATAATGCAAGCATCTTCTTACTTAAATGTTATTTTATATTATTTATTGTGTTCTTTGTGCTACTTGTACACTTCTTGTATATTTGTACACTG
>JAUMHP010000052.1:13065416-13100489 GCA_032361065.1 Enteromius trimaculatus | reverse complement strand
AATAGGGAACCAAACATAATTGTGTTAAGTGAAAATATATTTTTTAAATAAACTGAACAGTGTTGGGGAATCATTTTTTTGAGTGTTACAAACATTGTGGAAATCCCACTTTTACAGTTCATACAGTTAATAGTCCAGATGCTGTAGTTAGGTTTGGTGCTTGGCATTTTCACAGTGTGAGTTTAATTGAATTACATTCCAATTATTCTGCTTATCTGACAGTACATATAGCCCTTGATATGTTAATTCCACGCATACATGCTGTTCACACTTTTTCAAAGGTGTAAACGGGCCGTGGCTATCATAGTGCTGGTTATCTTCCTCAAACTCCGATGCAAAATGAGAAAGGGAGAGAAAGAGATAGTACACGAGTGCGTATGGGAGAGAGAGGCACCAAAAAGTTCCATTGGTTTTGAGTAGATCATTGGGGCTCTTTATTTTTGCAACATCAAAGGGCTTGTGTCTGCTTTGATGTGGCAGCATGCTGTTTAAGGTACAGAGTGAATGGAAAGATGTCAAGCTGCAAGGTGCCTCTGTAGTTTGCGAGGAGGGCTCTGCAGAGCAGCAGATGAAAGGACCAAACAGGGTTTGATAATGAATGTCCAACAAGTAGCCCATCTCAGGCAGTGCTCACGCAGCGGGAGCCAGAGCTAACCTTCAACGACGCACACAACGCCCCACACTCCTCCTCTAACTACTATCGCTCACTCCCTCGCTCTCTCTTTTTAGCCGTCCGCTAAAAAACTCCCGAGAAGTGAGCTTTAATCTTCGCGTCAATTAAAACTCGATACAAAGCAACCGCACAAACACACAGATAAAGGCGCGTGCCTGCGACTGCGGTCGCAGATGCGCTGCAACACGCGCTGGCACTTCTACTGTTCCATTCTCTATATCTAAAAGACATTTGATCTCTTTCTTTTTGACAGAGCATGTCTCTCTAAGCTCCGCGCTAATTGGCTTCCAATTTCACCAAGACTCGACTCAATTAGGACATCGCTTACCGGCTTGCCTCCCCGGTCTGTTTGAAGCCATTGTCCACCGCTGTGCTGACAGAGTTTTACATCAGACTTTCAAACAGTGTCAACTCACCTATTTCTTTGATGTGCTATTTCAGAGAAAAAGTGCGAACTGACAACGTCCTGCGATGCATGTGTGATGAAGTGTTGTTAGGCTGAATGCAGCTGAAGTCTGATCAAACTTGTTTGAATGAGACTAGCCTATCTTAATTGATGATTTTGATAAAATCCGATTTTATATAAGTTGTGTTGTCATAAAGGTGGCGGACAGAAATGGGAATTCACGGCTGTTTGTATGGATGAAAGGGATGTGCAGCAGACCTCTTGTTTAATAATGTAAATATTTCAAACGGGAGCACACAGTCCAACATTTTGAGTGCAGACCAGACTCTAGCAAAAGATCCTCTATACAGAAAGTATGAGGGCTATTTTAGACTTGTGAAGAGTGGATATTCATTTCATGTTCTCTTGAGTAAATGTGGTATGGAAACCCTTTACCCCCTAAAATTCCCTGGTGTGCTGCCCTTCAAAGCAGCCGTGACCACTCTCTGACAAGTGAAGCTCAACAACATGTCTGCCTGTGGTGAAGTGAGACCCTTAAGGAAATTTAAGCTGGAATACATAACCTTAAATGAAGTTATTAATTCAGTTATTTGTAATTAGAGTATAAACGTGTCAGAGACGCTAAACGTGTAGCTTACCAGTGTGCCCTTTACCACTGGTTCGTTTAATGAATCCAAAACATAGTGTGACCAGTGTCTGATACCCGAACAAATATTTTTTTATCAACCAATTCTTTTAGTGAATCAGAAACATAAAGCAAGACTATTGTTGTCTAATTTGAATAAATGACTCTCGCAAAGGGGTCTTTTTAGCGAGTCAAAAACATTGAGCATGGCCAGTGTATTCTGATTCCCAAACAAACCGTTTTGAGTCAGTTCAAAAAGATGAGAAAAGCACTCTCATGTTGTTCCAAATCCGTAATCATTTCTTTCTTCTGCGTAACACAAAAGAAGATGTTTTGAAGTTTCAGTTCCCTTTTCAGTTCCAACTTCCATATAATTTTCTGTCCGTACAATGGATGCCAATGGAAACAAAAGTGTTTGGTTACCAGTATTATTCAAAATATCTTGAATTATATTACACAGAGAGGAAGTCATACGTTTGGAATGACATGAGGGGGAGCAAATGATGAGAGGATTTTCTTTCTATTTTTATTTACTTCAAAACACATTTTGTTTTGTTTTATAATAAATGAAGTACAGGTCTAGCTATAGTTGTATGAAATGTTGATTTAGGACTATGCACATCGCTGCTTCCAATCCACATCCAACTAATGTTAGTCTATCATATGATCACGCTATCATGCTGAGGCCTGCATCTCTTCCTGTCCTCCAATATTTACAATTGGTGTACAAATCACAGTTTTGCAAAATGTGAAATGACAAGAAATGACAAAAACAATTGTGCTAAGGGAGTTCAATTCACGGTACTTCTCTGATTAGGATATTAGCATTTCTGTCAGAACTCTCCTCTCTGTACCCCAACAGTCTTTGTGAAAAATCAACATGACAACCCACACCTCACTGTTTGTCATTACATCTGTCATTGTTGGGCTCATCAGAGCTTTATATTCTACGCAGATAAGATGACAAACTAATCATGGCACATGAGAAAATATGAGATAAAGCAATCATGACAAAACAATAGACAATAAAGGAACAAAACAACTTTATTTCCCTCATTTTTATTATGTAGATCAAAGACGAACTGGAGAAGCCACATATCTCTGACACACACACTTTAGGTATAAAGAATATTTTTGCATTTCTTTCAACTATTTGAGTATTATGCCAATAAACATGATTTGACCAGGACGTTTAATTTCATTTTTATGGCATTTTAAAATACTTTTATATTTTTTTCTAGTTCTGAAGCCTTTTGAGTTTTGATTTATTTTTTCACAAGAATTTTGGGTGTACAATAGTTCAACTTCTAAAAAACTGATAACAACTAGAGGAAGAAAGCTGAAGGTAATCTGTTTACAATGTCTGTCTGCACACTACTGCTCTGTTTCTGAGTCACTGACTAATTGTGTTGTCACTGTCAGCACATGTCAGCTGGCCACTGCATGACTGTTCTTCTGTGTCCAATGCAATGCCAGAAATGCACCACATTCAGCATGATAGACATGTTCATTGAGAGATATTAAAGAGAGTCAGTCAGTTCATTTGGTTGTCTCTCCCTCATGGAAGAAAATGACCATTGCTGTTGTGCAGTCTCCATTTTGCCAGCCAGGGTTGTGTTAGAATTGAAATGTAAATGCTCCTGAACTTTGATTAAAAGTTTTCTCCACACCCATGTCATTCCAAACCCGTAAAAGCTTTGTTCGCCTTCAGATATTTTAGATGAAAACTGGGAGTAAGTGTCTCACATAAATCATTTTTGTATGTAAAATAGAATAAAAACATTTTCAGCATTTATAACATTCAATATTTTATCTCCTCTGTGTTTCTCTGCATCATTGTAGTGCATTCAAACATTCCGCAACACAAAGATACATTTTATATGTGTTTACAATTTGATTTGAATGAAAACAGAGCGTGGTTGTGGCATGGCTGATACAGAACAGTGTACGTATAGTTTGCATTCAGCAGATATTCTTCAAAGGAGACGAAATGTAGAAAAAAAGATGTTATTTTGATTTTCTTAGCGTACAAAAAGTACAGATTTAACATATGCCAGATGGACTATTTTTCGTACTTTTCTGAAACTTGACAGTGTTCATTACTTCAATGGGACAGTTAAGTTCCGAAAAACAAGCAAAGATTCGTAGCAACATTGGGGTAAATTTTCATTTTGGGGTGGAGTAACCCTTTAAAATTAACAGTTTAAATTGAGGAAGCGAGCCGGGTGTAAAGTTGGTGTTCAAACAAACTGAAATTCAAAGAAATTCATGTAACTGTATTTCTTTAAATTAGAAAATCAAAGTTTGTTTAGATTGGCCAAACAAACTCTGTCTTTAACACTGTGGATGACAGAGCTACAGAGAGATGAAGACATCATGCTGATCAGCTCTGGTCTCATCAAAGCCAAACAGCCCCCACACAGGATCAACACCAAACCCTCACAGCACCTTCCACTGCCCACAACGCCATACATATCACATTTTCCTCAAATGACTACTGGAACTGAGCATCAGAAGATATCATAATATATTGCTTTATTTGACCAATTTAAACTCCAGAACTGACAATTTAGGATTGTAGACTAAAAAAATAAATAGATAAAAAAATAACTATTGCTTATGGTATGAGTCTACAGAACATCAAAGCAAGGAAGCAAGCAAAGAAAGAAACAAATATCTAAATTACTTTCTGAAAATATTTACATTATTAATAAATTATACAAAATGTGCACAGACAGTAGTATTTGCAAGAACTAAAAAATACATAGGCCGAACACAAGAATTTAACATAAGACTGAACTATAAAAGTTATTGAGATGTTCATCTAAATGGTCAAAACTCAATTTAAATAGACAGATTTAGATTTTTTTTGTATTAATATATATTATATAAAACTACTGAGGCTAAACATATATGTAATAGTTTATCCAGGGAAAATGTATGGTCCCAGGCAAGGGGCCATCAGTTGGGATAATGTCTTCTTTTAATAACTGTTGCCTAAATTTTGTGAGACCTGTTTCTATTTAATTTCCATTAAGAACACATTGGCTGACGTTTTACACGATGTTAGACTTCCCTCTGGTGTTTGAAGGGTGGTTCTGCATGCCTATTTACAACTGTGAAGTGTCTTTTTCACAGCCGAGAGACGCTACACGTTTATTGTGTTGTCAGTCATCGAAAGAGAACTCGTTCAACTAGAGTTTTCACTTCCGTGTATAAACGCTCCCGAAACTGTCCAGGGAAATCTGGGGGAGCACCTTCCTCCTGAGGTGACAGCACAAGTTATAGGCTACAAAGTAATTAGTAAAAACACTAACTAACTGCAGTATGCGTGAAAAAGCCTAGGCTACATTTCAAAGTTTTCAAACGGAAGCAGATTACGTGAATAATACATCATTTTTTCATTTTTTTGCCAAACAACAATCACGTACTGACGTGTAAACAAAGTGTCACAACACCCGCTGTCTTCTATGTAGAAACTTTAAACAAAGACTTGACAGTGAGGACTTCCTGAAGACCGAACGGCAGCGCCTCCTCTTTCACTTTCAGTTCGGACGATCATTGACAGAGAATGGTTAAACGGTCTGTAAGGACAGATAAGCATGTGTTTGTGGTGTTTTCATATACTCCAGGTATATTCAGGTATATCTAGTACATTGGCGTTTGTTACCATGTTTCGTTTGCGAAATATTTTCGAAAAATCCAAATAACGCGTTGGTTCTTGATACAGGTATGATCATGAATGAAACAATAACTTTACCATCATAACGGGGAACAATGACTTTCAGGATATATTTTAGTCCTTGTCTGGTAAGTGTTTCTTGAAATTACTTTCCCTGATGTCTGCGAAATAGCCTTTATCAAAATCAATTTTGACTGAACTACATGTGCAATCATGACACCCTAATTTAAAGGAAAGTTTCAATAAACAACTCGATCACATTTGGAGAGACCGCTTTTTGGAAAAAGGAGGAAATGAGTGCACAAATGTGGCCTAAATGTAGCTGTTCAGAGTATGCAATACAATGCATGCCAACTGATGTTTTACAAATGGCACTACATACATTTACAAAAAAAGTCTGGATTATTATTGGTCTTCACTATTTCATCCAACCTGATCTCATGGCAATTTGTACATATTTTACGTGGTGGCTAAATCGTACAAATTTGTACAACCTCCCTTGTACGAATTCATACGATTTCTTCTAAATTGTACGTATTTTACGAGTTGCCAATTTGTATGAATTTGTACGAATTACCTAAACCCATCCCCGCCCCTAAACATACCCGTCACAGGGTTTTAGACAAAACCTACAACCTCACACGTACAATTTTGTATGATTTGTCTAAAACAAATTTGGCACCTGGTACGAATACAAATTGGTCGTGAAACTGTGTTGTCTCATCTCTTTAGCAGGGTTCTGATTGTGGCTGTTGGCTTTGAGACAAGGCTGCGTACCACAATGACTGCTCACCAGTTGATCCTAAAGCAACGAGCAGAGCTTTTGTCAGTCCTGTGTGGTGGAGGCAGTGCCGAACCTCTGGACTGTGTTATGGACCTTCTCCTGGGTTGGGAGGTTCTTGTCTGGGAGGATTATCTAAGCATACGAGTGGCGGAGAAACCTCTGAGTTCCAACATCAGGCAACTATTAGATGTGGTGTATGATAAAGGAGAAGACGCATGCAGCCTTTTCTTGGCTGCGATGAACCAGGTCTTACCTGAGGAGCAGAAGGCTGGCCTGTGTTTTGGGAAAGAATGTGCTGGGTTGGGCAAGAACAGACCAGACACTGCAACTTTAACATTATTGGCTGACAGGCCAGTGTTAGTGAGAAAGCTCAGAGATAATATTGATGGAGCACTGAATGCTTTACTGACAACTGGCTGCTTCACTGTTAAAGATTGTGATGCAGTACAACTACCTGTATACACACCCTCACAACAGGTAACTAGTTTGAATACTACTTAAATTCATAGTTTTTGTGTTTTGAAATCCCTAAAATGATGTGTGTCCCATGACTAACTGTGATGTAACTTTTCCCATGACTATTCCATGGTACTGACCGTTGAATTAATTGCTGAACAATTTCTCTCTGGCATAGCGCTAGTATATTTCCTGAGAACGTCTGAGAACATGTTGTCATGCCTTCTGCAACTCAAGCCAAAGCCTTCCTCTGAATGTACAATAGAACTAGTTTATTTTCAGTTTAAACAACTGAAACCACTTAAATATGCCAATTGTTGTTATAATTTTGGCCTTCGCCACTATATTTCAAGCTTGTTAAGAGTAAATGTCCATTCCTTGTGGATAGACAGTTATCGTGTTGAATTGTGGCAGGTTCGGAGGCTGTTAGACGAAGTGAGATTTAAAGGTGAAACTGCTGCAAAGACCTTACTACAATATCTAGAGCAAACTGAGACAACCAGCCCAAACCCTGAGGATAAAGAAAATCAGCTTTCTGCCAGTATGTGAAATATTTTCCATTTTGTGGACAGGGTATCTTTGCATGTCTTGTCTTCGGTTTTACTGTCTTTCAACTGCACAATGATGGGCATAATGTTGCTGCCACTTCTAATTATGTCATTGCTATACTAACCATAATTATAAAATATAATAAATACGCTTTACAATTTTCTACATTCCCTTATTTTCTTTATTTCTCATATTTACATACTCAAAAACATAAATGTAAATGTATTGAATACAAACTATATATGTATATAGTCTTTTACTTATGTTGTTTCTTCAGATTGTTTGCACTACCAGAAGAAGCTGAGAAGCTCTGTTGCTGCCCAGTCACATTCCCTCAGCAGCTATGGTGGGACAGGACGTTTCTCCTTGGATGACATTTACACCGACGGACTTCTTGAAGTGATGGATGGCTCTGGTGAAACTCTTACACTAGAGCTGGAGGATGTGGTGGGTCCCTTGGGGACTCTTAATGAAGATGCTGACACCGTTCTTGTGTCTGGGGAGGCAGGAAGTGGCAAAAGCACATTGCTTCAGCGACTGCACTTGCTCTGGGCAAGAGAATCTTTGCTCACAAACACTTTACTGCTGTTCCCCTTCAGTTGCCGCAAGCTGAATGCAGAGCACAGAGAGCTGTCTCTGAAAGACCTCCTCTTCCTGCACTGCTGCTGGCCTGATCGAGGTCAGGATGAGGTTTTCCAGTTCATCCTAGACCATCCAAATTTGGTCCTCTTTACCTTTGACGGCCTTGATGAGTTTAAACAGGGTTTCACAGATGAAGAACGCCACTGCTGCCCCACAAAACAAGTACCTATACCTGTTTTGCTTTTCAATTTGTTGCAGGGTACGCTAATGAAGGGAGTTACAAAGGTGGTCACTAGCAGGCCACAGGCTGTGGGCCCATCGCTAAAGCGCTATCTCCAAAAAGAAGTGCTCCTGAAGGGTTTTTCTCCTAGAGGAATTGACTGCTTTGTTAAGAAACATCACAGTGACCCTGCTATAGCTAGACGTGTCATAGTGTCCCTCCAGTCTAACATGGTGTTATTAAGTCTTTGCCACATCCCAGTCTTCTGCTGGATTGTGACCAAGTGCTACCAGGAGCTTCTGGGTGGTCAAGATAGTATTCCCCAGACTATCACTGATGTCTACCTCCTGGTCTTACAGCATTTCTTCCAGCGAAAGTCATCTCAGCCCCAAGGAGTCCTGGGAAAGGCCTGGTTGGAGGAACATTTGGACGCAGTGTTAAAACTTGGACAGCTGGCGCTGGAAGGACTGGAGGCCTCTTGTTATGTGTTCTCAGGATATGAGCTGCAAAGAAATAAGCTGACAGAACAGGATGTCAGCCTTGGTTTCCTGATGTACTGCAATGACCTATCTGTTACAGATTGTAAACGCTATGAATTTCTGCACATCACCTTACAATGCTTCTTTGCTGCTCTCTATGTCGTTCTCGGTCGTAACAGCGACCGATCTGCTGTCTCCAGACTCTTTCAGCCCCAGAACAGGCAGTTGTCAGGTCTGTCTCAAAGATGTCTGGGACACTGTATTGACAGTTTTGCAGAGCAGGTGGAGTCCCCTGTGACAGAGACACCAAACCTCCAGATTACAGCTCAGTTTGTGTCAGGACTTTTATCCCATCGGCACCTTAACCTTTTGCTGGAATGCTGTCCTACTGCTGTGCGGGAACGCAAGGTGAAGCAGGTAGTGAAGTCTTTGTCTAAAGGTATGCAGAGACATTTCAAGTCCATTCCTCGTCCTGTAGAGGGTGAAAAGAAGAGCATGCATGCCATGCCAAGTTTTGTTTGGCTAATTAAGTGCATCTATGAAATGCAAGACAGCAGTATTGCTCAAGATTCCATGGCTAAGTTGGATGTTGAACACCTGAAGCTCACCTACTGTAACATTGGTCCTGTGGAATGTACTGCGCTGGCTTATGTGCTGAAGTACCTGCGGAATCCTGTTGGGCTCCAGTTGGACAACAATTCAGTGGGAGATGTGGGAGCGGAGCAACTTCTTCCATGTCTACATATTTGTCACTCACTTTAGTAAGATGAGAAGTTAACTCATTGTGGTTTTGAGGAATAGTTTACTAAAAATCATCTTGTTTTCAATTACTCAACCTCTTGTCATTGCAAACCTGTATGGATTATTGTGGAACATGGAAGTCAATACAGTGCAAGCCTAAATAATACAATATTGTTTGTAGCCCAAAACTAAAATTAAAATAAGAATTTTCTTTTAAAAACTGCTTTGCAAATTGATTTATAACAATTTGAATCTTTCAGTTTAAGGAACAATAACATATCAGATGAAGGAATCCGGAAACTTCTAGAAAAGGGAATAAAGTGTGAAAGCTTCCAAAAAATTGCGTGAGAATATTAAACATCATTAACTCGAATTTTAAGAATAACTTATATTTTATTGTTTTGTACTTAAATAAATCACACTTCAGTATTTCTGCAGGCTTTTCAACAACAACCTCACAGATGCTTGTACCCAACATTTTGCTTTGCTGTTAAAGTCAAAACAGAACTTCCTATCTTTGAGGTCAGTGCTTATTTCAGGTCAGGCTTTTATGGGCTTTTTCTGGCCTGTGGGATGCTGATGGTTCAGGATTTACTGCACATGTCGAAACACGTTTCAAATGCAAAATACATAATTGCTTTGTAGGCTTGGAAATAATAACATCACGTCACAGGGAGCAGAACAGCTGGCAGAAGGTCTAAGCTACAACCAGTCCTTGCAGTTTCTTGGGTGAGGTCAACAATGAGAGGAATTTATTTTTGCATTTTCCAATATTGTGCCTATATTAAATTGGATTTCCGTTCTGACTTTTAATTTCCAGATTATGGGGTAATAAAATTGGGGATAGGGGAGCTGAGGCATTGGCAGCTGCGCTGACAAATAGCACATCGCTAATATGGCTAAGGTAATCTTACATAGCCCTATATTACCCTAATTCTGAATTCCATATAGAAATATTTAAAAAATAATAGTATAAACATTTACTATTTTTTTTCAATGAAAAAAGGTTCCCCAGTCAGATGAGATCAAGTTAATTTTAGTGCTGAGCTACGCTATGCAGCATGTGTTCGTTTGTGTAGGTAGTGATAATGCTTTGTTTGTTTCAGTCTGGTGGATAATGATGTGGGCAGTGCAGGTGCATGCGCTCTGGCTACACTCATCAGTCAGAACAAAACTCTAGAGGAATTGTGGTGAGTAATACACTTTGTTTCTTTTTTAAAAAAAATATTTTAATTTATTTATTTATTTAGAGATTTATATGTCCTGTCTTTTACTTATAGGCTAAACAAAAACCGCATCAACAGAGAGGGGGTTGAGCGTCTAATAGAGGCACTCAAAATGAACCCTAGTGTTAAGGAAGTCTGGTAAGGCACTTCTTTTAGTATTTTAGCTGACTCTTTGTGCTTGTTTTTACTCAATAAATTAATTAATTTTTACTTAATTCATTGAGTCAAAAGTCCAGTCAGACAAAGAGTGGTATTGCATGTTGGTTTTACATGCCCTGTTCTAACCTTAATCTTAGACACTTTAAAAATGTTGTATGTGTTTTGCTGTTTAATGAATTATTCATAGTTGTTTTACTTTTTGCTGAAAGCAGGTGTTTAACTGTGTTCCACTGTGACAATTAACCCATTCAGTTTCAATAGAAATTAAATGCATTATTACATTAATACCCATGCCCAAAGAATGGTTTGTGTTGTCAATAACGCCCTTAATAAAGGCTTTTTGCTTTGTGCTCTTAAAGGCTGAGAGGAAATAATCTTAGCCCAGAGGAAGAGGAGGAGTTGAGCAAGCAAGAAAGCAGATTGACCTTCTGAGAGCAAGACGGCTCTTATAATGCCTGCCATCAAACTCCCAAATCCAAAGCTCATCATTTTGTTAAAAAAAAAAAAAGACTGGACCTAGCTGAGGCAGACACATGCAGGACTCCTTGGTTTATCTAGTCTTATTGCTAAAATGCTTATATGAAGTGGAGGTATAGATTAAGAGCAAAATATCTAAGATACCCTGAAAAAAGCCAGTTTCCCAAAAGCATCATAAGGCTAATTTGATTGTAGATCCATTGGTGGCAATGGGTCTGCAATGTACTTATGATGGGTACAATGCTTTTGGGAAACGAGCCCAGAAAGTCACATGGGGCTGGACAATGACTGTCTGAGATCCAATGTTTTTTTTGTTTTTTTTACAGTAGGCCTACTTGGAAAAAGTTTCTATGTAAAGGAAAACCTCACATTTAATAGCAACATTTAAACTGTCAATCCATGGTACACAAACTGAATTTCTTGCATTCATTGTCAGTTTACATTTATTGTACATAGATATTAGTTTATTTTAAAATGCAAGGTTTTTTTTTTTGGTATTGTATATTCTTAATCTATTTAAGGTCTGTTTCTTGCACCATTCATTTGATGGGTTTGAATCCTTTTGCTTTAATTACACATTCTATGACATAATAGCGACATCATAGCC
This sequence comes from Enteromius trimaculatus, assembly GCA_032361065.1. Lineage (NCBI taxonomy): Eukaryota > Metazoa > Chordata > Actinopteri > Cypriniformes > Cyprinidae > Enteromius > Enteromius trimaculatus. The sequence goes on along the minus strand of JAUMHP010000052.1, from coordinate 13,088,823 downwards.
ATAGATGTGTTTGTTTTCACATAAAATTCTTTATACTTTTTTTTTTACTGATATAGGAGCTTCCATCTAAAATGCTGTAAAAAGTATGACGTTTAATAAAAATGGTAACATTTTAATTAAATATGCATTTATATTGCCCATAAACATGTAGACCTAAATGCTTGGAAGAACTCAACTGTTACAGTATGTACAACCTGTCACTTTGTCAGTTCCTTAAACTCCTCGGCAAAATCACTGGAAAACCCCAAGAGGCGGGGCAAAATAAAAGACATCCGAAATGACCAATAAAAATTGTATCTGTCACTCATTGGCCAATAGGAGAGCAAGTTTCTCTCCACTAGGGTAGCATGTTTGTTTGAGCCGTCGGGCACATTCACACACTGTAAATAATACTCACACTGATTTCAAATGAAACAACGGCATCGGCTTAAACTAACATTACGTTACCGGATTTTTTCTCGCTTGCTTCAGAGTCTCGCCGGTTTTTTTTCCACCTTTTTAAAGTGCACGAAGGAGGCGACCGTCCCTCCATTAACCGGTAGTAATGCGGAGTGTAGCCAGCGCTGGCTTCAGCTAAGCCCATCCGACAATGTCACATAAACACCATCATCACTAGCAGCGCCACGAGAGATCCATTGGAATAATCTTTTTCCAAATGCCAACGAAGACAGACGGGTGAATACCGAGATATTTAAACCTCAGGTAAGAGCAGTCTGCTCGGCTCGTGCTGATGTCACCTGTTTACCTCTAGAGTCTGACTCTGATACATGATCAGCTTTAGATCTGTTACTGTAACAGGATCCACTGATCGTACGTGACAACATAGCGTTATCCAGCGATAGCATTATATCTAAATCGAGCTGTAGGGCTAGGAATAACAGCTAAATAGGAAGCTGTTAGTTTGCATCCTGTACCTGATCATTGTCATTTAGTGTAGGGCCTGTCCATCTCTGCTGCATCGTCTTCACCCAGCAGTCACAAGAAAGTGCATAACGCTGATGTGGTGTTTGCATCGATGTATTACATAATGAATTAAGTAATTGCACTTCTTAAAGCTTTTTCATATTGCTAATGAATCAGTATTACAAGTGAGTGTACCTACAGTAGTTCTTTTTTGCTATTGACCAGGCATCAACTTCTCAGATGTGTTAAATATTAAAGGAAAGGATCATGTGGAAGGAAAAACAGTAAACGTAAACATTCCTGCTGAAATCTGGGGGCTGTGTCATGAAACGGATTTACCAAGCCAGGCTTATTCTGAATCAAATCAACTGACAATAAGTCAGACTAACTGAAATAAACATGGCTTATTTGATAAACTTGTTTTATAAAACAGGCCCCTGGAGTTCCCTGGTTTTTAGGGGTTCCTGTATGACATATCACAGGCTTTAAAGCTAAGATTGCACAGGGAAATATTCAGTGATTACTATGGTGATTGACCTTAAGTTGACCATTGCAATAAAGGCAATGGCTTACATATAGTTGCCCATAGAAACAATCACTAATGAGTCATCTACATATTCATGATATTTAATATTGAATTAATTTTTTGGAATGGTCTGAAAACATTCTTTGAATATTCAAACTTGAATTGATTGAGGGACCGAGGGAGAGGGGAAAAAACACATAGGTCTTCAATTAAATCTTTCATTTTCTTCTCAACCACTTCCTCCAGTAACAGCTCGGATGATTGATTAAAAATAACAGTCAAACAGTTGCCATTTATATGTATGGGAATGCTTTGTCCAAGTATTACTGACCTTCTTGATCCTTTCGGCCTGAAATCAAGTAGGCTTAATTGAACCCCCCTGATGTATTCGCCCAGATTCCTTATATTTACCAGCATGGCAGACAATAAATGGATAGGATAAGGAGTTATGTTTTTCAAAAGCCTTTTTTGGGATGGCCCAAAACACTGCCAGATGACCTGAACTGTTGATTTTTCTTTACATTTCAGACAGGAGATGCCATGCAATATCAGAAAAAGGTCACGTTGTCTCGTTTTGTATTCTCAATATTAGTCATTATGCAGTAGTTGTATTTCTGCACTCTTATTGTGCATACAGGAAGCTCTGAGTGAGATTTAATTTGCTGCATGAATTCCCCTGCTGCTGGGGGAAAAACCGAACAGTCACACAGGCTGTGTGTTGATACAAGTGTGTTTGACTGGTTATTGTAGTGTCGTGGTTATTGATGAAGTATGTCATTTAGCCTAGTCAGTGTTTGTCATGTGATGTTGCTTCAAGGAATAGGCTAGTTCACCCATAAATTACCTACATTCTTTCCTCATTTACTAACCCCCATGTCGTGCCAAAATTGCTTGACTTAGCCTAACTTTCTTCCATAGAATACAAAACAAGATATTTATAGGATGCTGAAAAACTGTAATTTAACCATACCTTTTTATTTTTTGTGTACAAAAAAAACTGAGACATCTTTAAAATACTTTTTTGTGTTTTACAAATACTGAAATAATAAATAAATAATGACATTATTGACATATTTGGGTAAACTAAGGGCTGCTGTTTTAAAATATGATTTAAAATATGATGTCTTAAAATGTTGGATGGGGAAAAACAAACAATCAAACGAAAAAACAGCAGAGATGGGTTAGGTAGACTGTCTTGTGGTGTAAGAGAGGTTAAATAAGACTGCTCTCAGTGTCTTATAACAGTCTGTCCGACGCCATGGTGTTTCCATTCAGATCACTTCACTCATGCATTGCTGTTTAGGACAAATTTGTGCATTAAAAACTGAACAGCATTCAACATGCTCTGAATGTGTGAGTTCCATTTTACACAATTAATTTCATTAATTTGCATAAATGATATTAAAAATAGTTATCATAGGTCACAGTCTGTGCTTTATTTTATTCAGAAAAATAAGGACAGTATATAACAGTGCTATTGTAATAGGTGTTGACAGCATTTGCGATATTGTGCTGTTCTATTTATTCAATTCATGTCATGTTTAGGCATATCTGCAGTAGTTGGGTCTGTATGCATCCTTGCACAATGTTCCCTGCCATGGCACTGCCTTTGCTAATTATTGTAATAATATGGCAGACGTTAGTGGGTCACTGCTAGTTCCCTGGAGGGGAGCAGGAAGGATTGGTCAGAGCTGGTAATTTTAGGTGGCAAGACAGAGGATACCAAATTCCCTTTAAGGCTAGTCAGTTTACTCAGCAGCCATAATTGTAACACCTCCAGAGAGCTATTTCCAGCCATGCAAGTGCAGCTCCTGTTTATCCCCTTGAATGGAAAAGATCAAATCTATGTAGGCTCTCTGTTTATCATCATTGTATATCAATAACGCATTTGAATACGTTCAGACATATAATTATTGTAAATTATGTAAATTGTGTTTTTTTTCTTAAAAAAAAAATCAACCTGAATGTTAAACAAAGGGCCTTTTAAAAATTGTCATACTTTCTCTTACAGTTTAGGACCAGGTGTAAATGGCCTTCTGAAGCAGTTGCTTTTGCTGACATGAAAAAAAAAAAAAAAAAAATATATATATATATATATAGCACAGGAATTTAGGATTTAATTATATATCTGGCCAATTGTAAACTGTTTTAACATATCACATAACTATTTGATTGGTAAAAACTCTGTAACGCAGGACTTTCATTCCTGCATTTATGATTTCCCCTAGGGCTGGCACATTTCAGATTTTAACAAAACGATAATCAGTAGAATTTATTAAAACAATACTGTTTTTGAAAGTACTATCAGTCCTATTGGCCAATGAATCGCACTCAACATATGAGCAGTGTTTGTAACCTTAACTGTACAAAAGAGCTCATTGATGATCAGTGTCTAAAGCCTGATATAATTACTGTGAACTTCTTTTTTCCTACTTTGCTTTGGGGTAAAAAAAAGTTTGAAAATCTCTGCTGGAAGAATTACACAATAGATTGATTTAAAGCAAGCTTTTTTACAGTATTAAACATGAAAAAAGAAAACAGAAAAAACTGAGAAGGTTTCGGTGTCAAAGAAGGCAGAGCCTCATACCCACAGACCAGTGGTAGTGGTATACAGTAGGTAGTACCAGCTGGGGTAAACGTTTTTTTGTAATGTATTTTTTGGCAAGCTGTTTAAAATTCCCGAATTGTACTCAAACAAACTTCAATTTGGCCTCATTTAGTAAGAAATGTCATCGCACCAGATGTTTTTCAGGCATCGCTTGGCTTGTTACTGGCACTCTTTTGAAATATCACAGAGTATACTGTTATACTGCAACCCCCTCCAGTTTTCACCATATTACTGTAAGTAGGAGTTGCTCAGGTTTTCATTGTTGCTAACTATGACAAAATCATGAGCTAAAATACACTGGACAAAAAAAAACGTAGACTAACTTTGTTCTTAAACTTTTATATTCTCTCTAATTCTTTTGTTTCTCCTTTTCCAGCTCTTTATTTCCCGTCAGTCCATCCATCCCATTGAAAAGGTCATGAAATCTCCCTGTTCCTAGTCCCACTGACCCCTGACGACCCACAGACCTTTGACGTGTGTTCCTGTCATCCTTAACCCTTTCCTGCTATGCAGCCATGAGCTCTGCGCTATGGAGCCAGGAAAAGCCATCAGGCAGTTTCCGGGACGACTGGCACTTCTACATTGTGGTGAAGGAGTGCACTGTGGAAAAGCCAGGCCAGAAGACTCTGCGCATCCCACGCGGCAGCCTCGGCCAGGCCTGCCAGGAACGCAACAGCTTGGGGCGCACAATCCCGGCCAGCAAGGGTAAGCGCAGCCTACGCATTCTGGACCAGACCAATGTCGTGGTGAGCGTGGATGAACGGGACGTTATGGAGCTTGAGGAGAAACTTGCGGAGCTGCTGTTCCCCATCACCAACTGTGAAGAGCGTTACAGCCTGCTGTGCAACAGAGCACGCCTGGACAGGGCCCGGGACATCAACTGTGGATCTAAAGTTCGAGTGCAGCTGAGGTCTGGCGATGAGCCCCTTCCAGGTGTGGTCCGCTTTAAAGGAGCTTTGCTGCCCGACAGAGCTCTGAGCGGTATCTGGTTTGGTGTTGAATTGCTGGTGAGCAACACTGTTTGTCTTGTTTGATGTTGTTTGTCTGGTTTTGGGTTCACCTGGTTCTTGAGCATGTGATCATTACAGAACAAAGCTGCATTTGTCTCTGAGGCTGAGCTGGGAGATTTGGAAGAACATAATTTAATCCTGTAGGCTGCTTGTGTGGGTGAAGACTAGTCTCAGACCTACCATCAGACGTCAACAATGTCTTTTGTTTACGTGGCGCATGTGTGATGTTATTTATGTGAGTTCTGATGTTTGTGTTGGTGTATTAATGTCCTTTTCTTCTAATGTCGTCTTTCAGGAAGAGGGCCGGGGTCAAGGTTTCACAGAGGGCTCTTATCAGGGACAGCAGCTGTTTCGTTGCGAAGAAGAATGCGGTGTCTTTGTTGCTCTGGATAAACTTGAGCTCTGGGAAGATGAGGTGGAACGTGTGACGCGAGAGGATAATGACCCGGAAGTGGAAGGCGAAGGACCGCCACTGGAGATCAACTCTCGAGTGTTGGTGCAGACACGGGAAGGCCCGGAACGGGGCACTGTTATTTTCTGTGACATGCTGCCAGGCAATGAGAGTCTTGGGTACTACGTTGGTGTTGATATGGTAAATGAATTAGACGGTGATGGTAAATAGCTGTTCTTAGCTGCAAGTTAACACGCTCTGTATGATAAATATTCAATTTTCATTAAGAAATATATTTGTTGAGGCAGGTCAGAAATTTTAGAAGATGCTATTTAAGTTGATTAAGTTTAATAGAAAAAATTAAGACCTAAGTGCATCTTTATCAAGGCAACTGTCACATTTAAGGCCCAAGAAGCTAGAAAGGACATTGTGGACACAAAAGTGACATCAGTGTTTTAACCTTAATTTTATGAAGCTACAAGAATATTTTTTGCGTGCAAAGAAAATGAAAATAATGACTTTATTCAATTTTCAGTCTCCACTGACATTCACTTCTTAGTCTTCTGTTGTAGCTTCATAAAATTAAGGATGAACCCCTGATGTCACATGACTATTTTAAGGATATCTTTACTATTTCTTATTCATGGCAGTTCTGTGGTTGTCTATGCAGGATCAGAAAGCTCTTGGATTTCATTAAAATATTTTTTGTTCTGAAGTTGAGTGATCTTGCAGGTTTGGAATGGCATGAGTATGAGTAATTAATTAAAGATTTTAGGTAATTCTGTTATTTTGTCTAAATAACATATTTTTGAGATTTGATAAAGATTAAGAGTGTTTTTAAACATTAACTTTAAGTTAATGTTTTACAAATATATTGTGCATCCCTTTAAAATGCACTGCCATTCAAATATATATTAAATAAATGTTTCTTCTATTTAGAAAAGACATATTACATTTTTTACTTACCTTAGTCATATGAACAGTATCTAAAATAAATGCTGTTCTGTTGAATTCAAAGCAAATCAGCATACTAAAATGATTTTTGAAGGATCATGTGACACTGAAGACTGTGCAGAGTAATGTCTCATCACAGGAACAAATTAAATTTGAATTGTAAATGTAATAATCATAGATAAATTGTAATAATATTTCGTATTATTGCTTTTGCAGACTTATGCGAACATAACTTTATAACATTAAGAAAAATCTTTCTGACCCCAAACTTTTGAATGGTGGTGTGTCAAAATAGTTTGGATGTTCTCCTCCAGTGAGACAGATGTCAGCGTGGAGGGATAGATTGAAGGAGAGATGTAGAGACAGCTCAGTTTGCTCTGTGTGACCACCATAATGGCATGATGCCATAAGCTCACACAAGACACAACCAACACACGCCATTCCACTGTTCTCGTCTTTTCACCCTTTGCTCCTCTCTCTTCTGTTAAGCCGTCACTGCTCTCTCAGCAGAGCTCAGCTGGACTTGCTGTCACTGACATCTAAATAGTGGAGATGTGAATAGATTTAGGTTTTGAAGAGTTTTACGAAGTTATTTACTAGTTATTTTGCTCTTAGTCTTTTGAGTAATAGATTGTATAGATTAGACTTAAAATATGTTTGGGTCTATTTAGTACGTTTATGTATGTGTTATTATTATTATACTAATTATACTAATGTATAATTATTATACATTTAGATTTGATTATTTTGGTTGTATTTGTTTGAATAGATGCATAAAACAGCACCTAGGAAAGGACTATACATTAGAAATCTAGATTAAAACATAAAAGTAGAGATCTGGTATGTAAAGGGTGTGGGTTTAGAGTCCAGAGACATCAGTCGTTCTGATGATAGTGTAGGTTGTGTAGTGTAGCCATTAGAGAATTACAGCTCTCAGTTAGTGAGACGGGTCCTGTCTGGGTCAGAACAAGAACACAGATGAAGATTTCCATTGGGAGACAGGCCAACCTTTGTTTGGGACGTGTTTATTTCGAGTTGGAAATTACAGTGTTGTAGATGCAAACGTTTATGGGATGATTTAGGTCAGGTGCAGTAATAGGGTGCTGTACCTCTCGCCCTCAGGACAATCCCATTGGAGACTGGGATGGGATCTTCGACGGCAAACAGCTGTGTAATTTTGCTAGTCTTGAACACACCCGTCTCGTCCCCATCTGTGATGTGATGCCAGGTAAGGGCTCTCACTTCATATTTCTGTATTTTTTCAGACGAGGGTATTAGATTTTATTCTGGCTTTGAGTGTGCTTTCTGCTAGAAACCTGCTGTTAGTTGCAATGAGTGCTTCTAGATTCAGTTTGGGCACCTCAAATTTATTAAAAGTACAACAAATAACTTGGTTGTTAAAATGTAACGTTTTATAAAGTAAAAATGTAAAAGTAATTTTTGAATTTACAAAATCTATTGCATTTATAAAAATATGCAGTTTATTAAAACAAGTAGATACATAACTTTTTTTATTGAGAGTTTAGCCTGTAGATTGTTGATATTTCTTTGTGTTTTAGATTTCAAGTCAGGGTGTAGGCTAAATATCTGTTGTCAGAAAGCAAAGGGCTGTAGTGTGTGTGTGTGAGTGAGTCATGTTAACACACAGGAAACAGAAGCTCTTTTGTCTAAAGGCCTTGTTTTTTGTGAGTGGAGTGTGTGGAGCTCTCTTTGTTCCCTCTATTTATTGATTTGTTTGTTTGTGTGCATGCGTATGTGTGTGGGCAAAACGGCTTGTCTTGGTTAATGTCTTAAAGCTACCACTCTTTTTGGTTTATCTGTGAAACTAGAAGATCTGTAAATGCAGTCTTTAGGGTTTAACATGCTGCTTTGTGTGTGATGCTTTGTTATGTTATGCTTTATGCTTTTATGTTTAAAAACTTATGCCAAAGTATGTGTATTTTGTATTTTCTATAACAGTAAACTCATGTATCATGACATATTTGTTTTTCCAATTTACAAAATAGTTTGATATATTTCATAATCATGAAGTAGTACTTATGTTTTGGAGAAAACAAAATTACCAAAAGTTCAGATAAGTTGTTAATGTTATTGGACAAATCCATAACCTTGAAAATCTCCTTTGGCTCATGTAAGAAAGAGAATCTTATGTACTTGGAAACAACATGACAATATTGTGCCTTTTTTTTAGTTTTAGGCAAGCTATTTGCTTGTATTGAAACTTGTCTGTCTTTATTTACTTGCAGAATACTCAATGCAGGATCAGAGGCTCCCCAAGGTCTTTACATGCAGGGGCGGCAGTGACAAACCTGGCAGCCAGAGCAAACCAAAGAGCAAAGGTATTATTCCTGTTATAACTTTATACAGTTAATAGTGGTTGGCGATATGAGCGCACTCTTACAGTATATGGGAGCAATTTAATTTCATTATATAGTTAATTTTTGCTTGAAATAATTTTAAATCACCAACATTTAGATATCAGTGGAATTGATATCAATTAGAATTTAGTGCAAAGACTACTCTAACCATTGTGAGGAAAAATATTTCAGGTAATTATTAAAAAAAGTAAAGATGTTGCTTTCAAACCTAATGCAGTTTACTTTACTTTTAGAATGTTTTTAGTTTTGGCAACGGCTTTTTATGTACTGATTTACATCCTTTAAAGAAGCGCTCTCACTGGCACTCTGTCTCTTGCTCTTAGCTCTGATGTCATTTGCTGCTCTTTTGCTGAAACTTTGTCCTAAATTTTGTTCTGATGGACCATGTGAAATGTTCGCCAGACATGTGATTTCGGCAAGAATGCACACACCAATGAGTTGTTAAACATGTAATGTCACATGTATTCCTTCTTCCTATACTTCTCTCTCTCTCTCTCTCTCACACACACACATACACACTGTTTACTGTTTTCCTGTCTTCCTATCTTCCTATCGTGACTGTTATTCAGGGTTAGGCCTGCAGCCTGGCAGCAGGAGCAAGTCTGAGTTTTATTATACGCTAAATGGCAGCTCGGTTGATCACCCTGCTCAGTCCAAAGCCAAAAGCACATGGTACATAGATGAAGGTAATCAATAATCAATACAGATGGACAGACTGGGAAACATCTTAACAGCAAGGTGCCTTCTTGCTAACATTCAGCCTAAATTTAGAGCACACTCAACTTTAGATACCTTTAATCTTAGTCATGGAAAGAAAAAGGCACATGTTAATCAATGCCTTTGAATGCATCACTGGTGATTTATAAAAAAAAGGCAACTTGCTGCTGAGATCTTTTATTGGGAATCCAGTTCACTGTGACATAAATGACGCGTGACCTCATAGCATGATATCATTGATCAGAAAATCTCAGGTGATGTTCTGTATTACAGTCGTTTATGTGTGCATTTCAGATTCAGTTTTTGAGTAAAAGGCAATAAGAAATAAATGAGAATGAATAAATTATAAATTAATTTAATCAAGTGAGTTAAGTATTTTATTTTTATCTTTTAAAAAAAACTGCATTAATTTGCATCACACACAATGTTTAGTTTTATGGCCAGTTTTATGTATGCTTTGTGAAAGCCTTTTATATTTGGTAACAGGCGTATTTGATATTTCTCTTCTCATCCATTGTATGATTGTGTGTGTTTGAATGTTTTGTATTTGGGATTCATTGGGAGTCCTGAACATTGCTTTCATCTGTGTAATTATTTCATATTTCATGTCACTCTTTACCAACGAGCACATATTGGAGTATGTTCCAGGGGCGGTCTGTGATTGGTTCAGTGGTTTATATTGTGTTTGTAGCCTGTGCTGCTTTCATACTCATTCTCGACTGTCATACTTCCAGTGGTGACTTTTTTTGTAACCCAGTGTTTCTCCAATATCTTTATATTTCATGTGTTGGTGCTTCAGTGAGGAGAAAATAGCTAGCACTAATCAGCTTTGAAAGGACATCATATGTTTTATTAAACAATACCATTCAAAAGTTTGAGTCAGCAAGATTTTTTTTCTTCCTGTCAGCAGGGATGCATTAAATCAGGGGAAGGTAACACTGGTTCTGGAGTGCCGATGTCCTGCAGAGTTTAGCTCCAACCCTGAAAAAAGCTCTGCAGGACGTTGGCACTCCAGAACCTACGGTGCCTACCCCGGCGTTAAATTGATCAAAAGTGATGGTTCATACATTCTCACACAACTTTCTATTCATCAAATAATACTGGAATAGGATAAATTACATTTCAAATTTATATTTGACCCATTTACAGCATTTTAAGAAATGTTTGACCACAATTTCAGCATTCTAATTTTTTCTGAAGGATCAAGTGACAGTAGAAAACAAGCTCAAATAATATTTTGACAGTATTTTAAGTTTTATTTTTGATAAAATAAATGCAGCCTAAGCTTAAGATGCTCACCAAAACTTTTGAATGGCAGTATATAAATTTAAATCTTCAAGACTAATAACTGTTTAATTTAATATGCTATTGTCAACTATTTAGTATCTGTAAAATCCAATAAATCCATGTATATTATGATCATCTGATCAGTTTATATTCCTGGTCCTCCACACTGATGCATCATCTGGTTATCATGACTTCTTGCTACTGCCTCTTATTTCCTTGGCTTTGTTTTTTGATAGTTGGTGAGGACCCGGCCAAATCTCTGACGGACACGCCCCCAGACTTCAACCCAAGCTCGTCCCCTTCTCGAGCTCCACCCACAAACTCCTCACTGACAAATGATAACAAGTTCCACTCCCTGCCCTTTAGCTTGAGCCACAAAGTTGGCTCCAGTGGGAGCATGAGCCACGGCCCTCTCTCCCTGTCCGCGGGCTCAGTGATGGGGGAGCAGCAAGACATCCTGTCACCTGTTACCACTCCTGTCCAGAGGCCTCCCTCGCCACCACAAGGCCAGCCAGGGTTAGAGGTCGGGTCATTGGTCGAGGTCAAAGAGAACCCACCGCTTTGTGGGGTCATCCGCTGGGTTGGTCTGCCTCCAGGGCTACAAGAGCCACTAGCTGGGCTCGAGCTGGTCAGTGGATTTATGTGTGTTTGTTTGCCGTAGCTACTTCAACTATATTAAAAGTTCCAAGCACCATATCAGCATATCTGTTTCAGCAGCAATCAGACAGATACGAGTCATATTTGTGTACAGATAGATAGATATAGGGGTGAAACGGTACACTAATATGATGGTAAGATACCTAAGTTTTAACGTTTAGCGTTTTGGCACAGCAGGGGGAAAAAACGAAACAGTGGTATACTAATGAAGTTGCTCTTTCTTTAAATATATTGTTAAATTTACTTTAGCTTATGCTAAATACCATAGGGAACCCATTTACAAAAATAAGGTTACAATTAGACCTTACAACTTCACCGAAACTTAAAAAATAATACAAATTTCTAGGTTATTTGTTAAAATATAGTGCACTGCACTGAGTCTGAGGCACGTCGCGGCTCAGACATGGGAACTGGAGCCATATTATTATACGTAATAAATATACACCGTACACACACATAGATTATGTAAACAAATACTTTTATTATGTAAACAATTTTGGATGCAATGAATTTACAATATTAATTATACACTGGCCATCCAAAAAAATGTCACCACCTGGATTTAACTAAGCAAATAAGTGCTATGATCTGAGCTTGCTGCAGCTGTGCCCAAAGAATGAGGTCCGCTGACTACCTGAAAATATGAATGACCAAGTTATTTAGTGGATTATGTATTTCCTGATGGTGCGGTAATATTCCAAAATGACAATGCTAAGATTCATCATGCTCAAATTGTAAAAGGGGTTCAGGGAGCTTGAGAGATAATTTTTTACATAAGAATTGGCCTCTGTTGGGATATGTTGGAGAAGACTGCAGTGGCCTGGGATGTGCGATTGTACCATTATCAATACAATAAAAAAAAAATGCAACTCTGTTTGGAAATAAATGTTGTGACATTGCAAAACTTACTGAAATTATGTCATGGCAAATGCGAGCCATAATCAAAGCTAAAGACAGTCCACCAAAATAGTAGTGTGTGATTTTTTTATTTGGACAGGTGGTGTATAAACATTAATACAGTTTTTACTGTTTGTTTGATCAAATAAATGGATGAGCATTATGTGTTATGTGTTTCTTTTGTGTGTGTTTAGGAGGAGGAGTGTGTGGGCTGCACTGATGGGACGTTTAAAGGGATTCGGTATTTTACGTGTCCACCAAAGAAAGCTCTGTTTGTCAAACTGAAGTGCTGCAGGCCTGATTCACGATTCCCATCCTTACATCATTCACCCAACCCCATAGAACGATGCAACTCCATAGGCAAGAAATACATCTTAATTGTCAAAGTCCATGTTCCTATGCTTTTGATGGGCTTATACAGAAAGCCAGATTCAGGGATATAAGGGATGATAATGTCTGGTGCTTATCTAAACAGCATTTATAGCATAATTTGAATTGATGTAAAAAAAAAAAAATAATAATAATAAAAGTATGTAATTCACTAAATTGTTTTGGAGCAACAGTTGTAGGTACATTAACACACTAAAACTCTTAGTATACTTAATTTTCTGTGTTCTAATGTATAATTAAAAGCCCAAGCCTGTAAAAGTATGCTCTATTGAGCCTGAACGTGGATAGATACGTTCTGCTTGTGCAAAGTGCTTTGAGTGCTCAGGTCACTAGTACATACTGATGATGTGATCTGAGCTCAAAAAATAAAGTAAAAGTCGGGCTGCACATGAAAAGTTTGCACAGACAACAGCAGATTGATTTGATCAAATTTACATCACATAGACTGTCCGTGAGCTGGAGTGAAATCGGACAAGGGAAAAGTAAGTTAGGCTTTACATATAAATTGTGGTTGGAATCTAAAAAAGTTACACTTTATATGAAGCAGACAGTTCCTGAGGAGTTGCCATGAAAGTACATTGGTATTACAGTTGTGCACCAACTCCTTACATATCCCTAAACCTCCCCGTTTCCACCCCCCGGATCACATTACCACCCCTTGGGTCCAATTGTTGCAATTACTCTTAAACGTATTACAAAAAGTCACAGTTCATTTGTGTTAGCTGAGTGACATTTGCAATATAGATCCTACAGTAGATCTTGATGTCAGAACACGTTTAATAAAACCTCTGAACATTAAAGCTCTCATTTTGCTTAATATGACTGATCTGTGCTTTTTTTCTGCAGCTTTTGGGGGTTACCTAAGTGAAGTAGTTAATGAGAACACTCCTCCTCGGACAGAAAATGATGGTTTAGAGGTGATGGTGGGGAAAAAGAAAGGAATACAAGGACATTACAATTCCTGCTATCTGGACTCTACTCTGTTCTGGTGAGCATGCACACACACACAGTGTTAAATTTCTCTGTATCTCGGTGACATCTACACTGAGAGTGAAGGCCCGGCATTCTTCATACAAACTTCTTTTTTGTTCTTCGAGGGGCAAAAAGAAATTCAAAAAGGCTGAGCGACGTTATACTGTTTCCGCACATTCTTACACCCCTGTGCTGCTGGAGGCGTGCTGTAGATTAATTTAAACATGACACTACGCTTGCACATAGTCTATAAGTTTGATTAAAATCTAAGGTTTATTTATTGCATACCTTTTTAAATTTGCTTTGAAAGAAGAAGAGCAGCAGCAGTATGGTGTAATATTTATTTGCTTGCTACCTTTCCTTTCATTCTTTTCATGGCTGTGAAAGATTTGTATCTTGTGTTTCTTTATGTCTCTCCTGGTCGTTGATGCAAGCTTCGTTGCAATTTCTTTGTAGGAATTAACTGCTTTCACTCAACTTTTAAGTCTGTCTGTGAGCAATCGTACACGAGCGGAAATATCTGTGGCAGCTCGGCTGTATATAGTGACTTGGCTGAATGAGAAATGAACCGAGAAGAAAAAATCCAGTGTCAAAGAAGGTGGCGTTTCAGAACACACCCACCCATTATGTAACCGCCTCGGACCAATGGTAGCTCAAAGGTGTTTAGGAGCCAAAACTTTTGTTCAAAACAAACTTAATTTTGGCCTGATTTTCTTCACAAAAGTAATTAAATTTACTAAGCTGCACTGTCTTTTAGACATTATAAATGCAGCCCCTTTTATTAAACCATGCATGCAACCACTTGCTTTAGTTAAAAATAATAGGGCTGGGCGATATATATCGTACGCTAAATCTCCGTCAGCGGTTTTTAAAAGGAACGCCAGCTTATACACAGAGCCGTAGATCGCTGAGAAGCTGTGCATTGAATCACCGGCGAAACTCAACGTGCAGCTTCTCCGTGATCTACGGCTCTGTTTATAAACTGGCGTTCCTTTTAAAAACAGCTGACAGAGATTTAGCGCTAATCAAAGAACCGTCTTTACTGACGAGATGCGCATAATATATCGTACGAAATATATCGCCCAGACCTAAAAAATAAAAGTAACAAATATTTACTGAGAGGGTGTATGCTAGATTGTCACAAATTTCATGGAGAAAAAAGTAATGTAACAAGTAACTAATTACTAATTACTTTTGAAATAAAGTAATCAGAACAGTAACGTGATTACTACATTCGTTTGAAGTATATCAGGGCCTTTAAAGGTAGGAATTACTTTACAGGTTAACCGTGACATTTGTTTGACACTACTGCAATGCTTATATTTGCTTAAAAAGATTATTTCTTACATGTGTAAATATTTATTCTTTCTCTTTCTGTATGTCAGTCTTTTCTCCTTTAGTTCTGTTTTGGATACGGTGCTCCTGAGGCCAAGATCTAAAACGGATGTAGAGTATTACAAAGAGACACAAGACTTACTGCGCACAGAAATAGTCAACCCACTACGAATGTGAGGGCCATACAGTTTATTACTACACATTATTTGGCTTATAGAACATTCTATATATAACTATTGATTTAAAAATATCAGTGACAGACCTGGTTGTGATCCGTTTTTTAATCTGTGTGTGAATCTGTTAGACATGGCTACGTGTGCGCCACTAAAATCATGAAACTTAGGAGGATATTGGAGAAAGTGGAGGCAGCGTCAGGATTCACTTCAGAAGAGAAAGGTAAGCGTCATCAAGTGCATTGATGAGGAAATACTGCCCTCTAGAGATCCAAACAAAAGCTTTTAGGCACTTGTTTTATTCAGCTTTTAAGATAGTGTGATGTTGAGTGAATGAGGAGAAACACACAAGTGGTAGAGCATTTATTATTAGAGGTGCACCAATATGATTTTTAAAGGAAATGTTTATACTGCATTTTATTGGTTAGAAAACAGTACTCTCTTTTCAAAATGTAAAGAAATAATATTTTCAGCTACACAACATATCAGACATCTTGTAATGTGTTCAATTTACAAGCTATCAATTACTTTATAGAAGCATTTAAGGATCTTTAATCTTGAGTACATCCTGATGATTTAGGGGTAATTGTGCAACCGTTACTGAAACACTGTTGGCACCTATAATTTCCACTTTGTGCTTTTATAAAGTTATCACACATGTCCCTGATATGACACTAATAACATTACGTTCTTAATAGAAGAAGAATACCTAGTTCAAGTTATACTCTTTTATACTATTATAATAAGGTTGCTAATTTAGATGCTAACATTAAATTACTTACTATTATAGCAACAATAAATCATAAATAATTACATTTAAGCAACCCTAATCCAAACCATTCTGTTCTCATTCTGTTTAGATCCTGAGGAGTTCCTCAACATCCTTTTTCATCACATCCTAAGAGTCGATCCTCTTCTTAAACTTCGGTGCGTCTCTATTAGACGCTGTTAAGCTGTTATTAAATAGTGGTGTTTTTGTCTTTGTGAAAACATGCTTGTATTATTTGCAGGTCTGCAGGACAGAAGGTTCAGGACTGTTACTTCTATCAAATCTTTATGGATAAGAAAGATAAAGTGTTGGTGCCAACCAGCCAGCAACTTCTGGAGTGGTCCTTCATCAACAGTGATCTCAAATTTGCAGAGGTATGTACGCAGGGTATGCTCTGGATATTTCCTTTGTTAAACAATATAATTAGTGGAGAGACCATCTTCACCTCCATGTTTTATTGTTCTTTAAAACAAATTCTTTTATTTTTCGGTGTAAAAAAAAGTCCAGAATATCCAGAATACTGGAATAGGAAGTTAAAAATAACTGCATTTATATGAAAAAAGAAACATCTTGCTTTTACTGTCAAATCTGAATAATTGAATGTATCCATGCTTTTGTTAGTGTGGTGTAAGGGCAAACTGTCTTGTTCTTGTCTGTTTGTTTCTGTCCAGGCCCCTTCTTGCCTTATAATTCAGATGCCTCGTTTTGGGAAAGACTTTAAGATGTTTAATAAGATTTTCCCTTCTCTGGAGCTTGACATCACAGACCTATTAGATGACAGTGAGTCAGTTCAATAACGGATTTGATTTGTGCTGTTATTAGAATACCATTCCACATAACAAAATAATATATCTGCATTTGAGATAAATAACTAACAATATTGTAATATGCATCATTTTTGCTAAGCTCAGTATTTTCTGCATTAAAATGAAAATTATATATTAAATGTTTTTGTCAGCTCCAAGAGAATGTCGAATTTGTGGTGGCTTAGCTCTTTTCGAGTGCAGAGAGTGCTATGAAGATAGTGACATCACACCAGGAAAGATCAAGCAGTTTTGCGAAAAGTGCAATACACAGGTAGGACACAAGACATGATATTAACATGCTCTCCTAGAGCTAAGAAAATTTGTCTTATCTGTGTCTGCAATACCTTTCATATCCACTAGATGGAGACTTTTCCAAATGAATAATGCCCCGAGCATGCTTGTCAATAGCGGTTCCTTTTTTTGCTTCAACGTACATTAATGTGCAAATTTATGTGTACATGTTTATTTTTGCATATGTGTTATTCTGCCGGACCTTTAGGTACATCTGCACCCACGACGTAAATCTCATCGGTATGTTAAGTTATCTATACCTAAAGAGCTGCAGGAGTCAGTTTGGAGACAGGGATCTTACCCTCACCAGCAGATGGAGCTGTTTGCCGTGCTGTGCATTGAGACGAGCCACTATGTCGCCTTTGTCAAATACGGATCAGCAGATTCTGCCTGGCTGTTCTTCGACAGTATGGCTGACCGTGACGGTACAGAGAATTTACTAATTTCAGTATAAGCTATCTAATATAAGTTTAATATATCTCTCACAATAATACATTGACTGATTATTCTTTTACTGAATGGTCAACCTTTTTTTGTTTTTTTGGTGGCAGGCGGACAGAACGGGTTTAACATCCCACAGGTGTCTCCATGCCCTGAAGTAGGGGCCTACCTGAAGATGACCCCAGAGGAGCTCCACGCACTGGACCCCAAGAACATCCAGGGCTATGCACGCAGACTTCTCTGTGACGCCTATATGTGCATGTACCAGAGTCCCACCATGAGCCTCTATAAATAGAGAGGGGGAAATAAAGAAGGATAGAAAGGTAGGAAAGGGAATGGCCGAGAAGGAGAGAGATGAGGTAAAGAGGGAACAGAGGAAAGGTCGTGTGGTGAAGAGAGAATGAGGAGGGAAAAAAGCATCCAGGAAGACGTCCGGTTGCCTCATCCTCTGTTCTGCATCTCTCTGTACATACTGCAGGGTAAATACGGTCATGAGAGCGAAGGCGAGATCAAGAGAACGAACGAAAAAGCCTATTTGCACTGTGTGAGAGCATATGTGTTTGTTGAAGTGTCGTTGTTGTTTTTTCTGATTTGTGCCGCCTTGGGCTCAGCTCAAACTCTGAGTGTTCGGAGCGGTGTTTTTGCACGGAGAGAATTCGCAATCTTTCCAGCCCTCAGGTGTTTTCGCTGATGCTCACTCACCTGATGGCTTCACATTCACCACCTACCACAAGAACTGACCCCTGCAAACAAAAACACATTCTACCCCTGTAAATGAAACCTTGGATGAACGACCAAAACAGGATGTTTCCAGTCAATTCTTCCATTCGTCATCAACCCATCTTAATGCATTGCAGCGTCCAGCATTAATTATAGTTCAGATGCATTGTGTGTAGTCCCTTTTTTGCCTTTATATTTTGCTGTGAGGTCTTTGTCAGGTGTGTTCACAAACAGCCCATAGAGCCCTTGACTGCCATGCACTGGTCCCAGATCAAGACAGAAGAATTAAATGATTAAGCACACTTTTTTTGTTTTTTCGACATGATGAATAATATAATTGAGCTTTTTCTTGTTAAAATAGGAATTATTTCATTTTAACTATTATTTGGTTTTTATAAATGTGGAAATTGTATTATTTTAAATATTGCAAAATAATACCAGCAGCTTCCCAGGTCATGCTCTCAAAATCGTTAATTAGCAGTAAATTACTTCCTAGAGATACGAGTCACATATTATGATGATATGAAATTCCAAAAGTTACTGTTGCAGTCAAGGACATGTCTCTGTTATAAAGATCTGATTCCAGTTCCTGTTTGTATATGACATGCTCTGGTTTGAGTTTTCACGGTGGAGGCTGAATGGACAGAAGCTGTTTCGCGCTAAACTGCAGTGCTGTTGGCTAATTTTCGGTAACACTGTTCATCGAGATACTGGATTGATGTACTGTGCACATTTTTGTTATGGGTTATCAGATTGTTTACATGGCCTGGTTTAAACTGAAGGTTTATGGAAAGACACATGCATTGGGATTGTTTTTTAATCTCTGCTGATGTAACCGTACACTATGGGAGAGATTCTCCGTTAACAGCTGTAATGGGAGAAAGGATGACGACTAGTGTACTTGTGTAAAATGAAGCCAGGTGGACTTTATTATCTCTGTGCTGTTCTCTTAAATGTTAACTAAATTAAAACGCCATTTTGAAAACAGCTTTTGTGGTAATGGCTGCACTGCTTTTGATTTGCTCATTTGGGATTGTTTGTTAAAATGTGTGTGGTTTTTTTTTTTGTTTTTTTTTTAAATAGAAGTGAAGACAAGCAAGAGAAAGGATTGCAGTTTGTATGTGTGTGTGGGAAGTGAATATTTACCTTGAAAAGTTGACAGATGTGCCACCAAGCTGTGAGAATCTCTGTCTTCGCATGTCACTGAGATGTGTGCTGCATTTGTGCTTTGATGCCAGTAGTGTTTTCATCTGCCACGATTCTGAGTGTGTGTGTGTTTGTAGACGGGCTTCAGCAGGCAGACGGACAAGGAGTGTTTGGATGTCCGTTGCCTTCAGTGTTGTCATAAGTCTGTGAGTGTTTGTGTGGGGATTTGTCAACTGCCAGCGGTGCTGCTTTCACCTGTCACCTGTGTGGATCTCATTAACATGGTGTCACGACCAGGGCATGATGAGGTCTCGGACGCAAACACACCAAAGCTGGACAGATGGGGCTGATCTGTAGTGAAGGCTCAGCAGCTGGAGACACAGACGTGCGCACACACACACACACACACACACACTCCACATCAAGTCACCACCCCTGATGACCTCATATGGTCACAGCCATTACATGTTCAGTCATATGAGTAGATGTAGAAATACAAGTCACTATAATTTAATTTATAATTTTCTTAGGTTTTTTTGCACACTAAGTACCAAATTCTCGTTTTGCATGTAAAAACAAAAACAACCACATGTTATGTCAGTCTAACATGATTGACACAACTGCCTCTGAGACATTCGGCTATCATAAGAATAAAAGAAAATTCAGACCAGGTTAATTTTTCTGCTTTTTTTGTAGAAAAAAACAAACGCATATCAACATTTTTGACTTTAATGTCCAAGAACCTTAACAGCGTGATCAGTTCTTTGTAATATTGTGGCTTTAGTAATCATTTTTTTTTATGTTAGTTACTAATAATAAATAATTTACTAGCTATAAGTAATGTTTAAAAACTGCTAACAAATTTCCCAGATCACTGATTGTCTACTGTACGTTTACATACTTATAATAGGTCTGTTAGCAGGTGACACTTTACAATGTGGTCTCATTTGCATTAATTAATGCGTAACTAACAATGAGCAACATATGCTTGCAACTGTATCAATCTTTGTTAATATTAGTTAATAATCTTAAGAGAGATATTTTACTAAATATAATAGACTTAACAGTAATTAAGATGAATAAAAACTGTAAGCAAACTTTTTCGAAGTTCTAAATTACGTTTACAATTGAGTTCATTTACTAGAAAATACTATTTCAACCTTTCTACTTTAAAATTTCAAGTGTTTCTTTGTAGTTACTTGTGAAATTTACTTGTTGTAAATTGTTTCTACACAATTGTTTTTTTAATTTCTTAACTAATATTAGCAAATAAAAGCCTTTTGTGTTACCAAATCATGTTTCTTCCAAATAAAAATGTATACGCTCCACTTTCAGTAAAAAGCATCACTGCCTCTTAGCCTTGTCGTCTTGGACACTTCAAGACTGTGAACTGCACAACTGTTGTGGTAGTATTTGTCATCAGAACAGCTGGCGCACAATGCTCTCATGTAGCTTTATGCTGTGGCATATGCCTGCTGTTTGCCACGTGCTAATTTAGCCTATGTTGGCGCTACCTGACCAGATGGAGAACAGTATTGCCATTCTCACCATTAGAATATAGCCTTGGGGGGTGATAGTCAAATAAAATAAAGCATATGGATTCCTTCTCTGTCAGCTTTGATTCTGATAAACAGAAGATCTGCTGTTGGTTTACCTCAGAGTCTCCTGATGGGAGTTCAGGAATGTAAGTGTGTGCTTCCTCCGTGTGGACAGGTAGTCCCATGCGCTGGACACTCAAAAAATGATTTTTGGTACTTGTTCAATTAGCTTACTGTAATAAGAAAATGGGACACAGTTCTTGAATATTTTATCAGTTTAATTTTACAATGCGCAATCCTCTTAAATTTGTAAAATAGAAGTTAACATTATCTGTTTATGTCTGGATGGCCAGGAGGATGTGTGGTTTCCATCGTGCTGTGCATGAGACTGGATGGGCAGAGTAAATGTTGAAATGATGTGCTATTTCATGTGTGCAAGATGGAAAAAGGGTGAAGCTCTTATCTTGAGTTCTGGTGGTTACCATAATGCTGAAAAGTGGCACTTGTGTTTGGGTTGAGAATGCTGGATTGTGACTGTGGTGTACATTGCTTTGCTCAGTGAGAAACTGGACTCTATAAATAAGTGCTTCCACCTTTCCCCCACCTCTTTTGGTGCAGTTTAGTGTATGGAAATTGTTTAAGCTTTTAAAGTAAGCTCAAAATGAGATCTTCAGTAAGTGTCCTACAACAGGCCAAAACAAGAATTTAAATCCTCTAGAGTCCATTATTAAGAAGATATGTCCTCTGTAATTTCGTAATAATTCATCGAGGTCCCTTTCAGTTCACTTAGGTGTTTATTTTTTCAGTAATTCAGTAGACCTTGGTGAAGTATGATTTGGTTACAACAAAAGACATTTGTCAGATTTCTTGACTCTTCATTTTTCAGTTCAGCTTCTGATACAAAATATTTGAGATGAGTTGACTCCATTCCAATCACAAACATTGTTGAATGTCCTTGACACAAAAAATGAATGAAAATAGGCTGTTAACTCACAGGTTGATGAATTCATTGTATTACAGTAGTGTCTTGTTTTTCACAGTGAGTGCACATGTCCATAAATCTATGCACTCATAATGGAAATAAACAAACACTGGCTGTGATTTGGCAGTTATTTACTGATTCTCGCTGTCTAATTCCTTACCTACACTGCTAGTTAGTTGAAATTCACTCCTTGAGCTGTTTCTTCTCACGTTCCCAAGGGAAAACATCCATGATGAGAAAGAGCGAGTAAATGTTTAAACCTACTCAGACAACAGGAAAACAGTGATTTCCAGCGGTAAAGATGAAAGGGAATCTCAAGACAGAGCAATTTAAAGCCAATAAGTACTAACCCAGTATAAACCCAGAGCATCGCTTTAACTTCTTCCTAACAGCAGCTTTTATTGGCCGTCTTCAAAGCTCAAAAACTGGAGCAGGTAATGCAGGAATGATGACTGATGATAGTATTACCTCTTCTTATTCACCCTTCTTTAAACGATCTCTTTGATTAAGTTTCATCTTGAGCTCTTAATGATCATCTTGATGCCTGTGATCAAACTTAGATCAAACTTTATCTGTATGTAATTTTAGTTGTAAAACACAGTCTTCACTAATCAAAAGGGAATTTGTAAAGGTTGACGAACACCGAAGGGTGTGAGAGATAGGAGGAAGAGTACACATTGTGTGCTTTTGGTTTAATACAGTTTGAGGTGTATCTGTGTAGTCATTAATGAGCTGTGTAGCAGATGCTGCTGTTGGCTCTGAAGAACAGGTGTTGCAGAGCTACATATGCAGCATGCTTGTGTAAAATATTTAACCTCATAACAGGCAGCACACACGCATACATGCGCTGTGGCATGTGTAAGGTGCTAAAAGCTGTTAGCATCGTTGTGCGACTTGTGGCAGGACTGGTGTGTCTGACTGCACACCTGCACATCCTTCATTCTCTCTTCTCTCCTTTCTTCTGTCTCTAACACTGCATTATTTACAGGTGCTTACTAGGACACAAGGAAGTCTTATGTGATTTATATATATATATATATATATATATATATAAATTTTAAAAGCATTGAAAAGCAGCTTAAAATGAAGATAGAAGCAATCAAAACTATCAGAAGAGCAACAACATGCAAGCAATATGACAAGTTTCAATTAGCAATACACACATTTTTTTTTTTTGAGAAAACAGTGAGATAGAATATAGAAACCAGTAGATAGAATAGAAAAAGAAACCTAGTGCCAGTTTTTAAAGAAAAAAACTTGTTAAAGAATAAATATGCAATTGATAGAGGGTAAGTGTGTTTGTTTGAAATAAAAAGAACAATGATGGACAGGTAGATATGAAAACGGATAGATAAAATAAAATTAGAATTGATAGTACTAGAGAGGGTCAAATAAAGATGAAAGAGATGTGTTTAAGTCGTTTCTTGACGGTTTAAGATTCAGCTGCTAGGATTCAGATTGAGTTAAGTTAAGCAACCCCTTATCATTCCACCAGGAACTGTTAATGAAAAAGTCT
>JAUMHP010000052.1:13035005-13053050 GCA_032361065.1 Enteromius trimaculatus | reverse complement strand
GAAAATGGACAATAGGCTCACAGACACACACAGACACAGAAATGAAATGGTTAAACTATTATACTAATACAAACACACACACACACACACACACACACACACACACACACACACACACACACACACACGCATCGTCTCTGCTACTACCATCACTCTCATGTTCTTACAGCCTTACTAACACCCACTGTGCTACAAGAGAGAAAAAGAGTGTGTGTATGTCGGGAGTGTTTCTGCAGTCCTCTCTCCACAGCATGTAGACCACCGCAGTGAGTGGGATGACACTTTAGTGTGTGTGTGTGTGTATGTTTTGAGCAAGTTAGATTAAAGTGACACACTTCCAGTCAACAGGTCCTAGTACAGTGTTCAAAAAACGTTTCTAGCTAACAAGTGCGTGAAACAGACTGTGTGAATGTGTGTGTATGAATGTGTAACTATGTGTGTGAAAGACTTAAAAGTGTTGGTGTGTCTGAGAAAGATGGTGGGGGGAAGGTAAAAGTAATAAAGAGGAACGGCAAACAGTGTATGTCCCTCTTTTAGATGTTCAGTGTCATAAGCCAGTAATAAGTGCAGTTTTTTGTGTTTCACTTTGTTATGATTTAAATAAGCTTTTTGGGAATGATAAACATGATTTCATAGGAATGTGTGTGTGTGTGTGTGTGTATATATATATATATATATATATATAATAAATTGAATATTTAATAATTTTGTTTAATGTCTTAGATATATACACTAAAAATGGTCAAATATGCAGTTGAGTATGCAGTCGAAGCAGAATCTGTTCTCTGGTTGTAAACAGGTTTGTTTGACTCTACGGCAAGGCAGCATTTGCTGACTCTGTACCTTGTCAAGGATTTTCTTTATTTTTCCAGGTATTCTGGCAGTTTTAATTCTCTATTCAGAAACAGACAGCATCTAATTTACTCTATTTAGTTGTAGCTTTTGTGATTTTTTTTTTTTTAAATAATTAGACTGCCCAGTTGAGTTTTTAATCATGAAGAGGTTTTAGTTCTGTCTCACACAAATATACTGAATGCACTGAGAGTGATGAGTGTTGTTGCTAATACTTGATAAAAGCTCAACAACGAGCCTTTTGTTAAGTTGTATCTGTATCTGACAGGCACTGTAAATGCATTTACAAAGGAAATTACATATGTAGAAATAATGTTTTATCAGTAGAAAAAATATTTATCGGTAAAAATTGTTTTAATTTTATTTACAAATCTATACAGTGGTGAAGTTTCTGTGCTGCTGCATTATATTTACATAGAACCAAAGCAGAATCAGAGCTGCGTTTGATAATAGAGGTTGTATGATAATTCTTTAAACTAAAGCGATCATTATTCATGAACGTCCAAAATCAATGAAAATTAATTGGAATTGCAATTAAAATAGCTGCAGTGCACACTTTGAAGAAACAGCTTTTTATGTACCAAAACAAAAATATATAAGCTAAGCAACAGTAACAATAATTAAAAAATATATTATAATAAAATTAAGACTCAAGACTAAAATATAGCTCAGTAGCCAGGACAGAGCTTGCTCACCTTATGACTTTTTTTTCCCCGTTTCTTTTTTTTTTTCTTTCTTAAAATTATCTTATTTTTAATCTTACTTAAAAGGAATGAGACTAAAGCGAAAAAAATAATAAAGATAGTCTTTTATTGCTCCAGACTTGGATGTGACGTGGTGGTGCCTCTAGCTCTAAGATCAGGTTGTATTTTAATAGTTAATACTACCATAGTATCATTATTTGTCGCTCAGATCTGCTCTATTGTGCTGTCTTTATCTGCATTACACCTCTGTCCTCGAACGCCGGAGTCTCGCGAAAGCCTTTATCAAACCCTGCACATCTCATTCCAGCATACCTACAGTGTGTTTTCTGTCAATTTACCTCACACGTAGTGTTTTACTCCAGCCCTATTATTTGCCGATATCGTTCTGGATTTTCTTAAAAAAAAAAAAAAAAAAAAAAACACGCAATAATACGAGACGTTTTATTATGTATGATGTGTGTATTTGCACTCAAATGAGAACTCTTATCTACTAATTACCTGCTATTCCTCTCACATCTGCATTCCAGCATCTCTCCTTCACACAAACACACACGCACATTAATGAAGCTCCCTCCGCAGGACGTACGATTTGAATTAACCGAGCATCAGTCATAGCTGATCAAAAGATAAACGGCACCGGCGATCTCTCGTGCTTTTATGGAAATTCGCTGTTGATCTCTGTCTTTACGAACGCGCAAGTTAAAGACCGGAAAAACGAGTCACGTTCCCGTTAGAAGCCACTAGGAGGCGTTGCACTCCAGTTCACAGCATGGTAACTACGAACTGAATTGTTTTCTTGCTTTTGGTTTGTACACACGTGAACACTCAAGTGTCGAGTGAGACGTAGAATTCGGTTATTTATTTAAATTTGATCTATTTTTTATTATTTTAAAATGTATTTAAAATGTAATACCAGGAGTGGGTTCTGTTGAGACGGTCTAACGTATTTGTCGTGTGTCCAGTTTCACATAGCTGAGAGGATCCAGATAATGTCATTTTAATCCGCAGACAGATGTCATTGTCAGGCGGGAATGTGCTTAACTTGGAGAAAAGACAAACAGCATCTTGGTTTGCCCACAGGACACTAAATTAAGTAATTTAGTTCACCTGGGTTGATTTTCATTATAATTGTATTCGGTTTTAGTTTTGGGGTGACAATAAAGATTAGGCTTACCTTATTGTTTATTAAATAAAATAGATAAATAATGTATCATGTACATGTAATTATGTTTGTTTAAATAAAATGTTTTAATAAAGGCTTAACAATTTTGCAAACATTCTTTAAAAGATTAGTCACTTAAAGTAATTTTAAACAATAGCTTACATTTAATAAAAAAAGGAAAAATATATATTTGCATAAAAACTAAAAAAATCAAACAAAATATGTGTGTGTGTGTGTGTGTATATATAAAATTTGTTTTTGCCTAAACTGCAGCTTAAGATGCAAAATACACAATATAATGCACTTTTTAATAATAATTTAAATACCATAAAAACAATAAATTATTGTTATATTTTAGCACAAATGTGTAATTGATTTTTTTTTCTTCACTGTTTTCCTTAAGCCAGGTTTTTGGGAGTTTTTTTTTTTTATTTTAGAGGTAGTGAATGGAGTAATGGCAGAGGAATGGCAGGGCGGATACATGGCCAATTTCAGCACAATTACACTTAGTTGACCTCCCTTCTAGGGCAATTTACACGACTCCCAAAGTGTATGCATGTTTATGCAGGACTGGCATGATGGGTACAAAACCCCAAGAGTCTATTTGTGTGCCTGTTTGTGTGTGCGTGTGTGTGTGTTGTGCAGTTTTCCTGCTTAAATGTTGTCAAAAACAGGAGGGGCTTTACCGTAAATCTGTCTCTCTCTCTCTCTCTGTTCCCAAACCAAAACACTATGAAATTATTCTCATTAAAAAGGATAAAATCAGTAAGAAATGCAAGTATTATAAAAGCCGTAAACTAACTTATTTTTAAAATTAAATAAAACAGTGTAGCACTTTTAACCTATTCTCAGTAATAAATCCACGACGGTTTAAAAATCAGTCTTTGCATTAATTTCATACTTTTTAAAATCACAATCAAGCCAGAATCTTGGTCTCTGATGCTTCTATTAGCATACCAAGGGTTTGCATTTTGTGTAGCCAAAAACACAATATATTGGATATAGATTTCACTTTTAAACTTTGGGAAAATATGAATTTAAACACTTTAAAATCTGGCAATTGCCCATTTTGCTTTGCCTCATATGTTTAAAATCCTGCTCTCGCTCACTCATTCTCTTGCTTTGCAGGATGACGTTGGGAAACAAAGGCGTGTTAATGATTTTCGGAGGCCACGGTCGAGCTGGAGAGCACTTCAAACTCAAGAGCAGGAAACACGCTGGGCTCCACAGGGTTCCCACAGGTATGAGGGTCTACAGGCACACACCTCCCTCACAAACACTAACTCTCACATACACTTGCAAACTAAAAAGAACAACAAGTAGAGATTGTTACACACAAATCACAATAACATCAGCACATTAGAACCAATTATTTACTCAACTTTTTTTTAAAGAAATTTCATACCATGGAGGATGAGTAAATACACACACACACACATATATATAGAATATGTTTATATGTTAAGTATATTTATATACAATATAAATTATATAAATATAAATGTATATACATGCAAATAGATGTAAATGTTTTCTAAATATATATTGTATGTGTTTTTTATGCGCATATACCTGATTTACATGCATTATAAATGTTTTGAGCAATTATAATCGTTTTGATATTTTTATTGTCGTAACGGGGCACATTATCAAATGTAATTTGAGTCATGTATTGTTTGGTCATGGCATTATACAGTTTTTTGAATGCGTGTGTGTCTTCACACAGTGTGGATTAAAGAGCCCGGCCCTCTTTCTTAAGAATAGGATGGTAATAACAGCTGGCTGGTGTGTGAACTCAAACTAAAGAGTGTTAACAGCTTTGTTAATTGACCTGACCTCACTTGTAATGAAAAAGATTCATGCCATAGCATATGGTAGTGCAAAGAATTATGGGAAACATAGCGCAATAAGGAAAGGGTGGAAATGAAACAGAGTATATGACCGATGTCATTTTATTAGCATTGATTTTATTTTATGTATTTTGTTGCAGCTAATGATATTGATTTGTTCCATGCATATTTAAGGTCCATGTAAAGGTTAACGGATTATTTATTAATTTGTGCGGTGCTTCATGGTCACCATTGCTAATAAAATGTGATTTGAGAGTGACAAATAGCTTTGAACTCTTGTTCACTCAGAAAACTAAATTAACAGCCTTTTTTCAGAATTTAGCCAGCGATGAATAAAAGAACTAATGTCTATTACAAGCAAACTAATCCAGTTAATATCCAACAACATAAACAGGAGCATGCATTTGAAATCCCTCAGTGTATGTGTGTGTTTGAGCTATTCTGTATCGTGTGTATGCAATGTCAGGTCCTGTTCTTCTTCGTATCGCCATGCTCTGACAGCAGGGCAGGGAACAGAGTGTTTGTTCTTATAGGATCGAACACTGGTTCACTCTCCCACATCCTGAACAGCCTCCCACCGCGCTGCAGAATACCAATTAGCATGTTGACGCTAAGCGCTAACTGCTCACGCTAACTTAGGCCAAGGTACTGGGGTGTATCAGGCTGGAAGCATCTTAATGGGTCCCACAGATGAGCAGTGGGCAGTACGGACTCGTTGTGTTAAGGAAAACAGTGAGGATGTAGGGTGTGAAATTTTGGGGGGAACCGCAAACACAGTGACTGATCGAATTAAATGCATTTGCGGTGTGTGTGTGTGAAAGGCTCAAGACTCTAGAGATACTCAGAGAGGGACAGCTGACAAATACTGCCACGGTCTACATGTCACCTGACACCTGTCAATAGTCTGGGTGGAGCATGGTATTCACCTGATAATCATCAAATTAAACACACAGCATGCTTCTTTCTCTTTCCTTTCCTCTCTTGCCCTCTCTTTCTTTGCCTTAATTCACTCTCTATCTTTCTATTTCACACACACACACACACACACACACATTCAATAACCTCTGATACCCTGTGGCCCAGCTGCTCTGTAGTAACCTCACATTTTAATGTGTGTGAGAGTGTGTTTGTGTGTGTTTGCTGGACGAGAGAAGAAGCCCTCACCATCACGGCTCACTGGCTCCCAATGCTACCAGCATTTTCTTTAACAGAGCCAAAGTGAATAGATACAATTTCAGCCGGTGTAGAGAGTGCCACAGCCAAGACAAAAGAGACAAGATCCTGCAATCTGGAGGTCGCTGACACTGTCCGAACAGTAATTACTACACTTCCCAAAACACTAGCACCAGCAGAGCCCCTACACTACCCCTACACTCGCTCTCCAAATGCCAACCTAGGCATATTAGCAAGAACAAGTGTCCACAATGTGGCTATACTGTGAAAATACGGTTCGGTCTGCACGCGTGGAGATTGCTTTATAAAGGACATATGTACTCATCAACTGGGCCCTAGGTGAGAGACAGAAAGAAAACAGGAGAGAGCGAGAGCGAAAGGGAGATGTCCAGTTCAGTTGTATGCTTTGAATGAAAGAGGGGACTAAAGTAAAATTGACACTCTCGATTCTCTGGGTTGAGCTGTGGGTCTATGAATATGTCAGAGGCATTTTGAAAAGCCATAAGTTATTGTCTGGACTGAGCAGGATTGAAGAAAATGAATGACCAAGTGTGTGCCCTTCTCTTTCTCTCTCTCGCTTTCTGTCTTACACACACACACACACGCACACACTTTGGAACAAAATATGTATGGTTGTTTTAAAATTTACTGTTGCTACCCATAAACTTGTCAGGTATTTAGATAGTGCGTTATAGTGTGGATTAAATATGAACTAAATGTTGATCAGTTCACCATAAATACATAGAAGTGCTTGCTTTTAAGTTTAAGCTTGTTTTTAGTCACTTAGCAGACGCTTTTAACCAAAGCGACTAACAGATGAGGAAAAAGTATATTGTCAATATATATATATAAATATAAATATATATATAAAACCTTTATTTTACTTATTTAAAAAAATGCATTGTGTTTATATGAAATAGATTTATTTTGCATTTAAGCTAGCAAGCTAAAATAATCCACAGTAAAGATGTTTGCAGCAGGAAAGTGATTGCATTTAAATATATTAATAGATTTGAATATTGTGTTTTGTGCGTGTATAATTTTTTATTTATTTCATTTAATATAATTCAAATATTAAATATTATTGTTTTTATGGTTTATCACAGACATCTTTTTTGGAGGACAATATTCTAATATATCCTCTTCCAAGTTTTTATTGTGAAATATGTATTTAATATTTCCTCCACACTGCAGTAGCTGACTGTTACACATGTTGATATCATGGCTGGTGAAATTATGAATAATTGCTATTTCAGACTGAGACAAAGAAACCCCCACAACTGCAGGGAAGCTTTCGTTAGTTGTTGTTGCGATCCATTTGTGTGGGCTGTTTTCTCAGAAGTCCCACAAAGAGCTTGTGTTTCCACCAAACCAGTGACATCCTTCAACACCAGGGCGAGCACTTAAGGAAACTTTGAAGATGAATCAATTTCTATATTATAGCAAGTCCGTAAGGGTGCTGAGCGGGAATCGAACCTCCTGCCTGCACTTCATAGCAGTCAGGCAGCATTGATGAGGTGATTGATCTTGGGATGGAAACGACGGGGAAGAGGAGAAGGATTACGCTTGTCAAACGGAGTCAATACAGTAGGTTGGATGCTCAAATGTTTGCAGTAAATCTTAAATAGTGTCTGTGAAAGCTAAAAACGCTGAAAACGGCAGCAGAAAAATGGAATGGGAGTTTAGGGTTTGCTTTCTCTGCTGTCTGCCTAATAAAAAAACTGACAGAACTGCGAAAGTCGGAGATCCCTGAGTCGTCAGAAGGGTTGTTAGATGCTCACATACTGATTGGACATTAAGACGATGCTTTGTGAAATACAGTAGGAATTCTTTCGGATTATCTTCTGTAAGATAGCCTAGCTGGTGGAGGAACATCAGCGGCGGCAGCGCTGTAATAAGCCCACGGTGGAGCGCTGAATGGCAGCCGGCCGCAACGCGCATTCATCCTCACGCTGCGTCCACCCAGTTATTTACAGCTGGCTTTTCTTTTATGGAAAAATCAAGACGTGATTGATTCAGGTTAATGTGACGGCCAGGCAGCAGCAAGCTGCATTTGAGAGCTCAGGTTAACAGAAAACACTAACTTCCATAAAGCACTACGGGGATAAATCATGCTTATTCAGGCCGGCCTGACAGCCGTTTAAGCTGTGGCAATCATCGAAAGCACCTCTGCCGCCCCTCCGCTCTGCTCCGCAAAATGTCGAGGGGGGAGTGTGGGATTTGATGGGGGACGAGGGAGGGGGCAGATGAGGGAGAGAGAGAGAGAGTCAGATAGAGGTAAATGAGACCGAGGGAGACGGTCATATCAACGAGCCATCAGCGAGCAGGTGCTTTACATAAGCATCTCGGTAAGCAGTAAGCAAATTCTGTTGACAAAGAAATGCAATAAAACAAAGAGGGTTTGGAAGGAAGAGACGTCCCCAGTGCATTCCTACAGCGCCGCCTCGCTCTCTCCTTCTCTCGCTTTCTCTCTCTCAGGAGCAAGATTATAGTGTTTGCTTTTATCTGTCAGAGATCAATATTTCAAACGTCCGATAAAAGAGGAAATTGAACTGGGAATAGACTGGAGTGCTGTAAAAGTACAAAGCACAATTATCAAAAAGCACTTAAAGAGCTTAATAGGATACACATATTAAAAATGCCCAAATGGATGTCTCGGAACCATAATGAGGACTCTTCCTCATCCCTCCTCTGCCTCTCTTCACCTTCGGCTGCAAGGTGAAGCTTTTGATCATAATGCCGGCTGAGGGCAGGGGGTTTGATGGTCTGAAGGTGCGACGCTATATGGACCCCTAGAGGCCTCGTGTTTTAACATTGCACCATTAGGTCTGACAAGCAGCGCACTCTGTTTATGCGCCTGCCATTACAGCCGCCTGCGCCCGAGATCGGGGAGGGAGATTTGGAAGACAAGGATGTGGCAGACGGAATAGACAACCGAGCCGAAGCCCAGACAGGTGATGCACTCCAGCACACAGGGGGGGTCAGGAGCTGTTCGGGATCACGGGATGGACATTTTCAACATTAATCTTTCCGTTTCTTTCATTATTCGTTCCAGATCAAGCGTACAACACATCTCAGTCTATGCTTCGGATGTTCGACCTCCATCATAGCAGTCGAATCACTCAGATCCGTCTCACAGAGTTGGATTTACACTCATCTAAACGCCACTTCCCAGTCTGTAGATGTCCCATGACATGCAGTGGTGTGTTCTGGGCACTGGCTGTTTGACACCTGGCCTGCAGTGCGTCTGGCATCATGTTTTTTTAGTGGTCTTTATTCATCGGCTTCATGCACACCCACTCACACCATGTGGAAACTGTCAGAGACCCCCACACACACCCCTGGGATGTCTGTCAGGCTTCCCTTCTGGCCGGGATGTAGCTGAACCCCGTCCTCAAGCTATTGAATGTTCTCCGTTAAACAAAACTTACACCACTTATGGCCTTTGTGTGTTGTGAAACCCAACACCATTCTGGAGGGCCAGCGATCTGCACAAACACACACAAACACACCAGTGCAGATGTCAGCAAAATCTTGCCAACAGTTTGATGCTCGTCTACTGGTTATTTCTATCTCATATTCAATGTTATATATGCAATTAGTTTAAACGTTTAGAGTTGATAAGATTAAATTATTATGTTTTTAGATTTAAGATTTAATTTGATGGCTGCAACACATTAAAATAGTAATATTGTAAAAAATTATCAATACACAATTTTAATATAATTTACATTTTAATTTAATCATGTGATGGTGAAGCCAAATTTTCAGCAGCCATTACTTCAGTTTTTAATGTGACATGATTCTTTAGATTTTAATATATTTTAAAGAAAGTAAGTATTAAATACTCCTGTGCTGCTTTATATTTCTATTGAAAACATGTTGCCATTTTTTTGTTCATCTCCAAAATAAATGGGGAAACAGTTATTTTTTTTCACAGGTTTTTTTTATGGTGGATGCTTATGCCCTACCTAATTATTTTTGCTGAATAAAAAAAACATCTCTTGACCCCAATTGATTTTTAATGGTAGAGTAAATTATTATTATTATTATTTGTTTAAATAATTTTGTACTTATTTGTTTTAAAATGTTATTTTTTATATATTTTAATACATTTGTTTAGTCTCAAATTGATGTAAACATTTATTTATTTAACAATATCAAAAGCCTGCATTCTTAAATTTGCACTGGAATGGACTTTTGAGTCACATTACAGATGTAATGCTTACAAAAAAAAAACCTAGTCATCTTAGGAACAAAAACAAAGTGCAACTGAGACCGAACCCTGCTATACCTTTCTTTTTCTTCTTAATCTTCATTTCTAATTTTACTGCCTGATTCTCTATGACTTGTATTTTGCTAAGCTGTGCTTATTTAAATTAAATTTCATTTCTCACTTAAATGATTCCCTATCAACCCAAGTAAATAAAAAGTAAATGGAAAAGCCAGTGTAAATTATAAGAAAGACACAGGAACTGAAACATTTGCTTGGGCAGTCATTTAACACACCTGTCCACTGCTTCCTCCCCCCTCCAGAGCGTATCATACTTTTATATGCAGAGGAAAAGAAATGAAATAGTGTTGTAATACCCAAGCAGTGGCAAATCAATAGCATTCTAGACATAACAAGAACATTAACTTATCTTAAAGAACAGATAAAATTAGAGAGCGGTTGTAACAGAAGCGATATCATGAACATCTCTTGATTGAAACATCCTATTAGCTGAGAGCTCAGTATGATACGACAGACCATTCATTTCAGCCATATCTTAATGGCCCATCATTAGTCATATAATCAATAAGCTTCTTGATTAAGAGAACTCAAGAACGCACGTTTCATCTACAGGCATTTTTTGCGGATCGATGACAAGGTTATCTCGCAAATGACGAGGATGCAAAAGGAGGATTATGTGCGTGCCCGCGCACACTCAAACACACAAATGCTGCCGAGTAAATCATGAAACACTTTGATCAGTAGGCCAGTATAACTGGAGGCAGAGCTTTTAATCGCCAGCGGTAAGTCATTAACTAAATTAGTTTTTAAAGATTTAGGATGCTCTGCAGATTTCATTCTCAGATAGGCCTGAAGTTTCGTTGCTTTGAAATATCTATAGGTTCACGCTGATGGATGAAACGCTGCTGAACGATTTCGCTACGAGTCAGGGCATTTTTCAAAGTTCCAAACAATCTTCATGCCACCTGCTAATGTCTCGGTTCCTGTCCAATCCCCTGAAGGAAGTGCACTGATTTTTCAAATTTCATTAGCTCATTAGTTGAGTAATGTAAGACCGGCGTTCAGATTTATCTCGCGCACTAACTCAATTACCTGTCCAAAGTCCTTGTCCAAGGACATTAGCCATTCACAAAAAGATCACAAGATCCATTTTTCTATAGCTAAGCAGAAATCAAACATTTAAACATTTATAGGTCGTCCTGTTAAAGATAGGCCACCAAAGTCACTCTCCCAGACTTCAATTAACCTTCTGGGCTGTTAGCCTACTGTCTGGAGAAGCGAGGGTTTTCTCTCCCTCCCTTGTTCTTTTTCTTCATCTCTCGTCCTCTCTTAGACATGAGGTCTTTACATAAGGGAATACTGGAAAGAGAGAAGGAGACGGCTCATTTGATTCCAATAAAAGAAAACTGAATGTGCTGTTGAACGAGTTTGTCATTTTGTACCTTTTCCCTTTGTCCTTCAGCGATAATTTTCCCTGACATTCAAATCACATTTTTGATATTTGCTCTGTATGATGAAAGATAAGATGAAAACAGCCTGTGAAGTGTACTGGGAGCTGTCTGTACCCTTGTGAGGGCGCTTGGGGAGTTTGGTCTTGATGCGTTGAAAGAAAGGTCTGTCTGGTGTTAGAAAGATTTGTGCTGGTGCATTTTTACACGTAAAGGCTGAGTTTAGCGAGTCATCATCAGTGGAGACATATAAGGTGTGCAGCATATGGGACTCCAGATATCAAATGCTTTAAATGCTGCCTCAAGGGTCTTTCTTCAATGTAATTGTGCATGCTTAAAGACAAATTAGCGACTAAGTGTTTTAGAAATGTCAACATGAAAAGATTTTAATATATATTTTAAAATATGATGATGCCGTTTCATTTACTGTAAGATGTACATTTTAAATACTACTATTGCCAAAATTAATATGTACATATGTTCTTAAGACACATATGACTAATTTTCTCCAATTAGTTGGCAAATTATGTATATTTAGATCTGAAGCCCTTAGTTTACATATACGTAAGCTTCTACTCTGTGATTTTCATAGCTGTGGTCTCTTGTGTATACGTTTACAGTATATTATTAATAGGGCCCTCAGTTTAACACTTTAATTTACTGTGAATAATTATAAAAAATAACACACAAGTAACCATGCCCTCTGAACCGTATGTAAAACCCATACTATTATCAGACTGCTATTAAAGGAAACATGCAGCACTTACTAAAGACAGGAAAAGTTGCTTATGAAGGAAGTGTTCTTTTACTCGAAACAACTGAATGGAGTGCAACAGGACTCAAAGATCTGGACATGCAATTGCTATTTAATTTTATTCATCTTAAAATTAATTGTCTACAGTTGCATCTGTGTGACACACCTGCGTATGGAAAACTGTTAAAAATAGTGTAGATGGAATGCACTTTTTAACTTTTACTTATCAAAGTTATAGAATATCAATGAGGTTCATTGTGTGAAAACTTAAAAGTAAGTTCAGAGAACATTCATAGCCTGATCCATTCTCAGAACAAGAGAGTCTGTATGTAGTGTGCATGTCTGTCCATTTTAATGAGCAGGGAAATACATTTTGAACACAGCTTATGCAGTTGGGAGGGATGAGAACGGCTCAATAAAATACACACCAGAGGTTGAAACGATGGGGGGAGTAAAAAAAGCTTTTTGACAATGTTAAGCCAGGCAGCTGCTCTGAGGCTACCAGGGGGTTTTTATCATCTCTTCAGATGTTGGATCATAGGGAGAGAGAAGCTTTCCAAGGGTAAGCAAAGTCAGGCAAGCCCTTACAGTAACATCAACATACTACAGCTACAGACAGATTGCTGAAGCACATTCTCACTGGGGTCTTGTTAAAGCAGAGTGGTACCACAACACATTGAAAGAGACCTCTGCAGGTTTTCAGGAGACCGACTCTCATAGTTCTAGTGTTCTTTGTTAAACTTCCCACAGACTACAGCAACCGATGAGGTCAACTGCCAGCACTGACCACAAAATAATGACATCAGCCTGCCCCTCCTTTGCTTTAAAAAAAGCAGATATCAGAGTGACAGAATGGCACTTACTGTACAAAGGGCCAATCGACTGTTTCAATATAGCTGCAAGATGTAAACAATGAAAGTAAACTTTAGTGTGAAAATAATAACTTCTGAGTTTTATTCAGTATGTAAATCAGTTTGTGCCATAAGTAAATGATTTACCATTAAAATAATACACACAATTTAAACGGCAGTGTTTCTATAAAATTATAAGCTTCAAGTTAATATGTTCTTTTAACTGTAAAAACACTATATTTTGAACTGTAAAAACTGTAATATTGGGAAATAATGCTATTATTTTCTATTGTTATCCCCATGATGGCACAGCTGAATTTTCAGCAGTTATAACTCCAGTCTTTAGTGTCACATGATCCTTCACAAATCATTCTATTATGTTTAAAAAGAGCATTTGTTTGAAACAAATGTCTTGTAACATTACTATGTTTTTTTTTAATGTCACTTTTGATTAATTTGATGCATCCTTGCTGAATATAAATATACTTGTTTTTGGCCCCAAAACTTTTAAAACAACGGAAGTGCTTGTCTGTAACCTACTGTAACTGTTTGCCTTTTTTACTTTTAAGAAAATGAGGAATGAGTCAAAATTGTTCTTTGCAACAATCCACATTGTCAGTTGACATTTACACACAGAATACCCAGAATATTCCTTTAAAGTCATTATTTCTGAGATTTCCTTACATTAGAGGATAGAATTGCACCTAACACAAGTCCTACACAACAGCTCACATTCCTGAGTTCAGCAGGTGCCTACGAGAACAGGAAGTCAGTGTATTGATGCATGCCGGTGTCTAAGAAATGTGTATTAAAGGACAGCTCAAATCACAAAAGCCTCTCTTTCTCTCTCTTTCCCTGTATGGGCATCGCCTCTATCCTATAATAGCCCCTTGCTCTCGCTACGACAGAGGTTAATGATTCTACACCTGGCCTCGGATGAGCGAGTGATATTTTACCTCTTGCAGGAAGAGGGTGATATATGGAGACTGCAGTTGTTTTGGGGGTGTATAAATTAAAGGAATAGCCTGTATTGGCGGGCAGGATGATGAAATAACAGGCACTTTAGGTAATTCCTCTGATAAAGCAGTCTGACCCCCGAGCAGGGCGGAGGATGATAGAATCAAATGTTCTGGTAGAGGTCAGCCGTTGGAGCATCAGTCTAGTCAAGCCATTACAACAGAATACAAAGACCCAGCACCTGTCAAGAGAACAGGCCAGGTGGGCGAGAGAGAAAGAGTCTAAGGTATCCATCTCTTTTCCAAACCAAATGAGATTCATTTTACCTTTGCAAAGAGTCAGGGCAGGGTTGAGGGGCCCAGTGTAGAGTACAATTCTCATTACATTAAAATACATTTCTATAGGCACTGCATATGTGCTGAGCCATTGCTTTGTAGAAACCTGCATATATGTACATATTTAAAAGCTGCTTGTAATAGGCTTTTGTTATCATGTGACTTTCTCATGTAACCTCTATTTGGTTGTTATCAGTGTATTACAAAACAGATTTCAGTACTTTAATAGGTTGGTATATTAACATTATCAGTTAACGAACTTACGGTATTTAACTGTAAATTTAACTTAAAACCTTAAAACCTAAAATGTTGTTACCATATTCTTTTACGGTTGAATTCCAGCAACCACAGCTGCCTATTTTTGTACCGTAAAATTTTACATATTTTTTTTTTTTTTTTTTTTTTTTTTTACAGTGTACATGTTTTTACTTTGTATTTAAAATACTCTATTACATTTATAATTACAATGTTGACCCATCTCTTACACCTTAACCCACCCTTAAATCTACCCATACCACCAAATCTCTCTTACCTGTATCCTATCTCAGCAGATGTGTTTTGCAAACCAATATGAACACAATGAGTATTGTACATTGTACTTATTTTTTCATTTTGTGTTCTGGCATAAAATTAAGAAGGAAAGAAATATAAAGGTAAGCAAATGCTGACGGACCTTTCCATTTTGGCTATACTTGGATTTTCACAAAGTGAGAGAAGAGCTCCATTTCTCTCAATAGATTGTTGTATCAGAGCTGTGTTCTTGAATGCGCTTACAATGTTATGCACACAGCACTTACAGTAACATGTATAAATAATGCAAACAACAATCTCAACAACATATAAATAATTGTCTTACTTATGACTGTAATTTTCCTACAGAGCTTAGCAGGATCTAAGGAGAACTGTGTGTGTGTGTGTGTGTGATGGCAGGATGTTAAACATTGAAAATGATGATTCTGCATCAGAGTACTAAATAAATGAATAAATATGTGGACGGAAGGCAGAAGATAAACACCGGTACTTTTGCTAACCCATTAGCAGTTGACAGCTCTGGTGCGGGTGCAGGGTTCTTGTGTGTATGGAGCCTGTATATCAGCCTTATTACACCCCCCACTTCCTGACCTGCCCTTCTAATTCATCCATTATAGTTTGTCCTGTCAGGGGCTCTTGTTTTATCGCTAACTAACCCAGGCATTACGGTCTTGATTTACTGTGCCGATTGAGTGCTAGCAAATCATGGAATATTTTCATTGATTACCACAAATTGTCTAATCTGCGCTATGTTCGTAGGCCTTGATTGGGTGGTGCTTACCGATTGCTTCCCGCTAACTTAAAAATCAATCAAGGGACACAATGGGCAGAAGGCTGGATGGATCCGGTTCCAAGCCGGTGAATCATCCTCAATCAAATTTGTTGCAAATTTAAATCCATAAGTCATCAAATGAATTCTAATTTGTATGATGCCTACATATGCACTTTCTCAAGAAGGAGCCGAGAGAGCATAATCTATGGCCTCTCCACCGCGCGGTTAAATGCAAGCGAATACGGCACATTATCATTATACTGTTTGTTTTATATAACACAACCAAAGTCTTCAGAAGCAAGACTCTGTAGTTAAGGACACAAATATTTTTAAAGGCGCTAAGGGTGGTCTTTTTGATACATGAGGTTTGACTGGAGGTCATTTTCTGCTCTGTACTCTTTTAAACTTTGCTTTGTGTGTTTACTCGTTGACAGCAGGTGTCATGGACGCTGATTATAGATCCCAAACAGGTAGAATAGAGGATCAGACAAACAGCATGCAGTCCTATCTTATTTATATCAATGACCCAAAGAGTGAGATGCGTCTGGAGGGGGAATCTAAAAAGCGTCAGATGCATCTTCTTGAGAAGTTAGCAAGGTTAGGGCATGTTAGCACCTCTGAGATGCTTCAGCAGTTAAAACATACACAAGTGCTTGTGTGTATTTGATATGAGGGGCAATTGACAGGTGGTGAAAGGTGACCAACTCCAGGAGGCAGCTCACCTAGCCACATATTACCATCACTGTCACACTCCCAAACATTGCATTTGTTTACTGAGCCTACTGAGCCTTGGGCTTTATAAAGAAATATCCAGGGACAGCGAAGAAGAGCTTTTTATTGATAATAGAAAAGAGACTGCTGGATCTTCAGCTCTTGGATCACTTCTAACAACTGATGCCTTCACAATTGTATCATCTGAAAGCTTAGCAATGACAGGCCCCAAAAATATCAAGCAGTCTGAATTATTCTGAATTTCAAAGAACAAGACGACAGAACAGCATGTCACATCCCAGGGTGAGATTGACTGTGAGAAAGACAGACACAGAAAGCAGTAATTGCACAGTAATTTCACCCTCTCCTCTGAGTAGATTGTGGGATCGTTTTAAATCGGTGGGTCTGAGATGGAAATATTTTAACTTGCTCATTAAAAAGTAAGAATTCATATAACTTTGCCCATTCAGAGCTTTATAGATTCCAGGTTGGAAATGACCTTGAAAGAAGAGTAGACAAAGACATGATAAAAAAAGCCTCTTAAGGAAAAGTGTCTACATCAGTGAAACATCAACAGGACATTCACCTAGCTTCATGTTCAGAGAAGAGGAACAGTTTGAAATTGCTTTTAAGAAAGTCCAAAACACAGAAATGCTATTTTAATAAAAATCTGTTTTCTCTTTAAAAACAACGATTCTAGTTCCAATGATTGGCATGAATTTATATTTATATTTTACTGTAGACAAAATCTGTTTTTAACTCTTACAGCAGCTATGACATTCCTTCTAAAAATATCTGAGGACAAGGCATTATCCATCATTATGTGGGAAATTTGGAGCTGTATGCCATAATCTGTGTTTCCATGTACCCACCCACACAGCTGCAGCTTTGTACTGATTAAAAGTGTATTCATGATTCACTCTTCCTATTTTGTCTGGTGACATTACACTGCTGTTTGTATTGTGTCCATTAGCACATATTGTTTGCGTATGATATGTACATAGTTAGTTGGATGTGGGTGTGTGTGTGTTGTGCCTCCACATTTATAATTTTCCTGTTGTGACTTATTTTTGAAGCATTCCTGTAGCTCAGACAGTAGTGAATGGCTACTGTGAAAATATGACTGTACTTTAGATATAAAGTAGCTAGCTTATGTGTGGTCTCATTTAATATATATATACAGTACTTTGTTTTTTCTCTTCTCAGTATGAAACCACAAGTAGTAACAGCACTTTAAAACTAGCTGCACAAGGAATATTGAATGAATATGAATAACTGCAATTGTTGGTGTAATATCAAAAATGCTACCCAAAAATAAATATGCAACTGATACAGTAGCTGATAGCTATTGGGGATTGCCCCACTGAATACTGATTTATATTTACTGAATGCTGCAGTACAGTACTTGTAAGAGAGTCGGAGTCATCTTTTGAGTTTGACCGTTTATTGTGCAAAATTTGATCATACACACATGTTAGTTTATCTGAGGTAGTTCCTGAAATACAGTACAGGCCAAAAGTTTGGACACACCTTCTCATGTGTTTTCTTTATTTGCATGACCATTTACATCGGTAGATTCTCACTGAAGGCATCAAAACTATGAATGAACACATGTGGAGTTATGCACTTAACACAAAAAGGTGAAATAACTGAAAACATCTTTTATATTCTAGTTTCTTCAAAATAGCCACGCTTTGCTCTGATTACTGCT
>JAUMHP010000052.1:13012252-13025661 GCA_032361065.1 Enteromius trimaculatus | reverse complement strand
CCCCCCCCCCCCCCCCCGCCCCCCCCCCCCCCCCCCCCCCCCCCCCCCCCGCCCCCCTCCCTCACACTCTCTCTGGGTGGGTGTGTGGCAAATTTGCTGAGGTGAAAGGGGAAAGCAGCCACATTGATCTCAATCCACATCACCCCCACCTCCTCAACCACACACACACACACACCATCCCAGAAAAAAAAAGTAAGAGTCCCTGTTTGGCTGGCTATAGCACAGCATGGTGGAGGTCAGAGACATGGTACACATGAACAAACCGTGACCTGATCTCTCTTCGCCTCCCCACAGAGGAAGCCTGGCAAAGGTTAAAAAAGCTCTACATCCCACCCTCAGTGACAGGCCAACAGGGACAGACTCCTCACCTCAGTCTAGCCATAATACAGGCCGCAAAGCATAGGGGGAAATTAGCCCCTCTGCTTTTCTCAAGTGAGAAGACACCAAGGAAGCTATCTGTATTTATCAAGACCCGGTTTACAACCAAAGGTTAAGGAAAAAAGTTATAAAGCAATGCTTAAATCATGAAGACAGCAATGCACTTCTGAACTGACATAACCTTCAGGTTAAGCCTTTGCCTCTTGCTTTGAATGAGCTGTATTTGGCGAAAATGTGAACTTGGTCAGCTGACAGCGGTTGACAAGCACTGCCCTTCACTTCTTTATTAAATTAAAAAGGGAACATCCAGCTATGCCATGGTTTTGAAAATCTGTTTTTTTTTCCGTTTCTGAAATTCTAGCAGTAATCACATAAAATTTACCTATGAATGCCGCCAAACAACTGCTTATGTAAATCTGGGCCTGTTCTCCTGTTCATTTTTAATAACAACGAGCTGTTTTCTGTATATTCTCTAGAAATTAAATAGGGAATAGGCTATGTTAAAATAAGGTGATGCACTTAGTATTGCACAAAAAACCGCGATCAGATTTTTTTTTAAACATAGGCCATAACAAGCATTTTTAAAAAATGATTATATATTTTAGTTTCTAAACATAAACATATTGCTAGTTAAAGGAACGCCTGTGAAACTGAAGTTCTGACATCTAAAAGCAACTGGTGTCTACAGCGGACCATGATCTGTAACCAAATCAGTTTATTTTATTTATAACCTTAGAAATCAAATGAATTAACTTGAAGAGGATGAGCGTAAAATAACTTTGCGGTTTACTGCAATATTAAAGAGCTGATAGTCTTGTTGCGCCAGTAATTAATGTTTCTATATGTAGGCTATCTAACAAAGATTGCCGTAGAACGATCATTAAATGAACAGTGTGCTATATTTCTATAGCCTACTAACTTTCCCTTTTGCATTAACAGTATAAGTAGGTCACTTCTGTTAATTCGTCACATGCTCCACAACGGAATATTGAAAATGGATTTGACAAAAAGCTGAACATAAAATAAATTGAAGAAAATTATTTGGATCTAATTTCGATATGAAACCAAACCCTTACCTCTTCAAAGGTCCCATTCTAATCAGAAACATGATAGCCTACAAAACGCTGAGTTAAGCAAGAGATAGGACAGTTCCTCCGAAACACGCCGTTTTAAAACGGTTCAAGTTAGACACT
The DNA here is from genome assembly GCA_032361065.1 of Enteromius trimaculatus. Taxonomy (NCBI): domain Eukaryota; kingdom Metazoa; phylum Chordata; class Actinopteri; order Cypriniformes; family Cyprinidae; genus Enteromius; species Enteromius trimaculatus. The sequence goes on along the minus strand of JAUMHP010000052.1, from coordinate 13,024,090 downwards.
TTACTGATCAGAATGTTCAGCATGCCCTTTAAATTCTTTTTATAGCTCGATGGGACGTGAGACGGCCTTTGATAAATGCAGTTTAAAAGTAGTTAAACAAGAATAGGCTTAAAATGAGTAGTCAATGGCTGTTACAAAACCTAGTCACTGCTTGCCTGGCTTCAGAAACAGAACATGTTCAAACTCTAAAATCTATGAAATTAAGCGACGACATTTAGTAGGACAGCATTTTAGGGAAAAAGAATTCATATAGAATTAGACTTGTTATATCGTTATTTTGCACGTGCATGAAAATAATACTTTTACAATACATTTATAATTATTTTGCACTCTTATTTGTATCTCAAAAAAAAAAAACATGGGCAGTAAATGTACGTTTTAAAAGCTGACAAGGCACTGTGTGAAAGATGAGTTTAGTTACAGTGTGTTGGAAACTAGCTACATGGCACGGGCTACTAGCAATCTCTTGATCATAAAAATGAATTAAAAGCAAACAAACGAGATTTCATATCGGTTTACGTTTTCTATAGCCCTCTACTGTATAAGAACGCATAGCAAAATTAACAGGACGCAAAAAGTTTAAATTATATAAGTGTGAAGTCATAATGGAAAAGCTCGATTACATGAGATTATGTGATTTCGTTGTCCGATCGCCCGTAACTACATGCTGCTCAGTTTGATTGTGCAAACTCTTTACATATTACAGTTTCATAAGAGTGGAAATAAGGGGGGAAATATTATTAAGAGAAGTTTCGCCGACGTCCCCTTCATCTTTAAGGTCGCATGACATAATTTTCGATAGCGGAGTGAGATAGGCACAGCTGGTCACTGATATAGCATGGTGCAAAGCTAAATACAAAAGAAAAATAATCGTTTCATTAATACTTTCATATTGTTTCTGTCTGTGTTTTGGCGCTGCTGAAATCTAGAGATGCAATATCCTACAGAAGAGGAAGGAGGGGGGAAAAGCTGAAACCATGCGAATCCCCACTTGTGTGGGCAACTTAAACGGGCCAGAACAAAACTAATTCCACGAGCCTTAACTTTCACCAGAGAATAAAAATTGTTAAAATCTCTATTAAATCAAATGAATCGCGAACTTCCCCTAAATTAGGCTATACTTTCTTTTATAAGTCAGCTTGAGACCAACATTAAAAAAATAACACGTGAGAACGGTATGAAGGGATTCTTAAAAGACCTAGATGAAATGTGTTTTTGTTTTAGCGCAAAGTGATAGTTTGGAGTGATCTAAAACTTTTCAGCTGCAGCTGCTTAATAGAGCTCTTACAGTTGAGTCCCTTCAGTAGCACACATATAAAAATGTATCAATTCCTCGTCTTGAGTTAAAAAATAAACACGGAGAGTCAGACTAAATAGGTTAAAAACAAAAATAATCAAAATAAAAGTATAAATCGCTTTTGGTAAAAAAGTGCAGCGCGACTTTATGTGTGTAATAAGGGCTTGAACTCACCATTGTGCTCGGTTAGGACCAGCTGCGAGTCGGACTGGAAATGCTGCGGCTTCGCTTGTTTCCTCCGCGACATGCTGGCTCACGCATCAGCCACGAAAGAATAAAAAATTACTATCAAATCTGCTCAAAATTACGGAAATCGAGCCCATCCACCGCGCATGTGTCCTGTTATGATTATCAATAATGCCTCGCGATTAATCATGGGAGGGGGTGGAGGGGGGGGGTCCTCTGAAAGGCGATTGGCACCTTGCCAGCCCCCTATTCAAATGAAGTCTCTTTAATCAATTAGCCGCTGATTTGCTGGGGACTCTTGTCTCTCTTGCTGCTCCCACCCAATGAGTTGATCCGTGTGGAAGAAAGGCTGGATTTTCCAACTCCCTTTAGATACAGTTTAACCCTTCTTAGCAACCATCTGGTGGCTACGTTAGAGCTTAACTTGGCCACTACAGGAATGTCAATTTCTCTTTCGAAAGACCAACCGTGTTCTCTTTTGATCTCGCTGGGCATCAAACTGGTGCTCAAAAGTTGCAATTCACCACAAAGTGTCCGGATGGCCAAACTCTCTGCCAAAGGTCTTCCACAGCCTTTCAGAGCGTTTCAGAGCGTATCGCGTATCCTCGTTTGTGACTGGCATTAAAGTTGTTGTAATTCAGCTCCTGGATTATTGCAAGCGCACCGTTTCTAACCAAGTCCTTTCCTCAAGGCAGCGTTGTTAAAAGTAGGTCGGTCAACGGAGTTTCGTGCGTAATGGCAACTAGGCTATCGGCGTCTCGAAAGTCCAAAGAACGTATCAAATGTCCCAAATCAGATTCATCTGATTATTGCCGAACGGGATCAGTAACACGTTTTCATCACACGCCGCATTCAGCGAACAAACAAACTTTAAGGGCCCATGCAGAACGGTGAGAAATCCTCAGCCCCACCCCTCTGTTATTCTATTGGTCACTGCTCTGTTCTATCATAACTCGCGCTCTGTGTCCCTCTCAGTCTCTCACCCACCTCTCCTACCCACTCTCACTCTCTCACCGCGCGACTGAGAGACAGAGGAAGCGCTCGGGCTTCACAGCGAACCGCTTCGGCTGTGCGAACGCATCCCATTCAGCCTGTTTGAAAATTAGTTCGCGAAATAAATTTAGCCTTTTAGCTTTCGAGGCGGTGACCGAGAAGACAGTCCTCATTTAATAAATGTTTACTGTTAAAATGTTAGAAGTCGCACAAAAGTGAAAAGTCTGGAAATCATCAAGAAAGTCTTTGGAAACAAGTATTTAGGAATCGATGGACAGACAGATGAATAATAAAATAAATAATAATAATTCATATTTTAAGCGTTTGCTTATTTGACGAGGAAATGTGACACTTGGACATCTTTTCATTTTTTTTATGTGCAATAATTAAAAATTAAATAGGATTAAACAGGACAAAAAATATATAAATGACCTATTAACTAAGAGAAGCAATACGTGAAACGTAATAATTTGCTTCAGAATTTTTCGCAAGTGTTTAAGATGATAATACACAAATTATTCAAGTGTTAGTCAAGTAATTGCATATATATATATTTTATGAGAATTACAAGTCAAATTTTCAACAGCATACCTATGCAAAAACAAATGTGTTTTAATAATTTCACATGCGTAAAAACAATATTGACATGATAAACATTGACATTGTAAACGATGTACGTTGTTATACAAACCTTGCCTCGTTGAAACAATTATGTTTTATTATTATTATTAATGATAATAATAATAATAATAATTATGTGTTATCATATTTATGAATAGGCAGTGTTTTAAAGAAGAGAGATTCTTCCTGATTGCACTGCAGCGACCTGCAAAAGCTGAAGATTTATGCCCTGGAAAAGACAAACGAAGCTATCAGTCTAGCTGATTTTGAGAAATGAAGATAATAACGTTACTATAGGTGATGTCTCGGATGCCATTATTTCTCACTGAATATTTAACGAACTGCTGCCGGCGAGATGGATCAGGTCCTATAGCGTCAGCTATCTATACTTAAGGCGACTGTTATTTACTTATTAATGAAAGAAGAGAGGGAAAGAACAGAGGAGTAAACGGACAACGTGTACTTTTGGCTGAGAAAAAAATGATATACGGAGGAGAAATCAATATACTACTTACCTTTAAAGCACATCAGATTATGGCTGTGTTTTAAAGATATTTATATTGTTTTACTTCTGGCCTAAATGTAGTCCCACCTGTCCACATTAATTGCATGCTTTTTTTTCGAGAAAAAAAAAAGTCATAACATGATTGACCTCTAATTATTTTTCTTTCTTTCTTTACTACATCTTTTAACAACTCCCACCATAAATTATGAAAAGTCCTGACAAAGTAACAACACCGGAAATCATATCGTGTCATAAATGCAAGGATACGGACTGTTAGAAGGGGGCAATATTGTGATGTCCCCGGTGAGAGGATCGATGCTCGGTTAATTGATGTGAATGTTGGTGTGGGGCTGTAAACACGCTGATTTGCAGCTCAGCCGAGCGCGAGACTCTATAAATGAGATTCCCCGCGCGCGCTCGGACAATCACCGCGTGAATGACACTAACGGCGAGAAATTTGGGCTGAGAGAAGTCAGGGATGCACCACAAGAATGGGGGTAGGGGTTAAGTGAAAGCGCTCAAACACTCCTCCCTCCCTCTATTATGCGGCGGCAATTAATTGGCAGGGCTGTCAAATGTCTGGAAATATTATTTGGGCGACAGCGAGTTACAGATTCGCACGAGTTCCATTTTAAAGTTACTAGTCTTCCTTAAACATGAGAACATTAATTGCAACCATTAGAATATGAAATATGTAAATCTTTGAGATTGAGAAAAGAACAAGTCAGGGGTCTTTCTAGAGCGCAGATGCTCGCGCTCACTTGGGGTGTCACGCGCTAATCGATAAGAAGCATATAGCAGCGGGAGCGCGTGGGGTCATCATTCACCATTATCACTGACAACCGATAATTGATCATTCCACAGAAACAGAGGGCGTTTGACCGCATAATTGAATAGCATAAGCAGTATGGATGGTTTTTTTCGCCCTCGCGTTTGTGGATGCCACACATCACCGTTTTATGACTTTTATCACTTTTAAAAAGAACACCTTTTTGTTGCTGAGTTCAACATGTAGCTTTCGGCGAGAAACCGAGCTGCTGCACGCTCTGCGTGGAGAATTACAAACAGTTGGATCGCACTTTGAATAGGATCAAGTCGAAACAGTGGCGAATGTGAAGAAGGACCTTATGAAATGTTAAACTTCACGTCACAGGGGAACGCGCGCTCTCTCTGCATCCTCCTAACTGTTAAGCTAGAAATGAAAGATGTTTCTCTTCACTCCTTCCTCTTGAGGAATTTGATGCTGCTTTTTTTATCAGGCTGATTTACGCTCTGCCTGTTGGAGGTAGACGTACGACTGTTTTAAGCCCCGTTTATCCACGTTCGTTTGCGCTCGATCGCTTCTTGCAGGACAGGAGTTGAATGCAAAACATAGCGCGAGGCATTCGCAGTTTTAGGAACACAATAAAAGTAACGCGGGAATCTGGAATTTGAATTATGATTACGAATTATTTCTTGTTCTTTGGAAAGTGGACAAAGTTTAAGTGCGTATCTGGTGTTGTAAATTGTGATCTTGTCTCCATGGCAGGCGTGATGATCATGTCAAGCGGCAGACAGTCGCCTCCTGATGACATCTACCATCTGTTATCAACAGATGACGGGGATTATTGCAGCCACCGAGGCATTTTTCTAATGTGTTAAGTTCCAGACCTCAGGGCGTGAATGCTTTATATTACAAATAAATAACATATAGTTTATTTACCTCAGCTGCTTCTCTCTGTTAATAATCAATAGTTAGGCTAACCGAACGTATGTGATCAATATTGAAATGCATTTCTATTTTATTATGCAAGTTGCTTTCATTTGCATCATTTAATTAAATGAATGAACAACAGAATATGCTGCTCTATATATTATGCAAAACTAAATACAAATATCATACTGATTTTTATGTATGACAACATTTTACACACCCACACACACACGCAAACACACACACATATATACTAATACTGTATAACCTGTACATTTCTAAACTATGTACATTTTACTGTACATACAGATCATTTCTAAACAAAAGGAGAAGTGTCAGAAATGTTTAAAACTTTTGATATAGGTGACAGATAGATAAGACATAAGATCATAAATTAAGAAATCATAGTCAAGCTTTTGTCCTCTAGTGAACCCACCCTCCCACTACCACAAATACAAGCTCACAGCCAACATTTGATCCAACATTGGCTTTACCTCTGTAATTGTTGCACTCTCTTGACATCATTAGACTGTTTGTTTTTTGCATTGTCATAGACAGAACTGTTCTTGCTCTCTGCCTTTCTTCTGAGAAAACATATTTAAAAAAGAATAACAAAAGTTGTGTTTACAGCAAAGGAATTTTATACTAATGGTGAAAAATCAATAAAAGCAAATCTGTAAATTCAGTGATCACCTCAATCACGTGAAATGTGCTCAACCACTGTAATAGCTCAATATAGTAAAAACACAGCACAAATGAAAGAAAAGAGTTGCAGCTGTTACATGCTCGGATGTCCTGATTTTAATAACAATTACTTATAACAAGCATCTAGCTGTTTGGGAAAGATAATATCAGTGTCGAGTTACCAAGAAAGAACAAGAAGATGGTCACGGGGAGGTCTTACGTTGTGTGCTTCTATGCATAACAGTGTGTGAGACCAAGCAAAAAAGAAAGAGATGTCTGTATAGACCTCTCTTATCTTCAGAAAAGGTTGAATTAGTGATTCATGATTAGTTATGTCACAATCCTGGCTTCAACACATAGATAACACAGTAGAAACAGCCCATTCTTGTTTTCATCTAAATGATGCAAACAAACAATATCAATCAATTCTACTTTTGTGATTCGTCGTATTTGAACACCGGAAAACAAAAAAAACCTAAACATATCTACCATAATATAAATAATTGTAAAATAAAATGACCACTTTAGCTAGAACACGCATGGTCTGTTTCAGCTTAAGTGTAAAAACTCTCACTTACAAACAAAAATCTCCATTAGATGTACTTAGGGTTAGTTCAACAAACTAACAGAGCAGAGCTGATGACGACTGCTTAGATGAATCACATCCACCTCTCTTATGACAATAATGAATGGTATTTAGAGTAAGAGCTCTTCAGCATGTTGTAGTGTTAAAGGGAGATTATTCTGACACATTTCACCTAAAATTAGAAAAAAACGAAGGACAAATTTCACCTCGTAATCTTTTTAAAGAAACCACACATAAAACATGAATTGAAATGAAAGAATAACTTAAAAATAACTTAAAATGTACAATTTATACACACTGTGCCTAGACGTTAAAAAACCTTTGCCTGAACACATATATGGACACACACACAGCTTTTGTGTGAGTCAGTGTGTAAAAACATGAAGAAATAATGTGACTACAGAGCGGCTTATGCTTAAATATATATATATGTATATAAATTGCTAATAAGACTGAAAGTCATGTGAACAGCTTCATAAATGAGTTACAAGAAGCAAAAAAGAAAACCAGCAGATAATTGACTTTAAAAATCGCTTTAAAAAAGGAAACTTTTGACTTGAGTGATATTTTCAGCCTGTAAAAACAGATTTAAAAAATCCCTCTGTTTCCGCATGAACATTATGATAAGATTTTATTATTGTTGAGCGGTTCAGAAATTTCCAGCACATTTCGGGAATGAGTGCGATGTTTAGGAAGAGGTGCCGTAAATAGCATTCATGAGACATTTTCAGTGTGTGAAATGTGAAATGAATGTTTCAACATGCTTACCCTTTCATTCACATCTTTCCAGCATCCGACAAAGGAAAAACTACATTAAATTCAAGCTTTTCATTTTTAATTGTTCTTTAAAACAAGCAATAACACACATTAGACGGATCTGGGGTTTCAGTGGTTTGAAACTGCCACTGTCTGGAGGGAGGATAAGCAATATGTGAGTCTGTCTTTGAAAAGCAGACTAAGCAGTCTCATTCACAAAGACCACACAGTAAAACACATGCACACTCGCTGGAAAGAAAACCAAAAAACAAGTATGGCATTTTCGACGTAAAAAGTGACCATCGGAGCCAAAGACGATGAGTAAAAACATCCTTGAAATATGAGTCCTCTCTCTCCATCTATCACATTTTTGTTTAAATGTAACAGTGACCCTGTTTATGTTTATAGCTTTATGTAACAAAACATGTTTGAGTACAACTACTAACCTACTGACCACCACAGCACACACACAAATGCGCACAGGTTCCTGTGCAGGGAAGTTTGCTGTTGTTTTTATTGCTTCCTTTTCCATTGGCTGGCTCCCTCCCACATGTCCCACTATCACTTCCTTTCTTCCTTTGTGCAGGTTTTAGAGAGCAGCGACTGTGCTAGCCTATTACCCTCTCTGGCCCAGTTTTCCCATTGCTTTATCCTTCTTTCTCTATCTCAGCCGCTTTCTAAGATTTCATGCCCTTATTCTCTCCCTCTGTTTCGCTCTCCTTCTTTCTTTCTCCTTCCTTTTCTCTTTTTCTCTCTCGTTAATATTCACAGTAAGAGCCCAGGCACTTACAAAGTCTCCTCTAGAGTCACAGCCAACTGTGGCCCTGTGAGAACAAACATGCACAGCTGACAAACATCTACAAGCATCTACAGGAGGTGCCACTAGATCTCCTTCAGGGAGATATCAGCAGAGGATTCTGAATTAATATCATGCTTCACAGGTCATAAAAAGACCTTTATGTTTTCTAAAATCGACCATTTGGACCAAATGGACCAGTTAACCCTGCAGACACAGGCACAAATCAACTGATCTTTAGAAGCATCTATAAATTTATGCTTTGCAATTTCTGTGCTAATAAGCTATTATATTTTGATATTCATACATTTAAACATGGTGACAGTGTGTGTGCTGTATAGGACACCATTGTGCACATTTATCTCCTGGTGTATGTGACAGGAAGCAGACAGTCTATTGAAGACCTTCTCTTGATTTTAACAGGCTCTGATTGGACAGCAAACTCGCATTAAGGCTCTATTGATCCTCCTGCCGTTTCAGAGGTGATCAATACAATTGATTAGAGGAGGCTAAATCTAATACAATAGAAAGTGTGTGTTTCTCTGTCTGTATGTGCGTGTATTAAAACATAATAATAATATAATCATAAAAATTATTATTTTCTTCTTCTTCTTTTTATTAATACTAATACTAATACTAATAAACAATTCATTCAAAATGAAAAATACACAAAGTTTTCAGTATGTACTTATACAGTGCCATTTTTCCAACACTTCAACCCTTAAAGGCACAGGAAAATTCAACAGTAATTAATAAGATCAATTATTTTCGAAATGGTATCAATTAAACACATACAAGGGTTATGAACTAGAGTACATGTTCAGCAATTAGGGACAAAGAGCTTTGCTCAGCCATTATTGTATGTTAATCACTTATTACTATGCACTAATTATGATGAATATAATTATACGGAGAGTTCTCATTGGTCATCAGTGGCAGGTTTATAAAGAAAAGGCAAATTTGTTCCTTAATTTTGCTGTTAATGAGATTAAGTATATTAATGATTCAATTACACGATGTAATGTCTGCTGCTTATAACCTTTGCAGCAAGGGAGATTGATTGTATCAGTAATGAGAAAAGTGATTTATCTGTCTCAAAGGTTGTTCAAAACGAGTAGCATTATTTCTCTACATAAACCGTTAATTTGTTAAGTGCACTTAACTCGCCCCCTTAGCTAATGGTTATTAACTATTTGAATAAGAACAATATTAATATATTTTTTATAATCTGTTATGCCAGTGTTAAATGTTATATAACCTCTCCTATGCTACAGTAATGGTTTGTAGTAGTCCTACCCATTGGTATTACTCAAATTTATTTTATAATATTATTAAAAACACTTATAATCTCCTCTTTAAGAGAAGGTCAAAAACTCCCCTCTAGTTTGGTTATTATACTGATTTTAATGATTATCAGTGCTATAGTGGTGAAAAGGATATCTTGTATTTTTTCCTGATACCAAATAACCTGAGTATCTTTTCAACTTTTCCACCTGCCTATGGACCATTCATAGGCAAGAATTACAGGCCCAAATGAGAGTTTCTTGTAATGTACAAACACAATAAGAGTGATATTTACCTTGAGTCTGTGAGTTAGTCACAGGAGGTACTTGTCACAAACACGCATGTAAACATGCCACTGTCCTCTCTATTTAAACCCATGACCCAAAAACCCCTCCGATACCTCTCATAATTCAATGTAACCAAATCCAATTGACAAGAGTCAAATTGAATTTTCTCACCAAATGCGGCTGAAATTTTGAGACATTCTAAATATACAAAGTACATGCTTAAATAAACAAAGCATTTGTTTGTCGGGAAGTCACAAACAAATAGAATTATGTAGTCTTCACAAATTTAAAGAAAAGCTTGTGTGTGCTACAGCACAGTTTAAAAATACCACCGGGATTATTGGAAGAGACAATAATTGGATTTTAACAGTCAAGCAGATGCTTTCTCACACCACATCCTGTCATTGGTGATTTGAAAAACTTCTGATGGTGTGTCTGGTCCACATAAAGGACCATTCATTTTATAAGTTTATTTGTAGATTCTGTTGGAGAGGATGAGAATTTAATAAAAAAAAGTCAAATTGTTTAACAGAATGAGATACCTGACATATGCTGTTAATAAACAGGAAAAAAGAGAGAGAAAGTGTGATTTCTGGACAGGTCATAATCCTCAAACCAACTTTGACCTGCTGACCGCGTGGTTCCTCAATAGATGAAGCTTTGTATTAAGCAACTGCACATCCACAAAAATCAAACAACATGCACATTTAATTTGACCAATTTCAAAAATAAATGTTTGTCTTATACATAAAAGTCTAACATGGACAAACAAGGGAGAAAAGAGAAACATTATGAGCTAATGATATTTAAATAGTGATTTGATATGTAGTCAAATGCTCATAAAACAAAGGCCCACGCATCATGTGAGCACCAGTTGAGATCGTTCTGATATTATATCCTTCATTCATCACATCGCATTCAAATTTAGTCCAAACTTTTCTTACTTTAATCTAATAACAACAAAACCTCTGAGAATAAAAGGTGAATATTCTGTCCATGAATTATAGCTGCTGGTTTAACCAGCCCTTTTCTCTGTGGGTTCATTTCAGTGCGTGATGATAGGCTAGCAGGACAAAGAGGAAAAACATCAGTCATGGGCTGTTTTATCATTTCAATTTGAATAATGATAATATACACAGGCTGTGTGCAGACATATCTTACACCTAACAAATGGAGAGAGAGAGAGAGAGAGAGAGAGAGAGGGAAAAGTAAGTAGAGAGGCTGGTGGTGTGGGGGGGGTGTAGAGGAAGTAGAAACGGGGGGTAGTCTGAGGTTGTGAGCAGCAATTCCTCTTTGTTATCAAGTGAAATGACTCTACAAATATGACAATAAATCACGTCGGAAATCAATCTGGGCGGAAGCGACTGGGAGGCGCTGATAATGCATCAATCAATATTTAATGTTTAGAGTTTAATTAATCCAGCACTGGAGAGCATTCTTTAAGTGACAGAGAGAGTGTGAGCGAGAGAGAGAAAGAGAGAGAGAGAGAGTGAAAGAGAGATGGGTGCAAAGTGTTTCAGCACAGAGATGCTCCTCTATCAAAGCACCTCTCTGTTTGGAGAAGGCCCATCATTCCTTTCCTCACTCATTCTTTTGGCTGTTTTTCGCTTCATTTGTTTATACTTTTCCGATTCATCCATCCACAGATGCATGCAAGACGTTACCTGTGGGTTAGAAGTTGTGGTGAAAAACTGTGTGTGAAATGCTCTTGTGAATGGTGATTGTGGAGCCTGAACTGTTGTATTTGTCTCTCTCTCTCTCTCTCTCTGTGCCTTAGAGGGCAGCTGCACAATTACCGCGACCGCATACACAGGCTGACATTTTGATCCCTACAGTAGTGTTGGGTCAGTGATCATGCTGTTTAACATCGTCACGCAGAATCAGCGCTCAGTGATAACAAGACACACCAAGAAGCACATGCTGATGAGATATGATCCCCCTCTGCCTCTCTCTCATCCTTATGGAGATTTGTGTAAGAGGCTCTTGAGACGGTAAGTAGCTTACCTGAGGGAGTTTTGATTTTCTTCCATGCGGTCTGTCACACAGCTCTCTTCCTCTTACAAAGACACAGATATAGATAGATAGATGATAGATAGATAGATAGATAGATAGATAGATAGATAGATAGATAGATAGATAGATAGATAGAT
>JAUMHP010000052.1:12993474-13007364 GCA_032361065.1 Enteromius trimaculatus | reverse complement strand
TAATTTTTTTAATTAATTTCAAATACATTTTTTATATCAATGTATTACTTTTAAATTCCTTTTGTTGTGATGATTATTTTAATGTTTTTTTACTTAATTTTATGTAAAGCACTTTGTGTATGAAATGTGCTACATAAATAAACTTGCCTTGCCTATAACATTTTACAAGTATCTCTTTGTCAACTAGATTTATTGCAGTTACAAACATTAGCAATTAGCAATGCATTGTTAGAATATTTATTAAGCTTTGTTAATATTAGTTAATAAAAATACCCAATACAGTTAGTTAATGTTAATTAATGTAACCTTATTGTAAAGTATTACTCCGATCACTCCAGTTTTCAGTGTCACATGATTCAGGAAATTAATTGATTTGATGCTCAAAACAGTATTTATTATTATTATATTTATAAATATAAAAACATTTGTCAATTAATATATACTTGCTGAAAAAAATTAAAATAAATAAAACACTGACCCCAAACCCTTGAACAGTATGCATTTATATTATGTGTATAAATTGCGGCTGCTTATCAGAGTGATTGATTGAGCTGTATTTAGCTGTGCTGTACAGTAGCTTGGCAGCGGTGCAGAAAGGGGCCTTGTATTCCATTGTTCTCCAGCTGTCTTGGCTACATATGAGAAACAAATGAATAATTCTGCCTTTCATTCCATTAACCGAAAGACAAGGCATTTATCCAGGTCTCTGTCATGAGACAATACCCTACAAACTTATCTCTCTCCCACCCTCCTCCATGTCCTTCTCATTGTCCCTTATAAACCCCCCCCAATACACACACAATCACGCTATCACACTCCTCTGCTAATTGATGGTGCAGTCAGCGGCGTATTGAAAGGACTGATCCGTGTGCGTATGCATGTGTATGTGTGATATGTCCCTTGCTGGGTGGCTAAAATCATTGCTCTCCATGGCCAAGGCTGGTCTTTTGTGTCTCTATCAGTACGTAACCCTGTAAATCGCAGATATCGTCTGCAGATCCTGCTCTTTACAAAACCACACAGGTAAAACATTTACCCCCACGACAAGACCAGCACGCCCCTCGCTCTGATCTTATCACAGAGGATGTTCACATTGAAAGCAGATACTTGGTACTTTGTTTTGGGATTCACACCCAGTGTGCACACACACACACATACAGAGAGCCCCTTCAGGCAGGGGTCTCACCCTTGTCTCTCCTGCCTGATGTTATCTGACGCACGAAGACCCTCTTTCCTCTAATCATAAGCCCTGGTGGAAATGACACTATACAATTTAGTAATGGGAGTCTGCATGCCTTAATACTACAGGAACCAGCACACAGCCTTCGAGGCACTGAGAGGAAAATGAAAGAGAGGAAGAGATGGAACGAGATGTCTGGAGTCATTAGAGGGCCCAAGGTGTTCTTGAGGAGCTGGACATGATTTAAACACCTTGCAGATGAAAAATGCATAAAAGTGAATAGATGCCGGACTTTGACATCTCCAATACTTATTTTTTGTGTTTGCTGTCTCTTTTGAATGTTAAATACCAAAAAAATGCCAGTTTAAATAAAGCCCTTGTCTTTTAGATCCTCTTCTCCACTTCCCCCGGCTTTCTCCCTCTGATTATTCCTCTCCATCCTTTGTGAATGGCCCTTGGCCATATAAAGCTGTTTGGTGCCAGTATCATGCTCAGAATCTCAATGCCTGAACTCTCCTATGCATTCATCACAGGCTTTTCCATGAAACAACCAAAATATTATTACAACTTGCAACCCCTGTCCTCATAAATTTGAGAGGAAAGTTGGAAAGAGACAGAGAGATTATATTAACCAGATAAAAGTTTTTATAAAGAATAAGAGAAGAGAAGAAACAGGTGGATTTTGGGGGCTGTGAGTGGGGGCACTGACCTCTGAGTAGACTCAAAACTGATTTTAGCATTGAGTAAAAATAACAAATAATCAAGATAATTACATTTTATTTAATTTCAAAGATTATTACATTATTCTTTTATTGTAGGAAAAACATTTCATTCATTTTAATGGCCAAAACCAGTGTTTAACTGTGTCCCACATAATGAAGTTACTAAATATCTTTTTTCTATTTATTTGATTTGATATTTTCATATTTGTATTACACTTTTCTAATTAATGTTTGATAATTATTAATTAATTGCAATAATAAGTAGTTTGTAATTGATTGCTAAAATAATTAAATAACACAAATCAAAAAAATTGTATAACATATTTGGTTATAGGATTGCAAAATTACAGACCACTTTAATAAATAAATCATCTTTATTTTAAGGTGTTGAGGTGTGATATATTTAAGTATTGAGTACTATTAACTATGTACTCGTGGTAAGGGTTAGGAGTATGGTTTGGTTTAGGGATACATACATGCAATTGTTCTTTATTTATTAATAGTAAGTACATGTAACGTCTAACAAAGATACCTTAAAATAAAGTGTTACCATAAATAATAATCTAATTGACTTATTGAAGTTCATGATCAAAACTCCTTTACCATATTTTGGGAAGTATATTATAAGTAATATTTTCTAGTCTTATCTTTTTCTCATTTGACCTTCATGTGGAAAAACATGAACTATTGCTTCTAATAATCCACAAAGGCATATTTTTTTTTTTTCATAAGTAGTAACTTGCTGTGAGTGACAATGTGACCTGCGCTGTCTATCACAAATATGTGAGAAGAAAAGGTTTAGAATGGCAGTTTCCTGCATCCGATGTACGTGACTGAAATATTCCTGAATACCCCCACTTTCCCCCGTCCCATCGAACCACTAAAGTGAAACTCCTAGGAAAGGAGATGAGACGAGAGCGCTGCAAAGAGTACAAGTGTTCTCATTTGCACTGTGTTTCATTTTCCATGGGTCGTGTTAACCTGACTGTGGTGATTATTTTGTTCAGGGCAAAAAAAGAGAGCGACCAGCTGCGCTGTAATGGACAAACACACACACACACACACGCACACACACACACACAGGCCTTACAAAACAAGACTGCAACCTCTCTCTGGATCAATCTGCACTCGCACACTTCAAAACAATCCACGAACATTAAGCACACACTGACTCCTTTCTGTTTCTCAGAAGTATCTATGCTGTTTATAAATGTCTGAGGATGGAACTCAATCATGTGACAATAAACCTTGAACATTCATTCTTCAAAATTACAAGCAGCTTTTGGGAGTAATGAATGTAACATCACTTTGAATCATTTAGTTTGTGAACTACAATTTAATATTTGGGTTTTTGCAGAAAAAATGACAAAAACAGGAACCAGACAGCTATTTAGAGTGCATCTGCCATCATACGATTAATTACATCACATATTTCAACAAAATAAAACTGATTGTTAAACTTTTTGTAGTCTTCAAACAATCAACTTTAGAAAACACATAGTTACACATACAAGACAACATAAAATCTGACTGTCATTTTTTTATTATCCAGTTTAAAACACATGCTTAATTCCCAATATTGCATACGCCTGATTCCTATATAGTTTTGTTCACAAGCCCTATTCTTTGTCATAAATAGTTAAACCTTCTTAAATTATTCTTCAGTTTCTGCACATTATTTAGTTTTCCTGCATCATATACATATTTGAACCCTGGATGGCTGTATGATTTTGAGAATTTTGTTTAATTTTTTTACTGAACATAATGTATTAAGACTTTCTACAAAGATTACATTTTTTTTCATTTACCACAGCCCTTCAGATATTCTCAGAAGACAAAATAAGTACAACTGATAAAATCATCCCACCAATCTCACTGCATCGTGTTGCTTTCTTGAGCATTGGTGGAAATGTCAAACTTTCATAATAAAAAGTCATTTTGTGTGTGTGTGAAGAAATTGATCTCAGAATTATAGTCAGGACTAGAAAGGGTTCAAATACGCAGAAGAATGTACAGAACCTGGAGGATTTTTCTTCAATTAAACTGCTCAAACAAATAAACAAAAATCCACTATTAATATCTCTCTTATTTATTTAAGCTTTAATGTACAGTTAAACATAAGAAAAACCAAGCAGTGTCTAGACAGGCCTTCGAAAGAAGAGCAGGAATGGAGTGATAACGGATGGAACATCTGCTGATCTGCAGGTGTCCCTCTATGTTGTTTATTTTCACTGAGGGATAGTGGAGTTACAGTTAAAGGAGATTTTGTGGAGATATTGTTGTAAACTGCATCAACTGAGTGAGCAAATCATTACAAGATTAGATTAGCTACCTTTTCCTTCATAAAATAATATTTCTTTGACAAAACAGCTTTGCACTCGATGAACAATATTTTTTTACACCAGAACAGAAACAGGCTTACGTAAGTATTTCCTATATTGGCAGTTTAGTGGGCATTACAAATTGTTATAAATACACTACCGAACATTTGGGATTACGATTTATTTATTTATTTCTTATTTTATTTATTCTTTGAAAGAAATTAGTGCTTTTATTTAGCAAAAATGTATTGAAATGATCAAAAAGTATTAGTATAAACGCTGTCCTCTTGAACTTTCTCCAATAAAGAAAACTACATTTTCCACAAAAACACTATACATTGATAAGAAATGCATTAACCAAGGAACACTTGTTTTGAATTATATAAACATTGTTTTTACTGCATTTTAAGATAGCTTACATTCATCACAAAGGCAAAATTGTCCTAATTTACCTAAATTCAGCCGTGGTGAGCATAAGAAACTTCAAAATCCATTTAAAAACTATTTTCACCTGTGCTTTTCAATGCTTATAGTGGCAGTGTGAATGCTGTTACCTGTTAGTATGGGCACTTAATAATTACACACCTCTTACAAAGTGCGCTGCGTAACAAACCTATGACTTAACCTTAAAGTGGCTATGTTTAACTCAAGATGAAGAGGACATAATTTTTTAGCAAATGCAGATGGCCACAGACTTAAAAGGGCCATTAGTGTGGGCTAGTAATGGGGAAAAGATAAGAGGAAAACAATGCTCAGAAGATAGAGGGAGGGGTCGAGGGCCAGGCCAGTCTTCAAAGAAATATCCATTTTGCCATTAGCTCAGTTTGAATTGATTTTTTTCCCCTCAAACACTAAGAAACAGATGCCAAGATGCTTTTGTTACATGGACTGCAAAAAAAATTACGTCGAAAAATTGAGAGGCAGGACGATAGACATGGAGAGAAGGAGAGAGAGAGAGAGAAGAATCCAGCATCTTTGAGTCCTTTGATTGCTATCTTGGGGCTATACAGTGCAATTACTGGCTGGAACCATTAAAAGACTTGATTACAGACAGGCAGGCCAGACAGTGAACAACAGACACACATACTAGTGTCAGACCAGGTACTGTCATCCGGACACGGACTCACACACACATACACACTCATAAACTCTTGCTCTCTTTCTCTCACACACAGACACGTAATAGAGATAATTTCACCTTCAAACCTGAATACATCACTGTTCAAAGTGTATAAATATGCTCACAGCTTCTTCTAATTATCTCTGTGTCAGTGTCTGTAACATCCCAATGCACCTGTCCTACCGTCTCACTTCCTCTAACTCTCTCCTGCACTGCTGGCAATTTGTCTCTGAGCTCCTGAGACAACGATGCACCCTAAAGCTGTCGATTTATCCGCCCAGAAATGACCAGGACTTCCAATCGTCCTCATATTATTCACACACGCTTCCATCCGCACATGTTTCCACATGTAGTATGTGGGGGGTGAGGGGGAGTGAGGAGAGCAGAGGAGGGCTTGATCATTTGTTTTCAGTTTTCTCACAGCTTTAGGGCTGGCACCCCCTCTCCTCTTCATTTACTGCTTTTCTCGACCCAGCCACATCTAAAGCGCTAATAATTACAGGCCTCTAAAACTGGCCGCTTTAGGGCAGCTGGAATCAGATTTTTTGGCCTGAATATGTCTCTGTGTGTGTGTGAACAATGTGTGGGCATGCGGGAGTTGTTTGGGTCTGAGTGTATGTGTGTGTGGCGGACTATGCTTGCAGTAGGAAGGTGTAGCTTGTACCTCCACCCTTTTTCATAGTTTTGATTCCCGCGTGTTGGTTCGGCATAGTCAGCGAGTCTCTACAAAGCCATTTCTTCCTCTGAGAGGCTTGTAGTAGTGATTAAATATATCCCCAGAGCAAGGCATCAATTACTGGGATCACACGGGCCCGGCTGGCTGCTGCCGCTTCGCTGGCGTCCGCGCACCATCCCGCCGCTGCAGCCAGGGAGTGGCGTTAAGAGCCAAGCCTGGCTAAGGAGCTCCGTACTGGGGCCAGACATCAGCCTCTGGGGGCAAACTCTGGGAGAGGCTCCAGGGAGTGTGAGTGGGTGGTGGAGGAGTGTTAAGTGGGTAATGTGGCGTGTGCGTGTATGAATTTAAGAAGCTCTGATTAGAGCTTTATGGTAACTGTTTAATTTGTTAACATTCGTTAATATATCAGGCTTTATGCACTAATAATAAACAGTACTTTTGCAGCATTTCATAATCTAGATTTTCATCAATATTTACAATTTTATTTTTCTACAAACTTCTTACCAAAAGTTGCACATGTATATCACTGCAAATACGCAAAAATACATTTTATTGGTTACAATTGTTAATTTCTCTTTTATTCCAAAATGTGTCAGGAAATTAAGGTCCTCCTAAAGGTCCTTTTCCATGAAGATATTTTTTAATTTTCCTACTGTAAATATATCGAAACTTTTTTTTATTAATATGCATTGCTGGAAAATAGTTGTAATTTGGCCAAATATTGTTCTAACAAACCATACATCAATGGAAAACTTATTTATTAAGCTTTTACATGATTTTCTAACAAAACTGACCTCTATGACTGATTTTGTGGTACAGGGTCATAAATAAGTTGTCATTTTAAATTTTTAATATATCATTAATACTTTTTAATTGAAACTATACTGATGTAAAAAAGTAAATGAACTAATAGTTTTATAATGTACAAGTCATTTATAGATTTATGCATTTAAAAATTTGCATGAATCTAGGTGAATAAATGCTGTAGAGCTTAGTTTGCATGAAATTGCTGTATATAAATTGAATGTCACACTCTTAAAAAAATTTAAGAAAAGACTTTGAGAATCTCAAAGTGAAGCCGTAGAGTAATTTTTTTTTTTTGGATCCCAAATAAACCTTTCATTGAATAGTTCTTAAAATAACTTTTCTTTGAAAAAAGTAACCATCTTTCAATTTAAAGAACCTATTGTGGAATAAGAAACTTCCACAAATGTTAAAGGTTCTTTACAGAACCATGCCAGTACAGAACCCTTATTTCTAAGAGTGTACTTAAGTGTTTCCAACTCCTTCTTTACTTCAGAGAAAGATTGACAGAGGAACATTTGACAGACATTTGACAGCAGCATCCAGGAGTGACTGCAGCCACTAAGTCAAAAATCATCTGCACCTTTATCAGAAACCCATAAACATCTGCAGTCTCGCTCAGCCCGCCGCAGATGTTGAGAACTCATATTCTCCGGTCTCATGCCCTTGTCTTTCTCATGACAAATATCTCTGATGTTATTGGATACTTTGTGAGCTCAATAGCTTTTTCTGCCACTGTCTTCGGTTCCCCTGGGAACGGAAATCCCTGTAACTTCAATGACGGTGGTCTCAGGTTGATGACCTCACCTCTGGAATGGCAGCTATGTTCTAAATGGAACTATGGAACTTTTTCATTCAGTTTTTTCATACGCTTCATTAGCACTGCTGATTCCTGCCTTTATGCACCTGTCAGAGAGAGACTTCCACTACAGAGGAAAAGAGCAGGGGGTGGGGGAAAGAAGAGTTCAGAATAGTACAGTTAAAAACAGAAGTACATTTAGAAGACATTTTTAAACAAAGCAACTTGGATTTATTTTAACAACACTGGGGTTAGACGCCCTGCTCTTTTAGACATAGGTGACAGCCAACATGGCAACTAAAAATAACTTACATGAGAAGACAAAGTCACAAGATATTGGACACATTTTTAGATATAAGAAAATACTAAAAATAAATGAAGAAAACATTTAAAATGAACATTTTTTTTTTACTTTCTTACTATTATCATGGTTAAGTAAGGGGTTCATTCTTTTCAACACAGTCTCATGACCAATTCAAATGTACTGTATTTTACAAGATGGCTAAATTGCACAAATTCGTACAACCTCAGTTTTGCAAGGACCCAGTCCATCAGTAAAGTGGTAAGAAATTTGAAAGAAAATTCTACTCTACTCTGTAATCTGAGTTTAATCCATGTCTGTATATTTCTCCTACATCTGATGATTTTGCCTCGTCCTTCCAGTCTCACTCTCTTTCACTTCTCCCTCGCTTCAGTGAGCTCCAGGCGAGGGGAGGGTTGAGGGGCGTTTGCAAGCCCAGGCTGAGCTCTCTTACTGGGCTGTAATCCCGGCCAAATACCCCTGCCTCTTTTTTCTCTCTGGAGGGGCTTCTTTTGTCTTGAGAGGAGTGAATGGGTCTATAGAGGCCGGCAGGAAACCAAGGATGTGTGTATGTGTGTGTCTCTGTCTGCGAGAGGTTTTAGCCAATCGTTTGTAACAACAGAAGAGATTTTTAAGGGTGATGTCAGTGGCATTAATAAAACTAAACAACTGTCATATGGTTTCATGTAAAGACTTGCTGAGCGATGACAAATAGCACTTTGTCATCTTGAAACATCCCACCATCACAAACACACACACTCTCTCCCTTAATGTATCTGCCCACATACCCTCTCTGAATATGAATGTGTGCGTCATGTATCTGTACCTGTACAAGTGCATATATCTTTTTTATTGTGTAAGCTAACCATCTGTTGTTCATCCTGCATCCGTCCTCGAATGTACCCTCATGTCTCTTTTTCTGAGGCTGTGTGCTTGAGTAGTCTGACAGTGGAGGGGTGCTGTACTGGAATGTGGGCTGTGTGTATTGTTTGTAAAAATAAACCATCTGGACAAAGATATTCACTGAGAATTTATATTAAACAGCTGAGAAAGCAGAGCTTCTGAACGTAGTGGGGATGGGTTGTGATGCAACAGACCACACCATGAGACAGCAAGAGAGAGAGAGAAAGAAAGACTTTACGACTTCCGATTCATATATTTGGCTTGCAAGCAAGCTTGAACGTCATCCATCATGTTTAAAAATCACTAACATGATTAAATTTTACGCTTTCGACTACTGTGAAATGCGAAAGTTCATTCAAATACAATACCCTCTTGTTGACCACTGATGTCATATACTGTACTTGTCTTGGTTGAGGTTAGACATGTCGTGCCAATCACACATTGATGACTTTACAGGAGAAAAAGCCTTCCCACTTGCACACACACACACACACACACACACACACACACTCATCAACATGGTGGCTCGCAGGCAAACTAAATAGCTACAGATGTGATTGGTCTGCATGCAGCGGCCATCTGGCCAAGTCAAATATTGCCTCTGCAGATTCTCACCCTTCTCTTGCTCTCTTTCTCTCTTGATACCTATCTGTCTCTCTCTGATGTATATTTGTCTTTGGCGCTGCTTCATTGTCCATACTCACACAGAGGTGTCTGTCAATTTCAGAGCCACCCAAAAACGCAAGGCGGGGTGTTGCAAAAGCAATTGGTTCCATCTCCCAATGCCGTCACTTCCTGCTATTATCTGTAAAAGACTAAATTCCTGGTTAGACCTGAAATTAGCATCCTGCAATCTGTTTTAGGTGGTCCCTGTGAAACAAGACAACACTAAACGGCACCCAAAATGCTTTGATATGTCCACTTCAACTATATTTAGTGGTGTTCGAACTTGCTTGACAACTTTGTGACAATATACATCAAACAACAATGCTTTAAAAAAATGTAAAAATAAATTGAAAACTAAAAAAATGTAAAAATAAATAAAGTGCCGTGAGCCGTTATATAATACTGTCCTAGGTGTACTTGAGGTGTACTCCCAGCTTACAAGACCTTTCCTGATCCCGTTCACCCTCTTTCTCTCCCACTTTACTTCCTGTCCCCACAAAAATAAATAAATAAAATAAAATAAAAAATACTGCCCTATCCTAATAAAAAAAAAAAATCCAATAAATAAATGAAAAATAAATAAATAAATAAATAAAAATAATAAAAAAAACGAAAAAAAAAACCCTACAATTGATTTATTTCACATTTTGTTAGCATGCACTAATATTTCAACAATAGACACACAAAATATAATTTACGCATAAACGAAATAATTTATAAATTAATATAAATACTATTTTACATATATATTGAATAATGATTATAATATGTATTAAATTAAATGATTATAATAAAAATAAATAAATCATTAGTGTTTTCATTTTAAGTATTACAAAAAATGTAATGCAGAAAAAAAGATAAAATTACACGAAAAGAGGAAATATTCATGAATATGACTAAATTCTGCAATCCTAATGAAGCGCATTGCGTCATGGAAGAGCAACCCTCTCCTCCTGTAATTATCCAGACACACACACATAACCATACACACATGTATACACTGAGCCTGGGGGTGAGGTGCAGCTTGGGAATGGGATAGGGGATGTGATTGTGAACAGCCTCTTGTTGTTCCCCCAGATGTGCTGCACAGATATGAACGATGAATTGCACAGATTCATAAACCTACAGAATTATGTCTAACATAATCTGCTGAGGCTGAGCACAACTGAGCTAAACTGAGCTGTCATTGAGAGGCGAGATGTCTTGTTATTATGCCGGATGTAGACAGATTGAGTCTGCGATGTTCTGAGCTGATCGGATCACAGGGGCCAATAATAGCAGCAGAAATAACTCCGGTGATGCTCTTAATTGGTTAATAAATTCTGCCAATTATGGGACGGAATTCTCCCGGGTTGCAGGAGTCACCTTTGATAATCCGCTCACAGAGACATCAAACGATGGCATGTCACAAGGGCTAGACATACACATGACAGAGGAAGAGCGATGGAGAGACTGTGTCAAAGTTCATACGCTCAGTTAATGCAAGTACAGTTGTGTGCTTTGGCTTCAACCAGCATTTGATGCTTGACTCGGCCTGTTCATATTTTAAAACGTATGCATGTTTGAGTCTCAGGGAATACAGGATCGTGTGAATTGTACACAGCCGCTCAATTGGATTAGCAGATTAGCCCATCTCACCTTTGCCCCCAACATGTTCTCAGACACTTTAGCACTTGCCTGACTAACACCGCACACACTCACAGATTCAAACTTTAATAACACACGCACACTCTCAAATGTAATCATAGTTCCTTGACATGCCCTTTACCTGCAGTGAAGAAGAGAGAGGCTCTCTGCCTTTTCCAGCGTGCAGTCGAGACAGGTTTAAATTGGATCAGCATAAGTGGAAAGGAAGAGCTTAACCATAATGAATAACAATGTCTGATACACAACTCATACCCTGTGTGAAAACAACTATATAAACGGATCCAGATTTACTAGTTTACAATGTAAGTGGGCCACAGTGCCTGCCAGGTTGTTTGATATAAATGTGGTTAACATTTTGCGAATTACAAATGAATAAAGTACTGTAATCCTAATCGGTAGAGATCAGGATGGGTAACGCAAAGATTGCAGGTTTGGTTCCCAGCAGGGATGACCCAGGAACAGGGAATCATAATCCAGCTTTTTCCCATTGTGTCCCAGAGCCAAACACCCAACTCGAGTTTGCTCCGGGGGTTTGGCCTGTCCGTTCGCACTCATCAGGTTAGATGACAAGCATCTGGAAAGTAACAAGTCGATTATGCATGAAAGCATGCTATGGGATAATGCACTTTGATATTTAGTAGAACTTTGCATATTTTCCTATGATGGTTGATTCATACTTGAGTCATTAAATCAGCCGGGAGAAGCTTGTGTTCCTTTAAACTCACAGTCACGACATGTGAACAAGTGCACACACATACGGCCATAATGTGTGTGCACATTTTCTCCAGTTCATTCGATCTAGGCTTTTTACTTGTTTTTGCTCACACCTCTTTACGCCTCAATGTGACCCTAATGATGAGTGCGCTTTACGCACATGCATCTTTTCCTTGCTGGTACATGGTACACAGCATGTTGGCCGGTGGCGGTCTCTTACAGGAGCTAAAGACATGCTGCTTCTATTGGCAAAAAGCCTTTGAACAAAATGACTTCCTGTAAATACCATGGCTGTAATTAAGTGCGAGCAAACAGAGAGCAGGTCCCACAATTTGTACCGCAGCAAATCATATTTCCACGGTGGAGATAAAGACATAACCATTGATTTAATACCAGGAATGTCATAATTATTTTCCTCGTCTTTTCTGCGCTGCGGAGGGATCGGGTTGCTGTTAATGGGCGTTGGGCTGAAAGCTCTAATTAGGTTTTGTTGTCTACTGTCACTGACGGAGAAAGAAAAGAAAAGGTGGCAGAGTAAATAAAGTTCCCAGCGCAGAGGCCAAGGCTGTAATTTGAGCTCAGGCTCCTGTACAAGGGTTAGTGCGAATCACAAACCTCCTCTCGGCAAACACAGAGCGAGTAATTGTGAGGTGTCGACCCACACCTTGTGTTACTGGGAGAGCGTGCGCGTCTGTGTTTTTTGGGGAGGTTGTGAGATCGGGGGTGTATGATTAGTGGGGTATCCTCTCTATATGACAGCGATGGAGTGTGAGAAAACACACACACACACACACACACACACACACACAAAGATTACAATGTGTGCTGATTTAATGGGAGATGTTCCAATGAGAATAGTAGATAATTTACTAGCTCATATTTAGATGGAGGGGAAAAAAACTCTCAGCAGACGGTGGAGCTGGAACATCAAAGCTCATTATGGTACATCTGAACACACACACACAGGTGCAGGGGTACAAGAGACATAATACAAAAACACATAACACTATAATGCAGAATTGGATAAATTCCCAATGGCGAATGGTAATCTAGGATGAAAAAGAAAGAAACAATTCATTTAGTGGAACTATGGGGAAACAGTAACTCAAAATTGAATTGCAAAATATGATATTCTCTAATGTAATACATGTGTGAGCATGAAGCATTGTACAGCAACTAAACCACTGTAAGAGGGTTCATACTGGTTTAATCTAGCTTAGCTGCTTGGTCAACTGGTTTCCCAGGTTGATCAGTTTCAAAAGTATAAAAATGTCACCAAAAACCTCACTGTCCTACATGTAAAGCGCCTTTCAATGTTTTAAAATCTGTTATGCAAAAATATATTTTAGAAATATTTTAAAATGTATTGTAAAATTATTCCTTTGATGGCGAAGCTGAAATTTCAGTAGCCACAGAAATCATTCTAATATGAGCTCAAGAATCATTACTTATTATCAGAAATGAAACACTTCACAAACTGTTTTACGTTTTCCAGTATTCTATGATAAATAGAACTTTCTGTTGTGACCCCAAACTATTTACCGGTGGTGTAGAGGAAAATCTATTGTAAAATACAATAAATAGGAAGTGTTAGTGAACGCTGGGATTCATTTGGTCCTCAACACCTTGCATGTCCATTAGAGGTGGCCTGTGTGATATCTTTATTCAGGCTCCAGTGAGAGGTGTTGAGTCTTAAGACTTAATACAGAGGTACAGTCTTAGCTGAGCTCAGCCTAGCGGTGAGCGGCGTGTCCGGGTTTCCCCAGGTGTGCAGCAGAAGCTGGCCTGTGTCCAGTGAGAAGCACTCCACGCTCATTAGGGAAAGGGGAGAAACATCCTGCCCCCTGGCACCTAGCAACAGACACACGGCAACACAAAAGCCTGTGTGTCCCAACTACTGAAGGCAACCTCTTGACAAAAACTCACCCATTCAGAACTACAAAACGACTACATACAAACATCCCTACATAATTAGAGGGATTTTCTGAAGAGATGCTTATACTAGTGTGATTGAACAAAGCATGAAATTATGGATTT
>JAUMHP010000052.1:12964182-12984918 GCA_032361065.1 Enteromius trimaculatus | reverse complement strand
TACACAAATACAGACAAACACAATTTTTAAGAAATCAATCATATTATATATTTTTTCAAGATTACATAAAAATGTTTTGTTAAACAGCATACATGACACTGAAGACTGAAGTAATAGTCTATCATCTCAGGAAACAATATTAACATGTAATTTACATTACATAACAATCTCTTCAGTCACTTCCAAAATATATATTAACAGCTTGTGCTAGACTGAATGACACATCTTTTTAATTATTTGTTCAGAATAGTTATATAGTTTTTTTTCTTCTCATGATTTCATTTGATCCAAGCAAATAACAGTGTATTTATCCTTCATCTGGAACTATACATGATTTATTTGCAAAAAATCTCTCATCTTTGTCTTTTTTTTCTATGTCTCAGGAAGTTTATATTACAAGTGGCTGGAGCTGTTGCTGTTAAATACTGCTGAGTGATTCAGTAATGAGAATGTATGAACAAGCGTGGGTTCTCTACTCTCCTTGTGTGTTTGTGTGTGCATGCGTGTGTTTGTGCATGTCCGCATTCCTGTAACTGACGCTTGCTGTTACTCACACTAGGGAGGGCAGGGTGACTCACTACTATGTCATCACTAATAACCCTCGCTGAAGAGAACCGGTAACACACGCATATTTATATGCATGTAAGCACACACATACAAGCACAATGAACATATATATAGTCAAACAGTATGCTGTCAGACTGAGGGTTATGTAAGCATACTAATGTATTTGTTACAATGGTTTGTAAAGCGCACACATTACCCCAGCCCACACAGCTGAAGTGCCCTCTGAGAAAGAGAGAAAGCGACTGTGTGAAAATCTCTATCTACTTCAAAATATTGTTCTGTGAGCTTCCCAGACTTTGCAACACGTGCTCATAATGTTCTCAAAATTGGTCAATGATGGAAAAATATTGTGACACAGCTTCGACAAATGTACCATGTTTTTTTTTTTTTTTTTTTTTTTGCTCAAGGCTGAGTACAAGTATTTCAACACTTAACAAGCCAACAAGACTGTTTCTTTAAGATACTCATCTAAAATACTGTTTCTCTAACCCATAATAAGAATGACTAAACATGAACCTCTCCAATCAGAATGATGACTCAGGAGTTTCTGTCTGTAAAGCTTTCCCTCTTGCTTCTTCCTTATAATATCACAGAGAGAAAACAAAAACAGCCTCAGATAGTTGATTTATGAGAGGTTGCTTTTAACAAGCCTAAACCATATTAAGTTGCAAGAATCATCCTCATAACTGCTTTGCTGTCCACGCATGAGTCTGTATGAGCACATGTGTGTGTATTTGAGTGATTTATCACTCTGTGACCCACTGCTAAGTCTATAGTGCTGAAATCATTCATAAGCTGAGAGCAGTGAAGTGACACACTTAGAAATTCAGAGGAGGATGTGTTACAGTATATGCTGACACAACATCCTAGTTAATCCTATCTTAATAACATTATAATAATTATTATTTCTACTACTGAATATTCAAATAATAAATATGACTAATTTTGATATTAATAATACTGTAAATATAATATAACAATATTTATGGCTGTATTAATTTCTTCACATTTTACTTTGTCAGAGAACAGCAGTGATTTTGGTTTCATTTCGTTTAATTGTCCACCTCAATGCTCACTGCTTACATTCCTACTATGGGGGGGGGGAAATTATGTTTGGGAAAGGAATGGTTCAGGGGGCAAATACAGGGTCACTTTATCAGTATTAATTTTCAGCTTGTGGTCACAATGACCCAGAATACAGCTGAGGAGATCTGAAGACATCTGTGGCCAAGCTCTTCCTAATGAAATATAAAATTAATCTGAGCTATAATCCTTCTCTGTTATGAAGTAAAATAAATAAATAAATACAACATATCAGAACCTATTTACTGGTGCTGATGCAATGATCACTTTTTTATATGATTTTTATATGATTAACATATACTCATTGATTAAATTGTCATTTACATTATCTAGTACAAAATGTAGTTAAATGCAAATGCAATGCAAACAAATGAAATATGACATTCTTTGGCATTCCATACAGCTACTGTAAACAGTGTTTGTGTAATGGGGTCAGGATTGAAAGGGATAAAGAGCATCTTATAATCGAGCCAGATTAATAAGTCGCAGCTTTAGGGATGTCTGCGTCTGTCTGCGTGTATTTGTCCATCTTAAAACGGTCCTCGGATTAAAGTCAAGACAGCGTTCAAGCAAAATGTCTTGAGTTACATTTCAGATGTTTAGGAGCACTCAAATCGACCTCTATCACCTCTCACTTATTCCAGCATATTCCCTTCGTTCTCAGAAATCAAAGATTACAGTTCGAATCGATTTGCTTTAGAGAGCTTGTGAGAATTCATGTTTGCTCACTATGTTTACTATGAATGATTAAATGTTGCATCAGTGTGTCTTGTACTCTATTCCTCTGTGATCAGACTGGATGAAGCTTACAGAACAAACCGACGTCAATGAACTACAAAACTGATATTCTAAAGGAAAACAAATTCAGTTAGATAAAGGTATCTTCAGATAGTACTATCAGCAAAATACGGTGAAATGTTTGTGGCAGTGTGATAGCATAAAAAAGAAATAAAAGAATAAAAACGTGACCTGAAATTATGTTATTATTGACATTTTGCTAGAGAATAAAATAAGAAAACAACTGAAGAGGACATTTCAGGCCACCTCCAGCCCGTGGGAGGCATGAGAAATGAAATGCTGTAAGAAAAGCATAAACACTCTGAAATTTAACACCAAGGCTGAGGCTTCCTGTAAAACACCTGCTTGTGAATGTGTTTTGCCCACAAGGAGAAGAACGTGTACCATAACTACTGGTCTCAACCTAACTCTATGTACCTTGTAAAGAATTCATTGCAAATAACAAATATCTTTTGTTCATGAAAACCAGTCAGAGACAATGAGAGACTTTTGTATATGTGTCTGACCTAATTCTGAGAATTAGAACACACCAAATTTAACCCGACACCTGTTATAAGTACTGATTATATACACATTTATACGTATCAACAGGTTAACAGAGAAATGTTCATGGCTAAATAACTATATCTATCAACCACACTGCCTCCCGTTGGTCAGAATGCTTATACTTCACTTACACCACAATCTAAACCACAACGGTGAATGTAAATCATTCTGTGGCTCAGGCAGGTTCGAAGAAGGAAACAATGATTCAGCAACTTGTTTTGAATGATTTAGCCACAATGCGGTCCCCATCACACAGAGGTGTCACAACACCGAAGAAACGTCAGATAATTCGCCTTAAGCGTGACACCACGTGACATTATCATGACACTGAACTGTGAACAACGTCCTCCGATATTTCTCGCCTTGGGTGAAGTTTTTGTTATGAAGTATGAGAGTGCATATTAAGCAGGAAGAAAAATGTGTTCTGTCAGCACCGGTCAAAGGCTTCTGCATTCACACATGGGTGACAAAAGAAGAAGGAGGTGATCATCTAGACCGGAGAGAGAGTTTGTGAAATAAATCAGCATAAATGCACACACACACACACACACACACACACACACACACACACACAAATACAAAGACATATGCAGGCTAGACAGGGCTTTTGGGCCTGCTCCAGAAAACAGGGAACAAAGTCTGCACATAGATTAATATTTGTTCTGTACTACTCATAGTTCAGCACATAACACTCTAAAATAACAACACTGTAACTTTGGACCCCCTGTACCCCATAACCTCCTATTCCTTCACTTTAAAGGGGTTATACCATAGGACATTCTTTGAAATAAGAGTTTATTGTACTATGAACACACGTAACTGAACTCAAAACTTCCTCCGCAGCACCAAAACAAAATCTATTAAAAGATAAATTACAAAAATGTCTCATTCAGAAATCAGTGAAATTGTATATGAGTACATTACTGCCCACATTTATGAGGCAATGATTTCCTAATCTGTATGCAGTAACTTGTGTAGAACATTCTGTGATGCAATGATTTCTTTTTCTTCTTTTTTTTGTGTGTGCAAACTTACAACCTATTAGTGTTAACATAATATAATCTCATTGGTATTCACATGAACTTTAAATAAATTACTGTAAAAAATCATAAAAGCAAAGGCAAATTTTAATTAAAATTTAAAAAAAAAAAAAAAAAAAAAAAAAAAATCAAATGTATTAAAGAACAAAAAATGCATTTATGAATGTTACACATGTACCATATATGTGTGTTGTTTATGAATTGCGCTTAACCACAAATCAACTGGAGCAACTGAACTGAATGTACAGTAGCACAGGTTTGTTAATTATTACTTAGTGTATAGCTGTGTCCCAAATGACACACCATACACTTATACTCTGTGTACTCAACCATGTAGTGTGTGAATTACATAAAGTTATTTTGTCTATCATATTCGGAGACAGATAGATAGCCCCTTCCCCTTCATGACGTAATTAAAGTTGTGACAGTTGAGTGCGTGAAGTGTCCAACATTCCACACATATTTTCACTTATTAGTAGTGTATTGTCCGGGTATTAAAAGTGTACTTTTTCTTTTTGGAAGTTTCATTGTGAACACACTAAAAACAATATTCATACTACACATTGTCACTGAACAGTGCATAGGTAGCTTCACCTTACGCACTATTTTATGCATACAATAATTAACAGACTGTCTGTATGTGTGTCCCTTTTAATCAAACATCATAGAAACTTTTGCTTTGGCTTTATAGCTTCTTTTTCCTACTTTAAATACATTCACATATAGATTGTATTGTGTTACCCATGGCCTAGACCTAAATCCTAAAATATAAAATGAATCATTTTATTTATGTATTTATTTAAAGTGCCCCTACTATGCCATTTTAAAGGTTGCTAATATTGCTTCATGATTCTCTTAATATAGGTTTACATGTCTGCAAGGTCAAAAAACACTTTAGTTTTGTCCAAAAATAGATTTAATTTTAGCCCATTTCTTAATGATTCGTAAACGACTCGTGTGAAGCAGTTTGAAGAATCAGTCTGTCTAAACCCCTCCTCTCTGTGAGCCCTCACTGCTGTGATTGGTCAGATGGCGTAGTCCTTTTTGATTGGTCTACCGCTACAGCATGTGTTGGAAAACGAAACGCCCATCACCATAACTGAATGACATTATGTAATCCGTGATGTAGAAAGTGAGGGCATATTATGCAAATAAGTTACTTTGTGACGTGTGGCCGTAACAGAAAAGACTCGTTTAGGCGAATGTGAGCAGACTCTTTTTTTTTTTTTTGATAGACAAAAAATTAATTTATCGTGCACTGTCGGCGTCACAGCTTTGTAGATAGTTTATGTTCACAGACAGTTATATGACACACTGCAGGAAAGATCATATTTGAAAAGGCATAATAGGGGCACTTTAATGATGATCTGATTTTTTTTTACGAAGGCTTATCCTCCCTACTAAACCATTACCCTGAACACAGGAGGCCGCAGTGGAATTGCTACTGATAAAGTGTACATGGCTCTCAAACTTACAGTAGCTTGTCTGTAGGGAGACTTGATATTGGTTGTAAAGTGCAGCTGGCTCACAGACAGCAGAAATACAAACCCTTGGCAAAACTCAAGTGTGAAAAACTATCAAATTGTCGGCCATGACAGGAATAGCTGCAGAGATTAGGGTCTGGCTGCCATGAGACAATAGGCTCATTTAGCCCTGAAGAAACAGTGAGGACTTGTTTGTGCATGTGTGACCATGCTTTTTAGAGTTTCATTAGGATGAAAAAAAAAAAAATAAAATAAATATTCACATAAAGGATTTACATATACTTGTAAAAGATACATGTTAAAAGTACTATGGACAGTCCAACAAGAAAATAAATAGTAATAAAATATGAATATAACATTAATTAAACAGTACGATATAATATCAATAAATAGTCTACATTATATACAATTAATATTCATATGTTCACCAAAAATAATAATAAAAAAAATTAAAGGCAAAGTTAATTGCAAAAGAGTTTTAAAAATTATTTACTCACCCTCAAGTCGTCCCAAATCTGTAGAGATTTCTTTCTTATGTTGAACATAAAAAGAAAGAAGATATGCTCATCCAGCCCCTTGTGGCCAAATCTACCTGTGATTGTACAGTATGATCCTAAAGTTTGCAGAAACTCTAAAACATAATTTTCAGCCATATTCCATTTTAACCTGTATGACTTACTTTCTATAAGACATTTTGTCTTATGTCCACACAATAGAAGTCACCGGTCACCAAAACTACCAACATTCTTTGCCGTATCTTTTGTGTTCTTCTGAACAGCAGGAAGAAATTTACATGGGTTTGGAGCGACAGGGTGAGAAAAATGATTGAAAAAATGATTGAAAAAATGATTTTATCAGATTGATAGAATTTTCAATCTGAGGGACCTATGCCTTTAAATATGTAAGACTTATCAAAGACATCAGTCAGCTCCTGTGGGTGTGTCTTATAGACTGTAATGTCTCTTGTTAATTGCACATTTCATGGCTTGACAGGAGTGTGACATAAGTATGAGTGTTTGTAAGGAAGGGAGCTGACAGTGAAGACAAGACTTCAAACATAAGCAGAGGAAACGGGCTCTGTAAAAACAAGCCTAAACTTGGCCAGCAGCGTAACAAACTTATGAAGACACACAAGTTGAGGCACAGGCATCTGTTGTAAACGAATCTAATAAATCTTATATCCTATCTAGTACATAAAAAGATCTTAGAAATGTAAAATAATTAATCAAGATGATGAATGTTGCACTGCTAAGAGTGAGAGGTGACAGAGGTCTAAGTGAAAACGCCTTTAGAAAATATTATTAAAATCCTCTTACACACACGGACTCAGACTTTTCCCATAAGTCTAATGAGGGCAGTCACAGACGACCCTATTCTTATCCCACCCCTAAATGAAGCTTTTTACTATAGTCTGAGGAGGGGGAAACGGTGTCATGGTCTAGACATCTCTCACACACACAAAGAATTTTGCTATCCAGACCTTTGTGGAGAAAATCTTTGTGAATGAGAAGAGCTTTTACCATGAACAAAAAAAAAAAAAAACCACACAAAACAAGAAGTCTATAAATAGCCAACAAACAGTTAACTGTCAAATAGCTAGCTCAGACTCTAAATTCTGATTTGACAAGCCACTTTTAAACTGCAGATAAACACACCTGTTACCACGTATTCTATATTAATGTCACACATTGTAGTTATGTTGTACATTTAGCCTATATTTAGGCTAATGAATTATATTTTGAATTATATTATAATCTGCTTATTGTGATTATTATGGTGAATGTACTGCCTCAGGTTTAAAAAGATTAGATCATTGTAATAGTGTTACGTTCCGATTTGCATACTGATTTGATAATAGTAAATTAATTAATGTGTGTGTGTGTGTATATATATATATATATATATATATATATATAGAAAGAGAGGGGGAGGGAGAGAGAGTACTCAACAAGAACACAGGTTTTAGAAAAACTTTGATGAAAGGTTTTGGTCCACTTCAAATGTTGACTACTGTGTGTGTGTATACACACACACACACACACACACATTTAAGAAACATTTGGTGACATTATAAGTGACACTATAGCCTGTGAATCACAATAAATAAAACATGTAGCCCCTGACACTGATACACACACACACACACACACTGTGACGTTCTGTGGTTGCCACCCCAGACACAATGGACCTGCTGTGTTGACAACTCAACTGCGAAAGAGCTTAACCTCCGCTCCTGAAGGTCAGCTCATTACCACAGCAACAGCCCACGTCCAGGATAATGAGCCACTCTATCAGAGCAATATGAAAATCACACAAACAGGCAAATTCAATAACTCAAACTCACACACACCTCAACACACCCTCACAAAGTGGGTAAGCAAGCACCATGAGAGAGGAAAATTCAACATTTCAGTAAGAGAGAGAAAATATGACAAAGTTGCATGTGCACGAGAGAGAGAGACTGCAGGAGACTTTTTTTGGGTTTGAGAATGAGCGAGCTGAGGGGGACATGTTTAGCTGTGTGTAATTGGCTAGAGGAGGAGGGATGTCAGCAGGTGGAGAGCCATTGTTCTCTTTGATGGGATTATTTGCACTTCTCACCACTGGAAGCCCAGGTAACATCAGGAGGAGCAATTCATGCTTATAATATACAGATTTAGCTCTCTCTCTCTCGCTCTCTTCTCTCGTTCTGTCTCTTGTAATTGCTCTTGCTCTGTAATTACAGCAAAGACTTGACGTCCCAACACACACTTGCTGGGTCCCCACACAAGGAAAAAATAAGTAACAGCACACAAAGAAAAATATCCAAATTCACACATTGCTCACTTTGTTTCGTTATAAATCTTGTCTTTTTTTCTACTCTGGTTCAATTTTTCATTTATTTAGAAGTGCACACTATATAAACTGACCAATACTAATTAGTGCAAGAGGAGAGCTTGGTAAAAAGCTGTTTAATTTTGAAATGCTTTTTTTTTTTTTGGTTGTTTTAAAAAAGTTAATAGCAGAACAAAACAAAAGTATTCATTTTAGTAGTAGTATTATGCAGATTTTATTGTTATAAGTAAGTGAAGAACAAAAAAATAATAAAAACAATTATAAATTAGTCGTAATATTATTATTACTATTCAGTTGATGTTATGATTAAAACAAAAGAAAGCTTGTTGTATTGTTATACTTGTCACGTTTGCTGTCTGTTTAGTTTCGTTTTTCATGTCTCCCTGTTTTGGTTTTGTTTCCTGTTTGGCCCTTATTTGGTAGTTCCCGTTGTATGTGATTATTAGTTGATTAATTCCCAGCCGTCCTCCCCAGGTGTCTTTAGTTCTCCACTCATTATGTCTTGTATTTAATGCCCCTGCTCATAAGTTCCCTCGTGAATCCTTAACGTTACTTTCTGTCCTCTTCCTGTGTTTATATGTTCATGAGTTTATTCATTAACAGACTATTTTTGATATGTGCCTCCTGCGATCTCCATCTCCCTACACTACACGTAACAATACTTGATATCGGTAGTTACTGTGAAGAACAAAAAGAGAGACATTATAAAAAATAATAATAGGTAATATTATTACTATTCAATTGATGTTATCATTAAAATAAAAGAAAATGTATTGTAGTATTATACTTGATACAGTTAATTACTGTGAAGGACAAAAAGAAAGAGATTATAACCTGATGATTTAATTATAACAATAATACTTTTTATTATAATTATTATTATTACATGTTCCAATGTCTCCCAAAAACCAACGACATGCAGTGAACTGGAGATACTAAATTGCATGTACCTTTAAAGTTTAAATGTCTGTGTCTGTGTTTTAGACCTGTGATGGACCTGCCAACTGCAATAGGGTTCAGCTTCTCTATGAGCTTACAAAGATGATTATTATTACTATTATTAATATTGTTGTTGTTAAGAAGTTGTAAAGTGAGTTAACTGTAGCATCATGCTTAATGTAGTTAATCACTGTGAAGAACAAAAAAGAGTGAAAGAGGCAATAAAGAGCTGGGGATCATAGGAGTGGACATATCTGAGTGCGCAGAAGACAGAGGTCCATATGGTGCAGGGTTGATCCAAAGTAATTCTGAAAGCTTAACCATGCTGTATCCTTATAAAGATGTCAGGAACAAACACATCCAGCATATGTTTTGTTCTCGCTCTCTCAGTCTTTCTTTATGCCTCTCTGTCTCTCGATCACACACTTGTTCCTGAAATTAACAATCCTTAAGAAGAAGCCTAACAACTGATTTCACTGACACACTGACGGCACGCACAACCCTGCATCCCAAAAACTGGAGGCTTTTGCAATATACATTCATGCCAGATTTTTTCCTGCTCTTGTTAAGCTAATATATATTAATATAGCATACGAGAACTAATTAGTTTTGCTGTGTGATGGGTAAATTGTGAATGAACTTTCCATCGATTCGCACTGTTACATATTAGCTCTGCATAATCAATGGATAAAATGAGCCTGGTGCTCATTAAAGAGAAAATTACCACATGGATCAGTTCTAATAGCCCAGACTAAAGGTTAGAGCTGTGAAATGCGTTGCTCCGCTGAGACGCAGAGTTTGTGTGTCAGTATCGGTTCGTAATTACTTTTGACTGTACTCTAAAATATTCTGACCTCATTGTGAAATTTCTGTATCTGTGAACCCTCTCGGTTTAGACTAGGAGATGAATTCATTCTACAAATAACGTGTTTAAAGGCATTACGGTGTTCTCATTTCAGGGTTGGAGTTTTGTCTACTGGGGCAGTCCAGTCGGCTGGTGTGTGATTCATCAGCCGTATCGAGTGCTGAATCGATGCTTCAGAAAACACAACGCCGCTGTGAGTATTCAGCATCCTCTCGAGTCTGGCCCGCATCTCTGGCTGTCAGAGCTGATCAGATTAGCATTGTGGGAATATTGCTGCAAAACCACCCCGGTGTGTCAGCGATACTAGTAAATGTGATCGTTTTGTGCAGACCGATGCACTCTGCCCTCCACAGATAAGTGGTCGTCCAGGTCACATAAACAATGAGAGAGAAGAGCGGATAAAGATTCAATAAGAATTAAAAATAAAAACCAGGGAAAGCAAGCGGGAAAGAGGGGGTGAATTGGAGCGGCTACTCAGGAATAAAGCCAAATGTTTGCTTCTCTCAGCTCTCATTACAAATTAGAAGTATTTCAGGGATGAAAGAGAGAGAGGGAGGGAGAGAGACAGAAACAGGACGAGGGCGATTTGCAAATGAATGCAGTAGTAGTTGTGGAAATATAATCGTGGCTCCCTTCTTGGTTGATCGGGATAAATGACATCTCCACTCATGGGAAGGGAAACAGACTCGCTCTCTCTTAACAGAACACACATTCACAACACTTCTCATCTACATACCCAGGCAACTACTGCCAAAGCGTCAAACAAACAAATGAATGAAAAAAATAACATTCACTAAGTTAGAGGCCAAGGGCTACAAGGTTAGGTGGGAATATGGCTGTGTCCAATAATTAAAGGGACCCTGTCATCCTTTACTCACCCTCATGTTGTTCCAAACCTGTTTGACTTTCATCGCATGGACAAAAAAAAAAACAACAACAAAAAAGCATTTTGCTCCACTTAAATCATCCAGGCTTATTTTAATACATTTTTTTTTACAGTGAATTTTCAATTTCCAATTCAAACGCATCAGATCGTCTCATTTTGACATTTGTCACACTCCAAAGAGACAAAGAGAAGGAGGCAGAAGAGAGAAGTCAGGCTTTAAATATGATTTCAGACTGACACAAACACGCTGAGCGAGTGAAACCCATTAGGGCTGCATAATCTCCCTTTTCTGGGCTATAACAATGATTTGAGTGGAGGAATGCTTGGGTTTTGTGGGGCTGGGACATTGATTCAGCTCAGCATTCAGAGTAGTAAATCAAGTCCAACTTCCTATCCTGAGGCCTATTGGCGTAATTCAGCCTGTCTCTGCCATACTAGTCAGTTAGTTTAGAGAGAATACATTCAATACATTGAGCGATCCACTGACAAAGCATAATGAATTACACAGCTTTAAAGTCCCAAACACGCACACACATACGCATGCACAGAGGGACCCGGTTTTAGAGGGAAATTATAAAATCTCATTACTGTGAACCTCACAGGTTGTAAGCATTAACCTACTGGTTTTATGAGGCATTTATGGAACCAAATAAGATGTCCTTTTTTATCAAATTCCATTAAAGCTGATTAAAAAAAATAACAAGTTACAGGAGATGACGTTGTAGTGGAATGCAAGCATTTTATTTGAAATGAGTGTTCTTTGAAAATGCTAACCAGTTATTGCTTTCCCCCCTTCCTTGTCCCGCTCTCATAACACACACACACACCCTATTAATTACTCACTGCTGTAGTTTCTCCCCAGCTTTATAATTTCTGAAATGCTCTAAAGCTAACTATTACACATTTTTATTTCAGATTTTAAGGAAAGGTTTTCTCACATCTAGAGGACAAGTAAGAAAGAGAGACTACAAACAGTTGGTCAAGTCTTTCAGTGCTTGTCCCATTGTAATCTGCATTACTCCCATTGCAGAGGAGTTCAACGGGTCAAACTCTTTAACTGTCTGCAGGGAAAGATTCAGGTTTGCTCACTGGTGCTGGCTACCAGCAACACACACACAAACACACATATATGTATTTATCTTCATTTGCAAAAAGTACAAATGTACACTTCAACCCCATATGAGACTTTTGCTTCTTTTGAGAACGTTTAAAACAGATTTACTGTTGAAGATTGTGCCCCCGTAGTAATTTGCATTATGTGGTAATCACTTCACAAAAAGAACAAGGTACTTACACACACACACACTTATAGGCCTATGTACAGTATATATATATATATATATATATTTTTTTTTTGTTTTTTTTTTTTTTTCAAGATAATGATTTATTTCTACAAATGTCATTGAGGCATTACGTTATGACACCATACAAAGAAATCCACTTCTGGTGATATTATATATTTACATGTTTCAACGCTTATTAAATACATTTTGCACAATACAAAGCATCTTATGAAGCTTGGTTTATTGCTATAGATCTGAGAATAATATACATACTAGACTCATAAATTAAACTAATAAGCATGGTGCTTCTTTGGAAATCCAACTTTAATCTGGAATTAGACCATTCCACATAAAAAGCCAAGCCATATGTTGTATGTGAGAGTGAGGATGTGTTTGTGCGTGTGTGTGTGTGTGATCGGTCAAACCTGAGCAGGCTCAGAGGGTTATCTCGCAGAACGCCTCATTCTCAAAAGAGGGTTTTACAAGGAGAGAGAGAGGATTGGTTTCCGCATGTCCTTCAAGGAATTACACTAACACACAATTGGCTTAAAAAGGATTTTCATCCCTAATCTACAGTTCTGTTAAAGTCTTTCTTTTGTTAAGTTTATGCTCACAATGTGTTGTGATTTAAGCAAGCTCTTTTTCATTGTGATAGATTTAAAATGTCCTTTTCATCATCCGGCACAACGCAACCCCCCCTGACCCGAGCCATCTTCATGAGTGATGCTCTGTGTAATATAACCAATGTCTGTGTGAGAGAAAGGATTTCACATGCTGCTCTCACTGCCTTCAATAAATAAGAGACAGCGTTCAGCACAAATGCAGTGAAGAGCGGAAGGATAACCCTTACGGCTAACACAAATTCTTAGAATGACAGAAAGCTCAACTTGGGCATTTGTCTAGCTGCCAGCGAGCACATCCTGCCGGTGCAATGATGGGGTGATCATTTTAGACACTTTACTCTTCATGCATGTGGATATGGTAAGTAATTGTTCGCAAACTGCACGTCATATGTTCCTGATTACACTTTTACAGATTTATGATTCCTGA
The DNA here is from genome assembly GCA_032361065.1 of Enteromius trimaculatus. Lineage (NCBI taxonomy): Eukaryota > Metazoa > Chordata > Actinopteri > Cypriniformes > Cyprinidae > Enteromius > Enteromius trimaculatus. Next base: position 12,971,542 of record JAUMHP010000052.1, on the reverse strand, counting down.
GCGCACTGATAAACCAACCCATACTAAACACAAACAATCGATAATGGCTCCGTTATACAACAGCAACAATAGGACAATGTTGCCATTATACAGATATTTATACCCAGTCCACTATGCTGATTTCACTCCTCATTTATAGGGGCTCTCTCATAAATCCACTGCAGGCTAATGTGGCTGCTAATGCACAGTAAACGACCAAACGCCTTATCGATCACCTTTTCTGAGGGGTTTTTTAACACCTTTAAAAGTAAGGATGACACACACAAAAAAATAAAATTCAAGGAGAAACATATATTTTCAAAGTCTAAAGGAGACAAAGCTTTTAGCAATTATTTTCTGACAATTAATGTTCTAAAAAACATGCGCCAGTTCTACAGATGTATTCATTTTTAAAACAGTCATATTACCATGTGATAATGAATGAATGAATAAATAAAACAATGAATGAATGATTTTTTTTATTCATATATGTGTGTGTATATATATATATATATACACAGCATCAAAATTTATTCTTGATCCATTACACTGATAATTCCATAATGCTTGTATTATAAATATAGGACCATGCCTTTTTAAGCAAAGTATTGTGTCTATACAGAGAACTGCAAATAAATAGCTCAGACTTTACCATATTCATACTAAGATTAGGGTCACATAACCATACCAATGGCATGAGAGAAAGAGGGCAAATATTGTTAAACAGGATTCTTTTTTAAAATTCAGGTCTTGTCTCGTGCATCATTGATGACAATCTGTTTAAACCAGCGATGAATGTCTTTTTCCTAAAGCTGTGATTTTTTTCCCAGAGTTCATTCCCATATATTATGTAGTTTTTAAATAGGGGGTAACAAAACTCCTCCTCGCTGACAGACAGACTGAAAGAATGCGTTCATCTAAAGAAACATTATTTCCCCCTTCCCCTGTATTAGCATATATTAAGCCATGCATGGGATATGTCGAGGTCCAACAGGCATTATGAGGTATATTCATAGGTGGGAAAAAAAGGGTGAATTAATGGTGACAAAAGCTACATTTGAGCAAAACTACAAAACTGCCTTGCTTTTCTTTCTCTCTCCCTCTTTAAAAACAATTGCCATGAAAATAAACTATTAATCTGTTTCCCAAAGGAATTCCAAGCTGTCTGCTAGAGGCTGACAGCTGAGATTCGACTGTTGTTGTGCAGTCAACAAACAATTTTCCCTGGTTTCACTGGCTCTCAAAGGATAACTCTCTCCCTCTCTCTCTCTTACACATACACAAAGATAGTGAACTGGCAGAGTTTTCCCCAAATATGTTAATCCTTTATGTCGTAAACTGTGGCATGTTTGAAAAACATCAGCGCTCAACATTCTGTCTACACTAAACCCCTATCCCTGTCCCAAGCTTCAGTCATGACGCAAACCATGACACCCAGGAACACAAAACTCACACCTTGTGAGTGAGCTATTCTCATATTTCATGGACATAATGTGTATTATGCTGTGTAATAAGGGAAATGCATGATTTGGTACTGCATGTGCTCAAAACAATGAACAAATCTATGAGTCATTCAAGCCATCTCACACACATATTATTAAGTAGGTGTTTTTAGAAAGACCTTTATACTGGGCTGTGGGAAAATATTTTAATGGTATTGTTCAGAGTTCAAATGTTGTGGTCACTAAGAGGATCATACATTTAGAGGGATAAAATAACATAAATAAACCAGAGATCAGTAGTATATGAGATCTTATCTATTTATCTATCTATCATTATATTGCTTTATTGTTCTGTCGTTTTACCTGCCTGCCTGTTGTTCTGTTGTGTCGTTTGTCGTTCTATCTATTGCTTACAGGAAGTTCAAAGGTCAGTCGGCTAAAAGGCAGGGATGAACTTCCTGTCTACCTGTCCGAGGCTAGACAGTTTGGAGGAAGAAAACAACAGGCTGCTCATTAAGGGGAGGAGTCATGTCTATCAAACTGCTAAACCCAGAGTTGCAGGACGTCTTTGATCCTGTACTGCTGAAGCAGATGAATACTCAAGAGTCTCTCGTTTGGGTCCTGCTGAGAAGATAAAAATACTCTTTAACGCAGTAATAAACAACAGGGAAAAGTGTTATGAATAAACCAAGCTGTCATGCACAAGCCTTACGAAAATGATATTAATACATATTGTATAATAAATATAAATAGTTATAATAAATAAATAAATGCATGAACTAATTAATTTACTTGTGTGTGTGTTGATTCACAATTTTGAACTTGTGAGCAGCTGTAAAATCTCAGGTGAAAGAACAGTGAGTGTAGAGTTTAAATATGAAAGCCTTTATTTTCAGATGGAAGAAAAGAAAAGGGCTGTCTGTGCTGAGGAGGATAAGAGAGGAAAGAGAAACACAAAAGAGGGTATATAACTGGCCTGTCTAAGTTATGGATAGCGCTGAAAGCTGTATGCTGTCTCCCGCTCACACGCGGTTCGACAGGCAAGAATAGAGCCCCTCTGATAATAGTATCACTAATAAACTGCAAGCCAAATTAGTAACATCACAAATCAGTCTTTTATCACTCTTTCTGGGAAGAGATGAACAAGAAAAAGAAAGGGGGAGGGAAGGTTGTAAAGGTGGGGGCTGAGAGCGAGAGATGAGAACAGATGAATGAATGGATGTTAAAGGGCCATATACAGTGCATATACCCAATAGAACTATATACCATTCACTGTCACTGTCGGTTTAAGCCGTTATTTATGTAAAACGTATGCACTGCTGAGAAATGATCTCGCCAACTATTCTGTATCGAGCTAATATAAAACTGAACTAAATATAAACCAACTAATTACACTTTTCTCTGTGATAATGTGTATTAGTTGTTAACAAACACTCCTGAGTTGCACTATTCTGTGCTGATCTATCCGGCCTATATTTAATCGAGATGGGCTCCATGCTGTTCCAAGCATGTGTGTGATATGGTTGAACCGCTGGTTTAATGGGCAGATGTGTGTGATATGTTTAAACCGCTGACTGAACAGGCAGACGCTCTTTAAACCTCTCCAGACTAACAGACCAATTGTCACAACATTTGTTTTCCAGATTTTTGCATTCCTTTGACGTACTGGAAAATTTATAATGGCAACAAAATGCACTTATACTCTATATTTACACCCATTTCACTACAGAACCGCTCAGTGGGTGTAACTTTGCTTTTACTTCTTCTTCTTCTTCAAATAAGTAAATATAATGATTGCAAAATCCAATGTATTTGTAAAATCATGACAGTGTGCTTTAAATGTGAAAACCTCACACGGAACCTGAACAGTCTTGATTAGGTCATTAAAACGCATAAATGTGTCTCGAGCGTTCAACCAAATAGGAAGAGGGCAATATCGGCGGCCTAATATACTATTTAAAGACTTCGGTTAAGATAAATGGTTGAGGGGGAAAAGAGAGAGAGAAAGAAATGGAAGTAAAGAAGATAAGCACTTTAGAGAAAGAAAAGGTCACGGCGAGCAGTTGATTTGAAAAGTTGCTACGATCTCACAAAGGCCAATGACATCATCAGGTAGTGAAGTGTGGGACAGAGAGAGACGCAGAGAAAAGAAGGCTGCTTACCCAAGACCATAATTACATTTGCTCTAAACACAGCCAAAAGCTCCACAGCTTGCGCTGAATAATTTTCAACCATTTCAGAGGTATGTGTGTGTGTCTGTGTGAAAAAAGAGAGAGGGAGAACGAAAGACAGAAAAAGGAAGGGGGGGGGGGGGGGGATTAATCAGCTCTGTTTGCGGTGGCTTCCCCTTTATTACGACATTTTTTGTTCACCCCAAGCTTTATTCCCAAAAACATAATGTACCCTTTCTTGTTATGTTCATGTCTGTCTATGCGCATGTGTGTATGAATCAAAATTCAAACAGCACGTTTTTCCCCACTTCTGGAGATTGTTTCGTGTTGAAAATGTACTAAACTCTTAACATCTAAAACGTTTTTTATTCCCACTTGCACCCTCTCTCCCTCTCTCCCTCCCAGACTCCATTCATCCCCCTCCTTCATTGCAAGTGAACATAAAGGCTTTGCAGTGCATGTAGGGAAGACATAGCGCCTAGCCAGCATGAATGGAATGCTATTAAGTAAGTTATGCACATAATGAATCTAAGAAATGCTTGGGAAAGAGCGATTTACATTTACCTCTCTGTCTCTTTTTTTATTATTACTTTTTTTTTTTTTTTTTTTAGCTTTTCTTAATTTATTAAAATTTCGAGCCTTGAAAGTTGAAAACTACTCCTGAAATTATTAGCATCCGCGCACAATTCTTTATGGCGGGAAAGTTTACACTGTTTGAACATCATAAAACACTTAACTTATTTAGCACATAGCGGGGTGGCTGTTCTACGGGGGTGACAAATTCTCCAGGACTATGATATCTGGCTTTGTGGCTTTCTCCTGACACGCTATTGCCTACAAACGCATTTACACATTGCGTCAAGCGCATTCACTTCCACACAAGCATCTTAAACCTATGATACCTCTGTGGCTTTTAGCTTTCACGCTACTGTGTGCACAAACAGCCACACTGCAGTTCTCATAGATTCTCGCTGATTGGAAAGGTTCTTGCTGCATACCATAAAAATCTGCTTAACAGTGTTTTTTCTCAGCATCATTGCCGTATAGATTTCTTTCTTTTCTTTTTTCCGCACTGCCTGACCTTATCTGTTTTCTCTAGTGAAGGATCTATTTTATAGATATTTTTGTGTGCCTGGCACATGTAGTCATCAATGGCAGTGCCTTTGTGCTTGTGTTGTGAACACCTGTCTGCTCTGATCAGCCAGTCCCTCCAGCTGGGAACAGACAGGCTGAACATGCAGCCTCTATCTGACACTGACAAGAACAAGATACTATAGATCCCACCCTGGCATCCTGGGATGATGACGGCAGTTCGAAAATAGGACTATTAAACAAAATATTTTTTTAAAGGTACCAATTCTACGCAAATTATTGCAATTTAATATGCATATATTTTTATTGCAATAAAAACTTATATCAAATATTTAACATATTAAAATTTCCTTTATGTTAAATTAAACATTACCACAAAACACAGATGTAAAAAGACAGACACTTACACCTATGCTTAACTAAAACAGGATTTTCCAGAAATAAGTGCTTATTTAAGTTATGTGAATCACTATATCATAACATGTCTTGTATAAAAGCTGTGGTTTGAGTCAGTTCTTCTGACATATATGCACAATTTCCTGGAAAATGTAAGATAATTATCTAGTTAGCTGTAAATATGAAGGGAACACAACATCTGGCAAAACAATATTACTCTACCATAACATCTGATGACTAAATGACCACACATAATTGTGTGTGATTCCAGCATTGTGCTGTTTACAGTAAGACATGGAACTGTTACAAGCTCTTTTTTTTTTTTTTTGCTGAGGTCATAACTACTAACATTTCTGGAATTCTGGGAACTTTCCCAGCTGTGTTTCTCCTCTATGTCTAGCAGACCTTGGGCAGGTCTGAAATCATCTACCAGCAAGGTTAATAAACTTAACCTCTGATATTAAACCATGCTCATAGAGAGAGAAAGAGAGAAAGGGTGAGAAAGATATTTAGTAACAAGTAGCCCGACGACATGAAACACTCCTCCCACGCCCTGTCAGCTATAAGTCATCAATCCTTGTTCCTTCCACACAAAATGGATTTTTTTTTTTGCCTCACTGATGTAAATAATGGACAATGTTTGCACAGCGATGAACACATTTTTTATCAGTTTTTCATGGAAAACAATTCGGCCTTGAATGAAGAGTGTTTGTATTGGAGGTACACGTATGAAAGGCTCCATTTAATGCTGTTCAGATGAAACTGACCTGCCTTGCTCTGATAAGAGGTTACATCAATATACGACCTCACACAAAAACAACATGCAGACAAACAATGGCATTCGGTTGTTCTCACACAGCTCTTCTTCCTCCTGTTCCTTACAGATATTTTGGGAGGGCAGAACAGGGATAGTTTTTGTCCACATTGTTTTTAATTTTATATACAGTACACAGAAAAGAAATGCTCCATCCCACCACAGTCATGTTTCCAGGCCTGGACGTGGCTGTAAAGAAGAGGTTAGGACTTAATCCACTTTGGCTGAGACATACAGTAGGCCTCGCGCAGAGCGACTGTTGCGACTGCTGTGTAGAGATCTCCTGTCTTCCAGATCCCAGTCATGGGTTTTAACACTCCAAAAGCAGGCCAGTTCGCAATCTTAACAGCTATAAAAAGTGGGATTATCACCTTGCTTGTAAAGACAGCAGCCCATTTGGAAGAAGTGTAAAAAATAAACGACAGGAGCAGATCTCCAGCCTATGGATGCTTCTGTCTGAGCAGGTGTTTGGCAACTAACTACTTCTGTATGCTTAGTGCACGCACACACACACATGTTGGTTTTTGTGATTTATGGGGACTCTCCATAGACATAATGGTGTTTATACTGTACAGACTGTATGTGGTATTGTCCTACACTGACCCTACACCTAAACCAACCCCTTACAGGAAACTGTGTGCATTTTTAGATTTTCAAAAAACACCATTTAATATGTTTTTTAAGCCTTTTGAATTACGGGGACAATGAAAATGTCCTCATAAAACACCTAAATATTGTAATACCTGTGTCATACCCATGTCATTATATAAATTTGTGTCCTCATAAACCCGTACACACACACACACAGAGTAACAGACAGGGCATTTTTACAACAAAAACTTGCAAGAGTATCCTTTCTTCTTCCTGTCCCACAGTTTCACACAGTAGCTGAGTGTTAAATCAGGGCCAGACTGGGATTAGACCCCTGGTGCTGAAGCCAGAAGAAGAGCCATGCAAGGTATGTTTACCCAATGAACAGATCTCACTTCTAGGCAACGACAACGGTCAGCCTCATTCAGCACTGGCCACTGCAGCCTCCAAATCAACTTATAGATCCCTCTATCCAGTGTCCGTAGAGAGGGCAAGGGGTCACAACATGGTAGCGGATTGTGGGAATGATTGTCCTCCAAGGAGTAGTGTGGTGTATCTTTCATCGTTAAAGGACCAGTTCACTCTTATTAGTCACTGCCCAAAGACGCTATGGCGAGATGCAGCCTTTTATATGGAGGTTTTTGAAAGGACATCAAATTTGTCATTTTGGCTAATAATTGGACCAAATAGGGCTTAGCCTTAAGAGGTCAAAGGGGCCGGCCCAGCTCAGTGACTACCCAAACATGCACACCACTTAGAGAGACAAAATAGAAGAAAATGACAGAGATAGATCATTCATAGATAGATAGATACACACACACAGATAGACAGATAGACAGATAGATAGAGAGATAGATAGATAGATAGATAGATAG
>JAUMHP010000052.1:12936374-12960083 GCA_032361065.1 Enteromius trimaculatus | reverse complement strand
TTCATACAGGAGAGATGATGATTAGAAAACAGTTCTAAATATAACATTTCTAAATGAACTCAAATGCTGATGTGATAAAGCTGGCTGAAAAGGCTGATAAGCATGTACAGAAAAATTGTTTCAATGTATAGGAAGTTGTTTCAATGTTATTTCCTGCTTTTAACAATGCCCGCAAAACATATTTCTTAATAAGAGCTTTCAGACTGACAACACACACACAAAATATTTGTGTGATGATGTGAAAATGTGCAAGCACTTAGTGCACAGGAAGTGCAACTTAGAGGTTGTGTGTGCGTGTGCGCTGTGATTCATTAGGTCAGAAATGGCACCGTTCATCTACGTTCATTGCCCATGTCATCAGAATGATAAATGTTTGGTAAATGTGTTAAGTGCACTCAGTATACACAACATGCCCAGAACTGCTGTGCAAATATGTCACATCTCAGGAACAGAATGAATGTGCTCTGAGTAAGTATACACAGCATACAGCACATCTCTAAGCTTTAAAAGGTACTTTATCATAGACTTATGAATAAAAGCCAGAAGTGTTTTTATTCATTAACTTTGAGATTAAATGAATAACTTAAACTAATGAATACATATTCAATTCTCAATTTTCATTTTGAAAACACACCACATGTGCAGCTGAATACATGTTAGCTTCCGTTTCCAACATCCCTGCATGATGAACACCTGCTGTTGTACATTATATTGTGCTACCTAGAGAACAGCCAGAAAGTCTTTGTATCTCTGTAACACCCCTGCCCTTCAGGCGCTCTCACTCCAAAACACTTGTTGTAGGTTTTTTGTTTCTCGTGAAATTTTAAAGTAAGAATAAATACAAGGCAAACAAAAGAACGATTTAGAGAAGCCACACGGTTGCCCCACCAACTCACTCGGCAGTCCATGCTCTATTATCCATATGTGTGGAGAAAATTTAATTACATCTTACACATAAAACACATGAATACATTAGTGGGAGAGAGAGAGAGAGGGAGAGAGAGGAGGGGAAAAAGAGTCGCAAAGCTTATCACTGTGTTGAATTTTGATTAGCTAGCCAGAGTTATTAATCTTTTTGTCAAAAGCCTTTTTTGTATGCCTGTGAAGAAAAAGTCTCACTCCTTACCCCCTTTCTTAAACTTTCTCCTTTCTTTCTGTTTCTCGCTCTCTCTTGCTCTCTCTCTCTATAAGTCTCCTCCTCCTCCTCGCAGCTGTATTTTGAATCAGGCAGGATCCATAGAGAAATGGGCATTTCTTTCAGGGCAGTACATTCTTCCCCCACCTCCTCTCATGGATCAGTGGTTAGCTTAGAGATACAGCCGGCACAAAGGCAGCAGCTGACATGTGGGTCTTAATGGCAATAATGGCCATTTTTAGGCCCAATCAATCACATTTAGTGGACATCTCCATTTTTTTGTCCCTGAAAAGGTATAAATAATAATAATAACGATAAAAAAAGAAAAGCGAGGGGGAAAGAAATGGTGTGGGAGAGAAAGGCGCCTCAGTAAATATTTTAACTGCTTATTAAGATTTGGAGGGCATCACAATAGAAGCATCTGGGCAGTGCGGAGAACTCTGAAAAGGAAGGATCCAGATGGTTCTATAGAAGAGGCCAGAGAAAACCAATTCTCAGACGGGGAAAAAAGTACAGCCTATTTATTTATTCATTCATTAAACTACTTATTGCATGTAGTCGTACTTTATGTGTGTGCGCGTCCAGGATGGGAGAAAGGACCTCGAGGTGCTTGAGTACAGTTGATGTGTTTGTGTGCGAAGTACACTGATTTGGAGTCCAAACGCTGGCTCCTCTCTCCTGTAGCTCTGACAGAGGACAGGATTCTTCGGACAGCTCATAAAGTCTGCAATGAATACCTTGGTTTGTTTATCTTCGCCGGGCTCAGATATTTCAATGTCTCTTCTGCCTTCTCTTTACGAGCCACTAGGACTCGCCATGCGGTTCCTACACACGCAATAGCGGAGGAAGGCGGGGGGTGAAGGCTGAGGGCGGCAATACAGGCAGGTTGCCTTCGCACCACAATGGGCCTTATTTATCTGGGTTGCCCCTCTCCACCAATCAAAGAAAGCAATTTCAAAAGAAGATATCGGAACGGCTGACTTACAAGCACCAGAAGTGGCACTTCCTCCTCGAGATCTCTTGCCTTCGCACTTGGTGAGGCAGACGCAGGACTGAGAGAGGTGAGCATAGCAGTTCACAATATAATATGGAAAGTTTTACAGCTTTCATCCTCCTCTAATGCCTCTCTCTCTCTCTTTTATCTGGTTTGCCTTTTATTGGGCACTGTGCTCCTGGGAACTTCAGCCTAATAAAAAACAATCCTAAGGAATTTTCCATTGGATTTATGCAGTTAGAGAAACAGCATGTATGCACCCTCCCTATCTATGATCCTACAGTACCGGAGAGCATTAAATGATAAACTCACTTCAAAAAGACTAAACAGTTACGTATGCTGGTCATTATGTGACGAGTCAGGGACAGAGTACTCTCGAGCTAAACAAGAAAGCATCAAGGCTTGTGCGTGTTTTGTCTTACCCTTGGGTCATGTGACAAGGCTTCAGCCAAGCATACTGGAGTCTTCCTAAACTCCCCTGAATTTCCTCAAGTTGCTCCCAGACAGGCTGAAGGATCTTCACCCTATTTCACAGATAGATGTACAACGGCCTCAGTCTCCCGCCAGCATCAGACAGACACTGCTTGAAAACTCTGCTAACTAAACCAGAGTCTCCTTTTGCTACATGAATTCCATCGGCTCAACGTCAAATGCTAAAAATAACCAGGCGTTAGGTGACTGACTACATTTCCAATTTGTTTGGATTTAATATTTCGAGGGCAAGCTTGGTTCTTTGTCCTTTTAATACTCCACTCTTTATATTGCGGGGGCTCTGTTCATTTTCAAAAGCAAACTCATAAAAACATCATATGAGCTGGCATAGAACGGGGAGCCAGGTGGAAATTTACATATTAATCCAATGTTAAAAATCACTCTGCATTAAAAACTTTTATTGGATAAAATAAAACAGAGATGCTTCATAACAAAATGAAAGTAGCGTGCGGCAACTCTCATTGCTGATTGAACTACATCACACATGCAGAGCATATTTATGCTTTATGTCTAACGCGGCCAAGAAAACACTGGTGTGCAAAGATAAAAGCAAACATTTGAGTTTGCATGCAATAATATTAGATTTAATTCATATTTTATTATCATACTTTAATATCCAGTATAAAAAATTATATTAAGACATTTTGACTTAACTTATGAAGAAGTCTAATTAATTATTTTTATTACGCTTATTATTATTGTAAAAGCCACTGCATGAACTGATTATTTTAGACAATTGGCTAAAAGTCTTAAAGTCCTTCCTGTCTTTATAAGCCTCTTCCTCTGCTTGAGCGCTGAGTTGGGCATGTTACGTGCACCGTTCTCTTGAGCTTTTGTGTGTAAATAATCCAATTATCACAGAGGCCTCTGCTCCTCAGCATCTTGTCAAGTTGGCCCATTCATCATATGATCTGACAGCAGTGGCACAGTCCTGGTCTATGCATAATTGACTCAAGCGAACAGACTACAACCAGCTGTACTCTCACACACACACACAGACAGAACCGGTTAGCATGTTAATAAACTGATGGATCACTTTGATTATGGAATAGCATATTAATATTCCGGTCGTATACATTACGCAGCATAAAATTGGTTGGTATGACACTGTAGCCTAGGCTCTCTTACACTGATAGATACTTAATGCGCTAATTAATTAGCGTAACATGTTTACTCTAATGGAACTGGCTAGCATAACATGTTAGTATGCTATCAAGTGAATGCTAGAATAACAAAGCAGATGTTAAAACATAAACTAATTAATGGATCATACTAGTTATTGCATAATATTGCAAAAAATTGTTTTATTGTTAGTACTATTGTTTCAAAATGTTACACAGCCTTTCTACCACGGTATTATTTTCTAAATTTGTTGTGTGTCAAATTTAGCTTTTCCTTTTTCTTTTTGATAAAATTAAATATTTAATTATATTTTCAAGTGCACAGTTTGGCAAAATTACAGTGTGATTGTGGAAAAACACACAATAAAATATTCTGTTCACAAGTGATATTTACCTTAATTTTATAATGTAATAAATGTAATGCTCATAGTTAAAGAGGATGCAACGAAGATGAATAAAAATATATGCATAAAGGCAAATAAAAAAGTAGCAAAAATAATTATCAGGTTAAAGAAAAAGTGTTGTTTACTTCAACAACAACAAAAAAATAATAATTAAAAAGGTGATCTGTTAGTTTCCATTTTTTAATAAATGAATGAATATTAAATACAGGATAAAAGCACCAATATGTGCTTTTCATCAGGTGTTAAGTACAATAATGACATGATGATGAAAAGGCTGATGAAGAAAGCCTGTATAGGCCTAGTCTATTTGTCTTTGCAACAGCTTTAAAATGTAGTGACATTAAAAAAAGAAAATAAATCTAACACATACAACCTCCAGCTTTAAACAGCAGCAGTGCAGAAGCACAGTTAAAAACTCTGTCAGTGAGTGAATAGTCGGTTTAGTTGAATTCACACATGTTTGTGACAAGTAATGAAATTTTATTTCTGTGGTGTTTATTGTTTTTGTTGGCAATGTTAAAATTTTTGTTCTCTTCCACAGATTACATCAGCACCATCGGCCACTTTATAATCTCCACTTTTAGGAAAGGTGATTCGGTTCAGTTGGACTAAACTAGCCCAAGTTTTGCACTCAATTATTTCATATCATATAGAGCTGGGTTCAGTATCACACTTTTTTTTTTTTTACCAAACATTTTAGACAGTGTCTAAACCTTGACCCTTGAAACTTAAATTGTTATATAAATGCCAATATACAATCTCTCCAATTTCAGTTTGCTGGTTTAGATGAATTTGGAAAGATCAGTAAGGTCAACAGGGTCACAGGTAGGCTTAGCAGGGTTAGAAGTGGAGTCCCTGTAAATCAATAAGCTAATTAATAATGCAGAGATATTTCATCTTACAGGCACAGCACCAACAGAAATGTAAACTCATTCATTTACCAATGACTTACAACTACAATCTGCACGTTATGCTTATAAACAAAACTACATTTATGTGTTCAAGGGGATAGTTCACCTAATAAAACAAATCTGTAATAAAAACAATAAACAAAATAAAAAAAATGTTGGTCATCAAGCAGTTCTGGTGACAAATGACTGTATGGACAAAATGAGACATCTCTCAATATATATTTTATGTAGCACAGGAAAAAAAAAAGCCAGTAGTTGACTTTTAATTTTATATCCTACATATAAAAAAGAAGGTTATTAACATAATTATGCCAGTGCTGCACAGAGAGCTCTCACTGTCCTTGGCTGGCAAAACTCATAAGGAGGTGCTCTTGTCACAAGTGGGCTTGAAGTGAATGACGCCAACAGAGATGTCCTCACAGGAGTGGGAAATAAGGTTCCCAGATGCCAGTCCACGTCTGTGCCACTAAAACCAAGGCTACGACAGAGCCCAGGTGAGCTTTTACACCCCAGCCGCACAGAGACGCGCACAGACTCTAAAGCAGCTGTGCTTGCCAGTGGCCATCATAACGTCTGTTTGATTAACACACTCTGCAACTGAGGAGCCATACAGCCATGCTGACAAACACTGGACCAAGGTGATCGTTTTTGACAATCAATGTCAATTTAAAGGCGTTTTTAATTCCGCACAGCCCTACAGCTGGCAAATCTGATTCAATAACGCAAGTTTTACAAGAGAGGGGCGAGTGGTGAAGTAAACTCAGATGAGGTGCCACAAGGTCTGTTGAGTTTCTTTTTCCTCTCTCCCCCCACCGTCCACTCTGAGAAATCATCCCATCTCAGACATGAAGCAAGGAAGGCACAGTATATGTGCGTCGTGGCATGACAATATGCGGCTGAAGAAGCAATAAAGGGGCACTTTTACAATGGCCCCACTCTGACAAAGACCTCTGGTGTGTGGAGAACAGGGTGGGCTGGGCCCCCGCTCCCCTCCTGGAGCTCTGGTTATTAATGCATCAGACCCTGCCACCATGTCCTGCTCTGTGCCAAAGACATATTTCACCCCCAATCGGCCCCTTTCAACAAATACGCTGTTTTGAAAATGATTTCCAGGGTGCTGTCGGTTCCCATAGCGATGACATTAAATGAAAAGAGCAGAAGAGAAAAAAAAATTATAGCGGGTGATAAACGGCGTTGGTTTAGGATGACACAACGAACTTCCAACGGTCTCTTTGAACGGCTGGCACTCAGGAACAACCTCTCTCTCTCTCTCTGTCTTTTGCTTTGGCGCTTTTCTCAAAGAGCAAATTAGAATGTATCTCTACCTCTGCATCTGTGAGTGGCACATCATAGCGTCGGGTCACTGGCTTGTATTTATAGTTTGTCATCTTTGTAAGGTTGTCACAGCACCCACGGCCACGTAAAGCATGTAAATCACCCTTTTAAAAGTGCCAAGTGAAGTCTGAGAGATTATTAAAGACAGAAGATGAGAGAACATGCTCGAGATAAAGGAAGGAGGAGGGACATGGCGTGTGAAGTCTTTGATATTTCCCCAATCCACCTATGAATCATTAACTGCCCATCACAGTCGAGCGCTCTTTCATTTGTTTGCATGTGTATACGTCAGTGTCTGCGAGTTAGTGTAAAGTGTCAAGTATCAGTGATTTTCTCTTGTATGTCTGTTCTGGCTCAGACTTGCGTGTTCCCCAGAGCAATTAGTTATGGCATATTAATCCTGCTGTAGTATTTCAGTAACAAGTGCTGCATGTCAAAGCTGAGGCAAAGTTTTTTTTTTTTTCCCCCTCTTCATTTTGTTTTTCAATGAGTCTCTAAGACAACGAGCCAAAGTAGCCAAGGGGGGTGGTGCAATAATTTGTTCTGCATTCTCTTAACGTCTCTCACTGTGTTATGACTTGTGTTGAGAGAGAGAGAGAGAGAGAGAGACGTATTTGTCAATCTTTGGACTAACTCCAAACTACAGGACCCCTCTGTAGGGCCTGTCAGCAATGTGATGCATTTTATATAATTACCATTTTTATTGGATTTTTATTTTCCATTTACAAAGGGCCCATCTGCTGGAAGCCTTGCAGTAGCAGACTGGCCAAGACAATACACACACTACATCAAAGAGTTTCACATCGAGAACTCATGCTCAAACACACACACACATACTTAACATCATTTATTCATTCATTCAGTCAGTCTTTTTTCTTTATCATACTATGGCTTTTTCTGTGGCCCTGTTTCACATAACTTAAAGTGTAACTTAGCATATGTAAATACACATGCACACACACACTTTTTGAACAATTTGTACTTGAATAAAATACAATTGCAAAAAATAAAAAAAAAATTATGTTACTAAAACAACAATGTATACAAATGTTTTATGTTTTACAGTGTAATTTGTTCCTGTGATGAAAGCTGAATCTTCAGCGTCACATCATCCTTTAGAAGTTAAAATGATTTGCTGCTCAAGAAACTTTTTCTAGAATCATATTTAAAATGATTTTTCTGTTGATTATTTGATGAATAGAAAGTTCCAAAGTTGAAATCTAAATATCATTTCCATTATATATGTCTTGCTGTTGCCATTATGCAAATGAATGCATTTTTGTTCAAAAAATATTATGTCTATCTTAAGTAATAATCATAATAATAAATTGATCTGTACATTAAAAAAAGAGGGCAAAAGTAAAATTCATGGACGATAATGGTTCTAGTAGATTCAGGAGTATACATAATAGTTTTGGATGGTTTCTACAGTGAGATGGCCTCGATTGTAAATGTTTCTGTCAGTGAACCACCATAAAAGCGCACACGTCGTGCTTTGATAACACCACTTCCTGTGACAACAGCGGTCAGCTCAGGCCTCACTTACCTGCCCCTTCCGACAACCCTCCACCCCCCCACAGACACACCGGGCGGGTGTTTCTGAGGGTTATTGAGCGAATCATTTAGAGGAGGCCTCCTCACAGCGGGAAGCAGCTGAACAAAGTTAGCATGAGCCAGTTCTCCCTGCGCTGTTCTCACTCCTCACTAATTAGTTCTGACTGGGTTTGTTTAAATCCTTGAAGAGAGAGAGAAGGAGAGCGAGAGAAAGAGGTTGGGGGGACCAAATGCCGTGAAACTAAAGTACTGAAGTGTGTCACCTCAACCAGACGGACAGACAGGGTGGCATATTAGAAAAAAGGGGCCAGAGTTTTTTGGAGAGGGAGACTTTTACCTTGATGGAGTCTGCTGGGGGTGACAAACGCTACTCACATGCTCACTCAAACGCATTACTTTTACCTCTCTGGTCATAATTTAAACCACAATTTAATATAAACAGACTCCATTTATTTTTACATTTATCACTGTTTTAGTATCTGCAACAAGATATTTCAGTTCTCCACAGTGTTTCTGCTGCAACACGAGCACTAATGAGAAATACACAGTGTCTGTCACAGCCTGTCAATACTCCAGTCTGTCATTATCAGAAACTATAAGAGCTCTTAGTTAGACACTACTTTGGAGAATTTTGAACGATTTAACTCTCTATAAATGTTCCTGCGTGTATATAGAGCTACAAAGACACACGGTCCAATTAGGGTCCAGCTATGAAAAAAGAAACAAACAAATCTGATTCCTCTGGGGCCACTTGACTTTCTTGCCTGCGCTCCCCTCTTAACCTTTCTCCTGTTTAAACACAAACACTACACAGTGCCGCCCAGGCAAGATCTGTTTTCATCTCTTTTTTTCTTTCTCTTGACCACACTTTGCCATGTATCAGATTGAAAAAAGAGGACTGATTGTAAATTGTATTGCTCCCATGTCAAAAAGACCCCTGAAAAAGAGAGAGTAACGATGGAGAGGGTTTCAGACCCAAATCTTGCTCTCGTTCTCTCTCTCGCTGACTGCCAGTCTGGTTCCAGTTAGACACTCATTAAGAAGATCTTACAGCTGGAGTGAATAGCTTCCTGTCCAGAGTGCTTAACTCCTGCAGTAGGAAATGTCCCAGGCTGTAAAGGGTGAAGCTAACTTCCTGAACATTTTTAAAAGTTAGCACAAAGGCCACGTGGCACAGTATGACCCACCGCTTCAGCCAATCAAGTAAGGTCCTCTTTGACCCCAGCCAATCAAACATGACCCTCTGTGACCTTAACATAACATTGACCATTCAAATAGGAGATGTTCATTTTGTGACTGTTAAACGATCTGTTGCGGACTGAAATATTTTAAGCAGTTATTTATTTGTTTATTTATTGATTCAGTTGTGTTGTTCCAAATTAAGAGGATAACTGAATATGACATCATTTTATATAATATACAGTATGATATAAACAAATATGGAGACACATATTTCACGATGAGGGGTATTTCCCTTTTACTGTACATTCACAGAAAAATTACTTTTCAAACAAGAAAGAAAAAGAAAAAAACTGTGAAAAAACTGATAAAATTGTGTCTAATCAGAGAGGAAAACCATTATTATAGATCAGTTATTTATACATCCATTTCCGAACCAATTGTCCTGCGATTTTATACAAAACAACAAAAAAAGGATTCCTGTCAATAATAATAATGCAGTAAAAGTAAAATAAATATATTTACTGCATTTACTGGATATTTCACTGAAATATGTCTTATTAGACTAGAACTAAAACTAAGGCAATTTCATTTAACATTCTGAACATAAGTGTTGCTCCCACTCATCCTCCAATCTTTTTGAGATTTAGGCAGAGAAAGAGAGAGAAAGAAAGAGAATCTTTGATCATTTTTGTGAATGGTCGTTTCTTTTTGCCAATGCTCTTTCAGATTCTTCAAAGAAATTTGCCCCACTTCAAATTTTTCAATGAGATCAAAGTACCAGCATTTCTTTCTTGCTGTGTGCCACTGATCACAACTATGAGACAATCCACAAAAATGCAAGGCCTCATAATTATTAATACAAAAACGTATGAACATTGCCATTATAGTAATTAAAACAAATTCACATGGTTAAATGTCTTAAAATGCAATTTGTCAGCTGCATTTCAAGAACCAGCAGTCTGATCAGGAGACAAGCAGATACATCCTAGAAACATGCAAGTTCAGTTCCAAGTCATTTCCTGTCAGATGAAAATGAAGAACAAAGTACCCTGTGCCAGTATCTCACGCGAATGATTGACATGAATAAAAACATATATAAGATAATTGAACGCCAGAAAAACAAGAGAATGCACTTCTTCCTGTAAATGTCACCCAGGACAGGTCACAGTAGCTTTTGTGAGTGCCTATCTGGCCAGCTGCAAATGATAACTTTTATGTTTGTTAATTCACGCTTGTTTTCTGCCTCTAACAATGCGGCTCTTTCATTCGTTATAGTTTTGGAAATGCAAAGAGAAGAGAGAGTCAGCTACAGCCATCCATCAGTGCCTGTAGAGTAAACACACTCTATGTTCTGCGCTGGAGATTAGCTCTAATGAAACTAAAACAAAGCTGGACATGTTAAATTTATTAGCATGTTTAGCGCAAGCACTCTGGAGAGTCGTGGACAGCCACCGTGCTATGCTCGGAGTGTGGACGCGCCGCTATTTCCTGAAGCCCCTACTAATCTGCACACGGGATATTTGCGGAGAGGCTGAACAAACACTGATTTGCTGCTATCTTTCTGGTTCCCAGCCTTCAAGGAGAGAGTGTGGCCGCGTCTGTGCTGCCCTACAGGCCTCGCTCCTGGGAACAGAGCTGGTCTTTGCAGCTTCTTGGCGGACACTTCCAGGCAGAGAAGTGAATCCCCCCCGAGGGATCGACTTCAAAAAAGCACACACAGAAGTGTGTATGCCAGGGTGCCATGGTGACATGGGAATGTTTGGACTGCTTTTATGACTCTGTGCGCTGTCTTAAATGAGGTATTAGGGCGCAACTTTCTGACAGCTTTCTGTCTTTCAGGAAATGCAACACACACTGATGCGTTTCATGCCTTTTTCTAAAAGAACAAATGGATTTAACTGCGTTTAATAATTTTGTACATGCACAAGAACACTAATCCTGCTTTTAATAGTTTCAGTTATTTATGCTAATTAGTATTTTAGTTAACACTTTATTTCGTTTTTTTTTTTTTTTTTTTTTAACTAGCTGACTACCTAATTAGTCATTTTAATAAGTAATTAAGCAAATATCAATGTCTTATTCCACATCTCTACCCAATATCTAAACTTAACAAATTTACTAACTATTAATAAGCAGCAAATTAGGAATTTATTGAGGGAAAAGTCATAGTGAATAAGTGTTCCCTATTCTAATGAGTTACCGTATTTTATTATTTGTAGCATTTTATTACCATAATGTATTTATTAATGAATTCATAGAACATATATTAAATTAATTTTATTTAGGGTTTTAATAATAAAATCTAGTATTTAACAAATATTATAATTTAAAACAGACACTGCTGTGTAAATGTTTGCTGTCTCTTATGCTCACCAAGGCTGTATTTTTTATACATATTATGAAATAATTAAATATCTGTTTTCGATTTAAATGTTTTTAAAAAATGTCAAAGGTATTATTTAAGTCAAACGCAAATTATTCAAGTCTTGATGATTCAGAGCTCAATAAACCTTCAATGTTGAAAACAGCTTTTTATGGAAACCATAATAATTTTTTTTTTTTCAGGATTCCTTTATAAATAAAAGCTCAAAAGAACAGCATTTACTTGAAATATAATTTTTCATAACATCTTTACGGTCACTTATCCTCACTGAATAAAAACATCAACTTTTTAACTGTATTATATATTTAATACTTAATACAATTGAATTAGCATACTTTATGTATACATTCCAAACATGATTATTTATTGATATATCTCATAGGAAGAGATTTTTTAAGCAATCTGGCCATTGAGTCAATTAGAGTATGTTGAGTGTACAGAGAAACAGTCTTGACCTGGTCAGCCTGGCTTAATGACAGCACTCTAATGTCTTCCACATGCAGCTCAGCCCAGAGGACATGGGCTTGGAGTGGCCATTCTTCTAATTCAGAGCCAATCTTCAGATAATGACATTCACATCAATAGCAGGCAGTCGATTCACTGATAACTCCCCTCTTTTCCATTTGTGCGTGCGTGTGTGCGTGCGAGAGAGTCTGTGCCCGGTCCTCATTTCCTACTCGGTGTGTGCTGCTCGTATTTGGTCTATGGCTATATGTGATGCGCATGCATATATGTAAGGCCTTATCAGACTCTCAGGGATTATGAGTTTTGACACTCAGGTGGTGTCCTTGGTCCTGAGAGTGTTTATGATTTTAATCTCCACAGAAAGGTCCAGACAATCAATATTGCTAATTAATGCATGAGGCAGAGAGACAGGCTGTGAAAATGTAACCCGCTGAATAGTAAAAGATGAGCCGGCTTACTGCTGCCACTGTTTTATCTCACTCCCAGATACACGAAACAGCCTCTTGACAATACACTGATAATATTCAGAACCGCTGTATGTGTGTGAGCTCTTTAACTCACTCAGAGATGTGTGTTAGCCTATAAAATATGACCTTTGACCCCTCAAGAATGATTTTCCTGCCCCCAGCTTATTTATATATCTTTAGCAACCTGCCTGAGGAATCTAATTTGTTCACTTAAAATGATAATGCTCGCAAGAGATGTGTCACATTGTCAGGGGTGTAAGAAAATGATTGACAGTTTAAATAAAGGATTGGTTTGTTTAACGTTAGTAAATGGATTAGTATCAACTAATGATATAGGAATATAATACAAATCTGCTAAATAATTATTTCATATTACATTGTGTTATATTGTAATTTCATTTCACCCAAAATAAAAAAATTGTTGCCATTTATTCACCATCAGGTTGTCCCACATTCATATTAATTTTCTTTCATTTTCAAAACATGAGGATATTTTAAATGAATCCTGAGAGATTGTCTGTTTACTTTGATGCTTTAAAATGTTCAGAGAAAATAAATTAATAGAAATTGAGTGCTTTAATACAAATCTCCTTAAGACACATAATTGCTTTATACTGTATGAAGAACGGATGTTTTCATTAAACATTGGTTTTATGGTTTTAAAACAACATGAGGGTGAGTAAATGATAACAGTTTTTTTTGTTTGTTTTTTGTTTTTTTGTAAAATATGCCAATAAGTACAATTCAAATGCATGTCTTGCCAGAATTTGTACATAGAGCATTTTATAAACTAACAAAAAACATTTGTTTGGAGTGGAAATACAGAAACACTCAATTTCTTGATAGCCATTTGCACTGTAATATACAAACAGACATCATATCTGGTAAATCTCCTAAATGGGAATTAAACTAAAAAAGCCTCAAAACTAATTATTTATCATCTACTATTTGCTTGTTTAAATTTGCTCGTCTGATGTCTTGAATTTGCCCAGAAATATTAACACAGTGGTTATAAAGAAGTTGGAGGACTGATATAAGATTATAAAAGGAAAAGGAACTCACATGCTAAAAGCTCAGCTGATATTTTGCACTAATGATGATCTTGAGACAATAAGATAATTTTCATTTCAGATGCAGACAAAAATGTCTGGGATAGGATCGGCTCTGCTGTAGTGCCTCTCTAATCTCTTTTCAACCAGCCACTTGTGCTGGGACCATATGCTACATGAAAACACAGGCCCTCTTGCGCTATTTTGAGCGGGACAAGAAAGAGAGATAGAGACACACCGGGAGAGTGAGATGAAAACATTTTGCTAGCCTTTCCAATCGGATAACTCATCTTCAAACGCAAAGATGATGAGGAGATCTCAAAAAGCCCTTGATGTTCTCAGCACAACATAATTACATAAAACAGACATATGCCATTCTCATTCCCACTCAAATGCAGGATTAGTGCTTTGATTAATCACACTTTAATCTGACGACTGAAATTATCGTTCTGCTATCAGCAAGAAACAGGTTTATTTCAGATGGAGAAATCCCTGATTATTTATGGCCCCCAGCTACTGCCCCTCTCTCTCTCTCTCTCTCTCTCTCCTGTTCTCTATTTGCTATTCTTCATTGCACAGCGAGGATGATTGCGACTCAATTATCTTCGTGTGAGGCGATTATCTTCAGGGTTAATTTAATCTTCATTGCTCCCCAGTCATATTTCAATTAAACATGCTATCATAGTGTTAACACATACTTAAACCTGTTATTCCTGTGATTCACTTGCTACTGAAAGGTACAATGAGGCTAACAGATGTCATAATTATGCACTTATTAAACATATTTCACAGTAAGAGGTGCACTGGGGAGAAGAAGCAGGTCCGCTGCGCGGAGAGTGAGCATTAATCTAATGACAATATGCCTTAGTGTTGATCTAAAAGACTATCTGCCTCTGCTTAATTGTCACACAAATATATTAAAATGACACGTTTACAGTATTAGAGGATTAATTAGAATTGGTTTCACCTTATACTTGTCCAGGCCACCTTAAACGCCCCCATAATAGGTAAAATAACTGTACAGGGTTGCATCTCAGACATATTTAAAAAAAACTACAAATGGGCCTTAAATGTACTTCAATAATAATACAAAAAACCAAAAAACTTAAAAATGTAGTCTAAACATATGCATTAACAAAGTCTTGTCCCAAAAGAGTATGAGATTTAAAATCAAAACAGTCCTTTTTTTGACAGCCCCCCCCACTTCAAGGTTATCAAATGAACTGTAAACTTTTATCAGTTTGACGAGACTCCGTTGGTCCAAGTTACGCATATTGCTTTGGTTTCCTTTCTAAAGTAATACCAATATCATTACACTAGTGCCAAACACACACATACACGCTTAGACACACAAACACAAACTCACACGCAGCGGAAACACCTTTAATAACCACTGATAGGAAATGAGGAGGTCTGGCATCAAATAGATGGCACACACACAAGCCAGCCAGCCATACTGAGCGGGGAAATGCTGCCAGCCATGAGCCATGGCACATTAAAAATGTTTAATAAAAAGCATGCACTACTGCACTGATCGCACAACAACCTGCATCATAAAAACACAGTAATATAAACACCACAACAAACACTATCTGCAATACACACCCCCCTCACCACTCAGCTGTATACAACATTTCCCAATTTTACTAATAGATATATACATATGTGTAAATTAAATGTTAGTAAAATGTTTAAATATTGCATACAGGTATATTATATATACTGTATAAACATAGAGGTCAAGTGGATTTGCATGTTTAGTCTCCTGCATGTAATAAATAGAATTTAAGTAAGCCTGAGAGGCGTTGTAGAGGAGAGGAAGAGGAGAAAGAAATCCTCCAAGGTCTATTACAAACCCCATAAACTCATTATGCAATGAAGGTCCTATCGCAGGTTAACATGATTAAAGCTTGAGATTCATACGCTGATATAATTCTTCATAGAGGCAGATAAGGTCTGAAAACGGAACTGCTGGATATCAAAGGCAGCCATATTCTGAGGCGTGAGGCCAGCGCGCTCTCTCTCTCTCTCAGCACACACACACACACACGCACACACACACAGAGTGTACAATAAATGCAGGTCTGGTAAAGATTTGAATGTCAGGGTTTAATCAATGCCTTTAGAGAGGAACATCATAGTGACTAATTTTCAGAATAATCTGTAGTATTTATAATGTGTGTGTGTGTGTGTGTCATACAGGTTTCAGGTCGGTTGTAGACACTCACCCATACTACTTCTATTCTGTTCTCTACTTTCAGTTCTACTGTAAATACTGTACATCATATTGTAACGTATTTTTGTTTAGTATTGTATTGTAATTAGCATTAGCTTTAGTGTATGTTTACATTGTACCGTATGAAATGTGACCAAGATACAGCAAATTATGGTACAGTGAATAAAAATGATTCTGAAATGTATAATTACTTTTTAAATATATCCTCACAAATACAGTGCAACAAATTATCCTGATATTTGAAGAGGTTTGCATAATTTAAAGGTTCAGCAAAATCATGAATAAATCAGCATAATCATGTTTTATTTGTGTGTAACTTTATACCTGTTGAGTGCCACATAATTACGAGTACACAGATAAATACTCCTCAACCAAGATTAAGGAAAAGGGAAAAAAGGACAGGCTGTGACTTTCTTAAAAAGCCTAAATAAATAAATATTAGCCACAAATATTTGCGCTTATTTTCTGTTGATTTTACGTTTAGCCATACAGTGAGATATGCATAATAATTGCATATAGAGTGTTATCAAATTCTAAGATTTTGGTTAGAAAACCTCAAACAGCGTGTTGTGTCCGAGCCATTTAGCCGCATCTTTCTTTGCATTTGGTATTTTGTGGTTAACTCTTAACATATGCAGCATAGCTTGGAGGCAGGCATCACAGAAGACTCTGGAAATTCTTAGGAAATGGCGAAAAGACACGGAAATGTGTAAAGAACTCTGCCAATTTTCACTTCAAATGTTGTCAGAGAAGAGAGAGAGAGAAAGAAAGAAAGAGACCAGGAAAGAGAGAGAACCCTTTTCTCACAATCTCTGTAGAATTTTTAGTAGTGCGTGGCAGAAAAGTTACACATTTAATGAACAACACTTCCTAGAGGTATCTTTCTTCATCTCAAAGCTTTTTTTGGAACATGTTGTTAAACATTCATTTACATGAAAGATCAGTGCCAGCTTTTGGCAAACCTCCAATCTGAATATCTAATGAGGCTACACAGGAAATACAATGCCAAACTGAATCAAAATCATTTCTTCCAAGCCACTGACTAAGAACAGTTTCTTTTATGCAATAATAATAACTATTTTGTTGTGAAAATAACCTAGAAAGTCTTCATTTCACTGTATTAGTGACTATTTGAAGGTGTTTGTTTAGCACTGTTGGAGAGTATTGTGAGATGTGAGGATGTTGTATGCAACACTATTTAAGATGTACATAGGGGGGTATCTGAGGAGATAGGTGCGGGCTAAACACAGGAGGTCCATTTGCAGTATGTGTGGTACGTGAGGGCAATTGAACATGTCACATGAGGACGGTGTTGAGAAGTGACTTTGCGAGTTGTACTGTATGTTAAGACTGAGCGTCAACAGAATTAAAACACATACATATGTGATGCACACCTGGATGTGCACACATAATTTAGTTATCATCAGAGACACATGTTAAGAGTGAGCTCTATGTAAGTTCCTGAAAAGCCTCAGCTGGAGTACAGTCTCGCCCTCCTTCTCTCTTCCTCACATCCGTTGCTTTTGGAGCGATACCACATGCACCAAGAGACGCATTCATTTACACTGGCACGCAATCCACACACACACACACACACCCATAAACAACAAAACACAACAAGGTAGCGTACTTATCACACAAACAAGACAATAAGTGATCCAATAAAAAGCAATGTGTTTATTTTTGTGATTCTTTATTTGTACAAAATCTAAGCAACTTAAATCATTAAGCGAGAATGATTTATATTGATACAAAGTGTGTACATTAAAAGTTAAGTAATGGCTAATGATTTACAATCATTGAAAAAAATAATAATATATGAATATATAAAATAAATTCAGATAAATTTACAAATAAATTCAGCCAGTAAGCATAATTGACTCCTATTCAAAATACATACAGACCACAAATTTTAGAGTACGGTTTCCAAACGGATTATAACGAACAACTCCATTTAAACTAAATACTCCCATATAAAGTACTAGTTTGCAACTTCGAGAAAAAAACAAAAAAAAACAGCCTTATGTTTTATTATTTATTAGGGTTTACCATCTGTACAGATGTATGTTAATAGCTCAGTGTTATTTACATGTATGTGAAAGCATATCCATCTGTTATCACACAAAATCACTCCTGAGACTCACTCTCACCTTTACAGCAAACCCTTAACACACATGCACATTCACACAAGTGCACTCAAACACATACGGTGACAAAGAAGCATGCTGTTGACACCTAATATCTTGAGTATATGCCCATCTGTATGCCACTTGCTTCCGCTTGTATTAACATCAGGAAACAACTGGCTTGTACTTTACCTATGCATTATTCTATCTTTATTGTGTAGTATATATCCACAACAAAGTTTGTTTATGTCTTATTGTTATAATACATACAGTAGGCTACTGCAAGTGCCTCTTTATGGCATATAACATTCTCAGACTCCTTAAATAGAAAATATATTAGACCATTGCAACATTACACATATCCAATTTAAATTTTCATTTTTTTAAATATTTATTTTACTTAATACAATGCGTAATGAGGTATTGCAGAAAGAGCAGTATGCTTTTAAGACATCGCTATAATTTAAAAATGTACATACAAGCTATTATGTATTTATGCTTATGTTAATGTTTTGTAATATGAATCCTCATAGTAATTATAAAATTGACCATTAAAAGGGATATGTTTATCAGTGCTGAAATAAAAATGTACCTACTGATTAGCTGATATGGCACATTGTACTACTGCATGCAACGCTGTGGAGATTTTTACTGCTCTTTAAGTGAATTGTTCATCATGTTTAACTGCAATGGTGTGCTTTAAAATAAACAATTGCACAAGCTCTCTCTGAGCTCACTTTCAACAAAAGCAGTGGATCAACAACAGCACTGGTTCTAGAGGCGACATTCAGGTCTGAAGGCTTAGAACTCAAGATTTAGCATGCGCGATAAACACAGCTGTACAACTATCGGCCTGACATGGAAAAGCGCCAGAATCAGGTAGCTAGTGTTTTGTCTGAGGGTGAAGGAACATTACTGCATTAATCCGCACCTGACACTAATACTTTTGTATGATTGACCTGAAAGCGGTACACTCGTCATTACGCGTGTGCAGCCATATGGCACTAGTTGTTACCCTTTGGCCTTCAGCAGGATTAGCTTCTGCTTTCTGGCACTGCTGGTTCTTCACAGATTTCTTTAGAGCAATAATTGCATGACAGTATTAACGTATTGAGACAGATTTAGAGAGCTGTTCGTCACTGCTAGAGGGCGGGGCATAATCCAGCTTGTGAGAGGAAATCAGGATACATAATCTACTGTAATCTAAGATCCAAATAGCTGGACAAGATGATGGAAAAAAAGCAAATCTTGTTGAACATCATTTGATGTGTTTATGACAAACGGATCTCCTACATGTTTACTACTGTATACTGTATATCCCTTTCATTGACTGTGATGGCATTTCCACAGATATTATTACTTACTTTACTGTTGTGTCTAGTGTCCAATATTTTAAATATGTCTAATATTTTAAATATGGAAGATACAATTATGACACTATACTTTGTTATATTACCATGGCACTACATTTCAGAAAAAGCTGTGGGAGTGATGTCAAAATTTAAATAATTTTCTCCAAATGGTTGATTATTTTTTTGCTAATTTCTTAAGTTTTGGAAAGTTAATTTTGAGTTCAAATTAAAAAAATAATAATTATAACTAATTTGACATTTTTTTTTAATTCTGCTAGTACAGCTATATTACTTGGATTGAAAGAAAATACTATAATACTTACAATATTACTGTTTTACTACTGTACATTTTTTCTCATCTAATAAATTTAGCCTTAGTAAGCATAATTGACTCCTGTTCAAAAAACATACTGGCCTCAAATGAGTGTTTATTATTAATTAAATTAAATAGCAGGACTATACTACTTGATTTAGTTCATTCTAAAAGTTTATTTTGTATAATTTCATTAGGAACTGAGAGCTGCTTTATGTATTCAGTAACCTGAATCCAGTACTGATGAATTTGAAAAATGAGATTCTTTTTATTTTGTCTTTTCATAAAACACTTTCAGGCTTACATTCCCCTCAACTGCATATTGTTTTACTGCGGTGACATATTTAAATGCAGATTTTCAAAGCCCTGCAGAATCTGTCTGGAATTCATACTTTGAATCTCCAGAGTTTTCTCATAAGTCCTTTCAAGCGCACAAACAATCTTTGCACAAAATGAGGTGAGCTCATGTCCTCCTCAGCCTTTCAAACAGTTTAATCTCATACTTGTCACACACACACGCACACACACTAACACACTCATTGCTAGGGCTACTCATGACCCCCCCTCCTTTTTCTTCTGTATCCCATCCCTTTCAATAGCCGGCCTCTGTAATGAACAAATCCACATTACTCTGGACTTGATCTCTGGCAAAATAATGCTGGAACAAACAATTTGGTTTGTCAACACCTTTCTGTGGACTCCTCCATCACTGTCAGGGGTCTAAATTTAAACAGCAAAGTGCATTTGACTGCTGGACCCCAGTCTGATTATCTTCCATGGCTCTGCCAATTGCCTTAGACAGACCAGCTAGCTGTGATTGCTAACCTGGCTTGAAAATACGCTCGGTCTGCCCACGGATTAACATGAATATTTTGATATAGATCGATAAGCAATCTCCACTCCATAAGAAATGCCAGCATCTTTCATTTGGCTGATCAAAGTAGAGAGGGACAGCTGGGTATTGTTTTCCGAGAGGTCGGAAGAATGAAGCCGATTCTGTGAGGACAGAGGGAGCGATCCAGATCTCTCTCTCTCTCTTTCTCTCCATTTCTGCCACTGCCTAATCGAGGAAACAATCTCGGCATCACACAATCCCATCTCTCAGGACAGGCCGGCGTAAACGAGGATGGCGGAACCCCCAACATCAGCGGGCCAAGTTCATTTGTTAAGCGTTTCGGCTTCAGCCAGCAGACGACCTTTCCGCTCAACACCACTGACCCGGACGGAAAGGGGCAGGTCAGTTATCAGTGTGCTGGCCTGGTCCTCATCTGCGGAGCAGTAGATTTGCTGGATTGACCTTGACTGAGTTAATGGGGGTCCTGAATGGAGACTGGTTAATAAGACAGCAAGCAACTGAGATCGTCTCCTGGGATGCGCGTGTTGCCGCTCCACATGAGCACCAGCGGGGCACTGAGAGAGATAGATTTGTGATACCAAATACATTTCATTATTACATTACTCCAATTGTAAAGGGAGAGCGGGGATAAGTGGAACACTCAATAAATATACAATTTGTAACTCACTCACAGTGGCTGTATGCGGACGTGTGATTCAATCCACCACCTATTCCCAAAAACAACAACGCGTGACAGATTCAAAAAGCCCAATATGCAAACTAAAATATTTATTTTCCATTTCAGCTTGCTTGTTTACTGTACACGCAGACTGATGCAACTATTAAAATCACATCCTGCGCAATCTGCACAGATTAGAGGGTGACTAATTTAATAATGTTAGTATGACTAACGTCGTATGTAGACAAACTGTGAAATATCATTACTCACATTAAAGAGATTTTTTCCCTCGTGTATGTTATCACATAATGCAATCATATCCTGTTTTGGGTTTTCCATTGGATGACACATACATCCCAGCACGAGTGCTGTTACAATAAATAAATAAGTATAAATGTAAAGCTTAGCAAAAAAGATCCTTCTCTGTGCAGAAGTTCTAACAGCATCAGAAGCACAGTAAAATCACTCCATATGTTTCCAGCACTCAAGCGGACAGTGCTCAGAGTACATTACTGCCCTATTTCAATAAACGGAATGGTTCTCAAAATTCCAAGGATTAAATTCTAACAACTAATCTCTAACCTGACAGTAACCAGCACACTACGGGAAATGAGGAGCAATTGGTGGCCTCTGCACCAAGGGATTTAAAGCAGAGCATGCACAGCACTATGCTGTAATGGTACCTGATTCATGTCTGATTCATTAAGAAGTTTAACTTCAGGGTAGCTCAGTGAAGGTGAAGGGAATTATCAGGATTAATTAGCAGAATATACAGTATATGTAGAGATTAACAGGGTTAAACCTTATGAACAGTTTGGTCTGGCAAAAAATCTAATCTGAATCCACACTTGTTCTACTGTCCTTCTCACACACATACAAAAACTTTTTTATTAACTTATATTGAAGTATCCCAGATAATTTTATATTCACACATCAGTAGAAAATTAGTTGAAATAATTGGTACTTTAACACTAAATAAGTAAACAATAGCATATATTTAATTCTGGAGTTAATGCCTTGTGTTTTGTATAATTATTTTTTTTTATCATGCATTTTGAACCAGATTTCTTTAGTAACATTATAGGTCTATTTACTGTCACTTTTTGTCAATGTCTTAATTGTGATATAAACACACACAGACATATACATACCTGTATATTTGTACTCATTATAACTTTGAGGTTATCTCAAACATCAAATATTGGAAGATTATTTTTATACATGTATGTATGTATCAGGGATTGACATGGCCCACCCGCCAAATGCGGATAGAATTTTATCCGGCGGATAAAATAAAAACTTTAGTCTCACTAGCCACTTTGGCAGGTAGTTTATTCTTAGGTATGACCATATATTTTTGTTATAGTTTTCTCTAAAGGCATCTGATATAATAAACGCATTGCAACGTAATATTACACGCATAAAACTCTCATGAGCACTTATATCAACATTCTGATAAAATTTGTTTAGCGTTTGTTTGCGTTAACATCTCTGTTAGCAGTGATAACGTGCCGACGACATGTTTGACTTGTGAACGAACAGTTTTTTTAAGTCGGACATTTTTATACTATTTTTTATTTTTTTACTTACAGTTGTTTTTAAGTATTTATTCATTTTTTGAGACTTTTATCAGAACGGTCAAATTATTCATTAACTAGAATTAATTTGTCAAAGCTGTTCTCAATATCAAAAATGTGTAACTTTTTAGACAAATCCGAATCAAAATCAGTGCTAAACAGGGCATGGCATTAACACTATATTATACATTAAGCAACATTACACGACCAATTCAAAGAAGTTCCCTAAAAACACTACTGCAAATTTGACATTATAGCCTATACAAGACTTAACATAGTTAATATTATAGGATTATTAAATTTAAGGTCAGTATTTAAATTTATTGAAATTATATATTACAGAGTGTGCTTGCTCCATTTGTTTAATGAAAATGGTTTGAGATCACAGCAGAACAATTGCAAATATGCAACAAATAGAGCAGCACTGTTTTTTTTAATGAATGATTTGAGTTTTTGAATTTTGAAACATTTGAGACAATAATTTAGTGGTCAATTCATAAGGACAGGCACTTCTTTATTCTTAAATGATTCTCAGCTGTCTGAACTAGAGTGCAGATCGGGCCGCATTTTTCTGTCCGAGCCCGGCCCGCGTCCGTCAGGCATTAAGATATTTATGTCCGAGCCCAATCCCAGCCCGACACAGTTAAAATCTTTTTTTTTCCCTCATACTAATGACACTATTTTATGTAGAAAGCCTGCTTTAATTAAGCAACTTTAGGAAGGCGTTCAGAAATGTCAACGGATGAGAGCATCAGCGCACAATGGGCAAAAAACACTGTTATAACACAGGCGCACATTCGCGCTGATGTGACCGAACCCGACCCGAATCCGAGCATCCTTTCTAAATATCTGTCTGAACCCGCCCCGTCGGGTACCGTTGGGCTCGGCTTGGGTATCCATCCTATAGTCTGAACGAATCGTTTGTAGGCTTCAATGACTGATTTATTAAAATAGTCACTTGCTCTCACCTACTGGCAGTTTACTTTCATAGTAGGCTACTTTCATCTTTTTTTCCATGATTTATGTATATTAAAACACCAAACTCAACATTATGCTGTTATAAGTTTGCCTGCAAGTGTAAGCATTCATGCTATATTTT
>JAUMHP010000052.1:12907998-12927087 GCA_032361065.1 Enteromius trimaculatus | reverse complement strand
TCTGTGTGTGTGTGTGGGGGTGGGTGGGGGGGGGGGGCACCCATAGCAAAGAGCAAAAAGGTTAAAAGGTTTATGTTACTGGTGGGTAAACAGATACATTTTTATTATTAATAGTTAACTCATCGATACCATTCTGCAAGCCACTGCTTCATTCAAACTGAATTAAATAAATAATAATAATAATTATTATTATTATATGGTTGTATACAGAGTTGGAGTTTTTGACTAGCTCTTTCCTGAAGCTTTTATAATAATAATAATAATTATTATTATTAATAATAGTTATTACTAGGTTTGTGTGTGCATTTTTAGTTTGTTTTTTTCAAGGTGCTCTTCTGTTACACCAAGATCAAGATTTATCAAAAAAAAAAAAAAAAAAGAAAAGAAAAGAAAAGAAAATACAATCAATACGGAGAGGGAGTGACTGAGGAGTTCTTCTACCTGGGAAATTAGTACAATGAGGCCAAAGGCACCATCATCTGTCTTACTGCAGGTTACCATAACAACGACCTCTGACCGCACACATGGGGCATTTGTCAAATAAATGTGGAACCAATAGCAACATATACTTTACTTTATCTTTTTGACTCAACTTTGTCTAAGGTGAGGTATTTCAAAGAATCAGTGATCTTCGGCAGCATAAAATGTGCATAATGCTCAATAAATGCTCATAAACTAAAAATGTGTGCATGTATGATTATACATGCATTTCACACAATTCATGCAATTTGCTTAAAGAAAAGTGCTGTGATTTTCCGAAAATAAATTTCCATCTGCCTTTAAATTGGTTGTTTTCATTCTCAACAGGTTTTTGATGAATGATAGCTGTAGGGTCAATGAGAAATCAGCGGAGAGCCCTAAATGCTTATCCAGGCTGCTGACTGGTGCAAATAGTCTTCTGGAGCACCATCAGGTTTCAGGCCAGCTACCCTGCATGGCTGCACTGCCACTATAAATCCAGAAGCTGATTAAACAGTAAATTTAGCATGCCTATCAACTTACCATTAACCAGGTTGCTGCTTTCGAAAACATCATTAATCAAGCAGCAGATATGGAGGAAAATATCAGTCATCGATCCTGTGCACTTATGACAGTTAACACTGCAGCATATTAGCATTGAGCGGCCGCTGATCTATCAATTACTGAGCGACCACACCATTCGCCCGCCGCCCGCACTCATTCTAATTCTGCATTTCCCTCTTCACTAATGCATTTCAACTGTTATCTCATAGGCTAATGAAAGCAAACAAATCAATAAATATAAATTATACATGCGAGGATGTACTGCTGCCAACATAAAGCCCCTAATTAATTGCACTTGATTAATTTATATACTTTAATTATCTCTCTAAGCCGCACAAGGCATAAATATCAGGACAATCTGCTTATTGCTATGTCAGTCATAAAACGGCAGACGCTGGGAAACGATTAGCACAGCCAGAATATCGTCAATGGGAAACACACAGTTGCTGACAGAAAAAAGTCAAAGCACTGAATAATTTAAAGTAAGCAGAAGCAGCACAAAATGACTGAAGGCCTGGAAAAAGACCACTGCTTTTATTTTATGCATCCCGGCTTTAATATGGTAAGTGATTCATTACTGCATGTTGCTCAAACAATACAAATACAGGGTCTGGCACAGAAACGACCAATTTATCCTCTCGGTTAATGTTCAGCATCTCATTCATCGAGGCAAAAAATTACAACTATTATATTATGTTGACATAATAAAAATGCATTGTTAAATACAGCAGCTGATTTACCTAGTAAAGTTGTAATTTTAATTAATTTATTTTAATCTGATTAGAATCTTATTTTAAAATAAATAAACATAAAAAAATGTAATCCACCAGTCTTGGATATGGCATGCTCTAGAGAAATTAACAAAACTGAACGTGTTGCTCTCAACGTGTGATAATATTCCATTATGAGCAGTGGCCTATAGGGGAGAAAGCCTAAGGAAGGCAAACATAAATCAAAGAAATTTAAGAGAGAACGAGTGTGAAAAAAGTGCAAAAAAAGGAAAGAGGGGGGGGGGGGGGGTTGTAAATGAGTTTTAGGAAAGTGAAAGAGGAGTTACGTCCTGATTCCTGTTAATTACGGTTTTTAGAACAATTAGCCCAACAGGGAGCATGACAGAATAATTATGGTATCCGTGGTTACAGTGGGACATTAATGTGTCCAGGTACAGTAAATATGTCTGAACCCGAGGTGACGCGACCTTGCACCCCTCACAGATATGTGCTAAATTGTCTGCCCTTGTGAAACTGTGTCCTAATGGGCTTTAGAAAATTACAGTGCCTGCCATGGGTCTTATCTCTTTAAACAAAGAACTTGTTTCTTTTTTATTTTTTAAGTTTGTGCTAATTATACATCTTCAGCGAATGGATTTGTGACAGTTACAGAGACTGTTGATGTGTCCATAGTTTGCAGTTAAGCTTCAGACCTCAGACACAGCAGCTCGCCTAGACTTTATTGAGTAACAGAAGCCGGTGTGCTGTATAGGTGCTTGCTGACAAAACAATTGGAGCGCATAAATGCCAGACTGTACGTAAAAACACCTGAGAGAATTTGGCTGAAACATCAAACACACCCTATACACCGCATACACACATTGGTCTGTTAGCGTGCCAGTGAGTACAGAGAGAACAGAGCTCCTTGTCTCACTTCAGTTTGGGTGTTTTATCTGTAGAAGAGAAACAACTCAGCAGACAAATTTTGTCTGTTTTGAACATAAATAATAATAGAAATATGCTACTGTTTGATCTTAAAACTGTATATTTCTGACACGTGGACATTTCTTTGACAGTCACCTACACGTTAAAATATGTATTGTGAAAAGTGCTCAAAATAAATAAAACAACAACAACAACAAAACATATGAATTAAACTGAAAGAAGTCCACCAACTCTGCATTAATTTGATCAATACAATAAAAAAAATATTTCTTTTGATTGAAAGCTGATTTTTTTGGTAGCCATTGCTCTTTTTAGTCTCAGCGTAACATGATCCTTCAGAAATGATTCTAATATTCTGATTCAGTGTTAAAGTGTATTATTGTCATAAATATACAAAGTTACAGTTAATATTTCGGTGAAAACCGTGATGCATTTTTTTCAGGATTCTTTGCTAAAAAGAATGTTTAAAATAACAGCATTTATTTAACAACGCTTTTTTTTTTTTTTTTAAATAATCTTCTAATAAATGCAGTAAACGTGCTGAATAAAATATGTATTTATTTTATTTTTTAAATCATACTGACCACGAATTTTTGAATGGTCGTCTACATATTTTACTAGAAAAATGGAGTATCCTTAGCAGACTTGGAGGTTTTGTTTCTAGGTAAAATTAAATTAGTTTAACACTAAGCTGAAATATAAACATAAATACTGTGAGTGAATTTAAATAAACAGCTGGAATCAGCGCATCTGGGGCGCTACTAATCATGTTGTGTTTCAGAGATCAGCACACGCACATAAACAAAATGATTCACAAGAGGATTTAACACATATTATGAAAAACACACCAGTACAATGCCTTTGAAAGCAGGCAAAAATGCTTCCGCAAGCCACACTTCTCTTTTGTTTACATAAACATGTTCTTCAGACAGGCCGAGTGTGTTAATCATCCCGATATGATACAGTCACTGTTAAAGCATAATGACGCTCTGCTCTGTGTCATTTAGTGCTGGTGATCAATCAGACACTCATTTAGCTTTAATTCATGTAGATGCACACCTAATACTCATTACAAAGACACAATTTCCCCCAGTCACAGCAGATTAATGGTAGCCCATCTCCCAGTGTGTCCTGCATCCCGTGTAAGTGTGTGTGTGTGTGTGTGTGTGTGTGCACGTGCGTGTATAGATAGATGACTCTCTCTCAGGGAGAGCAGCTCACAGACTGACTTTTCCTAAAGACATGTTTTATGACAAATGGTCTGACACAGCATAACTTCATCAGAGAAGACACGACAATGAGAATCCGAAACAAGACTGAGAAGAAAAGCTTGTTTTAATTCTTCTTTTTAATGCCATACATGTACCAACTGATTTGACTCCAAATTCCAACACGTTTTATAAATGAGTGAAATTATACGAGATTAAATATTTACACCTTAACAAACCTAAATATTGACCCAAAAAAAAAAAAAAAAAAAAAAAAATTATTTATGTTCAACAGGGCAGCACTGAGATCAAAATACAGTACAACTAATACTGTGAAACAATTTAAAATATGTAAAGTTTTACAATTATTATTTTATATATATATATATGTGTGTGTGTGTGTGGGTATTATTACAATATGAATTATTCCTGTAAAGGCAACACTGATTTTTTGCAGCCATTGATTCAGTATTCAGTGTCACATGATCCTTCAGAAATTATTTTAATATTCTGATTTACTGCAGAAACATTTTTTATTACAAATGATGAACTCTGTCTCTGTCTCTTTTGATCAAATAATATCAATGGGTTCTTGTTGAATAAAAGAAAAATATAAACATTCATAAAATGATGGAAATTGTATTCAAATTGTAAACTTTATACAGTACATTTATGCATGACAGAAGAAGTACAGAAATATAGCCTAGCCTAATTATTGCAAGCCAACACAACGTCTTCAACAAGGCCGTGCATGTACACAGCCCATATGCGCATGTGCGGCACTGACCTTTTTTGCCAAAACTTTTACCTAAAGTAATTACGCCCTAAGGAAGCTCACACAGGGACAAACGGAGCGGTTCATACCTCAGAAGTGGTCACATCTCCTCCGCTGATCCTTTCACAGGGAGTGTACTGGCATAGAAAACCTCTTCCTGCCTCTTTAAACGTACCTCCACAAAACATGGCACAGGAAGTACCCACACACAGTGTGGCACAACACTGGCTGCCTCACACATTCAGTGGCACTTATACCCCTCAGCTTCAAAGGCAGACAAGCAAGAAAACAGTTTGGTATTTTTCCACTTAAACAAAGAGGCCTTTAAAGAAAGAAGTCGAATTCACAACATTGTGAAATCCAGAAGTTACATGAATGAAGGGAAATATTTGGTAAAATAAAGAAAGGATACAAGCACAGCTTGATACGATTAATTCAAACACAATAAAGATTGGACTCTTTTAACGCTCATTTCTGAAATAACACACAAGCTTTATTATTGCAGGTTATGGACCATAAGGCAGTACGGTACCAGTTAGTAAAATCACTTAAAAAACAAGTAAACCAGAGAGAAAGATTGATCCCAAGATCTTGATAAAAGAGTCTTGTGTTAATAGAGACAGTGTTCTGTCTTTCCTGTGTTTGTGTGTTACACACCGTCTTGCAGCGTGAGCGTGGAGCGTGGCTGAGTGGGGATTAACTCTGAACACTGCCAGAAAACAGCGTGTGTGTGTGTGTCCTCGGAAACACTAACACAAGCAAACCACGTCCCACTGCCCCTGCAGACACAAACACTCACACACAGACACAAAGTCGTCCAAGAGAGGGAAACCTCGCCAGCCTCTCACATGCTATTCTCCTGCATTTTTCACTCAAAGATGTATTGTACAGGAATTCCTGTCTCACAGACTCTCATCCTGCGGCCCATGCTATGACGAGAGCAAAGAGAGACATGCAAAAGAGAGATAGAAGCCGGGACGGTGGGCAACAATTATGATAATTGCCAGGGCACTCAGCTGAAGGATCAATCAGCTGTGATTACAAACCCTCCTGCATGATCAAATATTAATCTGCTGTACCTTCAGTCTGACCTGCCAGCACAGAGCCTCTTACTGACTTATGCATTAAGCGATTTGCACAAGCTGAACTCATAGCACCTAATAATATTGGACATGCAAGTCAGGGCATTAAAGGGATCTTCCAGGAACTGAATTGACTTACAATAAACAGGGTAAAAATAGCCCAGCATAACAGCCAGGATAACCCTTATATGACAGTACAATTATATTAAACAAGGTATGACTGTAAAAACCAATTAGGGCAAATTCCACGGGCCACCTGATGGATTTTGTTCTTGTGATGTCCTGGAGAGCCGTGGCTGTAAAGTCAAAGACAGAAAGGTCAGCATTTAAATCACAGTAAACAGATACAATACAGCAAAGATACAATTCATTTTACAACTCGATGAGGAGAAACATGTGCAAATCATTAGTTTTAAATAGTTTGAAATTTTGCACACAAATAATAAGAGGCAAGCTAGATAAAAAAATAAATAAAATAATAATAATTTATTACAAACATGTTATTATAAGTTGCATATATGTTTAGTATAATAGTATTTAAAGTTATTTTTACTTATGCAATAGTATTAGTGATTCGAACAGTGTTTATATTACATAATAAAATATTATTTTTGCTAACATTAAAAGCAGTAATGATAACTAAATGAATCTGAATATTTCATATTTTACATTAAATATAAAAATTTCCCCGTAGTTGAATTCAGACTACTAGAGTACAGTTATATTAATGAAGAACTGGAGGACAAGGGAGGGAAAAGATTGATTAAGACGCTTTCAAGACCCATGAACTTAATCTCAATTTAATCACTTCATTTCAATTTCAATTTAACATATGCGTTGATATATGATAATCCATTCTTACTGGAATATTCACATCAAATAGGACAATGATTGAGTTAATAGCCACATTAATTACTCTGTATGCAGACATGTATTAAAAGACAAGTGTCTGTTTCTTTTGTGGCAGACAGCAAATGGTGGTTAACAGGATTAATATGACATTAAATCAACTCAGACACTCGACATTTAATAACACAAAACAGCTTGTGGAAATCATAGGATTATTCCACAGGATTATAACAGTGCCCCCCCACCAGCACAGACCTGAGAGCAGATAGGGACTCCAGATTACCTAATCTACTTACATCTACAAAGCATATTTAAGTCAATATATGTTTTTTTTTTTTTTTTTAATTACACAGATAAGGCTTATTCGACGATCATAATCTTATTTGAAACCATATTGTTTGGTCTGTTGGGTATTAAAGATAACAGATGTCATGGTTAGCCTCCAGTAAACACTACTTGCGCTACAATAGTTTGCGTAGATGCATCGGGGCTCTGAACGCTGGAAGAAATGTGGGGGGGGGGGAAACAAACAAATATAGATACAAAAGCAGTCAGAAGAGGAGAGTAATAATGTAATTTATTATATTATATTTAATAAATTATATTTATTGTAATTTATACAATTTATTGTTTAATGTAATATATTCTTTGTGACACGCAGAGGTTGAATGATAGTGTTTGTTGTACATTAGCATTTAATAAAGAACAGAAGATAAACCTTTTTTTTTTTTTTTTACCTTCAGGATGATTGATTCATTTAAAAAGAAAAACTATAAAAACTATATAAAATATATCAAATATTTTAGGTAATATCCAATTTCACTTTATTATTATTTAAGTTTTTGCTTTATATAAAATAAGTGTAAATGTACAGTAATAATGTAATTCGTTTTAATATACACACAGGAGACATTTATTGTCAAGAAAGAAAAAAAAAAAAGAAAGAAAAAAAACTTATACTAGCAGGTCTAATTTCAGGCCTTTATTCAGAAAATGAATCCCACTAATAATAGATTAACCCAAATGCTGGTTGGGGGCTAAACGAACTCTCAGCAGGGAAAACTTGGCAGTGTCAGGTACTGAAACGCTGTAGCAGCCCAGTGAGAGAATGTGTGTAAATACTCTGTCGTAAACAGGGTGGGAGATGGTCTGCTCTTTGAGACACAGCCACGTACAAACAAGAGCCCAAATGTAAACCAGACTATAACAGTGAAACCCAGACCCCACCAGATCCTTTTCCAAATAAATCAGAGAAAGTAAAGGGAGTCAGCGTTTATTTGGCATCTCGACTGAAATTTTAGTAATTCTGGTCCCTCAAATAAATATCACATGATATTTAAAGAGTTCAGTTTCTACGGTACAGTAGTCTTAAACAATTACTGTATTGACCTCACAACACGGCAGCTTTGTGTGTTGGCATAAGTTGGATTTAAATATACTAAAACAGGCACAGCGTTCAGTGACCAATAAAAAAATGACCGTGCAGCAATTAGATTGCTGAAATTAGCCTCGAGAAATATCATACCATTTTGTAGCTTATACAGTACAGATGTAATATGTATTTCAGTATTGTTTCAGAAAAAATCCTATTTTCTTTTAGGTGGCTCATGTATAAGAAAATACATGCATACGCAAATTGTTGTGTTAAAATTATTCTGCTTATTTTTTGGAGATTAAAATGCTGCTAAAATCTCGTAAGCAAAAAAAAGAAAATGATCAAAAACTGATTTAGAAATTTGCTGGAATGCAGTTTTGTTTAGGCAACATGATGGTGTTTTATGTGTGAATATGAAATGACAAACACAGACACAAAACATTTAAATGCAATTACAGCGCACAGAAACTTACGGGGAGGAACCTTTTGGATTGCATAGGATTATTACAATCCTACAGCTTTGTTTGTCTGTGAAAGGTTACAGAAGGACGAGCCATAAAGAGTTTTGGATTAGTTCTAATAACTGAGGAATAATTACAGTAAGTACAATCTATATAATGCAAATTATATTAAGTGTATGCAAATATACTAAATCCTCAAATGTGTCACTGATTTCCATTTTGTGTTTGATGGTGTCAGGATATTAATCATATTAAAAAAAAGTAAAAAATGTACATTTTAAATATGCTTTAATACAATCTAATAAAAAAATGTGAAAATCTGAGAAGAGTCAACCTTTGAGTCAAACTATGTAAATCCAGTTGTTATACTGTAGACATGAAATTATACAATTTTTACAATGTGAATATATATTATATATTCTTTATTCTTTATATTTTAAATGTAATGACACACATCAGCTATGGGCAACATTTTACCAGTCCGCAGTTTAAATACTTTACACATTACGATCACAATGTAAGAGCGCCGATGAAGTTGCTCATCTTCTACATGGAATTAGCTCATGTTGGGGGTCAAAGGTCAGTGGTACAGACTAAGATCCTCTCCCCTTGTCGCTCCTCTCCCCCTATTCCTCCTCTAATTGCACAATTGGATTAGCGCAGAACCTTCCCCCAATAAGAGAGCTCCCCCAGATTTAATATGGCGGTGGAATCTAGTATATAAGATAATTTAGATAGAAAACGCATGACTCAAGGCTTGTGACATCCAATTCTAGACAAAGCTGCTGACATGTGTGCGTGTGTATGTATGTGTGTGTACCCTATCATCCATAAGACTTCCAGCGCACCTGAACACACAGTTTAAGACAGGAAAATTAGGCAGACTGTTGAGCACCGTTTCCACTGCAAGAAGAGCCAAAAGAACTTTAAGAATCTCTTCCAATTAACTTCATGAAAATGACTGCAGCGTGTAATGACAACTTCCCCCTAATTGTAACTTTAAAATAGAGTTGCAGTTCTCCAAAGATACAATCCATTAGCTGTCAGCTAAGAGAAAAGCGGTGACAGAACTGCCACACAATCAACAGTTATAAGACAGCCAAACTGTGAAGAGACTCTCTTCTGAACGCAGGGAGTGAGAGATCGGTTTAAACTGTTAAAATCATTGCCAACATGCAGATGAATGGTCGAGAGAGGTTGTCACAAAACATAAACGCACACCAGCATACGCAAAGGTGTGTGACGCTGACTGTATTTGGTAAAAGCTGTTGCGGTATCTGAATTAAGATGGTAGGATTTTGATCAGTTACTGTATTTCAAATGCTTACATTATTGCAGTGAAGTAAATTATTAAAATCTTACTTTTTTCAAAACATAAACCATTACATTCGTGTGGAATTTAATCAATTTCTTCCCAAACTAAATATGAATAAAAGCTTACTTATTTATGTTATCCTCACCATGTACATTGAAAGCATTATATACTTCTTTTTCATTTTTTTTCTCCCACCTGTTTGTAAATTCATGGCAACAGGCATACAATCTCAACATGTCAATTTATCTTTGTGTGTGTTTTATATATGAATATATTACGGAATATGCATTAATAAATTCTCTATCTTTCTGAAATTGTAATGAAAAATCTTATATACATATACATGTATATATATATATATATGACCATACAACATCATTCATTCATCCATACCCAAAACATAAAATGCATTCTATTACCTGGCTAATAACACAGTTATTGATCCCAGATGATTTACAGCCGAACTGCTATGTTGATAATAATATACATGACAAAAACAACAATTCTACAAATAATATTAACAATAACAACAGGAATAATTCTGAGGAGGTCATTATTAATTTAATTAAAAAAGACAGATGTGTTTAAGATTTGAGTAGGCCTCGTACCATACGGTTCCCTACCATACTACAATCAGTAAGACACTAAACATAAATACACACCTCTCTCCTCTGAATACTGAGAACTCCATGATACCGGTGCTTCCCGCTGCATCACTGCTCGACTGCCCCTCACTCTTCCCGAGACCAACAACAATTTCTTTTCTTCTCTCTTTTCCTGCTTCTCTCCCTCGCTCTCTTTCCTTTCTCTTTCTATCTCTTTCCTAGAGTCAATGTCACAAAACGAGACTCTAAATGCTGCTGCATCACACACAGCACAGAAGAGAGGGAGAGGAAGCGCTTGTGAGAGAAGAAACAGGAGAGGTAAAGTCTGAAAACCGTAAATGTTGTAGACGGTAATGACACTTTTCCCCTCTTTATATTCTCATTTATAATAATTTACAACAAAACGAAAGCAGGGAATCTTATTTTAACAAACATTTAGAGTCAAGAACAAATTAAAAACGCATCAATATATAAAAATATGTATTATCTCTTTCTCTTCCCTTCTCAGGGATACTGTACACCACTCCAATTGTATGTGTGTGTGTGTGTGAAAGAGAAAGAGATCGTGAGGACTGGAAAGCAGCATGAAGCTTGTTCTGTCTGAGCTTTTTTAAGTTTCATAGTGAAGATGCAGTAGCACCACCTTCTGGTAACAACAAGTATGAGTAAAATAGACACCAGAGAAGGAAAGAGAGGAACTGCAGGGAAAGAGAAAGCAGAAAAAGTGTGAACAATGAGAAAAATATATATAAAACTTTACAGTGATTACACCGAATGATACTTTTCATCATTTTCATCCTTGCGTAACGAAAACAGAAAGCTTACCTAGACCCCACCAAGTCGTACATTCATATTTCTCTGCCTCCCCCTCTCTATTCCAGCTGTGGTTAGAATAGAGGGATGTAAATAATCATCTATGTGTCTCACCCCCATTTCCTACAGAGGATCTCCTGCCCTCTAATAACAACTTAATCAGTGTGATTACACATTCATCACTGCGTGTGTGTGCACACGTGTGTGTTGGGTGCGTGTGTGTATGCGTGTTTGAGAGAGGTGGGGGGGGGCGTTGTTTTAGTTGGGAAATGAAATATTTGGGACCAGGTCCTATGGCCTGAGAGAGGACAGCAAGTCACACGGCAGCTGTATAAACACCCGGAATGTTCTGCAGACAGGTACAAGAGAGACTCCAAATCTGCAACAGCCCAAAACCATTAAGGTGCTACAGAAAAGAATGAATAGAAGAGTCATATTAAAAACATCAATGATTAATTATTGAAAATACGACAGTAATGATGTTGCCATGGCTAACAAGAATCCAAATAAGAGGAGTAGTGGCACTTTTCAGACTTGAATTTATTCAGTTTTAAATATAAGAACTTTGCACACAGGTCGCCCACATCCACACGGAAATTGAAAGTGCTGTGAGGATGTTTCTTTCTGTGTGTGTCTGTGTGTGTAATACAGACCGAGACAAATCAGGAAAAAAAAATACATTCAGTGCATTCATTGGGTATCTTTTTGAACACAAATCAAGATTTATAAACCATAAATGACAATCCAGAAATGTTTCTTTAATATATATATATATATTGCTGTAGTCTGAGATATATATATATATAAATATATATATTTTTTAAATCAGACTACAGCAATTTTTGTTAATCTTACGGAGAATCACGTTTTTCACTTTAGTTATCAACTTAATGATACAGTCAAAAAGATGTATGTTGTTGTTCATTTGTCTTAAATGAATTAACACTTTACTAAATCTCTTTCATACGCTAAAAAATAATAACTAAAATGTGACATAATTAGCTTAGAAGTGAAAATTGTTTCAAATTCCCATGACGTGTATTTAACTGCAAGGTAAAAAAAAAAAAAGCATCACCACCTGTGCTATAAATTATGCTACTTGTAAAAAAGGTTACGTTGACAACAACCCGGACCAAAAAACTTTTTCAACCTTGCTGCATAAATCACATGCATAATAATTGTGCAAAATAATTATGCAAATGTTTTCCAGGGCTGTGTGTTCACAACATCACACCTTTGATAAATATATTAGATGCCTTTTTGCATATGAAAAGGTGAGACATATGCAAGCGAGATGGAGGTGTGGGTACGATGCAGGCTATAAAATTTAAAAATGATTTTACCTCTTTATGCAGTCACACCTGTTGAGAAGTTCAGCAAGGTGGTGTGAGCATGAGATTGGAAGGAAAATCCTATCATCTTTCCATGTCCCAAGAATTAAGTTGCACACAAAATGATTAGTGAGACACTAAAGTGATGATCAACTTGAGTGAACCTTTCATAAAAAAAGTGGCTTATAAACAAGTTTTTTGGGGAAAAAAACGTGTATAACTGCAGCTTGGAAGCCGGTGTCTTTTTTTGAAAAGGAACAAACACATCTCCCCGATCTTTATCTTAACATTAATTCAAAACAACTTCAGTTCAATCACAACTGCTCGTGCACACGGAAGCTAAAATCAAGAATGATTGACTTTTGCTTGTCGTTCTGCTTGCTTTTTGCTTACTATCACTTCCTCTGGCATAGATCTGTGTGCTCTAATCATCCTTTATTGAAGCCTCTCCCTCTGCAGCCTTTTCAAACCCTCGTCAGCAGTAATGGCCACATATTGTTTCTGTGAGTGTGAATTGATTTATATCAGCAGTAAAGCATCCCCAGACATGCAGAGAGGGTCATTGGAACCCAATAGCAATTATATGTGTTAGTCTGAACAGAGAAGGCCGGGGAAAAAGTCGGATCAATACTGCCAGCAAAGGTCAGGAAGATTCAGGCAACAAGGAACAACAAGGAAAACACTGTTTGCAAGTGTTTTGCCGTCTGGATATGTGGAAGTATATTTGCACAAATCCAAGAATCAACTTTGCGTAAATCGCCATCGGATTCGATGCATCTATTCATGATTTTATGACCGATTTACAAGCAGGCATTCGTTCTGCTCCTGTATTGTGAACGAGGCCCATTAGGTCAGACGCTGTTTTTCTCTGACGACAGGAAGTGCAATTTCATCTATATTGCTATTTGAGAAAGGAATCACTCAAAAGTTTTGTGTTTGAACTTTGTTTAAACATTCTGGGCCTTGCATATGATCTATCCCTTTCCCTCAGCCTTTAATTACATCGCCCTCACTCCTGCCATTAATATGCTGATCTCATTATGACCTACATTACCCGGAT
Source organism: Enteromius trimaculatus (assembly GCA_032361065.1). Lineage (NCBI taxonomy): Eukaryota > Metazoa > Chordata > Actinopteri > Cypriniformes > Cyprinidae > Enteromius > Enteromius trimaculatus. The sequence continues at coordinate 12,913,535 of JAUMHP010000052.1, read as the reverse complement.
TAACGGATTCAGTAGGAAACTGGAAACCAGCAGCAAACAGTGTTTCCTTCCAGAATTCCCATTACCCAAGATTTCAGTTGTTTTCCTCCCTTTATTCTCTGCCATACTCTCTCTTCCTCTCTTATTCTATTCATCTGAAGTTCTTTCTTTCTTTATATCGAGTTCAAACCAGTGCCAGAACTCTCTTTTCTCTGCATGTGTGTCTTTGTGTGTGTGTATGCATGAGTCTCTAAGGAGGGTTTGAATCCATATTAATTTCCTCTCTGGCAGTTATGTGCTTTTGTATGAACTGTGGGGTTTCACTTCTAATCTGTCAGTAATTCAGTAACGTGTAAACTAATTATGCCACACATATTTATGTAATTGGTTCAGGGGCCAGAAAAAAAAAAAAAAAAAAAAAAAAAAATAAATCTGTTGGTAGAGAATGCATTAAAGAGAATGGAGTTATTATAATCATATGTCAAATGCTGATTATGTTATGAAAGTAAAAAGTGGATGTCAGCCACAGGTCAATACGGAGGCCCCCCGGCTCCATAAAAATCCACACTAGTGCGTTCAATAATGGTAAGAGCGCGCACACATCTATTAACTCTTATTCACTTTCTCATACACACACACACAGATCATTGTGCTCTCTCTGGGGCACGGATGGTATTGATATTGCTTCACATAAAAAGCAATTCTGAAAAGTTTGATCTAGTGTTTAGGATTAGCAGGGCTCATGACATCAGTAAAATGATTCCAACTAGAGGAAAATACACACACCCGAACACACATACTGTGTCTTGAGTTAGCATGGAACATTATCCGCAACATGATCAATAAGGAGCAATAGCCAATCAGGGACTAAAGATGCTACAGAAAAGAGTGACAGAAAGAGAGAATATTGCTGTAAAGAAGGGAAAGGGAAGGAAAAAAAAAGCTTATAGTCCGTAAAATTCTCAAGTTAACCTCATATGTTTTGCATTCATGTTCAAACTACTGAATTCAAGAATAAACGTTTGCTTTCTTCAGTAATTCTGAGCAGTTCTGTATGCTGTCAATTTGGTCAACTTCATTTGTCCTCTGAATAATTTCTGACCCTGATCAATCTAATCAATAATAATTAGAAAAATAAATAACATCATGCAAAGTAAACAGCGATTTAACCATAGCCCAAATAAATCCTGACAGATCAGTCAGAGTTGCAACTGCTGCAAAAAATGTAGATACTGTTCCCTTAGCCCCATTAAACAATGTTTTTTTTTTAAATATAAAGTATTAAAACAAATAAAGTATTCGATACCATAAGCAATAAACACAGTGCAAGTTCACAGCCAGGCTGGATGCGATGTATGCAAGCGGCTGCATTACGTTCATCAAGCATCCTCTCTGCTGATCTGGTAACAATTACAGCTGACAAGGTTTATGATTGATAACCTTTGTTTACAGTGTTTAAAGAGGGGGCAGATTTCAAAACATCATTTCCCTGAGCACATAAATAACCGGGACTTAAATTGACCCCTCATCCGCAGAAAGGCATACTACGCCTGTCCCAAAAATGTTCGACAATCAAACAACAATAACAGTTTCCATCTTCAGCATGAAATTATGTCCATTTTAAATCCCCAGTCATACATCTTCAGCTGACAGCTCTCAGCCAGCTGTAACGAGCGCAGACGTAAATACAGGACGTAGCTTTACACTGTATCCTCATCTAGAAGCCTGCGCTGATTACTAATGTCTAGATTTCCATCTAGATGTTGCCGACAATGATTGCTAGTGTCTGACTCTGTATTACACAGCAGGAAAGGAAAAGAGGTGCTAGTATGCGATATGATTATGAAGACACCGAGGATTATGTATTACACCGTCTATTTTTAATTATAAGCATTTTGCTGGTGATTAAATGCTAGACTATTGTGATTAAACTCACATTTATTATACAGATTAAAGGAAAAGTGAAGAATTACAGGAAAATCCAGCAGCTTTGTGTAAACGTACAGAATAAAATGTCTAAGGTGGTCCGACAGGCTGCCTGTAGCATGTGCAGTTGGCAGCAGAGTGGATGTAAGTCAATATGGGCTCATATGGCCCGCTGGAGGCACAGAGACTGGAGTCTACAGACCAGCAATCTTCATCTGAACATCAGTGGCTCCAGATATGGATTTGAAACCGCCGGTGGGAACTCACACTTCATAACAGAAACTTCCTGTCTCTGTGTGTCCTCCTCTTCTGTGGCTCACCGCTCCACCACTTCGTGTCACATCTCTCTCTCTTTCTCCTTCTCTCAAAAGACATCTTTCTTCTTGTTTTATGGATTAGAGCGCATCAGCACTAATGTGCCTTTTCATTAATTATGGATGCAATTTTGTGTCCTTGTCCCACTCTTATTTATTCAAAAGGAGAGCAGCATCTGAAGTCTGAGCTGAGAGAAAGAAAAGAGGAAAAGTGTAATCTCCTGCCGCACCTTTTACAAATTCATAGCTTAGGTCTCATTATTCACCCGGGTTTGACACTCGGCAAACACACACAGCCCATCTGGTTTGAGAAACCCCTTCTAATGAATTCACCTGTCCTGGGAGCAGAGCAGTGGCCGCGGACTGATCCGGGAGGCTCAACATAAATGGCGATCCAAATCCATACAGATCCTGCGAAACGGAATGGATAGCGGAGGTCCATGCTGGGAATATGTGCCTTAGGGTTAGCAGGGCATCTCAAAGTAGCTTTTCCTCTCCCAGAGGCGCACACACACTTACTTTTTGCTCTCCCTTTTTCCTTTATTTCTCTCTAAAGCCCTCTCCTGTTAAACAAATTGCTGGAACAGGGATGTGTAGTCTGGGTTAGCTGATCAGGCTTTGATGTGAACAAGTCAGTAAGAGGTCATCTGTCTCTGAAAGCACTGCCGAGGGCTCCAGCGAGCTAATATACTTGGCATGGGCACAAGCTGAAGACAGAGAAAGAAAGACAGGTACATAGACAGACAGAGGGAGGAGAAAAAGGAATGGGACCTGTGCATTACAGTATGTCATGCATAATAAAGGCACAAGTAACTTTATTAAGCATGAAATGTATAAAAGAGTTTCAATAATTATTTCAATAAAATATTATGAAAAATATTATATTCATTATACTTTACATTATTATCACATTATTATTATAAAAACAATACTATTATATGCATTATTTAATATAGTAAGAATTATAATAGTAAGAATAGTAGTATAATATAAAACTATATTTTTATTATCAGACTTAGAGAAGTGTCCAGGACTCAGATTTATACATCATCTGAAAGCTGAATTAATAGGCTTTCCACTGATGTATGTTAGGATAGGACACTATTTGGCCTGGAACAATTTGAACATCTGGAATTTGAGAAAATTACCTTTAACTTTGTTCAAATGAGGTTCAATACATATTGCTAATCAAAGTTTAATATATTTACGGTAGGAAATGTGCAAACTATCTTCATGGAACATGATCTTTACTTAATAATGATTTTTGGCATAAAAGAAAAAGTGATCATTTTGACCCTATTGCTATAAATATACCCGAGCGACATGGTTTTGTTGTCCAAGGTCACATCTAATGTTAGTTTACTTATTTAATAATCCCTTTCATGCAAATGCATAAAACTCAAGAAACCTCTAAAATGTGAATTTTGCCTTTAAATGTAATGAGACATGAAAGAAACAGTCCAGTTTATCACCACTGCGAAATACAAACACACAGAATGAATTTCCATGTTGATCAAGGCTGGTTTATGTGGTCTGGTGCTAGTCTAGCTTAGTAATCCATTTCTTTCCCCAGGCCTAATGAAGAGGCCCGATGGGAACGTTAGCATCCCATGGACTTTTCAGCAGGGAGTGTGTGTGTGTGTGTGTGTGTGCAGTTTTCTCCCCTCATAAATGTTTCCTTGTCAGTCACATGATGATGATTACACCAATTAATTTAGCTTGAACTATACTGCTGAGACAACACACTCTCATAATTACCATTTTACCCTGTAACCCTGTAATCTTCAGCTACCTCTCGCCATCTCACCAAAGAAGTTTTAACTTTTAACGGGAAGCATTTATCAAACACACATTCATCCCGTCTCTCCCATCATACACACATAAAACACCTTCATCTCACACTCGCCTGATGTCTTGGTTCATGCTGTGCGTGCTAGGATGAATCACACACACACACACACACACACGAAGCCTCACACTTTTTCAGCAGGCAGCAACAGGAAAGTAGGAGATGGGGATTTTAGTGACTCATTAATTCCACCTAATTATTCTCCATGACATCCATTTCTGACATTTCCTCTTAGTGTTACAATTCACTGACCTTAAACGTGAGCCCAGTGCTAACGGCTCTCTACTGAGCTCAATCCTGTTAAATGTGCTCTTATCCAACAAATACAGCGTTGACCATTAAAGGCATGTTTTAGGTCATGATGGCCAACTTGTCTCCCAATGACTAACTAATCAGAGAATGTAGTCTACTATGTATTATTATTATTTTTTAGCAAGATGGGGTATTTGACAGGAAGTGCAGGAAGTGCCAGTCACACTGGAAAAAATACATCTGTAAAAGAACAGAAAAAGGTTTGGCAACTTATTACACAGGATATTATCCATTAATTTTACAGACATTTCCTTTAACTTTAAAGTCCACACTTTTGTACCAAATATTTCATGTTAAAAAAGAAATACTTGTTTTGTTAACACACTGAATTCGTTGGTCATATAACAAAAAATTAAAATGAAAATGGACCGTGTTTGTTTTCCTGTGTTTTCGCATCTACTGTATAGCACGCATTATGATATGAAACAATGATGAAAATTTGGACTCAGTATGCAACAACCTTAAAATACAACTCAAAGAAGTGAAGATCGCTTATAAAACACTTGTAAAAAATAAATATGTAACATTTCTTGTAATTAATACATTAAATAAACTATAATATATAGATTTTAGGAGTGCAGTGGTAAGTGTGCACACAAGCATTGGGTTATGGAGCTCAACAGAGCAGTGAAAGTTCTCTGCAATCCCACAGTGCTTCCTATGATTTTCCTAACGCGCTTCATAAACAATATTTGGATAAAGTGGAATCCCATGGTTGGCTACTACAAAACAGGAGCAATGGTTTATAACGTTAAAAAAATATTAACGATTGGTTCACAGCCGTTAACCTGAAGGACGTGTACTTTCATGTCTCGATTTTACCTCAATGCAAACCACAGAGCGGTTTGCTCATGGGGTCGAGCGTGTCAGTGTGCCAGTTGGTGGTAGGGACTTGGTGCTTCGGCATCTCAGCCATCAGGTCCTTCAGGGTAACCGGGGAAAGAGCAAAACTCTCCCAATGAAAAGTAGGGGATCTTTTTTCTCGGTATGGAGCTGGACTTGGTCAACATACTGCCCACCTCACCAATGAGCTCGTGCATATACTGTAGCAGCCGCAGTAACGCCACTGGGCTTGCTTCATACAGATCTGGCCATTAAAAATGCGCGCCGGAAGGAAAGTGATCTCGCGTGACACCGGTGTATTACGCGTGAACACA
>JAUMHP010000052.1:12897758-12907898 GCA_032361065.1 Enteromius trimaculatus | reverse complement strand
TATGCCGCGTGATTACGCGTGCCGATTTGCAGGCTGCCGCGTGAAAAAAGACGCATTTTTAATGGCCAGATCTGTATGAGACTACTTCAGCACAATTCCAGGCATGTCGTGGTCGTCACGGATGCCTCCTCCACAGACCCTGTGAAAGAACAGTGAGGACGAGGAGCAGGTCCTGCTGGCAGCGCCTTGCTGGCCCTCCCGGACCTGGTTTGCTGACCTAGTGCTCCTCGTGGCAGCCCCTCCTTGAAAAATCCCCTTGAGGAGAGACCTCCTCTCTCAAACTAATCTCTGGAACCTGCATGTCTGGCTCCTGGACGGCAGACCTCTCCGGCCTTCCAGCAGCCATGATTGATACCATCTCCCAATCTAGGGCCCCTTCAACAAGGCAGGCCTACAGTATGCTCTGAGATGGGGTCTGTTTGTCGACTGGTGCTCCTCTCACGGAAAGGTCCCACAGAGATGCCCGATTGCAGTTGTGTTTTCATTTCTGCAGGAGAAGTCGGAGCGCAGGCTACCCCCTTTGACTCTCAAAATGTATGTTGTTGCCATAGCAGCATACCACGATGCAGTGGAGGGTGCGTCCCTCGTCCCAACTCATCGTAAGGTTCCTCAGAGATGCGTGTTGGGTCAATCCCCCGAGACCACCTCTGGTGCCCTTGCCGTCACCTTACAGGGCATGCGGCAAGCTCCTTTTGAGTCATTAGCATCGGTCGAGATAAAATATCTGCCATCAAGAGGGTAGGGGACCTACAGTACAAGCCTTCTCTTAGATGAAGAGTACGTAGAGTTCGGCCTGGTTGATTCTTACATTATTCTGAGACCTCAGGTTCCTATCACACTCTTCCAAGATCAGGTAGTGAACCTGCAAGCTCTTCCCCAGGAAGAGGCAGACCCGGCCTTGGAGTTGCTGTGTCCAGTTCACGCTTTGTGCCTCTACGTACACAGCACTCAGAGCTTCAGACGCTCTCAGCAGCTCTTCATCTGCTATGGAGGTAAGGGAATGCTGTCTCCAAACAGAGGTTGGCCCATTGGGTGGTTGATGCCATCTCCCTGTCTTATTTATACAAGGGAGAGCCATGCTCCATAGGTCTGAGAGCCCACTCCACAAGAAGTGTTGCCTTACAGAAAAAGATAAGAAAAAGCTGGCATCCCTGCGGGGTCCCTACTTGGCCCCCAGGGCGTTGGGAAGGTTACGTGCAGACTCTCCTGCAGACATGCACCTGGGTCTCTGCATAACGCGGCCTCAGGGTCATGGCCTTTTCCACGGGTCTGTTCCCATATGTAACGTCGGAGTGACTCGACTGAAGGGGAACGTCTAATGTTACGTAGGTAACCCACGTTCCCTGAAGGAGGGAACAGAGACATTACATTCAGACACGACGCTGGGTCTTGCTGACGCCAGCTCGGATCCTCAGTGAAAACCTGCAAGTGCATTAAATCCTTGCCCTCTGATACTCACGTAGTGATGAGGTTCACCTGGCTATAATTAAATGCATGCCAAAATTCATTGGCCTTTTCTTAAAACTCAAAGGCGATTGGTCTCTAATGCGAGTTCCCTTATGTAACGTCTCCGTTCTCTCATTCAGGGAACGTGGGTTACCTACGTAACCTTAGACATTTTTCTTTTTGGTTGAGTATGTCTTTAAATATTTGAATTTGATGTAATTCCTTTCTGCAATGATTAGACTGGAATATAATTTTGAACTGGGCATAGATAAAAATTAAGTTGGAATGATGAAAACAGAGATATGTCTATAACATAAAAGACAGCTTTTAATGTGTCACTGTATTAAAACCTGAAACCAATCTAATGATTAGTTGACCAGCTGATTTAGAAAAGACTAGAGTATCATTTTATTCATAACACAGACAAACAGCCATCATGATTTTAGTGGTGACCAGAGAGGGAGGGCGGGAGAGAGACAGACAGGCTGACTGACAGACGGAGACAGTGTGACAGAGAGAGAGAGTGGCAAGCCCCATCACCGTCCTTTTTGATCACGCTCATCGGCTCCTCTCACCCCAGCGCAGTGGAGGGGTTGGATTTACCCAGTTTACCTACTTTCAGTACAACAGAGGAGCCACACGCATTGATCTCGGCTGAGAGGGAATCGAGAGAGCGAAAGATGAAGAGAGAGTGAGGGAGAGAGAAAGACCATTAACTCTGCTGCTGTACAACTGTACAGCTATTGATTGATGGGGGTGATGCTGTTAATATTATTTATGGAGGAGCAGCTCCTCTGCTCTCTGCCTGAGCCACAGCCCATAATAAGCAATAATTGATGGCTCGGGAGACACGACTTCCCCCCACACGACCCCAGAGCAGTGGGAACTAGATGGATGGCCTCCAACGCAGTTATGATTGATATTATCAGATTACATAAGCGGCTGACATGAGGCCAGGCTGGCCAGCTCAAGTGGGGGCATTGATTTTTGATTAGGACGGCACTCAACACATCATAGAGCAGGGAGGCAGGGGGAATGCACCCCGCAGGCCTGGATACGGGATGATTATCAGGGTATGTCTGCGGCTGCTGCACGGAGACGGTGGCTGCGCTGCAAGAGCGTACATTTGCTAAAGTTGGCAATATTAAAGACTGCATATGCAACAAACCAAAATAAGCCGAACTGAAGCCTTTCATTTGTCTGATGTAATTGTGCATATGGGGCTGTAAATAGGCAGGCCTGTAGGTCGTAAGTATGCATGTGTTTGTGTCTGTATGTCCGTGCACGCACACATTTTTCAGAATAGAGACGCGCAGATGTGTGCATCTAATTATCCCAAAGATAATAACACCACAGCTATACTATTAGACATCACACTGCACATGATGAGCAAAACTTAAGTTACATTTATTCAGCATCTCAAACCTCAAGGCTATAGTTAGCTGATTTAAAGGTGAACTGTGTACTTTCTGTCACTAGCGGCACCAAACCGAATTGCAAAAATTATGACTGTTTCCAAACCGGTCTCTCAGACTCTCGCCCGAGCAGCCATTGATCACAATAATTAATAGTCACATCCTAAACTTTCTGAATATAAGTTGGAATTTTATATAATATTTCTTTGTAAAAAAAAAAAAAAGTTCTATATTCTTTCTTTTAGAAGAACAGACCTATACATAATTGTTATTTATTTATTTATTTTTTAATATAATTGTTTTATACAATACATATTTCAAGTGTAATTTATTAATTTGATGATTTTTTATGGCCAATATTTTATTCTTCAGCATCACATGATCCTTCAGAAATCATTCTAACATGCTGATTTGATGCTCAAGAAACATCTTTTAGCATTATCAATGCTGAAACAAACAACAACAAATATTTTAATTAAAATAAACATGTAACCCATTTTTATTAGGCCACTTGACAACCACTAATCTATAATATAAGTAATGTTAACATCATCTTCTAGGATGTTTAGGTATTAGATATCACTCCCATATGTAAAACATTCCTTTCCAGTCAAAAATAAGAAACTTTACATTCAACACTAACTTTTATAAAAAACCCTAGTGGAGACAGGGCATCGAAGACATTTTACCCTTTACCCATGATCCTTTGCTTGACCCATGCAACAGCTGGATGACTCTTTGTTGGACCACCATGACAGGCAGTGGCCATTAACGTGTCATTTCCTCCTCCTTTTATCTGAATGAAGAGTGACCTCTCCATTTGACCCCAGCTATCATAACATCCTCTGTTTAAAATTCACTATGGAATAACAGTTATCAAACTGCCCAGAGGCTGATCTCATCAGGCCAGTGATTAGAAATGATCACAAAAATGAAAAATGAATGGAAAATTAACCCCAAAATGAACTTTCTCGATCTTAAACACACACACTCAACCCTCTCTCTTTTTCTTATTTTCTCAAGCCCCACATTCACTCATACACAGTCAGATGACTGCGTAGTGGTCATCTTCAGGGTCTTCATGTTCTCTTTGGGGTCTAAGGAAATTTTAATATAGTTAATATAGTTAACATTGACACCAGCTTCATAATCTTACAAAAACTGACACTTTTGAAATTTGGATCAATCATCCTTCAATAAAATGTTACATTGCAATACGATTTAACCTCTTGTCTCAGATACTAGACATAAAACATTAACAAATGTAATTCATTTTTACATGGTAATATTGAACAATGTACAGAGAGAAAAACTCCTGACAATTTTCTAATATTATATTATATTATACTATATTATTATAAATAAATGCTACTACTGTTGGAAAAGAATTATTTCTGAAAAGTACTTAAAGCGATTAAATAATATCTGCTTAAATTATTTTGATTAGGTCAGAGGAACAGAAGATTGTTTTAAATTACATAAATATGACCTGTCTAAATATATTATTATTAAAGGACATCACTGTTTTCTTTGGGTATAAATAAATAAACAAATGTATTATTTATACTTCAAATTTCCTGCAATTGTACTTTTAATATAATACACTGGTGTACTTAATCTGCTAAATTGGAGGAATTGATTTTGTACTTGCATATTAATTGTGAAGAAGTACTGCTAAAGTACAATTAAAGATTTAAAGTCTGATATTATACAAAAATCATGCAATCCTCATAAAAACACATTTTAGACATTATATTAAAAAGTGCATTGTACATTGCCCAAGTAATATGCCAAGTAAAGTTTAATTCTAGTTTTTTATACCAGCAAGTCTCGAGTTATCCGTCAGGAAATATACTAATTTGACCTATACTTAGTATGAAATAATTGTATTTTAAATATACTACTTTTTTTACTAGGGATGTTTGAGCTACCATTTATATTTAATACATACATAAAAATATGACCACAAGGAACCAACTGTTGTGCATAAGACTATGTATGACCCCTCTAACCTTTCACCAAACACGCACCTCCCCTGAGGTACCAGCTCAATTACTACAGTCACATGGTTTGCACTCAGAGCCACACATTTCTCAATGTGCAGTTTGTGTACTGTATGGGTATATGATCATGAAGCCAAAACAGGCAGATTTTAAATGAAAATGTGTGTGAAAACCATAATACTGTTCTCAAAAAGTTCAGTGTGCTATGAGTGTGTCTGTACGTGGTGTTACATCATGTGTGTATGTGTGTGAGTGAGAGAGAGAGAATAATGCTTCTTCATCACTTCTCTGACACCTTTCCTTGTAATGGTTCTGTACTGTAGAACTAACTAATTATCCTAATTTTAGATGTCCTTATGAGCAATGGTTTCTCTTTTCCACAATGGTTTACCATCCATGGCTTGACAGAGATGTACTGAAATTGAAACTAAATGCATTTGCGTTTATTCAATAAACGCCATTAGATTTATATTTGCACAGTTCATAACGATAATTGAATACAAATAATGGGCAAGGATCATGAGCCATCATGAGAACTGACCCTTGGCTGACTACCTGTGGAGAGACAAGGCCAAAGCTATGCACCACCTCACACACCAGAAACTCTCTCAGCTAACAAGAGCAGGTATTCATAACCATAATATTTCCAACATTCCAACTGGGTAACGTCAAATCAAAGCAGTGGAGAAAAAGAAGTCATTGAGGGAATGTTATTTCAAATTTGTTAATTTCCAAAATCTTTTCGCCAGACAGAGGTGACACTCAGTCGGGTGAGAAGGTGAGAAGAGTGGACTTAAATATGATGGATGACTTTTTTCATAATTACATTCCAAACATTACACAGAGGAATTCAGTGGTGTTACTTTACCATTAACTACATGAGTAAGTGCAGATGGGCTTTCTAACATGAATCAACTAATTCATATCTTGCACTTCCTGATATATAGGCTTCTTTATAACATAACGCATTTTAAAGATGAGTCTGTCTATCTTTGCCAAAACTTCTCTTAAAAATACTGTAAATAATAATAAAGTTAATTTAGTCATCATTTTCTCACCCTGTCTTTTCATGTCTTTCCGATCCTGAATACAATACGTTTCTCTCTCATGAAAACAAAATAAGATACTTTTTTGTTGAATTTTGTTGGTGCCCACTGACTTCAATAGTAGAGAAATAAATACTATGGAAGTCAATGGGGAACATCAAATGTTTGATTACTAGCTTTCTTTAAAATATCTTGATTTACTTTCAACGTAAAAAAGTTGGGCCAGCACGAGGGTGAGTAATTAATGACAACATTTTTATTTTTGGATAAACCTAAACAAAATAAAACAGAACAAAACAAAATACCACTAAACAAAACCACACAGTTGAATGGTATTGCATGACTATTTCAAATAATTTGCCTTTTTTAAGGTTGATGGTTTAAGATTTAAGACACCTTAATAAAAAAAAAAGGCATGACTAGAATGTTTAAGCCAATCTCAGTTCAGTGGTTTATTGTGGGATAGCAAAAATGATTAATTCAGACATGATTGGGTTTAATTCACCCCATGATGACTCACAAATCAGCCTCTATGGATTATCTGCTCTAAGGATCTATTGTGCTGAGTTGAGGGTCATGATATCGGCCTGAACTCTGAAATTTATACCACTGAACTAAAAGGCTTTACTACATGTGTTAATGCAATGCATAGTGCTTTTAAAGAATACATTTTAGAGCAAATCACCAGTTCATTATGGAGGGTCATTTCTGACTTCGCAAGCTATGACCAGGAACTTTGACTTAAGGTACAGCAGTAAAGATTCATTAATTAATGTCAATTAATTAGCAGCATCAATTAAAACCTGCATCTAAATTGCCATGGACCAAAAAAAAAAAAAAAAAGCATTAATCATTAAATTAATATCGGTCGCACATATGCATGGACACCAAGGCCAAGCCAAACCATCAAAAGTCTGAACACAGGGCTGTTCACTGCAGGACAGTCTACATGATTAATGACCCCCAATTAAAGGCAGGATGACAGATTTGACATTCATATGATGCAGTCCCCAAAGATAACCTCTCTCTCACACAAACTCATCATCTGAGCCAGTGCTGCCTCAAAACATCAGCACCGACAGATCTTAAATGCTTTAAAGCTGGATATCAAACAGCTCAACATTTTTCCTTACTCAACAACATTTATTGATGTCCAAGCAGACAGGCTGTCAAATACAGACAGAGAGGACTGCACTGTTGCAACTTTGAAAAACTCACATGGAAAACTAAACTGCAGACTGACAAGACAAAGCAACAACATGACGCAGTTATACAGAATAGCTAAAAAAAGAACACATGACCAATTTCACGTAAGGTATGTTCGATTTCTAGATTCACCATTTCTCAACTGAAAATCTTTCTGAAGTCAAAAAACAAACCTTATATGTATCCCACGTCAATAGCAGCAAAAGTGTTTTGCAATTTACCTAAAGGGGATAGTTTACCTACCAAGGGAATAGTTTAACGCATTTTAAAATGTGGCAGGCAGATTCTGTAAGGATCTGAGAACAATGCAAAACTTTGAATCCCAGTATTGTTCAGGGCCCAAACACATTATTGAAGATCTTAAGGCTGCTTTCGTCTCTAAAAAATACCCTTAATAATCCCCATGGCTGGAAGTGTGTGTGCGTTTGTGCATGTGTGTGTGTGTGTGTGAGAGAGAGAGAGAGAGTGAGAGTGAGAGAGCATAAGACGCAAGAGGCAGAGAGGAAAAAAAAAATCTGCCAACAATTAAACACAGACAGCGTTTTTACTTGGGGAAAAAGTAGCTGTTGTACTCTGAGCTGGAGCTGCCCGTGGGCAGCCGCGGAAGTGTCATTAAAAGGAGAAAGGATGCGTGAACAGCTGTTTTCAGTGCTGGCTTACACTGCCTGCCATGTTTCCCTTTTGTAGTCACAGCGCGGGAATACCACAAGCCTCTGCCACGCCCGCCAAACTACACCTCACATGGCCAACACATGCCGTGGGATAAGGGATGGAGGCAGAGACTGAGAGAAAAAGTATAGGAGAAGAAAAGGCGGGAAAATCGACACGGTACTGAGCTTACAGTAGCCTTGTGCTGCCTCATGTAGTAGTGGTCACTGACAGCATGATCTCTCAATCATCACTGCATGTGTGTTTTATGTAATGGGGTACACTTCATAAAAACATGCTGACTGAGAAACAGATGTAATGCTGGCTGTGTTAACAGTGTCTGGACAAGACTACATTTTTCAAAAACAAAACTCTCTTCCATATATGGATATATGGTGTCAAATACTGATTATATAGTGGTGTCAAACAATTATTTACATCCAAAATAAAAGTTTTTGTTTGCATCAGGGGTCACCAAAGTATTTAGGCCAAATTTATAGGATTAATGTATATCAATTGTATATATTATTTTACATCCATTTGATTACATATTTTAAACCTCAATGGACTAATAAACTTTATGTTGTGCAAATTGTCAACCTTATGTAAATGAAACAAGTAAGTAGTAATAGTAGCAATAAATCAAATTTGTTTTAAGTGCATAAGAAACATGTATATGTATTATTAGGTAATAAACCCAATGTACTTAAAATGTATCACTTTTACATAATACAGAATTTTTGAATTCTCTTAAATATCGTCATCTATAATCTTCTTTTCGTTGCAAATGAGCGCACATGCAATTTGTATGGCAAGCTTATTTTGCTTGCTATCCTTTTTAATAATAATCCCAGTCTCACATGAGAACTCCGGTCTTGCACACGTGACCTCGCTTTGTTTTGATGTCACTTCTCGCGTTTGTTTGACAGTGAGACAAAGTTTTCGGCAATTCTTCCTGTCACCGATCTATTTTTAAAGAAACATTTAAATTGCATGTAAAGTTGTTTTTATATTATTATTATTATGTTTTGAATAATACATTTTAATGATATTTTTATTTTATTTGCTAAAATATAAACATTTTAACAGTGCATGTCATTACTTGCTTTTTTAAGATACTTGTTTTACTCATACTAATTTACTCATAACATCGTCAAGAACAGGTTAAGTAAAAAAAAAATGAATGTCAGCTAGTACATATACTTAACAAAATTATCCTTTTTTTCTAGTTAAGCAACACGTTTAGAGATGATACTCACCTCGCATTGTTTACACACCATTTCCTTTTGACTTCTTGAAACGGAGTGATTTCATGAGATGGGATTCATTCCAGCAGGATGTTTCTTTCAACACCTTCTGATGATCCTTTATGTTTATTTGTTGTTGTAACTAGAAGTAACGAGGAAGAAATAATTGGTTGATGTGAGGTCTGCACTGCTGCTTGAACTGTTGTGCTGAAATGATCTTTCAGGTGACATTTAACACCAAAACTGTATTTACTGTTTAACTTTAGTGATAGGTTACAACTGACAGAATCTGAAATCTGACACTTTGTTTCACATCACAAGTAACAAAACATACTGTGATTCATTGTGTTTTTTTACGTTTGGTTCATGCATCAAGTAAAAACAGCATCTATCGATTCTTAGGATTTACATGAGATCACTGTCAAATTGAGAAACAATTAAAATTGAAAAACAGATTTCAACCCAGCCCTATACAGTGCAGTTAGCAAGCTAGTGAAATAAACGCTAGTCTGTCCATTGATAATAATGTAAAACGATTTCTACCAAATAATATATGCATATAATAAATACAATAAAATCTGTCAAATAATATACACTGAGTACAGATAAGATATATCTTACCTTGCAAATAGATTGTGATGAAGGCTGCTCCAACGCAAAATATGCTTCTTCCGGTGGAGATTTTTTTTTTTAAATTTTCACATGCACTTTAGACATGTCATTGTGCAGTACTGCCACCTATCGACTGGAGTACGGAAAACATTCCATTTTTATGTAAATCAATTTCATGCAATTTTTACTAATGTTCCTTTTTTCATAACCTGCTGTATTTAAAACAATATTCATAAGTTTTAAGTGATTGAATCTAATAGTTTTGACAGTAAACAAATTTACATTGATTCTAATTAATCAGAGTACATACATAAAAAAAATAAAAAATATTTACGAATAAAATCAAACAGATGCAAATACTTAATAACAAATTGTGCGAAGAATTATTTTTTGGAGTGCAGTGTCCTGAACCAGCTAATCAAGGTCTTGCTTGGTATACGTGAAACTTCAAGGGTGGTGTTTTGAAGCAATTTGAAGCTAAACCCTCCAGGGTGGTAACAACTGGTTTACATAATAT
>JAUMHP010000052.1:12866996-12879326 GCA_032361065.1 Enteromius trimaculatus | reverse complement strand
AGTCTTCAATGTAAAAATTTAAGGGCAGGAGATATGGTTCAAAAATGTTTTTTTTGCTATGCTACTGTCTTTTAAATTGTTTTTGCATCCCAATAGCAATCACTAAATTAAGAATTCTAAATGTATTTATATGCATTTATAAAGGCTGGGGAAGGCATTGGACCATTAAATGTGCAACCAATCAGAACATTGGGTCAGAACATTTTAATAAATTATCCTGCCTGTCTGTCCATGTAAGTATTTGCATACCTCTGGGCACTCTGATCAGACATGATAAATCAGTGCATTCCATAGGCACTATTATTTTAGTATTTTGCACTTTCTACTGTAAAGTTTTCTAACCGATGAAAGAAACATGAGGTCATCTGACACAATTGCAATCAATCTCCCACCAATGCAATCTCTTGTTGTGTCCCTGATTAACCTCCTCTGCCTGTGTGCCTTCATGTGTTTTGTACGAGGCGTGGCTTTGCGGGGAAGGCAGCATCTTGCCTTCAAAGCTAGTTTGCTAATGCTAACTTTTCGAAAATTGCCTACCTTACCTTTAAATTTTTAAACAAGTAAATCAGTCAAGAGAAGAAAAAAAATCAGGAGGACAAACAAATTTGAAAGTGATTTCAGTATTGCTCCCTGTGTTGTTATTGTTAGAGCTGTGGACTTCATTACTCTCGCATAATTAAAGTAAATCCCCGTAGCCATGTTCCAAAATCTAGCAGAAATTCTTCCCAGAATGATAAAAAATGGTACTGGCAACAAATAAAAGACCACCTCTCTACACTTCATGTCCACAGATCTGAAAAAAAAAAATATGGTGTTGGTGTTTGTGTGGTGCATAGACTTTCGACCCTCAAAAATGTCCTAGTGTATGAACAACCTATATTTGCATTTCTGGCCATAAACTGAGCAGTACTTGTATAGTAAATGTATTTCAAGACCCAAAATTCAACCTCAGACGGGTCTGGCATTTTGCAATGCATTTAGGCTACTTAGAGAGCATTCAGGGCATTCAGTTTGTGTTCTTTGGAGTGAATGACCTTGATATTGCTACTGCCATTCAACACTAGTAGTGCTACAGAAAAACTTTACAGTACAACAACATATTTGTACTGGGTGTAACATCACCTGCTGGCAAAGAATGAGTTTGCATTTTTTAAATAAATCTGTCTGATTTACGCAGCGAAAATATTTAGCTTGATATCAAAAAATAAACTACTCTAGAAGGACTTAGCTGTTGTTGATTCTATTGGGCAGTCTACCGGAAGTTACAGTAGGGTCACAAAAGTATGCATGCACAGTAATGTTTCTTTATGGTGTCATTGAAACCGTCTATAAAAAAATATATATATCACCTGCTGCCTGCACCCTTATTTGAATTAGCATTAATTGCAGTATCATCAATTCAGATTTAAGCTGGTGTCACATTAGCCGACTCAGCACGTACTGACTGCTGTTGCTGAAATCTCACCCTCTGACGAGGTCAGTCACACTCAACGATTAAGAATGGAACAGAGGTGAAAGATTTAACGACTGCCTCTGACATTTCTCTCCAATTCCCTGTCATGTACTGCAACACCCTATTTTGGCAACAAAACAACGTGACACTCGCCAAAATAAAACAGGAGCACTGTGCGAACATAAACAATTGTGATGGACTGAATTAGGATGCAATTCATGTGATTTAACCCTGTAAGTGTGTAATGTTGTATCACATACAACAGAGTTTCCAAAAGTGCAGATCACTTAAAAACAGGATCTAAGAGTTCCTAGCAAAATCAAGTGGAATGTAGACAGCTTTATTGTTTATTCCATAAAGCACTGTGCTTATCAGATCAGATTATCAGATTATCAGATAAACAATTAAATTGTTTAAAAAAAATACACACACACATATACACACACACACACACACTAATCTCAGTATGTATTTGTTACACCCAGTCCTTCAGCTATCAGCCATATCAGTGACAAAACCTTTGTCATCTCAGGAAATAACACTGACGTTTAAAAAATTTACCTAATGTCTTATCCAATTACTTCTCTATGACAGTGTAAGTATTTTGGGAATTTAGTATGTGAGAGAGTATGGAAGGATTTTAGATTTAAAGTGATTAATAGATGCACGCACAATTATCCATGCACCACATTAATGTGTGGATGATTTGGAAGAGTTTCTACATTGAAACAAATGATGTTCAACTGGTGTCTGCAGAATTATGAAACATTAATGAGCACGGTTCTAAGTAATTAGGTGAGTATAAATGTTCTACTTTCCATTAAAATATCATAACTTCGAAAGGGAATCCACAAGTGCATTTATTGATTTCTTACTTGAGTCTATCCTGTTCGGTTCATTTGGATTTTGAGACTCACTTTCTGCGTTTTTTAGAATTGACGAAACGTTCACCGAAAGGCAAGACAGGCAGCTACCACTAGATGGCAGTCACAGTACAGAGCTGGCAATTATCAGCTTAATCTAGTTGGGTGGGAAAAAAATTAACAATTTTAAGTTAATCATTTAAGCATCAGGGTAATTTTGTATTATGTTTTATTGTTTGTTTTTTTTGTTTTTCCAGTTACTTTATTTACATTGTAAATATTATAGAGTAGAGATGTAATGCGACTCTCGCCCCCGATCAAATCTAATTTTGGATTGTTAACTATCATAGTTGAAAATGCAGCCTAATTTAAATTGATTAGGAATTTTATACAGTGAATTTTCTACAAATTCCATGAAAGAAAGTAGGCCTAGTAGGATATAATTTTGCCATTAACTGTTATAATCCAGTGATATTTTTGCTTGCTCCACAGAGATCTGATCTGATCATCATCTAGTTTGCCTGGGATAACATGAAGAAACAGAATAAACTGAGACAGACTAAATTTAGAAGAACTGTGGAGAACAACATCTCCAAGACGATTCAAGAGTTTTTTGAGTAGCTTGCTTAACCCTCTGGAGTCCGAGGTGATTTTGGGGACACTGAGATGTTTGGACATGCTCTGATATTTGTGGTTATTTTAACTACTTGTAACATATTATTGACCAACATGCTTCACAACAGAAGACTTCGCCACACAGCGATTCAGCAGCAATCCATCAATTGTTCACCAAACTCTCCACCCAGGCCTCCCAGCTTGTTATGCTCCCTCCCCCCGTACAACCTCCTGCCATTAGCCCTATGGCAGGAGGTTGCATAGCATTTGTGTTCTCTCTACTCACTTGGTAGCACTGGAATGGGCCACCATGGTGTGAAGAACTGACGGTTTGGCATTTCTCTCCTTTGATTTCTTC
The DNA here is from genome assembly GCA_032361065.1 of Enteromius trimaculatus. Classification (NCBI taxonomy): domain Eukaryota; kingdom Metazoa; phylum Chordata; class Actinopteri; order Cypriniformes; family Cyprinidae; genus Enteromius; species Enteromius trimaculatus. The sequence continues at coordinate 12,876,037 of JAUMHP010000052.1, read as the reverse complement.
CTGCAGTAGTTCCGGAACGTGTTTGAACACCCCACTGAGGAAAAGGGTGCTGGCGAGCGGTTGCTAACACTCTCACGAGGATGGAGAACTGCAGCGGAATATTCGTTAGCATTCAGAACACTACAAGCCCAAACAACCTGGGTGGAGGATACATTAAAACTCCTCTTTAGGAAAGTACTAACCAGGCCAGGCCAAGTTTTATACCAAACTGGACTTACGTAGCAGAAATAACCTCATCTGCCTTCTCTGCCACTAACGGACATATTACGAGTACCTGGTTATGCCATTTGGTCTTGCTAATAGCCCTTCAGTTTTCCAATCCTTTATGAATGATGTGTTCTGAGACATGCTTAACAGATGGGTTATCATTTACATAGAAAATATTTTGATCTACTCCAACACCAGGGAGGAACACCTAGGTCATGTCCGCCTAGTGTTAAAACGCCTCATATAGCACCAACTCTATGCCAAGGTCGAGAAATGTTAGTTCCACCAGACCAGCACGTCGTTTCTCGGGTATATCATCAGCTTAGAGGGGGTCACTGCTCGTGCAGGGAGGTCAGTGCAGTGCTACATTGGCCACAAGCCCGGACCCTCAAGGAGCTACGACGTTTCCTGGGATTCGCTAATTTCTTCCGATGCTTCATCAGAAATTTTATCACCATTGCCTCACCACTAACCACCATGACTAAACGCCGCACTTCATTACTACAGTGGTCACAATCAGCACTCCAAGCTTTCAAGGAACTAAAGTCCCGCTTTACGTCAGCCCAATTCTACGACAACCAGATCCAGATCACCAGTTCATTGTCGAGGTTGACGCTTTAAGCTTAGGTGTAGGGGCTGTCCTCTCGCAAAGGCAGGGCAATCCAGTCAAGATGCTCCCCTGTGCCTTTTTTCTCGTAAACTATCAGCTGCTGAGCGAAACTACGATGTGGGCAACAGGGAACTATTGGCCATGAAACTGGTTCTTGAGGAATGGCATCACTGGATAAAGGGAGCTACTCATCCATTTATCATACTCACTGACCATAAGAACTTGGAGTATTTAAGGTCAGTCAAGCGCATCAACCTACACTATGGCAGGCCAGGTGGGCCTTGTCCTCACGCAATTTCAGTTCACGGTAACTTACAGACAGGCTAGCAAGAATACCAAAGCTGACACTCTGTCGCGTCAGACCCAGCTCAGGTCGGCCGGGTATTACTGCCACAGAACATCTGCTCTGAAACCACTTCTGGTGGCCCTCTCTGTCAACAGATGCTGCACGTTTCATTCACAACTGTACCATCTGCAGCAAAAACCCCACGACAACTTCCTGCCAGGCTGCTTCAACCACTGCCCAGACCTTGGCGACCCTGGTCACACATAGCCATAGACTTTATCAACGACCTACCAATTCAAAAGGCAACACAGCTATGCTCACATTATCGATTGCTTTTCTAAAGCCTGCCGTCTAATTCTTCCGCCCAAACTTCCAAGCCGTCACCTGAATTCCAACCTTAATCTTGGACTCCCATTTCCCATCTTCCCTTATACCTGAGCGGATTCCCATGCCCAGTTTATTGAACCCTGATTATATGCTGCCTGCCCCGATCCCTGCCTGTGTACCGACCCTGCCTTACCCTGTCTCTGATATCCCCGTCTGCTGGTGTTTGATTCTGTTGCCTTTCGACTCTAATAAACTACTGCAGCAAATGGATCCATCTCAGTCTGATGCTTCACAAAAAACACTGACTTCCATAGTTTTTTTTTTTTCTTCTATGCAAGTCAATGTTCACCCACAATTCCTTTAAGTAAGTTTTTACTTCACTTTTTTTTTTTTTTATTAAAAGAACCTGCTACTTCAGACATGAGTTTTGAGCAGTGAAGAGTAGTGCTTGTTTGCCGTTTCTCCAATCACAAATGCAGACATGGTGTTATGTTTACGATAATCAGTAATTATGTCCACACTGGATACAACAAATGCTTAATTTGTAATTGCTTTTTATTGTTTTTGTGTCATTACGGCAGACATGGCATCACGTTATGGTAAGGGGCATAACATTTCTACCACATGCTTGCTATTTGGCCAATCACAACTTACTGGATAGCTGGCCAATCAGAACACACCTCGCTTTTTTAGAAATATGAGCTTTGTACAAATCAATCCGTTTCAGAAGGCGGGACATAAAAAAGAAACAATAATATACTATATGTGAAAAATAATGTGTTTTTTGAAACTTAAACCCCATAAACACATTTCATTACAGCAAATATACAAAACAATGTTCTTTTTAGCAACATCATATGACCCCTTTATTAGTTTAAATAACCTACAATAACAACACCGTCTAAATTCATATTAATTTGCTGAACTAATCACATAAACAACAGTAAAATCAGCAGTCTTGAAATTTAAATGTGAAGAATGCTGGAACAACTAAAGTGGGTCCTCTGCTTAGCCAATTTAACTAGAATGAGAATGTTTTCCCCTTCCTCTGATAGCTCAACACTATTTATCATCAGGAGTTCAATTGCCTCTGTCTCTCCATTGCTTTTCTGTGTTATCCATATCAGACTAATGAGTTCCTCGTCATTTCTGTTCTAATTAATGCTCCTTATTATCCTTAATTAATTGTAGCCAAAGCTTGTTCCATCTGCTAAGTTGTGAGAAAAGTAAAATTAGGTCAGTGTTAAAAGGACCAGAGTGGTACACAGGGGCTCCATATCATTAGTCTCACTCATTTGTTCACAAGAGGAAAACATTGTAAATGTTTGCTCAGTAGTGCGATTTGCATGCCAATGAAGTTCAGTTAATGGTGTGCGCCAACTTTACAATGACAATGCAGAGGGAATTGTCACCGAAAATAATGCTTGGAAATTATTAATGTATGCTAAAGAGTGTTCATAAAATGAGACTTGATAATCTCTCTTATATATGCATTGTTCAATGCCAACTTACCTTTTTCAAAAATAAACCTGCTGTGAAAAATATTCATTGTAAAAAAAAAAAAAAAAAAAGTGTGACAAATACCCTCAGTCTCCTTTATTCTTGTTTTGAACATATTTTGTTGCTTTCTATTAGTCCTCTCAGAGCTATTAAATGTCTGATTGTAAAAGAGCAAAAATGATACATGAAACCAGCTCCCCCCACCACCGTTGTCCAACCCGACGCCACAATTATACTGATTACAGCCGAACTGACTCTCATTCAGTAATCATGCCTAGGGGTGGATTTAACACATATCAACCCCTCTAATCCTTAAACAACTCTAAGATGGCTGTTTTCAATCCTGTCCTAAGTGATTGCAGGCACAGAGCTAATTTCAATGTACCTATGGGTTTTAAAGTATGTATAAACCTGCATGATTCCATAAAAATAAACATTTTGCATTTACATTTAAATTTTGCTCAATGCAAAAACTAAATTCTGCTCTCTACTGCAAGCATTTGACTATAACTTCACAATATTCATTTGCTCCATTTCTTTATGCAATGTTTTATTAGAAAAATAAAGGTTCTTTACTGGCATTAATGGTTCCACAAAGAACCTTTACCCATCCATGGAACCTTTCCATTTTGCAAGAGGTTCTTTATAGTAGAAATGGGTTCTTTAGGTTATTAATTCTGTAAAGAACAAAAAATGTTTTTTTTTAAGAACTGTTCACTGATAGGTTCTTTGCGGAACCAAAGCTGTGAAAAAACCCTTTTGGAACCTTTATTTTTAAGAGTGAATTATATTTCTATGTAGCATCCTGCATAACAGATATTGATAGAGAGGTTTGAAAATGAAACCAACTTGCTCTATACTAGTCAAGTGTAAAATGTAGCAATTTATAGATTCATCTATAGGGAGAATTCAGGCTTTTTTGATGCAATTTCTTATAAAAGTGAATCTTTTGAATAGCAGGAATTTGTTGAATAGGAATAGGAAATGAAAAGGGAAGCTGAAGACTTGCCCACAGGAATCAAGCCGGACAGCTTACACATAAAACTTAGCTTCCTTTCTTTCACAGCTCTTGAACAAAACAAAGCAATCTAGACATAATCTTACACTTGACTTGTGCTTTTCATGAAAACTCTTGTACTCATCTTAATAGAAATCCCAGAGCCAAGGATTGGAAATGTGTTTGTGTCACCATTCCCTGAAACAACAGATTGTCAAAATGATTTCCATCAGGAAGTGCAATAAACCAGACTGTTGCTAAGGATTAATCTGTGTGTCTCTTTTGGGAAGGACTGTTGTTTGGGCACAAAGGGAAGTATCTAAGGAATGGGTCTCGTAAAGGCCCACAATTATTATTTTAGTCATCCAACTTCAGGCATTGCAATCCACAGGAAAGATTTTTGGCTGCTAAATCAAAACCAGGATTTTGATACAAGGCCACATTCAATGCCTCATACAATGATCCTGAAACCTGGTCATTTGTCCCTTGGCTTCTTTGCTCATTGTGTCTCTGTGGTGAGAGATGAAATAAGGATGGACTGCATGCTGACATGTTGCAACCTATAATGATGTCTATGCAGGAGCGACGGTGTAAATGACTGTTCTGCTGTCCAGCTGTTTGTCTTTCATTTTGCACCCGTATCCTCTGAAACGCCAGGGTGATGTTTATTCACAGTGGGGAATGTAGAGCCTTTATTAGAAAAAGGCAAATGGAAGCCTCAAAATACAGCAAAATATGGCAAACTGGCTGGAGAGCATTTATGTTACTATGAGCTATTTTATCACATAAAGCATTCCCAGCTGACCGAAAGCTCACTGAGGCAATAATTTACAAAATGCAGTATCCGAATGAGCACAAAGTAAAGGCTGACAATATTGTTTGGCTATTCTTTGGTACACAACAGTTTGATAGCACGAGAATGAATAAACAGCTACTGTGCATTTGTACAGATAAATACTTAAATGATCACACGTGATTATCTTCATTTTCCAGTCCTGAGAGAAAAATGTGGTAGTACAGAGCCAGGATTTAGATCAAATCCCTAAACAGAGGCAGAGAAGGCTGACAGCTGCCTGTATTAATAACCATGTTAACCTAGACTCAGCTAATTGTTTGGATGCTCTGGGATTAGCCACCACATTTACCAGCAGCTTCACAGATACGGCGGTCCCCAAAGGTCTCTTAAAGACCTGCACACAGCATAAACAAATGAGAAAATACATTGCAGTTCTATACTGCCTGCTATATTTAGTATGTTATTATTTGACAAATTATAAACAGTATAACACTATCAGAAAACAACCAGCACTATTTTAGTATGTATTTAGTACCAATTTTTATATAAATCATTTTACATTAACTAAAAACAACATAGTTTAATTTATATAATTTATAATAATAATAAGACATGTTCAGCCTTTGGGGGAACAGAACCTTGCCAGAACATGCCAGTGTTCCATGTTAAGAACTTTCCATGTTGGGTGTTCATGGGCAATGTTATCAATTTATATAATGTCAAAATCACTACTATTTTGCGAAACATTTAATTATCAAAATGTACAATACATTTTTATTGTATGTTTGGCAAATCATCAGTCAAAACACTAAAATAGCATAGAGGAGCACAGAGCATAAATGTACACACATGTTTTCTTGCTCTTTTGTTGTTGTCTCTCCTTCTCTTTTACCTGACAAGGCCGTTCCAATTAAACCCTGCTGAATGGTAAACACTTTCGGCTCTGGCTACAAAGCACAGAACATCTTACAACGTCAATGTCAATGTTCTCTCAACAGATTGGTGCAGACAGAGTGAGGGTTACAAGAATGAGATCACATTTTTTTTCTTTATAAAAATGCTAATCCTTATCAAGAGGAACATGCTACGTTATTTAAACTATTATAAATTGTGTGCATACAATTCATTTGCATAGGTTAATTAAAACCTGTGTCCTGCGTTTAAATTCAATTGATTGCTGTGATAGGAATGATAATGAAGACAAAATTAGTTTAAATTCTGTTAATAGCATTTTGAGCCTTTCAAGTAAAACACACACAGACATACTGTATGCTGAAATGTGTTTTATATTCGTTGTAATTACTAAAATACACAAAGGAAAATGTTTTTTCTTTACATGGTCAACATTACAGTGCATATGCATTTCCAGTGAAAAAGAACAGACTAAGAGGAACACACAGCAGCATGTCATAAGTCTTTTGAAAATGCCTCTGATAGTCCTTGGGGAAAGAAAAAAGACACCATTGTTCATCATTTCCCTCAACATTTGCATCCTGTTTTTAGAGGAACACAATAGTGTCCTGCCTTTAATAAGTGTCCTTGGAATTAGGCATAAACAATATCAGGTATACAAGTCAATTCAAAAAATAAACCCAGTGCACACCAGGCTTGCAATTATATTTCCATTTCTCTGATTTTCAGATGAATACACTACTGACAGTAGTCCGCATGCATGTGCTAATGCATGTGCAGATTTGCAGATACAGATTCTACCAATAATATGCAAGCAATAAACCCTGATTTATAGATGTGCTACTCTCAAAAATTAGCAACCCAATATCTGAAAATAAAAGTGTTAATATTAGTATTCCTTGCAGGCTGTAATGTATCTTATCTTTTTCTGAGTTCAGTCAAAAACTGAAAATGTGTTTAAACTCCATCAACTTGTTGCCTGTATGTTTGATAAGAGTTATTATAATTATTATTATTATTTGTAAGATTACTGTTAACATGCACAAAAATACCAGGTTATTAATTTAAAGCCTGAACAAATGCATTAATGAGAAATCTTCTGTTTGAAGTGTTTTTCATATAAGGTTTCAGTAAAACTTTGATGAGAAGATTGCTATTACAAGCATGCTGTCAGTCTGGCAACCGCACAGTAAATGTCTTTTTCTCATTTTTGCATGTTGACAGAGCAACTGGTGAATGACCTAGTTTCTCTAAATCTTAAGAGAGAGGAGGGAAAAATCCTTTGAACTGTACCAACACCCAGTGCTTATACAGTATGTGAGAAAAAAAGATCTAGAGAAATCTCAGAAGTATATGAGTGATTTATACAATCATTTTTAAGTTTTATTTTTGGGATTGTGTTTCTAAGATATTAGATTTATAATTGTATTATGGTAGAAAAGTGTCTAATAGAATAATCTGTAGACATTTTAGTTTTAGCTAATAAAGACAATAAAAGCTACAGCATGTCTTCATGACAGTCACAAGAATTAAAAAAGAAAATTGTATTTAACAAATCAGTATCTGATGCTTATTGCACTGATAAAATCAATTTTGGCTGGCTTTATTTTTATTTGTAATTAAACACATAACTAGTTCAACATGATAATATGCTTGCTTAAAAGGAGATGCTTCATATTCAATATGATTCATTATCAAGAGTATTTAAATTTTTTTTTTAAAATAATAATAGAAATAAAAATAAATAAATAAATAAAGGAATTTTTTCACTGAAGAATGCAATATAAAGGATGGAAACGGTTTGATTTAAAAAAAAAAAAACATCATAATGATGGATTTGTTTCTTACAATGCACATTGTTTTTGCTTTTTTTCCAGATGCTAGTTGATAGACTGGAGTAATGTTGATTATGTGTTGATTATTGTTACCATGTTATTGACTGAAATATCATATGCACAAGACACAGCAATAAAGCACTATATAAATAACAGTTATGTGTTTTTAATTAGCAGATTGAATTCTCATTCTGATGGCACCCATTGATGAGCAAGCAATGTAATGCTAAATATATTTTTTGTAAATCACTCCTTTAAGGCTACCATTTCACAAATAGCCATGATTATATATTACTTGCCCTAGTTTTCTTGTTCTAAAATAAACCTCCTCATTGAATAAATGCTTATATTTTAGGCAGCTGTCAAAACAGCACAGAGCACAACTCTAAAACGTGTAATTGAGCTGCAGTTGTGCTCGTCAGGAGAAAAATGCACCTGTCATGCTTTCTCAGCTAAAATGTATCGATAAGGGCCTGGCATTTGTCTGTTTGTCTTTCCCTATCTCTTTCTCTCCTTCTATCTTGTATCACGGAAATGATTTGAACTTAGTGGCAGAGCCTAAGGCAAAGGAGACTCAGCTGGAGTCTTTTTCCTGTTCTATCCAGTGTTCTATCAGTTAAATAACAATCCTTCAGCCAGCCCTATCTAAAGCTGTTTGTCTGCCCCAGGGCCTCTGCAGCACAACAGCCTGCAGTAATAGGAGTGATCACACACTGCCATTTAAAGTGAGGCATGCAACAGGCTTGTATCAGTATGTCTTTGTTACTCTGTCTGTCTGACTTAATATCAGGGAATATTGTTTTTGATTACAAGTCTATTAATCAAGTTCAAAGAGATATTTACATGTCTGCCTGATCAAGCGAACGTCTCTGCTGGCTTTCAGGTTTTGGGAAAAAAAAAAAAAAAACACTGTCCTAAGATCCCTTTGTGCCTTTCCATCATGTTTGAGTCGATCAGAACTGGGCAGTTGAGGACATTAAATTATTCTGAAAAGACATTTACCACGGCAATGATGTTGAAGCAATGATTTTTTTTTTTGAAGGTTATTAAAATTGAAAATCACTTGGTGCTTCTGTCTCAAAATGTCAAATGTTTAATTTACCAGTTCTGAAAACCTGTTCAAACAAAATGCAAATAATACAAAAGTGTTATACAAAAGTAAATAAATTATTAAATGCAATTTTAAAACAAAACCTATTAATAATCTCATGGACAAGGACATTTCTATTTTTCTATTTTATGAAAATATCGTTTGTATCTTGTAACCTAATGAGCAATGACTTAATGTTGTCATATTTTGAGGAATGGAATTCTCCTTGATCTTTGGAGATAAAAGGCTTTAAAAACTCACTGTAACTTTGAGAACTCAAATGTTCTCCCCAGTGCGTTTGAAATGTGCTAAATCAGCTACTTCAGAATTCCTCGCATAAGTTTTAAAAGCACAGAAGAATAAATGGCCAATTTATGAAAAATTATACTGAGGGGGAAAATTGTCAAGAACATAAATTTATACTCAAATATTCTCTCTCTCTCTTTCTATATATATATATATACACATAAAGTACACAAAG
>JAUMHP010000052.1:12825621-12841265 GCA_032361065.1 Enteromius trimaculatus | reverse complement strand
CAATCACATGCTTTTAAACTTTCATTCACTTCTTGTGAGAGAGTCAGATTCACTACCAAAGATTAAAAGATTGAGCACCATGAAACACAGCAAAATTAAACAATCTTATAATGAAAGAGTAAAATTTAAGGAGCATGTGGAATGCGGCCGGCAAACTAGCTCCTGTCCTGCAGCGGAGCACCGACAGGGGATGCCAAAAGTGTGGTTTCGACACGTTCTTTCAAGGAACAGGGTTATATACATAACCTTGAGACATTCCTTTTCAGGAACTCAAGCTGCGTCGACGAGATGCCATGGGAACGAGATGCCCACGCCTCCAGACTTTTAAACCTCGGCCATGTCTGTATCATGGCATCCAGTCCCGCAGGAGCTGGATGAACTAGAGAGTACCAGAGGGGACATTGCCCGTTCTCCTGAGTTGCAAAAAGGTCCACCTCTGCTCTGGAAAACTTTCTCCAGATCTGCTCCACCACCTCGGGGTGGAGCATCCATTCCTCGGGCCTTGGCCCCTGTCTAGACAGGATGTCTGCTCCTACATTTAGATGCCTGGGAAAATAGATGGCTCTCAGTTAGAGGGATCTTTGGAACTGCTTGACAGTGAGTGACTGGCCTTCTTCTACTCTCGCGACAGCGGTGATGATCGAAGCTACTCGAGCAGGTGTCATATAAGCCCACATCGTGGTCGAATCCAACACCATGCCTAGATAAGTGGTTCTCTGAACTGGAGAAAGAACACTTTTCTTGGTGTTCAGTCTCAACCCCAAACGTTTCATGTGAGCGAGGACGACATCTCGATGTCTGCCCGCTTCTTCCGGCGATCATGCTAGTATTAGCCAGTCGTCGATATAATTGAAAATTCAGATGCCCTGGAGTTGCAGTGGAGCCAGCACTGCATCCACACATTTTGTGAACATACGGGGTGAGAGTGCAAGGCCGAAGGGGAGAACCCGATATTTGTAAGCTTTGCCCCCGAAAGCAAACCTAAGGAACTTCCTGTATGAAGGATTGATCGATACATGAATGTACGTATCTTTTAGATCTATTGTGACGAACCAGCCCCGCTACAGAGCTCTCGAGGTGACGTTCTGTTTTTGTGTGTCTGTACGCTTTGTACGAGGATACGGGGCGTCCATCAGGCAGACCCTGTCTTTTTCTCTAATTTCTGACAGGGTCAGCCATAGATGCCTCTCTGCGGCCACCATAGCTGCCATAGTTCGGTCGATAACGCTGGCGCAATGAGAGGTCAACAGTCCTCCTTAAGCTCTTTTATATCATCACTGCTGACTTGCTCACCTTCGTCCAGCTCTTTCAGCAGGTCGGCTTGGTACGCCTGTAACACCCCCATGATGTGCAGACACGCACCAGCCTGACCTGCTGCTGAGTACCCCCTGCCCACTAAAGCCAATGTTGTTTTCAATGGTTTTGTGGGAAGGGACAGAGCCTCCAAAGACGTTGCCAAGTCGTGAGAGATATAGTTCGCGAATGTCTGCTCTACCTGGGGCAACGCCTTATAGCCGCTCTTGTTCATTCCGGTGACATTTCCATAAAAATCTGATGAAAAACAGAGTGTGTGAGAGTCATTTGGCAAAATAGATCTCTCACACGGCTTGCACAAGCTCTGTATTGATTGCCTTCGCCCCTTTTTGTTTTCTCTTTTGATTTGCATTTTTGTTTCACAAACACTCTTTTCACTTTCAAACAGAGACACTTTTGCTTTTTAAACTGGACAATTCACAATCACACACACAGAACATGACAGGATTGGTGAAAACTAATCCTAAACTTACTTGGCTAGCCAGCTAATCCAGCTTCATGATACAGGCCCCAGGTGAGACAAGACAGATATTGTGAGACTTACTGTATTAACTATTGGTGTTTAGTTGAGTTAGAAGGTTGAATTACTTGTTTTTATTTCATTTTTTTCTGATTAAAGAAATTTCACTGTACACTTGTTTCAAATATGGATGAATGAATACACTTTGATGTGTGTACACACTGCTACAGCTGTGTAAGAACACTACCATGCTGTTTTGTGATAGTGGGTTGGAGTGTTAAAGTCACTTCACTAATTAATAAAGACCAACAATCTTTTTCTGCACATCAGAAATATATTATTTGGTTTTTCCCATTGTGATTGATGAATAAGAGAATTTTGTTCTTGTCTTCCCTCTTATTTAATTAGTCAGCCAGGGCTGAATAATTTCATGTTCATAATCACCCTGGAGTGCTCAATTTTGTAAATAACAATGGAAATTTATTTCTGAGATATTTTACTCAAAAATCATTTTTTCCCAAAGATGTTCAGTTGTTTGATTTCTTTAGTTTTTTTTTTTTTTTTACATTCATAAAAGCTCTTTATTACAGATATTACAAACTAGTCAGTGTATTCAGTGTTTTGCGTCTTATCATACATGTTTATATTGTACATTGTATATGTGTACAGTGACATTCTATTGCAAAACATAAAATAGACATAAAACATAAAAAGAAAACATAAAACAATACAACAATAATTAAACTAGGCATTTTCCAGAAGTTTACTCATAATACTTAAGAACTTTTAAAAGCAAGTACTTCTATACTTTCACAAGTAAAACTTGTAATGGAGTAATATTTGACCAGTAGTATCTATAGTTTCACTCAAGTAATGGATTTGTGTACTCTGATTGTTTTTACTCTGAAGTGCCCTTTATGGGTGAATTTAATCTACTTTGGAACTGATTCACCAAACTAACTTTATAAATAGTCACCTGTCGCCACCTACTGGCGAGTCAAATAACATGCGGAAAAAGTAACTGAAGAACAAATTAGATGAATGTAAGAATAAGACATAAACAAGTTCATAAAATTGTTTTATTTACTAATAACAAATAACAGAAAATCCACCAAAATCTATAATTTAGATGCCCGTAGGCATCTGTTTTCTTGCTCTATCTGCAAGGATAACCGAAATTGCAGTTGCAACATAGTTAGAGCAACAGTCTGCCTTTAGTCGCCCATGTTGTGTTTGTCTGGAGGCTAAAGTGCACCTTTATCAGCATCTCTTTCTCTCTCTCTGCCCTGTCAGGAACCCCCAGCATCACCAGCTCATAAACAAACTCAGACTGTTTACTCAGACTGCTTACATGCACATAAACAAACCCAGTGAATGACTTTAGTCCAAAGATCTTAAAATCTACTGGTACTGTCTCAAACTTTTGATTCTGTTTAAGAAATGATTAAATTGTGTGTAGATCAGCTTGGTATAGTTCAGCGTTTTATATAATTTTTTTCCCAGCCACTAAACCAGGGTTTCTCAAATCTTACCCATGAGGTCCAATGCACTGCAGAGTTTAGCTATAACCCTAATCAAACACACCTGGGGCCGGTTGACTAGACTAGTCTTAAGACTACTCTTAAGAGTTAGTCAGATACATTTTTATTTAAGACTGGTCATAGTTTGTTTTTGTTTTTTTTCAGTTACATAAAAATGTAGATTAGTCTAAATTGAATCCAAAAAAAATGAAACCGATTACTCTTTGCTAACTGCTAGTTGGTCAGACTAACTCTTAAGACGCTGTCTTAACATAGAGGCTAAGTTTATGCAACTAACCCCTGACCTGACATTAAATTAGTGTCTTAAGGATCATTAGAAAATCACAGGTAGGTCAGTTTTTTTTAGAGTTGGAGCTAAACTCAGTGCAGTGCACTGGATCTCCAGGGTAAGATTTGAGAAACCCTGCACTAAACATATGTCAGAGGTGGGGTTGCACAGAAACAGCAAAAAATAATTAATTAATTAGTAAATTAAAATCCATTAACAAATGTCATGCGCAAAAGTACCCAGTGAAGTAGAGATGGAACACAGTATACTTTTTGTACAAAACATTTTTAAAAAATGAAATATCTAGAAATCCCAACAATGCATAGTTATACTGATGGCATTTTTTTCCTAACAAAAATATCTATAGCTTCTATAGATATCTAAATCATATTTATATTTTACTTATCAGTCATTCCAATCTTGCATGTATCACTTTCAGCAAGACAATGAATTAAATGACTTTGGTTTGTGATGCACCATGTTTATTTGTGGGCAGGTTATCATAGTAAGTCACTGGAGATGCAGACCAGTTCTGAGAGAGGTCTGCAGATCCACCAATCTATGTATGTCTGTCTTGACCAAAAAATTTTAAAAACCCGAGCTATATTTCACAAAGAGAAATATCTCATTCCACCTTCTGTAAGAGAGGTGCTGGTCAAATCCACAGCTTCATCGACATAAAGGCTTGACCATTGGCTTTAGAATATTTTATGTCTTTGTCTGCTGTTCCATGTCCAGTGTGTTGCATTTGAAAACAACATGTTATTATTGCAGTTACATTGTGTTACTTTCAATATGAATTAGCCTGATTGCCAAGATCAGTTTGAGCCGTGCATCAATTATAACAGGGGGAGCCATTCTGTGTCTGGGGGAGGGGAGAGAAAGCACCATTAGAATCCCATTTTCCATTTGTGTTGTGACATGTTGGTAGTGGATTGTCTTTTGTATTCCATGCTAGTTATACTGAGTGTGAAACATTCAAAAAGCCAATTGTAGCTTGGTGAAGTAAGCCTCCATTCTCCTTGTTTAAAAACAAACCATCTTTGTGTAGACCTGACCTTTAGTGCTTCTCTAAAGAACCAGTTATTTACATGACTGGCTTAGCTGCATGTAATGGTGAGGGCTGTTCTGAGCAAATGCAAATAGAGCTGTGAAAGACTACCAATCCATCCCATAAAATGAAAATGAGCTCTTAAAATCCTTAGGTGGAGAATGAGTTTTCACATTCTGACATTTTAGAGAGTTACACGATAAAAAGCCTCAGGCCATTTGCTGTGGCACTGTACAAGTTTAAGAACCTGGGAATGCTTATCTTTTAGAAACACATTCTGTAATGGTTAACAGTTAAGAAAATAAACAAATAAGCAAATGGTTTGTTTTAGTTTTTCAAACTACGGCATCTTATCAATGTGATAAATGAATTTATAATTTTTTATTCACCATAATGTAACCATTCATGAAAACACACAAAAAGTAAACATTATGTCCTGAAGTTTCAAAAAAACAGCCAACCACCAACAACCCACTCCAGGCAAAGCGGTACAGACAAAGCTACTGTACCAACTTTCTCAGACAGCACTAAGAAATCTGTTCAGCTTGCCCTGGCCATAAAACAACAATAACCTCTTTATGATAAAATCCACCATGCTGCCAGCTGAGTCTCTGCTTTCCCTTTCAGGCTGAATAAAAGGAGGAAGAAGTAAGGGTCCTAAAGCAGAGAAAATGGAGTCTTGGGTGTGTGAATCAGATAAGAGAATGAGCAGGATAATTAAACTCACGCTGAGGGGGAGTGCAGGAGAGGAGTGTGAGCAAGAGATGGGAGAGAGAGAGAAAGAACAACCGTGGTTTTCTCCTGGTGTAAACTCACACAAACTGTCAGACTGTCCACCTCCCAGTGTGATTATGTCACTTTCTTGTTTTCCTCATGAATACTACACAAGAAAAAAAGGAGAAAAAAGAAGGAGAAAAAAAAAATAAAAATAAAAAAAAAAAACCGCACACAATGGCAGGTTAAAAGCTGTTCATAAGTCTCTCTTTCTGCTATGTCCATAATGTTTTTATCAGACTGTCTGGAGAGTAGTAATTTTCACAAAGCTATATGCCTGAAAGCTGAAAACAGTGAGATGTTATCTGATTTAGGCAATTACATTTACTTTCAAAACATTGAAAATACCGTTTTACTTTTTAACAAGAAACAACCCTCTGCAACATAAAGTTGTGTTTTTGAACAAATGACTGAGTTAATGATTCAGTGACTGGCACTGATTGAATAAGATTTGCATAATATCCACCATACATCATATTCAAGATCTAATCTATAAGACAGTTTAGGGTGGATATTGTGCAAACTAGGAAGCAGGTAGGTTTTGAACAAATCACCTGAACGAATGAATCAGTTTCACTCATAAAGACAAAGTCAACACTTATTGATGTACTGATATTACCTAAAAACCCACCACGCAATCCTCCCTCTGTGTGTCTGGAGTGCACAAAGAAGCCCGAACTGACTATATACAAAATATTCCTGTTTGGTAGGCAAGTAACCATATACTGTATGTGAGCATGAAGATTGAAAAGAGTAAACACTCACTCATTTGCATTGATTAATTATTTTTAATGAACACCCCCACAACAAACACACATTAACATCAAAATGTCAATGTCAGCATGTATAAAGAGCTCATTCTCTTGATAATAAAAGGTGTCAGGACAATGACAGAAATCTCCCATATGTGTTTGCCTTAATAGAGTTTCCTCAAACTTAAACACCCTTTCACAAGAAGTTAACCAAAGCACCTGGTGCAGTCATCAGAGATAAAGACGGGATGGTTTAACTAATTGGTATGTGGCAGTGGGGGAAATAATTGGATGATCTGAGGCACTGTCTGATGGCAGGAGAAAGAGAGAGCTGTCTGAAAGGACAGCTTTCTGCAGCTCTGTGGGGAATTATCTATAAAGCGTTTATATTTATTCTCCCTTTCTTTCTCTGAGCACAGATAAACAGAGTTTTCTGTGACTCATGTGTCAAGGCCGTGAAAGAGAGCCATGATTAATGTTCTCTGCTCCTTTTTCAGGCACTATTATACCTCCCCCTCCCCATCACACACACACACACACACACATCCTAGAGACTCTTTCTTTACAGCCCACATAAAGTACATTGATTGTGTTTAATATGCTGTAATTCTCATTTCTTAAAATAGACACAATGTCAGATGATTGTAGCTCGCCACGGTAGAGGTTAAATTGAGATTACCAGCAAGCAATAATGTTGTCAATATTCATATTACTGTAAGCATTATTATTGGAAACAGTGTGGTAATTTCATAACTTAAATGACAGGCTGCTTTCGAAGCTATTTTACACTGCTCATGTCTTTTTTTAATGTTATAAACTAAGATGATCAATCCCTTTAACTGATTTGTGAATATTAATAAATTTGTTGTGTACAAATTGTTTATACAAATGTATACATTTGCTGATTGGAAAGGGGATTAAAGTCTAACAATATGGTAGCTCATACTTAAGGTTTTTTTTTTTTTTTTTTTATAAAGCAGTTGCATAGCACTTCTTTAAAAAGGCTATGCAAATAAAAGCTTTGGTAATTGAGTTTTATCTTTACCAAACATGCAGCCCAAAAACATTAACCTAACATTCAAACTATGCCTATTTCATGCCACACTGCACCTTATCAGTTCAGTTTTAACATAAGAAAGATCCTATCAGCTGAAAAACACCTGTTCTGAGCTGCTATCTAGGACGTATCAACTGCAGGGCTGATTAAAGCATTAATTAAATGCTCTCTTTCTGCAGCAGTTAGTGTAAAATACATGTACACACAGTTACCAGTAAGTTGAAACATAGCCAACATCTATCTTTTGTAGTTTGTCTCGTGCGAAATAATATCAGCGATGCCATATCAAATCTATACAGACAGACATCAAGCATTAATATAAGATTAGGAAAAAAAATAGGTTTCTGAATGAGAAACAGACCGTGGTGTACTTGAGACAGAAAATCTATAATAAAAGTGTTTTATATTTTGTTCGCCTACAGCTGGCAACATTAAAGGTGTGGAGGTAGAGAGGTTTCATTCGTCGCTATGCACAGGATTTTATTGTTGTGCGAGATCTAAATCATGTTGTGCCAACATTTCACATTGTTGCATAGCAACAGCAGGATGAAATAACCCTAACGCTGTGGAAACGGGGCAATGTTTCACAGTGCATTTCTCTCCTCTGGATAAAGCAGCCCTGACGTCCCCTGAGAGGAAAAAGAAGGTAAAATCATGAGTAATGATCTAACGGCAAACAAAGACGGCTTTATAGCTTGAGCCAGATGGAAAATTCAATTTGGTGCAGATAAATAAATAACAGAATGCAATAATGTAAAACTGCACATAAAGCATGTGCACCTGGCACTGAGGGGAGCAGTCATTTAGGTAAAACCAATTGCAGTTGATATGAAAATATTCATTTTGTGCTTTGCACTACATCATGTTCAGCACGCTCTGTGTTAGTGTGCGTTATAGTTCAAGTCAGAGGATAGAAAATCCTAATTCCCTACTGAACCTTCCTTTTCAATTTGACAAAACTATAATATTCTGATTTCACATTTACATGGTTATATCTACTGCACAACAGAAGCATACATTAAACAAACATGTATGGCACATCAAAGAGCTGTCTAGTAAAGACAACACAGCAGCATTTCAGTGGCATAGGTATTTATCGTTAACACTAGTCAGCATGTTACTGAATCACAAACAATGATATCCTAAATACTGCATACTTTTAAAAATATATTTTAATTTTTTAAATATTACATTCAAAATGAGTAATACAAAGAAAACGTATAAGGTTACGAATGTAACCCATGTTCCCTGAAGGAGGGAACGGAGACGTTACATATGGGATCTCGCATGAGAGACCAATCGTTTTTGAATCTTTTGGAAAAGGCCAATGAATATTGCCGTGCAATAATTACAGCCAGATGCACCTTATCACAGCGTGAGTATAAGAGGGCACAGCTGGATTGCACATGCAGGTTTTCGCTGAGGAGCCGAGCCCATGGAAGAGGCCACGACCCTGAGCCACGTTACGCGGAGACACTGGTGCCGACAGGCTGTATTGCAGCATGTCGACAGGAGAGTCTGCACGTAACCATCCCAACGCCCTGGGGGCCACACTTGGGGCTTCAGTTTAAGATATTAAAGCTGTAGCATGGGTTGGGGGGCGGAGACATGAAAAGGTATTCTACATGGAAAATTTTAGGAAATATCTAAGGAGAAAATGCACTATATCGATATGGATATAAGTGAAGGGAAACACAGCCTTCTGGCTGACTCTGGAACAAAAATATTAGCCACAACCACTGGTGAAGGAAGTCCAATGGATCACAGTCGGACTGACTCCGGTCTGAGTCCGAGTGCGGGGCAGGAGGAAGAGGGTTCACTTTGGCATCGGGGAACCGTTGACATGCACAGCAGCAAGCCAACACCAGCCGGTCTTCCCGGCTTGTCTGGTTTAGTATACGGGAAAACCCAGCCTCTTCGCGGAGGTCGTAGAACCTGGCTAAGGTGTTCGGTGTTGCCCAGCCCACAGCTCTACAGATATCTGCTAATGAGGCATTGTGTACCTACGCTGAGGTGGAGGCTACACTCCTTGTGGAGTGGGCTCTCAGACCTAGGGGACACGGCTCTCCCTAATATAGATATGACAGGGAAATGGCTTCCACCACCTAATGGGCCAGCCCTTGTTTGGAGACAGCATTCCCTTTCTTCTGACCTCCAAAGCAGACAAAGAGCTGCTAAGAGCGTCTGAAGCTCCGAGGATGGTCAACGTAGAGGCGCAGTCCGCGTACACAGCAACTCTAAGGCCGGGCCTGCCTTCTCCTGGAGCAGAGCTTGCAGGTTCACTACCTGATCTCCGAAGGGTGTGGTAGGAATCTTGGGCACATAGCCGGACCGAGGTCTCAGTGATACACGGGAGTCAGCTGGGCCAAACTCTAGGCACTCTTCGTCGACAGAGAAGGCTTGGAGGTCCCCGACCCTCTTGATGAAGGCCAGAGCAATCAGGAGCACTGTCTTTAGTGACAGGTATTTCAGCTCGACTGATGCTAAGGGCTCAAATGGAGCAAGGCGCAGGCCGGTTAAGGCGACAGCGAGGTCCCAAGAGGGTACCAAGGGCAGTCTTGGGGGGGATTAACCCGACGCACACCTCTGAGGAACCTTACGATGAGTTGGTGCTTACCTACACTTTAATAGTCGAAGGGGACAGCCTGAGCTCCAACTTTTCCAGCAGGAAGGCAAGCCCGACTGCAGTCGAACATCTCTGTGGGTCCTTATGGTGTGAGGAGCACCAGTCGACGAACAGACTCCATCTCAGAGCTTAGGCCTGCCTTGTAGAGGGGGCTCTAGACTGAGAGATGGTGTTGAGGTCTGCCGCGTCCTCAGACGTGAAGGTTCCAGAGATCAGGTTGTGGGTGCCAGATTGTGCCCATCCCCTGAGAGTGGAGTTCTCTCCTAAAGGGGATTTTCCAAGGAGGGGCTGCCGTGAGGAGCATTAGGTCTGAAAACCAGGTCCAGGAGGCCAGTACGGCGCTACCAAAAGAACCTGCTCTTCGTCCTCCCTGATCTTGCACAGGGTCTGTGCAAGGAGGCTCACTGGGGGAAAGGTGTACTCTGTGCCGAGGGGCGCCTCGGACAGGCAATAGAAGAGGTGACAATGGGCAGACTCGGGGGAGGCAAATAGGTCTATCTCTTCCTCACCGAAGTGGCTCAATATCAGCTGGACAACCTGGGGGTGGAGCCGGCATTCTCCAGGGTGGGTGGATGCCGTGAAAGCTGATCGGCCGCACAGTTGAGTGTCCCTGGAATATGAACAGTGCACAGTGATTTCCGCTGCGTCTGGCTCCACAGGAGAAGATGGCGGGCGAGTTGTGACATGCGGCGGGAGCGTAGACCACCCTGATTGTAGATGTACGCTACGGCTGCAGTGTTGTCCGTCCAGACGAGCACGTGTTTGTGGCACAACATCGGTCGAAAGCGACGCAGGGCTAGAAACAGGGCTAACAACAGGGCTAACAACTCGAGGCAATTGATATGCCACAGCAGTCGGGTGCCTGCCCAGGGACCCGAGGCTGCTTGCCCATTGCATACAGCACCCCAGCCCGTGGAGGAGGCATCTGTGTGCACGACCAGATGCTTGGACACTTGTCCTAGGGGCACTCCAGCCCGTAGGAATGCAAGGTCTGACCAAGGGTTGAATAGGCGGCGACACTCCGGGGAAACGCCAATCCGGAGTACTGCGGTGCCGTGCCCATCTCGCAATCCCCCGTGAGGCGGGGAGTCATTTCGACAGAGTCCAGCACCATACCGAGAGTTTGCTCTTCTCCCGGTTGACCTGAAGGCCCAAATGGCTGAGGTGCCGTAGTACTATGTCCCAACTCTCGCGAGTAGGCTATTATCAGCCAGTCATCGAGGTAGTTGAGGATGCGGATGCCCATCTGCCATAAGGCAGACTGAGACCCCTCCGCGAGTATGGTGAAAACTCGGGGAGACAGGGACAGGCCAAATGGGAGAACCTTGTACTGATATGCTCGACCCTCAAACGCAAACTGCAGAAGGGGCCAGTGGCGAGGTAAGATCGAGACATGAAAGTACACATCCTTCAGATCGATGGCTGCAAATCAATCCTGGTGCCGAATGCATGTTAGTATGCGCTTAGGTGTAAGCAACTTGAACGGCAGCCTGAGACGGGACCGGTTCAGGGCTCTGAGATCCAGGATTGGTCTCAGCTAACCGCTCTTTTTGGGCACGAAGGACTGTAAAACCCAGACCTCATCTCGGCTGGAGGGACAGGCTTGATAGCATCCTTTGCCAGTAGGACGGCAACCTCTGCACGAAGGACAGCGGCATCCATGTCTGACTGGACATGGGTATAGAGAATGCCTCTGTACCTGGGCAGGCGCCTGGCGAACTGAATCGCATAGCCGAGGCGTACCGTCCGTATCAACCTCCGCAACGGGTTGGAAAGCCGTAACCAGGCGTCCAACCGGGTCGCCGGGGGTATCAAGGGTACGGTGACAGCCGTGCCCGCGGTGGGGCAGCCTGGTGGGGAACCAGGGAGTGGACCGGCCCCAGAAAGATGAATGTCTTGGGGGGCGAGTCTGGCTGCTCTGGGCAGCGCTTACCTTCTCCACTGGTTCCCACGCTGGCGGTCCAGAAAGCGGGCTCTGTCAACGTTGGCCAGCTCAGCAAGGTCAAGCCAGAGGTGTCGCTCCTAAACCACTAGTGTGGACATCACCTGACCAATGGCACGTGCAGCAACTTTCGTCGTCCGAAGAGTGAAGTCGGTTACGGCACGGAGTTCCTGTATAACACCCTGGTCAGATCTACCCTCGTGCCGTGCCTTGGCTTGGAACACTTGGAGTGTAGCCAAAGCGTGCAAAGTGGTAGCAGCCTGCCCGGTGGCGTGGTAAGCCCGGCCCGTTACAGCGGACGAGGTCTTAAGCACCTCGGACGGGAGCTGCAGCAGTCCATGCCAGGCGGCGCCGCTGTGTGGGCCCAACACAGCGCGCTCGGCCTGGGGGATGGCCACGTACCCCCTGGTTGCACCTCCGTCGAGGGTGAAGAGTGGAGAGGAGCTGGTGGCCAGGCATGACGAGTACGGGGCTCGCCATGACCTGGTCAGCTCCTCATGCACCTCCGGGAAGAAAGGAACCGAGGGGCCGCTGTCCGACAACTCAGGAACCAATCATCCAGCCGAGACGTATTGGCCGAAGGCGCACACGGCACCTCCCACCCGATTGCCTCAGCAGCTCAGAGGAGCATAGCCGAGAATGCAGCGTCCGCCTGGGACGGAGCAGCAGTTGCAGACGACTTCCGCCCCTCACCGGCGAGCGCCTCGTCGCTCGTCTCTCCCTCTGATGCAGCAGAAGACATCTCAGCATCCTTGGGTGTCTCCAGAGGTACTCTGGGCCCAGTATTCGGGGGAGTGCACGCCTTAGAGAACACCGCAACAGAACCACAGGCCCAGGCAGATGCTCACGGAACACTCTTGTCACGCGAAATGTTCTGCACAGTCACTGTGCGATCCCCCAGGCGCTTCTCAGTGGCACAGGTTAAGCTTTTACAGCCCAACTTGCCAAGAGGTGTGCGCACTGGGAGCCGTCTCACGAACGAGAGGCAGGACCGCAGTGTAGCGATTGTCATGCGTCAGCAATGAATGCATGAGTCATCCACGAGTGCTACTTCAGCATGCTCCCGGCCCAAGCATGAGAGACAAAGATCGTGTCCATCTGAGGAGGTGAGGAAACTGGCGCACTCAGAAACGCACGGTTGCATAGACTTTCCGGAGAATGGCTATGAAACCATGATAAAATTGCTCTTTTTTGACGCCCGGTTGTGCAGGAGAGACCTCTCATGGCACTGCGTGCACTCAATGGCGAGGTCTCTTGCTGACGAGCAAAAAGACTGGCACTCTTTTGTCTCGCGGGTCCGTTGACAGCTGCCAAGTTGAATATGCTGCAACGACGAGAGAGCATGAACTCGGACAAGAACTCTGAATATGAAAGTGTTCTCCTCCAGCAGACTCGATACATCAGACGAGGCTTCGAAAGCGAAAAGCTGCATGTGCAATGCAGCCATGCCCTCTTATACTCACGCTGTGATGAGGTGCACCTGGTTGTAGTTATTGCACGCCAATATTCCTTGGCCTTTTCTAAAAGATTCAAAGATGATTGGTCTCTCATGCGAGATCCCATATGTAACGTCGAAGTGATTCGACTGAAAGGGTAACAACAACCACAGTGATATCTAAATGGATACATTAAATTATGCAGATATGAAAAAAACTGTTGTTCATCTCAGAGAATAACTGAGTGCCTCCATTCTTCCAAAATAACTCTCCTGGGACATTTTTTAAGTCTCTGTATGACTGTTCTTTTAATTTTTGTTTTGGATTTTTATTATAGGTATATTTCTGCTCATTTGTACTTATTTATTTATATGTATAATTTAAAAAAATGGCTAGTTGTTTTGGTAAGATTCTTTTTCTTCTTCAAAAATTATACTAGGAAATCATTCTAGTAATTAAAGAGAGATTTTTTTCACCCACTACTCATGTGTGATACAGCACTTGTTTATCATTAGCATGCTGCTGAGTTACAGTATGTCACTACTGCTAGGGCTGGTGATGTTTCATTACCTTGTAACTTGATGTATATAAATTCCTGTGGACATGATTTGATTATAAATCAATTCACAATTTTTGTATTTTTACATTAATTCACATTTCACGATTTATCATCAATTGTTTTGTGCACACAGCAAGTTATTTTGATACAAAACACTCCGGTCTTTAGTATGGGTAGTCCTGACTTAAGAAATCAATGTTTCCTATTAACTATTACCTTTTAAATATTTTACGCTTCCCAGTATAGGATGTGCCCGAATCCAAATACCATTTTCAGAAGGGAATTGACAAATCTCCTTAAAGGCAGGGACACACTAAGTCAACTTCAAAGAACAATTTGTGGATTGATGCACATTGCTAGAAGACTGAATCATGTTTAATATTTGAATCGATATTTCCTCCCAGCCCTTACAATTTTAGAACCATCAAAGACCATTAGGAGACTTAACTGCCAGGTACTGTATGTGCAACACTGATGCCTAAGAGGTGATTCAAATATAGTTTTATTTTGAGCATTTATTTATTTGTGGTATTTAGAGGTTACTATCTAAAACGTAGATAGTCTACTAAAACATTTTTTTAGGTCCAATCACTTAAAAAAGTAATATGACAAATATATTGTCAACGATACATGAAATCTGAAGTACTGTAGTGTAGCATATTATCTCATTAAGGGAAATTTATATAAATAATTACTATTAATTATGATTAATTGCAATTATTTATATCAGCTGCAGTAGTAACTGTAGCAGAAGTACCATCAACGAATCTGTTCATTCAGTGAACATATAGTGTATGTTCATATAAACTCTAAGAAGGGATATTTTCGTGGCCAAAGAAAAATACCGTCTTAAAGTATCACTGCATTAGAGCATGTAGCATGGGTCGAAATTGTAAAGGGACATTAATTTGCAAGGCAGAATCAGAGACTCAGATTTAATTTATGCAAAAGTTTTATTAGCTCTATGTTAACTCACATATCTGAACACACAAGAATAAATGCACTCACACATTGCAAATAAGGCTTAAGGGTAAACCATTAGGAAAAACCAAAATTGAAGTTATGAAAAGAGAGTCAGTTGACCACCTGTAAAACCATCGCTTAACCATTCGAGTTACCCATTGGGCTGGTAAAGAGGTATTAAAGATTATTTGTTAAATGTAACAAATAGTTTGTGCCTGATTGGTTCAAATGCTACAGTAGCATAAATGGTTTGGGACAATAATAGTTTTTGCTCCCTCCCTGGTCATCACACTACATCTGTTATGTTCTGATCTGGCAGCATCTCTTTTGGAATTTTTCAAATTGTTCCCAGAAGCAGATGGTGGGAGATTATGTAGACCAATGCACTGTGAGCACTGAGAGTTGGTACTAGGACATCACAGGTCTGTAATTGGACTTTAGGTCAGTGTTACCTGGCTGTGTTACAGCCTGAGGTGATTTTTGCACATAGTGTTGAATTTGTCACATCTGTCTAACCAGAGCTTAATGAGGTTGCTAGGAAATGGTGAGGTGAGTTACTATTTCAGCTACAGAAAAAAAGTCACATAATGTTGATGAAACCACATTCAATAAAAAAAGCAGCTTTTAAAAAAAAATGTATAGTGAAAAAAGCCATGTGCTGTAATGCACAACAATAAATAAATACATATATGCATGAAATGTATTATATTTTAGAGTCCCAGGTTTAAACAATAAACTACAATGGAGTTTTAGTGCCACAAAAAAAAAATAAATAAATAAAAAATAAAAAATTCTAAAACTACGAGCGTATTTGTCACGCTAGGGTTGGTGGTGCGTGCATCGAAGAGTGCAAGAGACACGAGCGAATGAAATGCAAAAAAGTATTTAATCACATAAACTC
>JAUMHP010000052.1:12785393-12825521 GCA_032361065.1 Enteromius trimaculatus | reverse complement strand
TCAAAACTAAAATTTTGGAATAAAATGTTGTTCCAGGGTCAACAAAATATGTTGACCCAGGAACACGCCTAACTCAGGAAAAGCATCGAAAGCTATCGAGCCTGAAAGTGAGCTAAACTATTATTTGGATACAGGTACTGTAAATAGAAATATAACAGAAGAGTGGCAAAAAAATGACTACAACACATTGAGTGGTAGTCTGAATTGAGAAAAGAAAAAACATAGACAGAGAGCAGGTTAAACAGAAAAAAACCAATCACCTTTGACACAAGGCTGGCGCGGTACGCTGCGAGAGCTTTCAGGTACTCTTTCTTTGCTGCTTCTGTTTTGCTTTTGTAAACCTGTGGAGAACAGAATACGTGAGGTGTGATAAACAGATAATTAGCTGAACATTGACTGGCAAGCATGCGCTTTACAACAGGGAGAGCCTGCAGGCTTCATCTCAGCCGGTAATAAAAAACTAAAGAAGGGTGAAAATATCAAGCAGTCTGCTAAAATACCTGACAAAAATCATTCTGTGCAACACTGAGAGTAGAAATTAAGAACATTTGTTATTCTAGCTCAAGCAAGAAGACTCCACAGCAGACAGCTCTATTTACAGAACGTTATAGATGGTGTTCTTTGTGAGGTTAAAAATATCTTTTGTTATCACACAGGATTGCCTTTTCATACCTGCTTCTGCTCTTCTCCCAATCCATCCCACATAGAAGCTACTATTTTGGACACCTCTCCGAACGTGGCGTTAGGGTTCTGGCCTTTAATGGCTGCCTGGGTGTCTCTGAAGAACAGGGCGTAAGCAGACACTGGCTTCTGGGGCTCATTGGGATCCTTCTTCTTCTTTTTCTTGGGCGTCTTAGGCTTCTTACCTGCGTCAGGGGCAGGACGCTTTTCACCAATCACCTGATGGAGAGAAGTTTGCTTTTTATAAAATCTTACTAGTTTGATGTTGATTTCATTCTCAATTAAAATGTTATGAAAACACCACACAAATACATGGATTAAATGGCACTCACCCTGTTACCTTCCTCTTGATCGTCTTCATTAATAGAGCTGGAGGGAGAGGGTGTGGCAGATTTGCTGGCGGGTGGAGATGGGGACGTGTGAGCAATGTTTGATCCGCTCATATTCAGTCCCAGCTGTGTGTTGATCTGGGACTGGTTGATGGTGGTAAGCTGGTTTTGTGACATCATGCCATTGGGGTTATGCATGCTAATGATGGAGCGCATCACCATGGCAGGGTTTGGAGGGTACTGACGGAGGTGGGTCTGACCGACAGCCTGCAGAACAAACAGAGAACAAAATCATTTTTAGATATACAAGGATGCATTAAATTAATTGTTGAAAAACAATATTAAAAATAAATAAATAAATGCCGTTCTGTTGTTTCATCAAATAAGCATATCAGAATGATTTCTGAAGGATCATGTGACACTGAAGACTAAAGTAACGGCTGCTGGAAATTCAGTTTTCCATCAGAGGAATAAATTACATTTTACAATATATTCAAATAGAAAAAATAATATTTCACCTTATTTTTCTTGATTATTAATTCTCATTAATTTGCAACTACATGTCTACTGTAGACTCTCTACTAGATGTCTACTAGACAACTCTCAGAGTAAACTATTAGTGTAGGTTTAGGGTTAGTGGAAAAAACTGACATATACTTGCTATGTTTTTGATAGTAAATATCTATTATCTTGAGGGTTCATCAAAATAAAGTGACAGAGGTTATTAAGCAGACTGTCTACTAATACTCTAATAACTGACATGTAGTTGAAATGTAGTTATTTTTAGTGGATGTTTAAGGTGGACTATCCAAAGTGTTACCAAATATAAAAATGTATATACATGTAAATATTTTGTAAATATGTAATGAATGTGTGTTTATTTAAATTTACATAATTAAGTAAACTTTTATTTTGTATACGATTCATGTTTTTTTCAGACAAAATAATACAAAACTTAATATTGGCCATTTATCAGTTATTGGCCATAATCATTTATTTTTTAAATAATTACAGTATCAGCTTATCTGTATTAGTCATATGTTTCAAAAATAAAAAAATGTAATTCGCTTAATTTAAAAGGACATTTGAAGAAAAAGGAAAGTCCCAATTAAAACTAAAACAAATGTATCGGGTGTGTTTGGAGGTGGGGTACGCAGGAACCTGATGTGTTTTGCATTGACTGAACAGTCTCCAAAAGCAACCAGATTACAGAGCAAGAATCAACAGCTAGAGAAAACCAGTTCATTTGATCTCCTTTGTTCATTTTTCTTTCTACATCAACTCCCTCTCTTTCCCTCTCTCCATCTGGTATTCAGAGACTCAAACTCAATATCTGTATGTGTCAACACATCATAAAGCTGTGCACCTGGCCTTATTGGCCAGACCTGCTGAACCTCTCCCTTAGTACAATATTCTAACACCTTCCCTCACACACAGATTACATTTTCTCCGTATTAATTCCCTGGGTACATGCAGCTTCATATCGAATCCGTGCCATATCAAAAAACTCAATCTACAAAAAACAATAGCTGTTTTCAACATCTGCTGGAAATGTTTTTTTTTTTAAAACACACTGTAAAAATAAAGCAAGTAAACTAGACAGATAAATGGATAAACAAAAGAATCGCGCTGCCACAGAAATAAACCCATTTGCATTAGTTTCATCACTAGAATGCAGTGACAGAGCCAGCAGCAGTCTTTGTGTCAGACCTGTCTACTGTTCATTAGTCACAACCATCTGTGTCTAACACTTCAACACTAACAGTCAGCGATGGCCCGTATGAAATCACCAGCGTTCTCTATGCATCTGTAATGTAAAGAGTGGAGGGAATCGCAAAGCCTTTGAGGGCTCATATTTATCATCAAAGTCTCTGGCTGGGCTTTGTGTTTCTGGCTCTCTCCCTCATGCGAACACTTCAACATGATCAATGATTTGAACATGCAACATTTGTCAGACGACCATATGCCCACTTTGATTTTTTTTTCATGTACTGACTACGTCGGTAAATGAGGTCTCTGAAATGGTCAGAACTGGTCTTTAGTTTCAGGAGCACTTTGATCCGGTCGCACAAAGCAGAACAGATGTTAGAAATGATTCCCGAGGCGGATTATGAAAAAGAGGCTGCGATTTATCTTGAAGCATCTAATGATTTGACAACATTATCTTCCAAATTCCCAATGATCATACAGCAGAAAAAGAAAACATGAGATGATTTCGTATAAAACAGATATTTATGTGTAGAATCGGTAGATGGAAAAGAAAGGCGGCTGAATGGAGCATTCAAACAGCAGTCAGCTTTTGCTAATAGCAGCCTTTGTAGGAAATGAAAGAAATGTGATTTCTGCTGTCAGAGTGGTTTAGCTGGTAGAATGAGTGAGTCAGTATCCGATCTGTTTATTTATGTCCCTGCTGCACATCCTCCATTTGCATTTTGATTGGAACATTGTCTGCTGACACACAGCTCACATCTACACAGATGCTTTTGATAGTCTTCATAAATCTGTAAATAACTTCTTATCTGAAGAGCAAAGAGGCCAGATGTGCCCTATCCTCTCCTCTGTGTGTTTGCGTGTGCTTGTGCAAATGTTGCTATTATTCCAGCAATCAGCCCATCTCAGCTGACTGTATTCCTGCAAAAAATAACCTTTTTCTCTTCGTATCTTTATTCCCCGACATACTTTACTACAGGCACAAAAGCTTCCGACATTAAAAGGCGCCAAAAAGAGATGCTGACCAAACAGCCACGCCACACAACGAGGCCCTTGTCCGACACACTGAGACGTTTGATGGATGACTGTTTGGTTCTGCCTCAAATAGTATCCTCACCCCTTTCATCAAAAGCAGGAACCGCAACTAAACAGTCAAGAAAATATACTGGGGGGGAAGAAAAAACAGCCCAGACCTCTTTTTCCAGCATGTGTTCATAACCATAACATAACCAATACTGCTTTCAGACGATCTGGATAAGAATCTGAAGATGCCGTGTCAAAGGCTGAGAGTCTCGGGTCTGCTCTTTAAGATACCAGCCTCGGGATTCTGTGGGGGGTGGGAATGGAATTGGAGAGTTTATTAAAAGCAGCTTGGTATGAGCTGTTCCATGCTGAAAAGAATGTTAACAAGTTCAATTTCCATTCAATCTTTCCGCGGAGCTCTTGGAAATGTTCCATAACAGAAAAAGGAGTAAAATCATCTATATGGTAATTATGAGGATGAATCTTACAAGTTTGGCCAGTGTGAAAAGGTCAGCTCTATTATGAATAGTTTATCAGCCCCCTGCACATATTCACAGCTGCACTGGAACCTTAACCAACATGCTGCTTTATTTTTCAACCATTTATGGGCACCTGCATAACTGGCTCTTCGAGGAAAAATAAATAAATAAATGAAATAAATAAGAAAATGGAATTTTGAATGCTTGCAGAGACCATGGTAGCGTGAAGATAAATTGTTTTCTACTCCTATTTCTCCTCCACCTACTCACTCTCCTCTCTCACTCCATCTACAAAACACACACACATTCTCTTGTTTCTTGCAGCTCATATACTGTTCATGCTCAATGCACCCTGTACGAATTGTTCCCTTTGAAAAAAAGGGTCCAAAACATTGTTCCGATGCCTTAACAAAAAACGTCTACAACCTACCTCTCTTCTCACTCTCATCTCTTTCCCTTACCTCCTCCTTCCCTCCATCTCTCCCATTGCACTATGGGTATTTAAAACTTGTTCAACATGATTTCATTTCATTTCAAGTACTGGCTGAGAAAACTAAATTACAGAATCAATCACATAGAAGGTCAGGCTGAGACTTCATTACAAGTATTGCATGCCTGCATGAATATCTTTCATTTCTTACTGGTCCAATATGTCACAATGGCTGTCTGACAAAAAAAAAAAAAAAGAAGAAAAAGAAAAACATGAAGGTGAAGGGGGGAGAAAAAAATCCACTTTCAGAGATTGATGTACAACTGATGTCACAACTACTCAGCTTTGAGATAAGATAACAGAAACGTGTAAAGAGAAAGAGTGGGGGAGAGAGAAAGCGTGTGTGTATTTGGTATTGGAGGAGAAGAAAAATATAGTTTCTGCAACACTGGTCATATTTTCCATTTTATTCACAGACACAGCAGTCAGACCCTAGTCAGTTTGTGAGGGATCATGTTTTAAAAACAAACTGTTCCACTGTAGATTGCTTCGAATCCCACAAACACCTGCTCTGTATAAATACACTGCCCGTTCATTATATCTTTCATTTAGACAAAATATTGATGTTTATTTAATAACGTATATACATCTATTTATACTGTATATAGATGTATATACTGTACATCCTTAGTCTCTACAAAAAACTAATTAACAAAATAATGCATTGTATCGCAGTGTATTAAAAGAACAAATAAACCGCTTAAGACTGTATCTATTGCATTTTAAATTAATGCACACTGCTTCAAAAACCGCTCTGCACAACCTCCAAG
The DNA here is from genome assembly GCA_032361065.1 of Enteromius trimaculatus. NCBI lineage: Eukaryota > Metazoa > Chordata > Actinopteri > Cypriniformes > Cyprinidae > Enteromius > Enteromius trimaculatus. Next base: position 12,820,039 of record JAUMHP010000052.1, on the reverse strand, counting down.
AACATCTCTTCTGAGCTAAATAGGTGATCACATAATTTGTGTCTCTATCGGTTGCCGTCTACTCTGAGATCCAGTCAGAACCCAGATTCCAGCGAGTCTCAAACGAGATGCAGGAGCTTGTTAGGAGAACAGATTAAATAAATAATGACTTCACATTCTGAATCCCGCCAGACTTCTTCACAGCTGAGAAATGGATTTTGGGTTTGGCCAGCAGCATCTGTGGCTAATTTTGCCTGACATACTGTACGTGGAATATTAGAGGAAAGGAATTAGAGGAATTGTTGGCTTTAATGCAGAAACACAAAGGGCAGATGAAACTAGCACAAGTATTCTGTGTTCTGTTTTGATCCCTCATAGATCTGTTTAAGTTATACTTAAGAGTTGGAATCAAAATGACTGAAGGACAACGTTGGAGGTTACAGTGCTAACTTCCACTAACCCTTAGCGAGTCCTTTATAAATGTGAGGCATTGACTCAAAGGCACGGCACTGTCTGTACCAGTCCCAGAGAGCAGGACAAACTGAGATCAATTCCATTAAGAGGAGAGAGACCGAGAGTCTTTCAGGAGGACAATGAGTGATGAGCGATAGAGAAGAATCAGAGGGACGTCACAATGCCACCAGGCACAGAGCAGAGTGCCCTCATTCTCCCCCAAACCCGCTAATATAGTCCCCACACAATCAGAACCACTGTCCACAGAAAGAGCTGCTAAAGAGGAATAATGTTGGAGAATCAAATCTAATCCCTTCACAGCGCAGTGAGAACAGGCCGTGTTGTAATTGTGTCAAGGTTCCGTTTTTCTTCCAGATGCATACGAGCTTAACTGACCATGAAATGAAAATTCTTTAGGCAAAAAGCCTTCCGGCGGTCACTTATGCAGCACAGATATTTTAAAAGCTGCAATTATTTTACTCGCCAGCAGCACGGATGGCCAGGAAAAGAGCAATAAAATTTGATGGTGCCTATCCATATTGGAATGTAAATAAAGATATATTATTCCTCATATATGTTGTAGGCTAATGGAAAACGAGGGACTATTCAGAATGAAACTAAAATAAAAATAAAAACAGTTCATGAAAAATCTCAAAAACCGAAACATCAAAAGCTTGCCGATGCATCATCTGCTGCCTAATGTTACTTTGTGTTCTTTTATGTATTCAAAGTTCTCTGATAGCGATTTCATTTCTGTAATAGCGGTTTTAGAATATCTAGTCTAGACATGGCATTTTCAATACTTCCTCTTCGATGAATACACGTCTGTGGCATTTAGGAGCCATTTCTCTGAATTAACAGCCATAAAAGCTTGATCATAAAGCATGATTATTATGAAGCAAATGCTTGCCTAGACCTTTATTTTATCTTGCATGTTAGTCACCACAGCAACACAAGGTTAAAAAATAGATTGAACTAAGCTGAACAATTTTATTGCATGCCTTCATTATCTAATCTCTGTTGTCTTTTCGAAATATTGTCATTTACTAATCCACATGTTGTTCTAAGCACTTATGACTTGATTTCTTCTACGGAGCACAAAAATAGAAACTTTATTTAATATACTGGTTGCTCTTTTCCATGAAGTCATAATAAATGAGAACGAGAAGTTTGGAAGAAAAATCAAAGAATTATCATAAAAGTGGTTCCTATGTCTTGTGCACTGTAATCCAAAGTCTTATGAAGCCATCCGATAGCTTTGTGTGTTGTTAATTAATTATATTTATTTAATCTAGTAAACTGTTAACCATAACTAGAACCTAAGAAGCAAATTAGTTAATTTTTTCAATGAATCATTCGGCCCAGTTTTGAGAACTGGATAAACTGATTTAATGAACAGATGCTACAAAACAGAACAGTTTGTTCAAGAACTAATTATTGCTACTTGCCTAACAAACAATAGGAAAAGGGCTAGAGCAAACCTTGCATGAGATATAGGGAACATATATGCGTTTCATTTTTTTTTTTTTTTTTTTTATGTCATTTTGGAGTTCTCCAGCAGTTCTAATTTACTTTCATAAAAATGGAAAGTGCGGCCAGGATATTACCTTTTGAGCTCCATGGAAGATGATAAGACATGATGACAGAATTTATATTTATGGATGGACTACTCCTTTATCTACAAATACAAATCCAGTTTTATAACAACGCCACATATCATCAGCCACCTTGATTTGTTTTGCACATAACACCTTTGTCAAACATATTTGCATTTAGAGGAGGAAAGCTACCTGGATTTAAATCCTCACTTAAATCCAGCAGGATCTAAAAGCTACATGTAACTGCCAATGAATGATGTTGTGGAAATATTATTTGTGTCATTTCTGACTTTGCATAACGACTGCCTTCAACATCTGCAAACATTAAGAGCTTTAAAATGTTCAAGCAAATAACCAGACTCTTACCCCTGGATGCCCATTGTTGATTTGTCCTTCCTGCTCCATCATATTTCTGGAGATGGTGATTGAGGGCAGCTCCAGGCTCTGGGGTGGGAACTGAGGGGTGAACGACCCCCGCTGAGAGTTGGGGTGGTCAGGTAGCCCGGGGAAAGGTGAGTCCACCTCCTGGAGGCCCATACCAGGCTCGGTCTCAGGAGGAGGGGTGATGGGGGGTATTTCGAACTCCTCGTCACCAAGACTTGGAGTATGAAATGTCTAAGGAAAAGACAAAGGAGTAAATCAGGGATGAATTTTGCCTTGCAAAGTAAAAAAAAAAAAAAAAAACCCTGAATCACTACAATGTTAGCTTATAGAAATTTAACACAAGCTACTGACTTATCATAACGTAAGCTGGAAACACATTTCATTTCAGAGCTGAGAAATATCTGTTGACCAGAGCAAAAGGGATAAGAAAACCTATTAATACTTGTACAAGAAATGGATGTTTATTCTGACCCAAACCATTACATTCTCCATGAAACAGGATGTGAAAAAAGATGTCTGAATCTGAAATGCAATATTGTGTGGCTATCACACTCGCAGGAGGACAAAATAAAAGCTGCTTAATCCAAGCTGGATGATGTTGGCTGGAGGAGAAAAGAAAGTGCAGGGAGTGATGGGTTTAGAGAACGTTCACACAGATTATTTCGGCTATCCAAAAGTGTCGCACTTTGTTCTTCTCAGTTGCACCTCCAAATCTGCTCATCAAACGACCAAATCCCTCCGTCTGTGAATTACAGCCTATCGTCACACTTAATTTGCTTATGTTGACTACCTGCTCTGGGCTCCTCATCGAGGAATTCACTGACCTCCGCTCCGCTCCTCTCTCTTTTTCTTTGTTTCTCCCTGTGTCCCTCAATTTCTTGCTTTATGTATTCAGAACCTCTCGTTTCATGTTCAGTCCTGTTCTCAATCTTCACTATAATTCTCTCAACGTGTTTCCTTCACTGCTTCCAAAAAAAAACAAAAAAACATCAACATCATGTCAACACATCATCCATCCTCTAAAGCTGTTTGTCTTTCTTCCTGCTATCACTTTTGCTATATCCTGCTATATCTTGTCTTTCATATTCCCACTTCCTCATTCTCAATCTTCTTTCCTTCCAGTATTATTCTTACTCTTTTGTAAAAGCATAATGTGTACAGGGAATCTTTCAGCACATTTTTTATTAGAGCTTATTAATGTTCTTCTTATTTTAAAGCAGGTAAATATTACAGACACACCATGTTAAGACTTCTCCTGCATCCAAACCAAACTTTCACAAAAACATTTCCAAATTTTAGATTTTAATTTAGACATTTTTAGTACTTTTATTAAGACATTTTGTTCATAGTCACTGAGTGGTCACAAGGTGGGGGATTTTGGGGTTCCCAACTGCCTAATAAGGTCATTTTGGTCTTCACAATGTATGCAAAACCTGATCACCATCCCCCCAGCACAACCACCCAACCACCCACACATATATAGAGACTCAAGGCTCAATGCCTGTATGATGAGATCCAGCCGAGGGGAAGGCTAATAATCAGCTCTCTTTTGTCACCTCTCCCTCTTATTTCATTTTTATGTGGCTCCATTCCAGCATTTAACTTGCAGCGTTTTTTTCCACAGCTGTGAGCAGCGAATCTTGTAAAGGCAGTGGTGTGTTTTGTCATAGTGAGAGCCAGGGGCTTGCAGTGCCTAACACATGTTCACATTACCTCCAACTAAAGCCATTAGCGGCCAGCCCAGCTCTGTTTCCCACTTCTCCATTAACACACAAGCTACAAACTCATTTTCCCTCCCTGTGGCATTGCAGCAGTTAACAGTGTGTTAATCAAAACAGCAACATTGAGGCATTAATAAAAATTGTGTCATGAGAGAAGATATCATGCACATGGTAGTGATCACAAGACATCCCTGACACTGAACCTAAAGGCCAAGGGAGGTAAAAAAAAACTAAAAACTGAGCAAGGGAGAAGAACTAAATAAAAGGTAAATACAAGATTGATAAAGTAGAGTGAAACAGGACAACTGAATGATAGCAAAGCAGAGAAAACAGGAAGAGAAAGAGAGAGAGAGTGGTGCTCTTTTCATTTACTTTGCTTCATGACCTTTCTCTATGAATAAGACCTGCAGTGCCAGCATGTTTTCACAGTACAATACCGCAGAGAGAAAGAAAGAGTGAGAAGGAGAGGGAGGGAGAGAAAAAGAGAGTGGCCCGACCTAAATGTCCCAACAACACACAGCTGTGCTGTAAGATCTGATACGACATTCAAAGATCAAATGTGAGGTACATATAGTCCCTTTCTTCATCTTTTTCACATCAGAGCATAACTAAAATGACACTGACCTTTACAAATAACAAACAAAACACTGAACACCTGACTGAACACAATGAGACGAGAGAGAGAAGGCAGAGATTCAATTAACATTGCTCTTGGAGACAGTGAGGTGGTGTGTGTAAATGAGAATTGAGATACAGTATGTTGGTAGCATGGCTGTAGTATACAGAAGCTGTCAGCTGTCAGTGTAGTGCTGGACTTGTGGGATGAGGCAGTAGGTTACTGGAGACTGTATGTGTGTGTGTGGTGAAAGCTCAGGTCAGTGTGTGTAAAGTGGTTTCAATCCTCAGTTCGGGTGGATGAAAGCATTCTTTTTCAGTGTGTTAAAACTTATTTGTTTTATATGCAAGTGGTCATGGACTGGTTTGACTTGTATGCCATATTTTCAAACAAATTCTACTCTAAATAAACTAAACTCTAAACTGAGGCAGTTACTTTCAATTTCAAATATAAAGTCAAGTTCAGCTAGGTGCATTTTCATTCGATTTGCTTTTTTTTTTTTAAGGTGAATCAAACACAGGTGTCTTTGTTCAGTAAAACAAAGATCTTATAGATCTTTAGGCAGTAATAAAACATTATAATAGTTCGATTTATATTGCTCAGACAGAACGCACAGAACAGTTGATATGAATATATGTTTAGAGGCAAATTTTGGTAAAACCAATTGCGATAAATTAATAATGTTTATTAAAAAACGTCATGAGATTAATCACGATTGATTTTAATTTACAAACAGCCTCAGGTTATACATATATCATCTGTGCACAAAATACAACAGTGTAATATTTCTGTCATAATTTCCTCACTTTACCTGGCACTGTAAGGCGGTCCGACCCTAAAGCATTCATTAGTGCAGAATAATGAAGCAAGACCTTTGGGTGGAGTTTACAGTAGTGCTTATTATTCTTTCATGTCTGCAATTATTTTCATTTGTGTGCTAATCTGTAAATGCCAAATATTAAAAAAAAAAAAAATAAAATTGTCTTCATTTACTCAACCTCACGTTGTATCAAACCTGTATGACTTACTTTCTACCGTGGAACATAAAAGAACATTTAAGCAAAGTTTTTTTTTTTTCTTGTCTGTACAGTAAAGGTCAGTGGTAACCAAAACCAACATAGTTTAAAATATCATCTTTTGTTTTGCATGCAGGCTTGCATACCGGTTATAAAAAAAATAATGCTAAGTAAATGATGGCGGAGTTTAAATTCTTGGATGAACTATACCTTTAATTCAATGCAGACTAACAGATCTGTTCTAAAAGCCCAACTTGAATTCATTCATCAGCCCCATATGCTAAACTGAGATGACCAAGGTAAAGCAATAGCAACGATTATGAAGCAATAAGCCCTTTCACTTTGTAGATTTAGTAAACCGATTTAGCAGAGACATAAGCAGCAGTTGTTAAAAGGCAGTGCATCACAATTACTGAGCATGATGGTTAGGAGGATCGATAGAGCAAAGCTCCTAACATCAGCTGAGCAGAGAGAAAAGCACTCCTCAGATGACAGTCGCAAAGACTCTCAGAGTCCAATAGCAGCCATTCCAAATCCATTTCTACGTATACAGTAGTGATTACATGTGTGTAATGAGATTGTGTGTGATAAGTGATATTACTAAGTGGAACTCAATATGGCCGTATCAGTTTCAGTTCAACAGCAGGAAGGAAGAGGTCACCTTATCAAGCACTGTGATATACTGTTTCCTTATCATGTTGCATTACAACGCTCAAGATAATGTGGTTTACATATATTATCATATCTGAAATATGTGTGTGTGAATTATTTACACCTTGCAACTAAAAATGCAACAGAAAATACCTGTTAATTGGTTAACGTAGGCTACCTTACCGTATACTGTGTAAATAGTTTAGCATGGCATAATATGTAATTTTACAATAACAATCTGTCATATTAATAATAGATTTTGCAGGTAAAAGCTATGACTTACTGTGGCATTTACTGTGGAAAAACAGTAAAAGGACATTCAGAAAAGTACTATTGCATTATTTTAGTGATTTGTGGTAAGGCTCGTACACACCGGGATGATTTTCCTGTTTTCGCTGCCAACGGCCCTTAATGAAAAACAGAAATACCCCAGTACACAAGGTGGCACTGTGAAAATTTTTAGACTTCTGACACTCGTTTGTCACAAAGAAGAAGGGAGCCAGAAGACGCGCTTGTTAAAACCAATCACATGCTTCGGTGTAAACTGACAAAAAAAAAAAAGTGATGAAGAAATTATTGTCATAAAGCTCTTTATTTTCAGAAACCAACGAGACCAGCAGCTCTACATTCGTCTTGCCTCAGTGCATCTTCTTCGTCAATTTACTTTCGTGTGTTTGGCGAGAACGTTTTGTGCTTGAGCACCACCAAGCCATGTACTGTTGCCTCAGCAGCTCCAGGCATGTGCACAAAAGCAGCATTGGTCAGCCAGCTTTTAATGCAAGCACGTCAAACCAAAAAAAAACAAGACAGAGGCATTTTTTTATGATGCTTTTATGCTTCATGTTTATGTTTTGGTATGCACACTCACATTGACACCATTTGTTTAGTCAAGAGGCGTTAAACATTGGTGATGTTCAAGCACGATAATCATCCCAGTACAAGTCTTTACTCTGATGGTTATTTATGTTTGTGTGTACAGTTTGACCCTCTGATCTACCATCTACACCTACACGAGTATTCTTCTTAATTAATGAACAGGCCACTTTTAATGACCTCTGATTCTTCTGTAGTTTTCTGTTGTTGGAACGGAGTCTGCAGTACCTGAAGTCATTTTCATTGTTGAATGTCTGGCAACCACAACTACTGTTTTTTAATCCTAAATTAAACAGGATTTTTTTTTACCATGCTTCTTAGTTTTAGTTTTTTTTTTTTTTTTTTTTTCAAAAGAATAAATGATGTGTAAAAACCTGGTTTACATTAAATCTAATGTCATATAGAGTATATCCAAGCCCATACACAAAGTGCAGAGTGTCAGACTCTGAGATACTTAGCCTCTCTCTCCCAGTCTCCCTCTCTCTCTCGCCTAAAGATGACACATTAAGCAGATTAATGAAAGAGCTAAAGCTCATGGAAAACCCATCACACTGTGAAATTACAACACTCACTAGGGTAAAGTCCCTTTAATTTCTCTTCAGCTTGAGTTACAAGAAACAATATCCCCCTCCCACCTCCCTACACTTATTTCAGGTATGTGAAAAAGAGGAATTTAAATGTTAATGCTTTTAATTTCATTGTGTCATGTGTCATAATACCAGCTGCAGTGCGAAGGAGGAAACATTATTTCTTAGGAAAATATTCAACTGGGGGAAATTTTCAGTCAACACTCGACAGCTTTACTTCCACTGCAGGTGCCAACATGGAGTTTGGCCTCGGCAAAGGAACACTTTTATCAGAAGAATTCACGGAGATTGCAACCGACTTGATCAAATGTGGGTACAACTGCCTGTGACACAGCTGTGGTTTCACCGCCTAAACTTCAAATTTAAAAATGAAGCCAGATGCCCACACTAACACATCGTTACCAACAAATGTGCAACAAACGCACTTCACATGCACAGACATTATCTTTGCTTAGCCTCGATGCCGTTGAGATTGCGAGAAGGAGATTTGCATTGGAAATGTGATGGAAATCAGGCAGTGGCAACAGTGAGTGTAACAGTGAGTGACAACACGTACTGTAAAGTGCTTGTATACAATCACACACAGATAGTGAGGCCAGCCTCAGATATACAACCTGTGATTTGCAGTATATAGTGTCAGAGTCACTGACAGGGGATAAAAAAATGATGGAGAGAAAGAATAACTTTTGTGAAAGGTGCCACTTTTCTTTCCTTTTCTAGCTTGATAGTATCTTTAAATGATCACGGGAACAGGTGTTTACATACACACTCCTTCAGCTGTCACCAAAGCCTGACGGCAGCTTTCACCTGGAGCATATCAGCAGGATTTGGGCACCTGTGGTATATCACCCTGCAAAAGCAACCCTAATCCCATCTCAACGCTCAGCGCCCTCTGTGCTCCTCAACCTCCGGTCAGCACTGAGCCGCTCGCTCTGTTAACACCGAGCATTGATACGTAAACATACCGGATCCACTGGAGGAATCATTCAGTCAGATTAGAACATCGCAGGCGTATGTGTATGAACATGTAGCCGCTGGCGTAACAAGCTCTAAGCTTTAAGGGTTTGGGTTGTGGAAAATCCCAAAGCAGTTCAGGAAGGCCTGTAGGGAGCTAATCATGTTTTATGTAAATGCAGCAGCTGCACACCTGCCGCTGAAATGAATCATTTTATTTGAACATACAGAGGCATGCGTGCTAAATTAATTGACTTGTTTTAAAACAATAAATGGTTGGAAATGACTGTTTAGTGATTCCAGAATAATATGGCTCATGGCATGAGCTAACAATCCATGGAAATGTAAAGGTTATCCTCAAGCGTATACTCACATCTCCTGCTAATAGAGCTCCATTGGCATCAGCCATGTTCATGTAGTTGTTGTTATTCCCAAACTGCAAAAGAAAAAAGAAAATGTGTTAGTTATTTCAATTGCCCCCTCTTCTCTATATATAATTCACTGTAGTCTTATTGTGCAGTCACCATACAAGAACTACATTTTGTTTATGCACAAAATAGCAGGGCAGGAAGTTGCATTCTAAAAGAACTGATTCTTTGATTCTGGATTGGAGATTCAATTTCAAAGCTTGTGTGAGTTACAATTGTGAGTCCTGCCTCACAAAAAAACTCAGATTCAATCAATTTAATGAGCCATGTCCTGACTTTTTTTCATTTTTTATTTATCTTCACTTACTAAAGTCTGTGCTGTGTTGGTAAATAGTGCTGTTAAAAATATATTCAATTAATATAATCAAATCAAAAGTGCCTGATTTATTTTAACGGAGATATTTTAAAACTAATTGTCTATTTGGTCCCCAAAAAAATAAAATTAACTTGGAAAGTGGTACACAAGCGGTTCATTGATTAGTTCACCCCTCATGTAAATGGGTAATAATAACACAGGAAGTATCCCAGTTGCTAATTCGCCTCACATCATCTTGTACTGTAATGCATCAGCGGGAAAGCTAGGTGTGGCTTGCTGTCCGTCAGACTAACTTCGCATTGCATGAGTGAGGGAGAGTCACACCATCATCTTACATCTAAACTGAAATGCCCACACAGGCTGATAAAAAAAAAATCATGGTTTATTACAGTAGGTGAACACCTGAGGCTACATACAGTATATTATTTTTTAACATGTGAAAATATTATTGGATGGTGGTGTTGGTGTTGTACAGTAGATCCATGTAGTTTTCTACAGATCCCCTTCTAAATTGAGCTCTTTTCTTTCTTCTGATCCTTTATTCTATCTGTACCTCTCTAAATCAAACATGATGGCAAATTGTTGAAATGGCAGGCATCCTATCTTTTCTTCTGAGACACAAACACACTGACAGGTAGGAACAATGGAAAAGCAAAATGAGGAATTATGGGTTAGCAGCTGGAGGGCCAGCACAGAGGGCCCTCTATAACCAGACAAATCATGCATACACACACAGACACACACATGTGAGGACCATGCGCACACACACAAACATCAACCACAACAGCCTCAAGGCCCTGATTCAACGGTGCATCCAACAGCAAGCTTTGTCTGTTTAAAACAAAGTGATTCCCTCAGATGTTACACAACCAAAAGAGTTGGAATAAGAAGGAAAAAGGGCTTTCTTATCTTATCGTGGAGGGCAAACAATTGCAGGAACAAATTAAGATCAGAGCAAAATGAGAAGAGCATTAATTTATTTTTCCCTTGCTTTGTTCTCTCTCTCCCCCTCATCTTTTTGTCTGAGTGGTTAGTATGCGAATGTAATTACCGAAGGAACTGTAGCTAATCAACTGCGAATGGTATCCATTAATTAGTCTATGCCCTGGAGAGAGAGTGAGCGAGAGAAAGAGCGGGGGGACAGAAAAAGAATGGGCTGATATGTTAAAAGTCTAACCAGAAAATATACACGTGTACCCGTGCAGCAGCTGCAAGACTTGAAGAGCAGGTGTTTTGGGCCGAGGAGGCCTTTTGGTGCTCTCACCTGGTGCATCTACACTAAAGAGGAACAACACGCTGCCTCGCACAATACAGCACCATCATGTCAGCGGCATAATGTCTCTCTGAAAATGGAAACCCTGAAAAATGACCCATTTTTTCATAAAGTTCTTGTCCTGCTTTTTTATGTTGTTATTACATCAGTGAGAGTCTGCTGTCAGTGGTCCATAGGTCACACACAGTCCTAGCCATTTAAATACAGGATGGCAAATTGGTGTTGCTTGAGTAGTTTGAGAAAAGCAAATACTTTCAGCTTTTTTTAGCATGTGTCTCTGTAGAGGAAAATTAGTTTTTGGAGCGAACAATGGGAAGAGAGAAAAACTTAAAATGTCAAAAAAAACAAACAAACAATTAATTAAAGAAAGAATTAGATGTTAAGTCTTTGACTAAACACACTAAAACACAACTAAAATCTAAAGAACTAGCCTACTCCTCACCCCACACTCCAACCATCAATATACTGCAACTCTTGGACTTGCCTGCTATTTTTCTGACAAATTCATGAATGCTAGTCATTCCAAAGGAACAAAAAATAATTTGCTCAACCTTTGAATCTTCTGTAATAACCGAGGATGCACAGGCTACTTGTTAAAACTTGTTAAAAAGGGGGATTTCACAGAAATGCCATTGAAGAATCATTCAAGGTTCCCCAAAAAAACCTTCCAGTTCTTAAAGGAAACATTTTGTTATTAGTGTGAAGAATTTTTTTTTAATCTAAATATTGTTTTTAAAAATAAAGAACTTTCTGTGCAATGGAAAGGTTCCATGGATGATAAGCGTTCTTTGTGAAGCCATAGATAGGCTACTAAAACAAAACCTTTATTTTAAGAGTAAATGGTTAAATATTAATGCATGGACTGTTTTAACTTACACTGGGTTTAACTTGCATATATTTTTTAATCCAATTCACCAACTCACCACACACTTTTTCCTTATTAAATATCCAGTTTCACTCTGAAATAAGTTACATTACAGAAAATAGGCTGTGAACGGCATTTAATGTATATTGACTTTGCCAATAAAATTTTGACAAAGATCACTGCTTTGAAAAGTTAAAAAAAACAGAAAGACAGAGAAAATATAGCTGCAAGCCGCAATTATCAGGGTTTGAGCTAGAACCCTGATAAAATCCGATATTCCGATATATCAGCCGATATTTATTTATTTGAATTTCAGAAACGTGCAACATAACATTAACAGATTCCCCTAACATTAGATATTTGTAGTTATTTATGAGTTTTAACTAACATAATATGATAATGCATTTTAAAAAGAAACATGTTTCTTTTATTATCACAACAGAACAGAGGAACATCACAATATATTAAAGTTCTGATAAATAAAATGTATAAAAATACAAAACTTAAGATATGAAATGTAAAGTCCTTTGAACAAAAACACAAAAACAACAACAACCAAATTAAAGTTACCAGTTTTAAAAGATTTGGTAAGCTTCATAAATATAACTTTGAATAGGACTGGAGACAAATTCTGATAAATAATTGCTAACAGTATATGAGATGTACTGAATCAGTCAATCCTCAATAGCTCCAGTCCAGCAGAGGCAGGTTTTAGTACAAGAATAGTTATTTGTAGTTAAGTATTCACTAAAATATTATTGTCACAGCGGAATAGAGGAACATCAAAATATATTAAAGTTCTGATAAATAAAATGTATAAAAATAGAAACTTTAGATATGAAACTTTAAAGTCATTTGAACAAAAACACAACAACAATCAAATCAAAGTTACCAGTAAGGGTGTTTTGTCCATTTCTATTTTATTTTTTAAATATTCATTTATCGGCCATTATAAATGCGGATACCGATACTATACGATAATAAATCGGTCGGGCTCTAGTTTGAGCATGTCAAGGCCTTTTTGTATAGGGCAACCTGGATGTATGGCTAAATTTTAGGAGCAAAATGGTAAACTTTAACTAAAAGTGATTTGAACTGTTATAATAGTGATTTTGCAATGTCTCCATCAGTAACGAAGAAAAGCACTGTTTGTGTGCTCATTAGTCGTCTTCTGCTAGAATCTAGTGGTTATTAATTACAATCTTTTACAGAACACAGTGTTTAAGTGTTATAACCATTAAAGTGTTTTTGTCAAAACTGTTTGATTGACATCATTAATCCCAAAGACAAATTTGTTCAGAACGAGGAGATCTATAATATTATATGAATATATAGACTATACGTGAATGTGTGAGGGATTTAAGGTTATTTACTCTGGAAATATTGTGGTGTTGAGGCCTTTTTAATGGTTATAGTGCTACCTATAATCTGAGCTCTATGAAACTTTGTATGCTTGCTAAGACTCATCTGTCTCATCTAATATTTTTGTGAATAATTAATCAATGGTTTGATTGACAGCAATGGTTCTTGAGGCAAAGTTGTTCAGAATGAGACCTATCATATGATATAAAGATTAAATGTTTGTGTGAATATATATGAAAATGTTCTAAAATCGGAGGTAATTTGAGGCACTTTTAACTGAGATCTATGAAATGATGTGCATATTATGTGAATGTGTGAAACACATAATTCTTTCATAATTCTTACAGACCTTTAGGGCTGAACCTTCATGAGTCGAATGTGTCCACAGAGTTTCGTTCCTATCAACCTCCGTTAACCTTGTCTAACAAGTGCTCAAAATTCATTGGCCGATAGCGGCCATGTTTTTTGAGATACACCAATGTTCTCATAGAGCCTTGTGTCAGTTTGGACCAAGATGTTACATATCAATTTTTAAATTTTTAAGCCGATCGTTTTTTCTATCTATCTCTACATGCTAAACCCCCCAAAAGCCTAACAATTACAATAGGGTTTCAGTGCTACACGCTCGAACCCCTAATGAATAGGCTGGAGAGAGAGACGGAGAAAGTGTGTGTGTGTGTGTGAGAGAGAGAGAAATCTATCAAGTAAGAGACAGAGAGAACAAGGTGGATTCTGAGAAGATGGAAAAAAGTTCATGCCTCATTTCATCACTAATGTGGGTCTACATAATACAAACAGCAAAAGGAAAGAAAAAAGTGTGTGTGTGTGTTTGTACACTAGCACTGCTCCAGGCTTTGAGTTATTCATTCACACCATCAGCATTCACCCTGTTTTAAATCCCATTACCTGCCTCTCTGCCTTGCATCACTGACACACGCAGATCCACAACTCATGAATATTAATTGTACAAACATTACTCTCAAACGGATATCACAGAAGGACTGCTTTAAATCACCTCTCACTTGTCAGCTGTACATTTAACAACTGATGACGATAAACAGAAATACAACGAAGCAGAGCTTTCAGGAAACAGAAGTTAGCGTGAATGGAAACGGACACAGGGGGTGTTGTTGTCGCTCTTGGCTCTCTTCAGTGAGAGAGCAGACCCTCTCATGTTCATGGCAGGGTGGGATTGAGCCAGATGCCAAATGAGATTAGCCGTGATGGGAGGATGAGACAAACTGAAAGAATGAAAGAGAGAATGCTGTAAATGGGTCAGATCAGACAATGGAGCCTCTGTAATTAACAAGATGAGAGGAGTAATGCAAATGCTACCTCTGCCTCGTTAGTGAACAGTAACGAGCTCAAGACATGCCTCTGTTAGGGATAAATTACAACAGATGACTAGTCAACAACCAACTAGTTAATTGATGACATCAAGTTTTAGTTTTTTTTCTCAATGATTTTTCTTGTTTGTTTCTTAAAGGAACAATTCAAAACACAAAGGAAAACATTTTGAAAAAAGTTTGTCACCAGGCTGTTTTGGTCACCATTGCCTTCCATAGCAGGAAAAAAATACTATAGGTGGTGACCCAAAACAGCATTTTTCTATTTTGGGTGAACTATTCTTTTAAACATTATTTCATTCATTTACTTTAAACATTGCGATCTTTACATTATATTTAGTAACAACAAATATATATATATATATATATATATATATATATTTGTAATGTATGTACTGACTAAAAAATGGTTGACCTGTCAATCTTCTCACATGTTATTGTTCTTACATGCCTATATTGTCTGCACAAAAACACTTCACTTACATTTTATTTAATTATTTTGGTAAAAAAGTAGTTTTACATTTCAAAAAACTAAACTGAATAAAACAGTCCTATCAGACAATCTTTTCTGAATCTCGCCACTGTTGTATGCACAAAAATGCATGGCTTCACTTTTATGAAGCTCCTGACTGACTTTGGACACCAGCATCCATACTGAGCTGGGTTTCATAACCTGAGTCTTTGTATATTCTTATGCAAGTGTTTCCAGAGGGAAATAAGATATTATTATAACAGAGTGAATTCAATCACCCCGGGGGAAAAAACAATATTACAGAACTAAGACCCGACACAACCAAACACAATCCATTTGAGAAGAATGTGACCATGACCAACAGCCTGTTCGAAGACTTACTGAGGTCACATGGTCATTATCTAAAAACCGGAGAGTTAAACAAAAATAGTGTAGTGTGACGCATATTACAGTTTACTTTCTTATAAAAATATAACACTTTGAGAAAGGAATTATCCTTTGAGTTTTTAGGAAGACAGTAAATCTCGGCCTCTAAACTGGCATGAACAACACACAATATAAGCGCTACACACAAGCATAAAACGCAGAAAGTACACACAGTTCAGGGAGGTAAATGTGTAAACTGACATCTTTGTCCAGCAGGCCCACACAAAGAGCCTAAAGCAGGGCTGTTCTGATCCGCAGGAGAAATCGATCACTAAAAGTCAGTTTAAAGCTAAAATCATTACATGAAAGCACTGCACACAGAGAGAATACAATCACACTGACAGAGACTCTCTTTAGACAGTCACCTCTTCCTCTCATCTCTCTCTTTCATGCTCTTGCTCTCTCTCTCTTTCCTTCGTTCTCCTGGGCTTTTTGTTCTGTTATTGCATTCTACTATACCCGTTTCTTTAAAAACAAGCACATCTGGGTATATAAAGGGCCATTTATAAATGAAAACTGCATTACGTGATACTTATTGCTGTAGAAACTGGCCTTTTACAAACATATCAGCAAGAGAGATAAAGAGAAGATCTGGACAAGTGTACCTTTGCCAAAAGAGCTACAAGTAGCAACAATAAAATCGGAGAGCTACTTGATGAGAGATTTGAAATGGATCCATATATAAGTCCTTGAGTTTCTATCCACTAAGCTTTCAGTATGACCGACATTATACCACTGCGATACATAAAGAGGGATGTTGAATGCAAATTAAAAGGAGTACATTTGACATTGAAAAATATGGGTTGACTATAATACATTAGCATGCGTTACAAAATACTCAAACTAGTAGTAGTAGTAAGTATTATTATTAGAATAAAATCAATGAGAATGCAACATGTCCTATTTGGACACACATCTTTATGGAAAAACATACTGTATGACATAAGATGTCACACAAGAGCACACTGGGGATTGTCACCTCCCGCCACCCGGCATCTGTTTCTGCTGTGTAATAGAGCCAGACCTACCATGGGGGTGGCCATTAATCTGAGGTATTTAGACAAGACAAAACGGTCCTGTTTTGTCTTGTCGAAAAACCTCAGATTAATGAAAACCTCTGTAACTTTCTGTGCTCGAGTTATAGGTCAGTTATTTTATGTCAGTCCTTACAGACAACCTTTAAAGAAAGCCCTGACTAGCTGAAGCTTCATCTTTGATCTCGATTGGTACAGCATTGGCTGTGTGCCACAGTCAAGCTTACACCCTGGATATAGCTCCAGAGATTCCCACAATAGAACAGAACATCCAGTTACACACTCTCACACACACACACATATGGAAGTGAACACAGTTTATGTGTATGCTGACTTGCACCTAATTTCATTTAGGGTTTTGGAATGTACAACAAGCCCTGTATAATAAAAAAATAACGCAATAAAAAGTGTACCCTATAAAAATGTTAAATGCATTTTCATATTACCAAGAAACTCTCTGTAAAACTTCCAGAAGAGCATTTTCTATTGTATTCATCATTTCCATGACTAATTTCTCTAAATGTGTATATTTAGCCGCTACATACTGTATATTTCCTTTATTGCTGTTTGGATACATCTGCAGCGGGCATTCTGCCTGCCCGTTGTTCAGTCTTCGTAAGTCTGTGAAACACAAACTGTTAAGAGCCAGCTCATACATCAGCTTATTATTCTAGCGAATACTCCACCATATTAAACAAATGGATCAGCCTACAGCTGCAGAGAGAAGCCTGCATGAGGGGCCAGAGGTTATTGTCTAATTTAAATCTTGGCTGTATTCCCGGGCCAGTGCCACATTCCAATTTGTGGCTGTGTAGCCTGGCGCCACTGACAGGAGTCCTTCTGAAAACACAGTTATGGCCGCTCTCCAGAAATGTGTCGAGAAACAAAGCAATCAACAGGTTGTGGAAGATTAACAGCGTGGTTGATATAAATTAGCCTGAATAATGAAAACGGTTTATAGGTTTTGTGCCACACCGAGCGTTTACACCTATTGTGTATTCACACACAGCTGTATGAAAAGAGAGGTCTTGCTCATATATGAACGACAAACAGCATTCCAGGCTACATAATAAAAGAAATATGAAAAACAAACCACCAGAGGCATTCGAATGACTCGATAGCCATCCCATCATGTATATGTTTACACCTGAACTGTCATCTTTCACATTGCATTTTCAAAGAAGGGCTAAGCTTACGACGGCAGTGCTGCACAAATTACAATGCCTAATCTTCTCTATTCACTTTTGGTCATTATAAGGACATTTTGAGAGCCCAGGAACAAAAGAGCACTAAGGATTTACACATATATGCCCTAAAATTATTCCACTCTTGAAGACAGCGCGACAGCAGAGAGATCAAAGAGAAACTGGAATAAAACTGTGAATTACTGAAACTGTGCCACATTGTTCAAAAGGTTTCATGTGGTGTGGATGGAGAGAACTTATCTTCAGCTACAAAGGAGTTTTGAGAGTCTGTGGAAATCAACCTGTGAGGGATTTTGGCACTACAACAACAACAAACTAGGAATCGGAGGAATCGATGTACACGTCAATCACGCAATGCACAATTTGACCTCAACGAAACTTTTTAAACACACCCTATGATAAAATCATATAATAAGCATATAATTAATAATTCAAGCATATTGCTTAAAGACAAAATTTCTGTGTCAATTATGCACTAGGGTCCAGAAAACTGTACAGTCCTTCACCACAAGGACATTGTGCGATTTTGCTGTGAAAAGTCTGAAAAAAGGGGGTCAATAACAAATCCTGTGTTTGAGTCTTGACCTCTGTTAAAGGTCAAACGGGAGAAGTGCTATACTAAAAATAACAGATTGGCCAAGACACACGAACCATTCCGCAGGCCGACCATCATCCGCAGCACATGTAGACACTGTCCACCTCCATCTGTCTTCATTAGGTCAGTGTTTGACCCGTTTCTCTGCATCTGAAGAGGTCTTCTGGGACCTTGTGTGTACTCCTAACACTGTTAGCGTAGGTATTTGGAAAGCAGTAACCTCAAAACAGCACAGCCAGCCAATTTACCACAACAGCAGGTCCGGAGAAGACAATGGCAAGTGGCTAATCCGAGCCTAAGAGAAAAGAGAAAGGTCTGAAATGGAATGCATCTGAGGATGGTGGGAAACGGGAGATGGACTGCTTCCATACTTACTCTTGTGTGATGAAGATAATAAAAAGACTGACAAAAAAACATGATGAGAACAAATTAATTAACTTACTCAGAAGGCATATGCAACAGTTTTGTGGCTAGTCCTAAATGTCTGAATGTCTTGCTATTATTATTACTGTAGTTCTGACAGAAGCAAACACAAAAACTGTTCTAAAAGAAACTATTTCAAAGAGACTTGGCAAACATGCCTTTTTTTTTTCATTTGAAAGGATAATGCAGGATACTCTACCTTGTAAAGTACAAATTTCAATTCCAAGCAGTTTAAGCACAGCCACACTTAAAACCTCCAAACTGACCACAGCAGAGATGAAGACATTTTTATTTTCATTCACGTCTCCCACTCATCCTCAACCGTTCCAATTAAAATCAGAGTGACTGATTGAGTATAATCGTAGCCAGAGGCATGACATTTAAACACTGGCAGACTCGCTGTCAGTGTGGACTTGTCATGTACAACAAAGCATGTTTAAAGCATAATTGAGGCCAGATGGCTGAATCTGGTGCCAAGACAGGCAGGCAGTCCATATGCATGTCCACAGAGTATCAGTATGACTGTAATCAAGAATCGCACAAGTGTCTGTCAGACAAGTCTTTTCACTCAGTGTGCTATTTTTTTGAAATCCGCAGACAACATTCAGTGCACCTGAAAGGCCTGCTGCGGTAGTGCAACAGAAGCCTTCAATTGGCAATACGTGGCAATACACAGTCCTTAGCATTAGCGACATGCTCTCTGTACATGTTCATAAGAGCACTCCGCTGAGTCTGCTCCTTTCTGTGGCTAAGTGATGAATGTAATCTTTCTGAAGGGGGTTGTACAATGCTGGTGACCGGTCAGTTCAGGGGTTTTCAAAGTAGTATCCAAAGAGAACCCCCCCTCGCTATAAATTTTGAGGAAAAATGTATATGTGGTTTAGTCAAAGTTAAAGTAAACTGGAACTACATTTATGCTGAAAAGTGTAATAGAAACATTTTAAGTTAATTAAAAATGATTTCATTGATTAATGAATCTAACATTAAGAGTAATTGAATCTAACAATTGCCAACTGCTTTGGCCTCAGGGCTTCAATACAGAAACAATATAAAAGTAAATTATTTAATTTAACAAGCAACAGGTTGCCTATGTATCATCATACTGGTTTTCACATATAAATATCTTTGGTTTTGTGCATTACAAGTTAATTACAATTAAACCCCATAATGAAGTTCTAAAAATAGAATATATAAAAAGAAAAAACTGAAAACTGATGAAACAGAAGACTTATCAAGTTACACAGTAATTTCCCATCAAGAGTCAAAAATGAACACTTTATTGGCTGACCACAAATATTTTGGATGCCAAACATTTTGGTCGGCCAAATCGCTGAATTATGACTGACAGCGAAGCACAACATTAAGCATCTCTTCGTATTACTCCGTGACAAGAAAAATATTCTAAACGGCCTCGTAAAATCTGAATAGTCCACGTAATCCCATCTGGGTAATTCTGCAGTGAACACTCTGGCATCATTTCAGTAAACTTTTTCTGCCAGCAACAGCAATCCTTGCATTAATCTCTCTCATCAAATCGACAGGACCGGCAGAACGTCTGGCGCGGCGCCTCTGCCATCACACTTTATGAATTATATAGAAATAGGATATAACAATGCGCACATGGTCCAAAACATACAGGCAATGCCCTGGGGCCTAATTTATCATTGTTATTCAAGTGCTTGCTCACCTCACACTTAAAAAAAAATCCTTCTAGATTCTAATTAAGCTCTAAGGTACCTCCCAAGGGCTCTGCTTTGGCAAAGAAAAGCACTTTGATTTATGTAGCACTTTGTCGTTAGCGCTTCAGGCCTGCCTGTTGCGAACACACTAGTGATAAATATGAGCATAGAGCAATTACTCATATTTGTTAATTAACTCCCGCTAACAATGTTTTCCTCCACAATGTAATGAAAACACAGCAGATTGAACACAAATATGCCCCATTATTTCATGTCTCCACCTACATGCAATTAAGATGAAAATAATTTGCTGCCACAGAGCCCTCGCTGTGAGGGGAAAATTCCACAGCATACCAAATAAAAGCCGTTTACCCAGCACAAGCAGCAATCACATGGAACTGATAGGCTTTAAATACTGTAATTAGCTCTCAAACTTGTGGCTGTCCGACTGCATCCCACTAATGTGCGAACACATGCACTTGTGAATTACTTCAAATATCACAGCTCTCCTCTGCAGCCCTTTAGCCTCAGTTAGACAGAGGCCAGGCTCTCTCTAGCTCTCTAGCTTAGCGATCTTTACGAGGAACGCTGTACAAGTAGATTGTATTCTACGGCACCCCTGGATTGGGAACAAAGACGTTAAACACGGAGGTCTCGCATGCCAAAGTGGTGAAAACCTATACGGCTAAATCAGATCTCTATATGAACACAACACTGCCTGTCATTTACACCGAGTGAGCTGCACAGAATGTTTCTATACTAAAGAGACATTGTTTATGTGCTCAACCCACAAAGATTACACCGATAACAATTCACTCTCTCACTACTGGCACAGAACAGAATGGCAATTCAAGCAAGGGGACGTCAAACAGCTCCGACTCCACCCCGACGCTTAATTAGCAGCGAACGTGGTCTTCTTTTACACCGCGGTGCTCGGTGAGGCCTGCTGAGCTCAGGTGTAAACACAGCTTTGGAGATTCCAGTCTCCGGGGCACTGACATGTGGCTCAGAGGAGAATGGGGAGATGAACGCTCTCATACAAGCTTTATCAGGGTGATTGAGGAGGGTAATGATCCTAAAACAATCTACCATTGGGGGTTTTACAGAGTGTAAGGCTCCGAAGCGCACTGTCCGGCGGTCCAAGCGAACAGATGCTAATGCCGCTGCAACATCTGGTAACCTCTACTAACTGTACGTTTATAGAAAACACACAAAGTCATGCAAGTTCATTAAAGGTGAAGTGTTTAATTTCTGGACAATTAGCAGCGCAATGACAGGTTTCCGGATAGGTTTCTCCAAACACTTTACCGACCTGCCTCAGACCCATGCCATTGGCTTCTATGTTGAATCGCCCAAACAAATATTAAAAATGCAACAGAGCCAAAGTGTTACTCGTTATTTGCAAAGATTATTCATCTCCATTTACCGAGGAGTGTGTGCTCTGCTAGGGACATTTTCGAGTGTGAACTACGATCAGTTCCAATAAGTTTCAAAGGTCAGTTTTTAGAAAGCACACAGAACAGAATGAAACAGTTATAATGTCAAATCGAATAACTGCTAACTGCCCCAAAAAAGTGCAATTAAATCCTTAGAGCGTCATTTGTACAGAAGAGAGGAAGTTTAAAAAGTGTATTTAAGTTCAATCTCTTTAAACTGTAAATCAAAAGTTGATTATATTGAAAATGATCAAAAATATTATGCAGCAAATGCTTACATAGGAATCCTTATTGATACAAGACACTTTAGAGGCCACAGAGTTGCTTCCTAAACACTGAACAAAGCACTCGTTAGACTATTTTTAATCACTTTTATTAGCTGTTAACTTCTGCTGTAACCTTTTGGTTCAACTCATTATAATACATTTTACAGCGTTCCATTATATCAACTAATGAAGAGAGACAGAGAAAGGGAAGGAGATGAGGTTGAGCTTTTATTTACCTCAGCTATGGAACAAAGGATTAATGATAAGAATGAGAAGTGTAGATCAAATGTATTAAAAGAATCAAAGTGCTCATAAGTGATGCATTCCACAGTGAATCATCCTGTTAAACCTCTTTGGTAGTGATGCATTTAAAGGCTTCATTTCCAAGAATTTGCATCTGAGAAAAACAACGCAAATACAAGCACAACTGCATCTGTATTCTGACAACAGAAGTAAACACGATGTGTGAAATTAGACCACTTTCATAAGAAAAACTATTACACCATGTGGATACCAAACCTAGGTTCATTGTGAAAATATGCCTGCACCTACAACTCCAAAAGAACACGTATAAACACAATTCACTGCAGTTTATAGCTAAAATAAACAGTGGTGTCAGTAAAACACCAATTTAGTTTTTACATAAATGATGATTACCTAGATTAGACATCATTTTACCAAACTTACTGCAAAGTACTGTTATGACCTCACAAAACTTCAACCATGGCATATGATTTGTAGACTAACACATTTTGACATTTACATCACATGACCAGCACCATGTGTAAAGCTCATCTGAAACAGTAACCTTGCCCTGTAGCCCACCTGGTACAGCACTACACTTGCGATGCAAAGCGATTGGGTCTTGTTGCGAGTTGCATTAATAAAAGAGCCCAAAGACTTGAAAATACAAGAGTAAATGGCTTGATTGCTTCAACTAACGCATTTATTTTTTCAGACTTGCTTCTGTTAACACTATTTGTTAGGTTTAGTGTAAGTGATGCATTATTCAAAAAGGATAGCGCATTAACATTTTAGCGCAATTCCCCAGACATTTAAATTCTGAACTGTCACACACACATAAAAAAAAATCCAGATGGCACATTTATCCAGTAACTTTGGGTTGTTAGCACCAACTGCAAACCTCTTCTGTTTATACTTTGGTTTCATTGGTTTCAACCAAACGTCATGTCTAAGACATCACTGAACTATCTGAAGGTACTCTTTGTAGTCATCCAGCTTCTGTGGCAAAAATCAACCTTGCCATCTTTTCGCATAATAACCACAATGTTCTTTCAGTCAAATTTCATTTAACAAAAAGGAGGTGTTCCATTTTTTACGCCTACCTAAATATATTTAAATAAAAGCCCCTCGCACCCCAAAACACACTCGCACACAGTAAAAGCCTCTCCACAAACTCCAGATGGGAGCCAGCTGCCGAAGTCTCCAATAGAACTTTATTAGAGGCTAAATGCAACATTCAATCACACTTTAGCAGAGTGCAGACTGGTGTTTCTCTTAAGGATTCCTCTGAGGCTTATAAAAGACCCATCAGCAATGAAGCAATCACTGTACAATTTTTGGAAACCGTCTACAAAGCATCCACTCTCCAGTTTTAATATGCATATGAAATAAATATCAGCAGCTGGCTCAGCAGTGAGGCAAACCATATGGTTGGTGGCTATGAAAAACTAACACAGCATCAAACTTCTCTTTCTTTCTTTTTTGTCATTCTTGCCTCTGGCAGAACCTTGTCTTCATTTAGCATCAAACAGAGAACATATGTCTTAATGTGTTACGATACAAGTGACAGCAAGTGAATGTCCACTGCCCTGTCTTAATGAAAAGAAGATCTCCTCTGTATGGAGCAGATTTTTATTACAAGGGAAAATACGCTGTCATGGGCATGATAACAATTTCATGGTTGGCGAATCGGATAGGAAGAGCAAACGTGCGAGAGGTCCTTTTCTCTCTCCTCTGTCTGTGATACAGCATCATTCCACATGCTAGTCAAATGATTAATTGCCCTGGGTTGTTCTGTCAAGCACAATTTAAATGAGTCTGCATGTCAGCACAAGCTGCCAGCCTTTGGAAATCAGTGCCCTTGGAGCAATGTGGCGCTACAGAACAAAACCATGCTCCTGTTCCGCCTCAGGCATGGGAGACAACGCCGGGTCTTCTTTGGCTTAGACAAAGTAAGTAGCAAGTGCGAGCAAACGAAGTCCAAAGGAACCGCCGTGAATCAACATGCTGAGAATCCGATTTTTGTGAAGGGCTAATGTAAACACAAGAAAACCAAATCAGTTCGGAAAAACAGATGAAAAGTAAAGAAAAGAGGAACGAGAGAGAGAGAGTACATTGTAGGGCCAAAGTGCACATGGCCTAACAATTTATTTAACATAAATTACAGAGAATTACATTCCCATGAAGAACAAAGGGTCTTTTTATTTCTTATCAGTCTAATGCACCTCTAAGAAAGGTTCCAGTTCAAATCGACAGGGAGAGGGTAGCTTTTTAATTTGAGAAGAACTGGATTTGAAGATATTTAATAGGTACCCAGATACCTTGTGGGAAAAGTAGGGGAGGAGTTTCCCATAGTGTCAGTAACAGATGACCTTTTTTAAGCTAATAGCAAATATACATTGGTACCTAATTTCCATAACACAGTCTCCAACTGAATTTCATGTTAAGAGAAAGAAACAGAAAAAAGATAGCAAGAAAAGAAAGCAAGAAATAATAAAGACAAATAATGTAACAGTAGTGAAGAAAGAAAGATAGAAAGAAAGAAGGCACTAATGTAACAGCTCTACAGGCTGTCTTCTATGTCTATGAGTGTTGTAACTCGTACGAGTCATTTTAATATGTGTTCTGTTTGCTCATTCAAATGAGTCTTTTGTTTACCCTCACTATCTGAACTCTTTGCTCAGTGAGCCTTACTAGTATTTGCACACCTGCTGTCTTTGTCAGTTCATACAGGACAACCTGGAGCCGCAGGGCATTGTGGGAATGCGTGGAGTAACCTGACAAAGGACTAACAGAAGCTCCGCAGTAGGATTTTATATTATCATCTGACACATGGTATCTCAGGCATCATTCTTCAGTTACAATAATGAGATTCTCCCTCCTTTCTTCCTCTTTTTCTGTCACTATTTACTTCTGCGACAGGATATCAAAAAAACGGTGTTTGATGAAAACCAAACAGTCTTCATTAAACGAACAACTGACACTGTACCTCTTTGTCACAAATGATTGAATATGTAGAGACTCATGTTACCCTCAGTATAAAGTAACAATCAAAAGTGTTTTAGTCTGTTAGATGAGCTTGAGTTGATTAAATGCTAAGACTATTAGATAAGACAATGCTCTTATATAGAGCAACTTATGAAAGATAAAAAAAGCATAAATAAAGAAAACTGTTTTTTTGCATTGCACACTTATGGAGTGCAAACTGGATCTTTAGAAACCACTTGATTCATAGCAAAAGCTGTTTTTAGGTCACTGAAAATATCCCTGCAATAAGCCTGAGAGGTCGATAACTTCAAAGAAGCAGGACAACGCTTGTGAGAGCTTTGAGAGACCAAAATATACTTTGTAGGGCCATGAACATACACTTTGCAGACTGTTCTTTAAATAGTCTGTTTCCCCTACTTCCTTTTAGCTTTAATGATGTATAAAAGGTCAAAGGAAATGAGAGCAATCATTAGTGCAATTATAATCTCAGAAACACTACACTTGAGCTATATAAAGCTCACTATATATTCAGACAGATGTTCACTGTGTCGTACACTGTGTCCTAACTTGATGCAATAAAATGACAAAGGATAAAAGCCATCGCTTATTTGTGTGTCAGAAGTTTTGTCTAAACAGCCACAATAACAATGACCAAGAGGACAATGTTTTTAATTACTTCAATTTCTATTTTGCAAGTCATCTCCACCCACAGCAAACACTCATTTGTCCAAACCTTACATAAATGTACGATAAACATCTTACTGGCTGAGACTGTCATGACACACAGCAGTTTTGTTTTTAGTGCAGAGGAAAAACACACTTTAAATGTCGACATGAAAATCCAATAATTTCTATTTTCTAAACGCATGTTGTTGATTTTATTGAATTAATCCATTCATATTTTTGAACTCATAATTTGAATAACACAGTCTATGCTAAATACTCTAAATGTTCTGGCAGATTATATACATACATACATAGGGCCCTTCCGAGATGCGGAAAACACAGACAGCGTTTCAATCATAATAATGGAATTTATGCTACTGTATAACTCAGAATGTCACATAATTTGCTAAATCGTGGATGAATACATCAAAAGTAGAACAGTACACGTAAATCAAAATGTGATATGGACTAGTGTCTGGTAAATATTAAGTTGCAAAAATACCATTTAAATCTGAATCCTGCATGTTCTGTGTGTCTCTGCATGAATGGTTTGTGTGATGGTCATAGTGTTTTCAGCCTCTGCCACCCCAATACAGGAGTACATAAGCACATGAATAATCTCCAGAAATGCTCTGAGTCACTTCATGAGCATTTACCATTTCTTTTCAGTAAAACTACCATCATATCATATACAAACAGAAACCTCAAGGCTTTTACAGCAACCTGTTTAAACAAAAGATCAGTGTAACTTCAAAAAACTGTGACAGAATGGTAACACTTTATAATAGCGTCCCATTGTAAGTCATTAATAAGTGATTAGTTAATGATGAAATGTTCATCTACAAAACATTCACAAATGATTAATAAGTGACTATTATGTTTAGTTAATTAATTTACAAGTCAATTACAAGTTGTGATATGTTGAAAAGCACAAAAAAAATCTTTTTTTTTTTTTTTTTAATAAAGTGTGTAAAACCTTTGTCTCATTAGGACAGACTTGTGTTCTGTGTGGAGTGTGTGGGATCTAGTGATGGGTGATGTGAACTGAAGTTCACATGAGGTGCACAGTGCTAAAATACTCCATGTGTTTACCATCTTTACCCAACATATCACAACTTCATATCACAAAGTCAAAACAAAAATTGACTTGTAAATTAATTAACTAAACATAATAATCACTTATTAATCATTTGTGAATGTTTAGTAGATGAACATTTCATCAACTAATCACTTATAAATGACAACGGGACGTTATTATAAAGTGTTACCATAATGTTTTCCAGAAGAATTCATGAAGCAGAAAAATGTACATAACAAAAAACAAATATTATTATAATCATTATACAATAAATAAATTAATTAGAGATGCTTTTAAGTATTAATATGTTGTATGTATGTATGTATATATATATATATATATATATATATATATATATATAAACAAAACAAAAAAATCATAGAGCCTTAAAAATTAATTTTTTGTTAAGCTTTGAATACATTTCTGTTTAATTATTGTAAGTTTCACGATTTCAATTAAAGTTGCATTCAGCTCAATTCAATCAACAACCGATGAATAGAACCAAGTAACCACCCTACATTTGTTTCACTCTGATGTACTTCATAATACAGCTGAGAAGAACTGCTGCTACTTCTATTTCTTTGTGACTTAGCTCAGCAGTTTAAAAAAGTACATGCATAAGCATGCAATACACAAAAAAGTCAATCAACAGCTCTGTATAAATAATACAACAACAGGTCATCATTAAATATTCTTTCCACACATACAAACCCCAAAAGAAGTGGAAAACTTTAGCAATACGTCTTGCTCATCATAACAGAGATGTTTGGTGACCCCATCAAGCTAAAACAATGTATGGAAAAGTTTCCTTTCTCTCTTATCGGAAGCCATTGTCATAACTGGAATATCTTCTGAGTGATCAGCATTCCAGATTGGCACCCTTTGTTTCGTAACAATAAGATTTGAGAAGTGTTTTGGAACAGGATGAGAATCAGAATTTCAGCTGGGCTCTTAACAAAAGAAGGAGGACATGCTAAACCCTCTCCACATAGCTGACTGGCATCAGCACAATGTGTTGTCAGATGTGCTGTGCCCTTAGCATGGGGCACATTCCTGTCTTGAAGAAGAGCCATCAAACCTTTGTTCAACACAATCTCAGGGGAAGATTTGGTGACAGTTTTCAGCAGCTCGGGATCAATGATTCCTTTCTTTTTCTCTGTCTCACCTTCCCTCTCTCTCACAATCTAAATACACACACACACACACACATGTGAGAACATCACTTCAGGTTTCATTTATTATTTTTCTCTATTTTAAATCCGACACATTCACAAATGGCTCTCACTTAGAACCGAAAACAGAAACCCATGCCATCAGTTACCTCAACGTATAGCAACCAAAAGAGGCACACAGGTAACATCGGAGGAAATGAGATGAAGAGCATTTACAGGAAGCAGCATGTAGAGGATTAAAGACATGATTTATAGAGCGTGATCTGGCCTGGCTAATGGTGTGTGTCAGCTACAAATTTACATATTTGCCCAGGCACACAACATCATATCAGCCAGCTTCTAAATCAATCATAGCCACTATTAAAGAGTCTGCTGATAAGGGTTAGTGGAAATGAGCTCTTGAGCCTGGGGCTTGTACTGGCATGGTTACCTTTCTTCCATCAATCAACGATGCATCTGAGATGGCCATTGGTTACGATCTGCTGTGAAAGACCCGAGTGAATTACATTGCTATTTACACCGAATGACGACACTTCCCATGCACAGAAGAGATACATTATGTAGGTTATACAACGTGGCTGGCCATATGCGACTAGTACCATCGAGTGACTTTTCATCCTGGAGGCGAAATCACATTAAGTCTAAGTTCACTTAAAGTGATGGTTCAACACAAAGAGAGCTGGAATCAGAGAAGAAAAGGCAGCACAAGAGAGAGAGGTCAGTACTTGAGCAATGACGCACATGAAGGCAACACAATGTGATTGGCATGTCGTTTTGTTAAGTGTCAATGCAAGATCTGAACACTCAGTAGCAGATTACATGTACCCGGCAACAAACACCACAAGTCCAAATCACAACCTTCGCAACCGTCTGCCATTTTAGGACATAATATTTGTGAAATCATATCCTGATGAAAGCTTTCCACTTTTAATAAATACATCAGCATTCCTGGCAAAAGCAATGAGAAACATTTCAGACACAGTGCGAAAGTACATCTGTTTCTGCTCTCAAAATGCTATGTTGTTTGAATGGAGATGGCAAGGGAAACTGTATCATTTGCAGAGTCGGCATATAGGCTAACAGTTGCTATTTTCTTCAGCTATCGATCAGGTAGTTAAAGGAATAGTTCTCTTAAAAATAAAAATTCTGTTATCATTTACTCACCCTCGTGTATATACCAAACCTGTATTACTTTCTGTCTTGAAATGAATGAATTTATTTATTTATTGATAGTCATTGACTCAATGCATGGACAAAAACAACTGAACGTTTCTTCGAAAGACCTTTCATCAGCAACTCTCTCATTTCTGACACTAAGTATCATTTGACGAAAATCCTCCATTCAGAAAGAAACTGCCTTTGAGAATCTCTACAAACACACGTATCCACTTGCCCTACAAAGAGGGATTTCGTTACATCGATTAAAACTCCTGAATCAGATCTATGCTGCTTCCTGTCCATGTGTGTAATGACACCTGCTGTGTACACTCATTGTATCACTGTACACAGATTTGAATGTAAGAATGTGTAATTTAACCCTTGCTGTATGGATCAGCACTAGGGCTGAACTGAAAAGCTATATACCTGGGGGATGAGATGGGTGTTAACAAGTGAATACAGGCACTTGAATGTAGTCAACACTGACATTTGCTATTTCCTGCTGCTGCCACCTCATTTCCTCTAGCCTTTGTCTTTGGCACATGTCCATGAAACAGCATCTATATCCTCATAAAGTTCATAAAGTCTGCTATATGAGGCTGTATTTTCACATAGCCTTTCCTAGCCAGCACCTGCAAACAGTTTGTGTAAAAGTGATTTCCTCCACTCATGTGGGAAACATTTCTGTCTTTATTAAGAGCATTACTCTATATGTAACTTTAGATACATAGCTTAAGAAAAACCAATTAAGGCAACATTTCACTTTATATATATATATATATATATATATATATATATATATATATGGCAACTGTCAGTATTTCTTGATCCTAACAGCTTTAGTTTCTGCAAATATGCATTTAACTAAATCACTTTCTGTAATTTCTCAAATGCCTTCTATTTCAATATGTGGTATTTTCACTGACAGGAAACCAGGAAAGTTGCTGAAATTATATACCAAAATCTGACTGTTATGACAGATAATTATGAGTAAACACTGATAAGTTGGCTATCAAAGGAAAGTAAATGTCATTTGAAATTGCAATAACTTAGCATGTCAAAACAAACTCTGATTTGTTCTATAAACAGTCTGACTAAATCCACACAACTTGTCATTCCCTGCAGGGAGTTTGTACAATAGAAAAACCTCAGTGTTGACTATATGAGCCTTTTATGGCTTTGTTTTGTTTTGTTGTATAATTTGCACAACATACATTTGTCTTTTATATTTAAACAATAAGTGAATTAGTGTGCAAAACTTTGCAGCAGCTCTAAAGTGATCTGTTTATGTCCATTCAAAATGCACACAAACATCTCCAGGACAAAGAGAATCATGCATCTCTTGCATAACTGAATGATGCTTTTCATGAGAGAGGGGGATAGAGAGAAAAAGAGAGAGAGAGATTGAATAGGTTTAGGAATGCTGACAACCACCAAACGAAAGACGGACATTCCCTGCCAAAATGTGCTGTCTCATTATCCATGTAATCATTATACTATCTCCTTTGCAACAGCCTTGAATGATTTCAGTGAAGATTATCCGTCAAACGTAATGCCTTTGCATAATAAAAAGGCTCCTTCTATTACACTATTAGACATCTGTAAATGATCAGAGTAAATACAATTCACCTAGAATGCAAATTATTGGTACCTGACATTATGTAAATACAACCACAAACTCACTAAATTACAAAGCAAGCACAGAGTTTAGTTCGGTGGGACAGATCTGTCTTTGATATTTAAGAACGGTTGATCGATACAAACCAAAACTGGACCAAAGGCTGAACAGAAACAGCATTTAAATGTGTCATTCAAAATTCCACAAAACTCTAAACTGCAAAAATAAAATCACACTGCCTTCTGCAAATGTAGGCACTGGTTTATTTAAACCATCAGGAACACTTTTCTAGTAAATTTCACTGACTGCTACCACATGTGTTCGCTTCATAAACCCAATGCTCCTGCACAAACCACACTCATTACCCAGAATCCACTGCGTACAATGTGGCTGCAGACACAAATCAAGACCCCTTATAGCTGCCTCAAGGGTAAAGGCCTGGGACAGCTCCAGACACGGATTTGTTACTGCACTAAAACAATCACATTATTAAAACTGTCGACTGGACACACCTAATTTTTGTGGATGTTTATGGATGCAAATCAGTTGTGATCGTTGACTTTTCCGAAGCCTGTGGTTTCAGTTTCAACATAGCTTGTTCAGCTTGTTCAGAATTATTATTACTATTTGTAATAATAAGGTGTATTTTTTTTATACACCTGAAGCTGCGTTACGATCAGGTGAAGAACATTACACAATCCCATCTTTTTTCTTTCTCTCATCTGCCTCATTTTCCATCTCACCCTTACACAAGATTTTGAATTTATTGTTTTTATTGTGGATATTAACAAAGATGTGATGCCTAAAAGCAATGTTAGTGCGGATGTAATTAAAATTGCACTGCCGTACGGACGTATGTAGAAAGTAACACAACTAAGAACAAGTGTTTGGTGTGAGATAACTATAACTACATTGCCTCCAAAAAAGTTCTCAAACAGAATCTAAACACATCTGACAGTGTTTAAAACAGCTAGATACAACCACTTCATAATAAATAAAGTAGTTATGGTGAGACTACATTCTGAGTTTTTGTAATGATGTTACTTCATATAGGCCAATTAGGGCAGGAAGTTATATAAAGGCCAAAAAGTATGGGTCAAATTTCTGCTGAGGATGCTTTAGGTTTGTCAAGCATCATATAATTATGTTGGCAGGTGGCAAATGCTGAAGAGCAGGCAACTCTGCCTCGACTCAAAACTCAAACAAAAGGATCACTAATTACAACAAAACTTTGTTTTCTATGCAAACTATAGTATATAGCAACAACATATAATTTAGTTTGAGTTGGAATAGATAATGATAGGTTAAATGTGTCTTTACAGTAAGACACATTTGCAGTGCATTACTGTCTATCACCACAATCTATTATACTTATACAATTCCGACACTATTTATCAATAGGGCTAAATAATTTAGTGTGTGATGACAGAGCTGCCCAAACAAAATCAAGTCCCTCTAACACAGCCAACACCTGCCAGTCTAAGACACTGTGACATGAGATTTTGTAGTTCTTTGAATTACTAAACAACAACATTTGCTGGGAGGGCTAAAATCCTGGAATTGCAGAACTGTTCCCCAAGGAGCACATAAAAACATTCCTGTCATATTAAGCAGAGTCTGTAAGGCAGCACAATTCACGCATTGTCCTGTAACACTGACAGCCTTTTGTTTGAAAGTCTTCTTCAACTGCTGAAGGCATGCATCCCCCTTCATTAGTCATTACTAAATCCATAGACCTATGGGGTTATGGAAGTAACTTGCAGGCAAAAGGACGTGACACAAGGAAAAGTGGGGCGGACTCTTGGTGAAACCTCTCTAAAAATGTTTATCATAGGCTGACTCAACACTGTTTAAGGAAAATAAAAGGATTAAGAACAGCACATAAAGAGTGCCGTGTATGGCAAGCCATTTAAACATGTATTAATTACACCCCTAACTAGTAAGTAATCTAATAATGACTAATACAATGACTGTCAATTTCTTCCTTTGGTATTTATCACAGCAGTTTTCCTAGCAGATACTGAACAGACACTAAAATTGTTACTAGTAAGATTTCGAAATTAAGCTATGATGCAAACCTTCTGACAAGTTATTATATATGACACGCAAGGGGGAAAAAAGATGACTGTAACTTGTCATAATAATTTTTAAGTGTTAAGTAGATGCTAGTTTCCAACATATAAGTACTGGTAAAACTGTAATAAGTAACAGTAGTAATTATAGCACACTAATGAGACATACCTTTGCAATTTGTTACTAGAAGCAATATAATTATTTTTCCTAATGAGACAGCATCACTATCAGTATCCAATGAGTAAAATAGTTATCAGTGAAAAAAGATACTGTTAGTCACTACCAAAATAACTACTAGTTATTTAAAACGAGTACTAATAACATTAAAAAAAACATTCTTGGAATAAATGTTAAAATGGCTTGCCACGTGTGAGCGTGTTTTGGCAGTAGTTCTTCCACCTGCTCTGAATGATGGTGCTTTACAAAGTTAAATCACTGAAAACATCACGATCATTTCAATAAACCTCTCCAAAGTAACCTCGTCTTACTTAAACTGGTTAAAAACAAATATGTAGTCGCAAAAAAGGCTACACCGCTCTCCGTTTCAAATGTACTGAACCAAAGAGAATCAACTTTGCGCTCCTAGTTTGGAAAGACCAGCTCAGGGGTTCAAACTCAGTCTTTTACCTTGTTGTAGTTGTAGTATCCCAGGCAATGGGAAAAATCCAGGTTTTGTGGGTCTCCAGGAATAGAATTCCCTCCGGCAGACGGATAAAATACATCCATGTTTCCTCTCGGCGAAGCGCTGCTCTATGAAAAGGGCGCAATTTTTCTCTTACTTGTCCTTCAACAATCCAGGCGCGGTGAATGAGAGGGAAGCGGTGAGCAAAGCGGGTTTAATGTAGCTCAACGGGACAGAGAAAGGTTAAAAGGATGTAGTAAGGAGTTCTAGTAATCCTCTTCTATAAGCAGTGATCGCTGGCCATAGTTTTGGGATGTAGAGGAAGGCTTGCCGATGTTCAAACTGCTCCTGCGCTGCGAGGTTCAAGCATGCTTGGAGAAAAGCAACACAAAGAAAGCCGGCAAACTGCAACTCCGCTGTAATGTTCTCCGCTCAGATACACGCTCACAGACAACCTCGGTTGCCGGATGATTTAAACACAAGGTTGTTCCCGCTCTCAGTGTTTCAAAGACGCCTCCATCAATCCACACTTTACGTTTCAAATTAACCGCTGCCGGTCACTTGGAGATCTGGAGACACTTTAGCCTCTAGAGCTTGGCTAATTAAATAAAATAAAGCCCTCCAGACATGAATAATACTGTCCGATGGCACCGTTAGTCCAAGAAACTTGGGAAGCGGTGTTTACATATTCATTACTGCGCTTGAGGGACTCTGGACAGCCAATGGTCTTCTGTTTACTTCAGCCAACATCAAGCTGTGATGGAGGAGTATGGGAGAGAGTGGGGCTCAATGCGACCACTCCCCGAGCACCCATCGCCACTCCCCTATCAGCCCCAGAAAGAAAACCCCCGCGTACATTACATGGATGGACAAAACAGCCAGTATAGTAAACTCATAATCAATAAGCTGTTTTTTGCGTCAACTTTCTTTTTGTTTGTTTTTGTGTAGTTTTCGTAGCGTACAGAAAAAGAAAAAAAAAAATCAACAACAAAAATAATAATTCAATGGGGTTTTTTGTTAATAATCCTATATATATATATATATCTATATATATATATATATATATACCT
>JAUMHP010000052.1:12741583-12770988 GCA_032361065.1 Enteromius trimaculatus | reverse complement strand
TATATTACATTACAAGTGGATTAAAAAAAAGTTCATTAAAGTTGTCCCAAGACAAGAATGCATTTTGGTTTTAGGACAACTTTTAACAGTTTGAATCACTTGATAAATGTTGACTATAGTATATATCAAAAAGCTATTTACATAGATGAACGTCCTGTCATTTCTATGATAAACCCTACATCCAAAATGCGCAAGAAAATGACCACTTCAGTAACAATATAGAACCAAAATTAGTCCATGATGTCAGATTTTGAAGAGTAATGATTCAAGTCAAGATAGTGCCAGTTTTTTCTAGTGTTTTTCTTGTCTATTTTGTTCATTATTATTCTTTTATATTTAATTTTATTGCCTTAATGTACAAGCTTTAGGCACACAAATTTGTGCACATAGTTAATGTACACTAATTTGCTCACCACTGGTAAATTTTATCCAACAAACTCATTCTGTGTGTAAAAACATACTTGGCAGGAAAGCTCTTTCTGATTTTGAGATACAGAGCAGTTCAGTTATCAGTATAAGTTGTCACAGCATGACTGATAAAATGCCTTTTGAATCCCACTGCAAAATATAATTCCATATTACATAACACATTATTACAGAAATGAAAATGTATTTTTAAATTTAACATTATGGAATTATTGAAACAACTAGGCAGCAAAAGTCACACAGAACAGAACATTTTTTTTTTTTTTTTTCATATTAAGCAAACTGCATTTAATAAATACGATTTAAAACATAATGCTGTTCTTATGACAACTGAATGCAATAATCAAAATGGCAATACCTTGAGTTCTCTATTCTTGAGGACTCATTTGTACGTATGCAAAGTTGTTTATATCTAAATCATTTCCATTTTAGCCGATTTTAATTTAGTGTAAGTTTCATGCAAATGTAAGGAAATGTATATATGGCTGAACCACACTTCACATAAAAATATGAAAACCCATGAGACCATATCGGAACAGCTTACCGTCTCAATACAAACTTCTAATTTTATATGATAATTGAGGGTTTATATTGCACCAGTCTAGTTTTAGAATTCAGCCTTTACATTGTTGTGCTTTCATACCGTGGCATCGCTGCTAATCATGCTAACATGCTTTGAAGCATAAGAACAACCCACAATATAATGCCCGCTAAGCCCAGAGAAAGACACACACCCACATTTATACACACTCACACACACATTTACATACATCCACAAAGAGAGGCAGACAGATAGAGAGAGAGATAGAGAGACCAGTAGCACTTACACCCCATTAGCAAAATCTCCCTCTTTTTGGTTGAGGCAGAAAAAAAGGTGCATGCATAAATTTTACACATTTATTTCCATGGCAACCATTCACCATGTCATTCACATGTCAAAGTGAATCAGAGGAGATT
Organism: Enteromius trimaculatus; assembly: GCA_032361065.1. Lineage (NCBI taxonomy): Eukaryota > Metazoa > Chordata > Actinopteri > Cypriniformes > Cyprinidae > Enteromius > Enteromius trimaculatus. Next base: position 12,769,605 of record JAUMHP010000052.1, on the reverse strand, counting down.
AGGGGCATTCTCTCTCTCTCTCTCTCTCTCTCTCTCTCTCTCCTTCCTTCTCTTTCACACATATACACACTCTCTTACTCTGGGGTTAATAGAGAGAATCACATGACAAATAGCAACTATATTTAAAAAAAAGAGAAGAAAAAAAAAACAGAAAAAGAAAGAGGCTGACTTGAGAGATTACAAAGCCTGCAGCCTAGCAAAACAGCGTTTCAGATTTAAAAAAAAAAAATAGATTTCTAAATTATTCACACATATAGATATTGAAACCGTACAGTATATTGATTTAAAGAATGCTCTAATAACACAAATATTTTCACTGATTCATGCATACAACTGAAACATACTATTTTATAACAAAACTTGTGCGCTGATGTTTTCCATAATTAAGGCTGTAATTAGTGCTCAAGCCTTTCTCACATTAAGAGTGAGAATGCAGACATTGTCAGGTATGGTAATAGTGATGTGACTGGTGGGGTGCTGTGGGCGGGTGGTCATCTTTGACTTTCAAACAGAACTCATTCATCTTACTCAGTGTTCCCTAAAGACTTGTCCTCTCTCTCATACACCTCTTCCAGACAGTTTGAGGCTCTACACTGTGAGGCTGAAAGAATTGCAAAATGAAAAACAGGCTTTCCATCAGACGTCTCAGGGATTGTTGCAGAAGCAAAGAGACACCTAATTTATCATGAGCCTACCATTAAAACAGATCACAAAGTCCTTCATGCTGTTATAGCAAATGCTATAAAATGATTTCTTTGGTGGGAATATGAATAGTCTTTCTTATGTTATTTGTGTGTGTACTTGATGTGCTGTCAACCCTGAGCTTTAGGCAGTAAAAACAACCACAAAGGCACATATGTGTACACATTAGGGATGCACATATATTAATATATTACAGATAACAGGAGGAAGAACAACAATATAGAACATTATTTGCATCATTAAATTACGAGTTTTAGAGAGGTTTTATGCATGCATTAGATGAGCAATCTAAATGTACAAACAGGGAAAACGAGCATGCAGAGATACTGGCCATGAGGCCAATACTGGATATCTAATATTGGATTTCTGGATAACAGTGAAATAAAGAAGTAAAAAAAAATAAAAAAGTCTCAGGTGACATCCAATATAATTGGCTAATATAATATATAATATATATATATTGTGCATCCCTAGTAAAAATAATTGGCAGGTTATTTTCACCTACTGTATTTTGAACTCTTAACATTAGTATCCCACAAGTGTACAAACAGTAACCTATGCCACATTTCTCATCACAACAGCTATAGATCGCACTCAGGAGAGGCAAGCTATGGTGTGAAGATACACACACCTTAATCTAAACACACACACACACACCAATTCCTCACTCCATGTATTCCCTCTGATACATACAGACTGCACTCTTCTTGAGCCTGCATGGAGTTCAATCGATACACATCAGCAGGAATATATGATACTGTGGCCGGTATAAATCCAGACTGCTGTCAATTCACACTATTTCCATTTTATTTAGCTTTCACAGCTGCCTAATTGAATGGACAAATGCATAATCCAAGCATGTAGCGCTAGTCAATACTGGGAAAAACGGTCAAGACCTGTACAATTTAATACTTTAAACTAGTAAAATCCACTAAAGTTGATTGCTTTGTTGCAGATTCTGCTATGGTTGGTAACACAGAGTTCAATGAAACATCGCATAGCATTTTATTTTTTTATTTTCCTGTTTTTTCCCTTCTATAGGTTAATGATAATACATAATAATACTATTGTTTTACTACAGCATGATACTAATGTTATTCATAGAACGTACAACACGCTATGTAGAAATTAACCTAGATATTATATGGGTTAGATACTTTATGTTTACTCACCTTCAAGATTTTCAAGTCCAATAAAAACTTTTTTATGTTGGCGTGATTACAGCTTTTATGTAGCATTTACCCACATGTTTGTTTAGATACAGGCACACGATATAGTTCTGTGTTTAATTTGGCCACTGTAAACCCAAGGTCAGTCTTTGGAAAGGGCCTGTGGTTCTGGCGACAGATATTTTGATATTTGTGTTTACATATTACTTTTTACATTTTAAATTTATTGGTTCGGATATATCCGTAGGAAAGATATAGGATCAGTTTTGTCCATTCCCAAAGCCCAAAACCAAACGTAAATGTATTTTTATATTAACATCAAATAGTAATATAATAATATTTTGCAGTCCCAGAGAATTCTGCTATTTTATGCCTATTGCAGCATTGACCTGCAGCCTTTAATGAATTCATTTCACTAGAGCAGCGACAGATAGAGAAAGAAAAAAAGTACTTCTTAACCACCGCAGCTGTTACAATTGCAAGATGCATCTTTACTGATGATAAACTCAGCAGAACGTCTGCTGAGCTGAGAATATCTGAAGTTTATTTTAGCATATTAAACATGAAACCAAGCACTGCAGTTAGGGCAGTTGGCACTCTGCTGTGTATCTAAAGAAACTGACTGTAACGGATGGGCCGCTGCATTGCCAGTGGTTTCTATAAAACTCTGCAGAATAGAAAGAGGGAATGTAATCCAATCAGAAATTTACTTTTATATGCAACATATGTTAAACAGCTTGCAGCAATGGATTCCCAGCATGCGTTTGTTGTTTAAAGACACAGAGCAAATGATGTCTTGCTCTGCTGTAGTGCAGAACATCATTATACAGTCTTGCCTCTATTCACGAATGTCTAAAAATGCACCGTGGATGCTGTTGCAGATATGATATTCTTTATGTCGTATATCACACAGTGTCTATACCGCAAGTGAGCAATGTGACAAAACTAGATTGCTATAATTAAAATCAGAAATGCTGTCTTCACTGCAAGAGAGTTAATCACAGGCGACAAAAAGGATGGGGTTACTATTTGTTTGAATAGACAATAGTGCTTTTATGCTGAACCTGTATATATTAAGTACGCAGTATATTAAAACCATGTTGTCAGACATGTACATTGATCATTAAAAGCATATAAAGCTAAATATTATTGCTAAATGTAAAGATGCCAGCGTCTGACGTATTTCCATGTCTCATTTAACACCTGACATTTGTCATTTAACAACTTTAATTTGAGATGGTAATCATTTCCCAGTAAACCAGTGAGCTGATGATTTGGTTTGACCTCTTCAATAATGACCTGGGTGTGAGAAAACTGTGTACAAAAGGCTAGCGTTTTAAGTAACCACACAATTTCTCAGCGGTTAGAGCCTTGTGTAGGAGTTGTGGGTAAAAGGATTTAAGAACAGTGTCCCACCCGCTTACCCAGCTGGTCTTAACTCTAATGAGGCTTTAACCAGGATGTGGGATGGCTTTCTTCATACAACCTACAGGTCAGCACCGCACAATGAGGCCCATAACAAAGACTCTGTAGATCTATTGGTCCAAACTGCCATTTTAACGAAATTGTGTGGTCAGCAATTCAACTTGAATGGAGTCCAACCATATAACATTCATCACATGTGAAAGGACACATTATAGACTTTGACAACTGGCTTTACTTCTAGACTTATTGAGCTGTTTCCATTATAAACCAGAGCTCGTCGTGAAACTGTTTTGTATAATGAGTACGTTAAGAAAGCTCTCGTCAGACCTTGAACGGGTTATTTCACAGTGAAATGTTTTGAAGGATATACATGTACAGAAATAACAGTTATCACTTGAATTGAATTAGGCCTTTTTTATCATTTCTGGGTAACTATCCCATCGGTCATGACTCATGATCCGACTCTTTCCAACATTCAATTTATCTGTACTCACATAGCTAAGTATGTATTGATAGGCTATATGTAGAATTTAATCATTAAGGCAATGAAAGAGCCAGTATTTGGATTACTGGTATATGAATGGAATAATAATACTGCAGCATAACAGCACTGAACTAGAAAATACAAAAACAAGAAAACACTGTCTGTTATAATATTCATATTTAATGTACTGCTTTTGCAACTGGCTGTGTACTTGTACTCTACAAAATGACAATAACACTAAATCTAATCTAATGAAAACCCCCAGAGCAGAGGACTTGCTTGATAACATCAAGAAAATCCAAATCCACTGATGGTTTTCTTATGTTCTTTTGAGGCATACACATGGCATACACCCACACAGGAAAATTCTTCACACATACTGTAATATCACGTCCTGTCATTATGAAGGGATTTAATGGAAGGTTGGACTAGTGTCTGTACTACATTACCAGATTCTGCCCTGACAGAAGGTGAGGTCAGACGTAACATGAATTATTTAAATTACTATTAATCTAAATCTTGTTCTTTAAGTATAAAAATAAACTGAATCACTAATATTTAATAGTGCTAATGGTTATTACAATCTTATTAGAGTAGTACATCCTACAACTTACTTAAATTATACTAAGCAGGATATCCAGGGCATTCTCACTCCCAAGTAGCAGGGAAGACCCCTTTGCGTTGCATTTTGACGATCAGGGTACCCCTTTTCCGTCACTTTTCGACGCGAAGGGTCGTTTCAGTTGTTTTACATACAAAACCCTTAGCATCAATATGCCGATAATTTTTGTTATTTTGTCGGCATAATTAAAAGATATACCGTATTGGGTAAAACAATTATTTGCATTATTGCATGATTTTTCCATATTAACAGTCAAAACAGTTTTTTGTAAATTATATTATTTACATATTTATGAGCACGTAACCCAAACCATCTGTCAATAAAACACACGATATATCAGGCAGCTACAACCACCGTGATGCAAAACGATCGATTTGAGTGAGGAATAGAAGCGGTGAGGACCCTTCGCATCAAAAAGTGACGAAAAAGGGGTACCCTGATCGTCAAAATGCGACGCAAAGGGGTCGTCCTGAAGCGTCAAAATGTGACGACTTGGAAGTGAGAATGTGTTGCGATATCAAGTCAAATAGCATCATCCAAATGGAACTTGCCAAAGCTCCAAAAATAGCACATCTTCACTTTTCCATGTGGATTACAGATAAGCAATATAATCAATCAAACAATCTGATGGATATTGTCCTAAACAACGAACACCAAACTGAAGACATTCTGAAATAAATCAAGAATGAACATTTATTTTGATGAATTTAATGCTGATGTAGGTTTGAAGAAAATGTGATAAAACAGTCATAAAACAGATGAGATTATAAGAACAGGAAGCAGGTTTTCTTCAAAGCGTTTTAAAATGCCTCTAGCCACATTCTGCAGAACAGAGAGAAGTGATGCCAGTCTGTGATGAGCTCTAATGAGAGCCACTGGATTCATGGATCACCAGTGCCAATGATGTTTGCAGGTGCTCTCTCTCTCTCTTCTTTTTGTTTCTCATCTTTTTTTTCTCCATTCTGTTTGTGGGTGGTGTTTTGATATTTTAATCAAAGCATCTGCCTATCAAATCTGTCAAGTCAGATTTTTCACATGCCCTTTATATTCTACATGTCTGAGCTCTTTTTGAGGTTCGACATTTATTTTACAGCAACCATTGCTATTGATCTTGAACTGGAACCAAAGTAAAATCTGACCTGCGTGGAGAAGAAGAATAAAACTGTGTTAAAGTTAAGCAGTGTTAATAGAGTTGACTTTTATAAGTGCATGTGAAATATCCTATTTAAAAAGTAGGCAGCCAAAAATTAAGTTTAAATGTAGTTATTAAAGACTTACAGCATGCAAAAACAGATTTTGTGGAAAAAACAAATGAATACTTCTGTTGATGGATAGTGTCATCTTAGTTTTGATATACTGCAGCATAAGGAAAGATCCTCTAAACTCATTGTTAGTCTTAAAGCAAGCTTTGCTAGTAATTAAAGGGTTAACTGCAGCTTGGCTTTATTGATTTTGATTGGCTCACACACTAAATCTCATCTGGCCACAGAAAGGAATCAAGATCCAATTGGCAATTCCTTTAGAGTTTACTGAAAAGATAATTGATTGGGAAGCCATTTAATTTACTTCTTCGTCAATGCTCATGTATGAGAACAATCAATAATCAAACAACTCAGGCAGCCATGTCATAGACATTATCTAATAGGATTAATAGGACTATCTTTACTCTCTATCTCTTCTGCATGTTTTAAAGGAAAGTCTTAGAGGAAATGCACTTTTTTGTTTTTCAATTTTTAGGTTTTTACTTTATGCATGCCAGCTGAATATCTAGCGGAATTATTATACAGGACTTTACATTAAGAACACACCACAATGTTTGATTCAGTCATACTGAATCATATTGATTCAAACTCGTCAGGGCCTCACAATGTTGTCACAATGATGAACAATGATCATCGTAACATGATTATTTCAATCCGTGAACTTATATTTGTTATGGATATAGTACTTAAGGGGGTTGCAGTGTAAAAGACATTCCAAACAGAGTCAACCAATGGATTTTTCTCTTTACTTTTGTCTTCAAAGCATCGTCCCTTGTCCTGATTTTTAAGATCCCTCAGCTCTGAACTGTGATCAAAGAAACTGCTCTCTGTGGACACAGAGTATCGAACTAAGGATTTGACAAGGGCCTGTCAAAAGCTGTATCCATAGCAACCTATAACATAAGGGAGGCAGGAGTGCGCGCACACGCACACACACACACTCCTTCACAAACACTTTTGTTCACAGACAAATTAGAGATGTGGAAATATTCACAAGTGAGTTGCAGCAATTGTGTTGGACTAGATAGTCTTGTTATTAATTAACACATTATTATAAAAGCTGTGATGTACTTACAGTGCGTAGGAGTGAGTGTTTGTGTATATATCCAGAGACCTGGATCTCTTTATATTTTTCATAATTACCAATTACGTGCAAACATACAACATTACTTTATCACTAGCATGTATAACTTCAAAACGTGTTTAACCTCAAGGTAGAAAGTTTCATTTCACTTTATTATGTAATAGCTGTTGAGATAATCCTGACCAGCAGTGTGTGTACTATAAATATTTGAGAGAACAAAAGAGTAGTTGAGAAAATGTAGTGTAGGTGTGCTACCATCTGTTTAAATATATTAGCAATGGCAGACAAATTCACTCTATATATCAAAAGATGCTTGAAGAATTGCAAATGTATATTCATATATAAATAACCAAAATAAATAAATAAACAATTAAAAAACATATACTTATAATGATCATTCATATTAATTATTGTACTATATGACTATATGTATTTACACACATCATATATGCATACAATTTACGGTTTTTAATGATTACCATTAACATAAATAGGCATTTTATTGTGATGAATTGGACGGGAACCAGATGGTGAGTAAGTAACAATGTTCATTTAAACAGAATGAATGAGATAAACAGTCTTTGGAGAGGTGAGTAACACAGACGCAGATTGGTTTGGTATGGAGATCTTGAATACTGATGAAATACTTTCTCTTGCAGATGGATGTAGACGATGATGAACACAGAGACGGAGACAGACTGACTGAATGACCACAACCACACACCACAGACGATGGAGAAACAAAGAGGGAATCCTGGGGACCTGGAGACACATGGAGGTGCAAGGAGCACACTAGAAGAGGGCAGGTAAGAGTATCAGTATAAGTAAGTGTCAGGGTAATTGCTATAGAGTAGAGTGAGTCCACTTTCATAAGAAGTAAGAGCTCGGACACTGAATGCTGTGAGGTGTGTATGTGGCTGTAATCAGGATGGTGTATGGATCCAGGTGGTGGTGACAGGTGTAGGTAATTAATACTCTGGTGAGTGTGAACGTTATGAAGGAGTGAGGGTGGAGCCTGGCGTGGATGTAACATATATAATACTTCCATATTAAGGGTTAGCATTAAAAGATGGGTATATACACAATACCTCAAGCATTTTTTACTGATCAACATTAATATATGTTATATATATTATGAAAAAATATGTTATGTATATTTTCATAAATAATAGTGAGCAATGAAATGCTTGAGGTATATGTAAATAATGAGAAATATCAGAATGGTACACATATATTCAGTTTTTAAATATTCTTTTTTATTAACCATTGGTAGGTCACAATGAAAGCATTCATCATATCTCTGTTAAAGAATCACACACAAACACACAAGCTCTCCTTTGAACAGAGAAATATTGCTAGCACTAGTGCTAAGAGCTAAGAGCCTTTTACAACTATACCTTGACATTATAACAAAGACCCTGACAGATCCAATGTGTCCTCAGTACAATGTACACACAAACACACACACACACAATTTTTCTTCCTCGTCTGCTCCTTCTTTCTCTACTCCACCCCGCCAACCCCCCTCCCTCATCTCTCCCAGTCAACCTTGACTGGAAGAAAAGCAATTTATTTCTACATGGCTTAGATAATGAATAATAGATGTTATCCAGTGATTTGAGTTTGTCATGGCTGTGCGCGGTACTTTCAGAGGCTCTGAAGTTCAAGGCTTGTTATTGAAATCCATTAGGAAGATGGAAAATGAGACTGATGGTAAATATAAGTGAATTTCATGGACATAACAGAAAAAAAGGTAATTGCGGTTAATGTTAATCTTGCTCTGACAGTAACACAGTGTGTGTGTGTGTATCTGTTTGTGTTTGCATGCAAGCAACTGTGTGTTTATTTTGGAGCTTCCTGCACTGTGTGTGTGTGTGTGTGTGTGTGTGTGTGTGTGTGCTCTGAACTGCAGTAATATCCATTATATATATTGTGTTCTGCTTGCTTGTCTCCCTTGAGTTACCCAAGGGGGATGATATTACATTTCATCACACTTTCATTTTCTACTGCAGATGAGGGACAGTAGAAGAGGAGAACAGCAGCAGTCCTGTGGCATGTATGAGTCAAATCTGTCTCGCATATACTCACTTTACACACACACACAGAGACAGACAAATGCAGCTCAGGGGACCAAAGTAAAATGAGTTACCATCTGTTATCATGTGAAACCTGTCTTATTGGAACACAAAAGTGAGAGGCAATGACAATAAGAGTGCAATTCTTTTTGTTATTGACTAACTGCAAACATTTCCACTGATTTCCTTTGTGATTACTATGACAATTTAAACGTTTACTTCCTTTGTTTTGAATCATTAGTATTTGGCATCATACGTTTTTGCTCTATACCCACATGCATATCAGAAGAATTTGAAATTGCACCAACCCCATTCTGAGTGATACTAATAATAATGGCTTAAAACCAAATCTATGTACTTACAGGCACAGCTTTTTTAGCAGGCTTCTAATGAAGAAAAACACATGATGAAATGATGGAGACATTTATAGGACTGTCAGTAATGAGCGCACACAGAAAAGATGCTGCCGTTGCTAAGTGCTTCATCATATAAAAGTGTCTCTCACAGCAGGTGTGGGATTACAAACATGGCCAGTAAGTAATAACATCACAACTCTGAAATACATGTGACACCGCAGTATATTTGTATATGCATTCAGAGTGAAAGCGTGAATGTGAACAAGTTAGGACACCCTATTGAATTCCATGGTGATCTGTATTAGGACATAACAAAGCATTATCTCGCATTTAGCACGTCTTAAGATTTAGAAAATAAATGAACAACAATATATGACATATCGCATTGTGTCGTTATATTTATTTAACTAAAATAAAGCCAAAATGCTAAAGCTGTGTGGGAAAAAGTTAGGACACTCTTACTGTTGACATGAATTAAGTTGGTAAATAGCAGTCAGGCACTGCAAATCAATTCCTTTGATTAACTGATCAGGAAGTGTGAGAGCACCTCTACAGGAGCAAATATTTTGGCAGTTTGCTGTTCTAGAGCCTTCAGGTGCGTGTTAACCCAATGCCAAGGAGGTACAGTAAGACCCTCAGTAATGATCTTACATAAGCAATTTTTGCTGCCATCAATCTGTGAAGAGTAATATAGCCAAGAGTAGAAGTCCCAGGAAATTCTCCCGAAGATCAGACCATGTACCATTCAGAGAAATGGCAGACAACCCAAGAACTACAACGCAGACTCTACAGGCATCAGTTAACATGTTACACGATAAAGTCCTTGACAGTACGATTACAAAATATTCTTCTTCTATCTAAAAACGTGTCTGGCGGGGGCGGAGCATTTTTGAACAGAAGGTCTGACAGCGCGAGCTCCGCTCTCCAGTTTCTCGTAATGACAATTGTCCTCGATGGGGCTGATAGGGTTTCTGTCCAAAAATGCTCCACCCCTGCCGGACACGCTCTGAGGAGTATGTCTTTGCATGCAAGCTTGCGGTTCTCTCACACTGCTGCTGAGGCACGGCAGCGTTTGAGATAGCGAGCCTTGCATCTTGATCTGGGACGGGTTGGAGATGGCCTCACCCTATCTCCACCTTGTTTTCCCTAGATACATTTAATTCTGAGGAACTAAATGGTTGGATTTTTCACTGCATTTAGTTCTGAGGAACTAAATGGTGTTAAAATCTATGAGGAACAGGGTGCTCTCTCTTCCTCCAAGGAGCAGCCCCAGCAATGTTCCAGCTCCTCAGTCAGGGAGCGTCTTTTCTCAAACTCACATTAAATAGAGTCAGAGTGACGCTCCCTGACCGGAAGCTCCCTCTGGGGAAGAGTGGCATACACCGCATTACACAGTGCCCATCTCTCCTCAGTGCCCTCAGGAGACTGCTAACCCTGCCAGTGTTCCAGGGCACAGCGGTCTCCAGCGAGTGTTGCTTTCAGTCTTTTCCACCCAGAAACATAGCAGAGCTGAAAGGCTAGCTACTTCCTCTGGAAGTCTCTAGAGCAGCTAGATCAGTCGTCTCCTGCTGGTCCTCCGCTTCAGGGCACCTAATTAGCAGCTCTAGTATTACCAGAGGTCAGTCTTGCAGAGACTGGTTCCTGTAATAGGTCACCTGGCGGTATGGGAGCCCCTGCCTAGAGTTTTTTGTGGGTCCTGCTGAGCAGGCTCTGGTTCTACCAGTATGGTCTTCCTGGTCGTCTGAGGACTGTTGTTTCAATTGAAGACTTTAGTAGTCCTGATTTTCAGGACTTCGGAGGGCAGGCCCCTTAGAGGAAGAGTGGTGTACAAGAGGTACAATCTGGTGATGGAACAAGAGGTAGAAGCTTCCTTAAGAAAAAGGAAAGAAGGATGGAGGGCTGAGGCCCTTTTTAGAACTCAGACTCCTAAACTGCTCAATGATGAAGCTGAAGTTTAGGATGCTGACTGCCAAGCAGGTTTGAGGACTGGTTTGTCGAGATAGATCTAAAAGACGCTTTTACGTGTCAATACATCCTTCTCACAGGATGTTCCTGAGGTTCGCTTTCAGGCGCAAAGCATACCAATATCAGGAGCAGACTGGGGCCGAGGTGGTGGAGCAGATCTAAAAAATCTTTACCAGGATCGAGTTAGTCTCAGCCTCAGACGTCACGCCCACGGAACGTTGGCTAAACGTCTGATGAGGTTCATGGCATGGATTCCTTCAGAGATGTCCAGGAGTTTTGTCTGAGGCACTTAGTGGAGATAAAAAGAGATATTTTAGCCTATTTGCCGACGGGATTTGGGAAGAGTATTATTTTCCAAGCCTGGCATTTACAGTAGAAGGATTCCCAGCAGATCCAATTTTACTAGTTGTGTGTTCCCTCCTATCTATTATGGAAGATCATGTGAAGTACCTAACTGAGAAGGGGATATCAGCTGCGTTTGCTTGCAAACATAAAACAACAGACATGACATCGCAGCTGGCCGATACAGTATTGTGGTCGGTTCTCCAGAATTGGTTGTGGGTGTTAAAAAGTGGAGAGATATGCTTCAAACAAATGTTTACCGCGAGCGTCTCATCGGGATTTTCTATGCTAACTGACTTGTTGCACATCGTTCTGTTGTTGTGGGGACATTTCCACGCCCCGAGACGTGACACTGAACGAAACAAACTGTGATTGCTTGTTTGACATGTCCGTCAAATGGCCTTATGGGCGGGCCTTGGCCAAAGAAAGCCGCTATGAATTCCAGACCTTCAGTCGTCAATCTGAAGGTCTGGCTATGCGAGACTAGGCTCGGGTAGACCTCTTTGTGTCTCGAGAGAACGCGCAATGTCCCCTTTGGTACTCTCTAGCTCATCCATCTCAGCTGGGCTGGATGCGATGGTGCAGACATGGCCGAGGCTCCCAACTCCTAGCCACAGGTCTCTCAGCCGAGGTTATTGTTACCATCCTCCAATCCAGAGTTCCATCTACGAGGAAAATCTATGTCCTGAAGTGGAAACTCTTCACTTCCTGGTGTAGAGAACGGCAGTACAGTGCTGGAGTTCCTGCAGGCTAGAATCTCCACTGGGGTCACCCACTCCACCCTACAGGTTTACGTGGTGGCAATATCGGCCTACCACGCCTCTCTCGGTGGACACACAGTTGGTAGAGACCCTCTGGTTACACGTTTCCAAGACCACACTGCTACTGGCACTGTGTTCTCTGAGGAGAGTAGGTGACCTTCAAGTCCTCTCGGTCTTGCACCTGCGAGCGGGTTACAGCCCTAAGGTCCCTACGGTCATACTACAGCCAGTCGTACTGCAGGTTTTCAGTCCTCCTCCCTTCAGGGAGCCTGGCCAACAGAAGCAGAATTGCATGTGTCCGAGCACTGGACGCACAGCACTGGACACATATGTCCACAGAGGTGTGGCGCAATTCTGAGTAGCTCCTGGTCTGCTTTGGTCCTCCCAAGTGTCCAACGACCAAACAGACCTTGAGTAGGTGGATTGTGGATGCTATCAACATCGCATACGAGTCCTCTGGTCTCCCGCCGAGGCTAGGATTCAGAGCCATCACGCTGGAAGCATTCCCATAGAGTCTCGTTTGACACGGCGTCTCGTTCCTTGGAGGAACTAGGGTTACATGCGTAACCTGAGACATTTTTCACATTACTCTACATGTAAGGAATTATATTATTAGAAACAATGCTTACCCATTTTTTCCAGAGGGCTCAGTTTTCTTAAATGTGGTGTATGTAAGTGTTTGACTCTACTAAAGCACAACAATTCCATAATATGTTTGCAGATATTTAAGAAACACTCGAAGTTAACAAACATGTTTATCTGAAAAACAAAGCTACAGTTATTTATTCTCCTTTAAAAATGTGTGTTCCGGGACGGATTGGCAGCCTCTGTTTTGGTTTGTGAAACCCTCCCACTGCCAGTATAGGCAATTGTATTTCAGCACCGCAAGTTGGCCACTGGTGAAATTTTGAATTTTCACTGCAATAGGTGTCGATTCTACATACAGCACAGGAACAGTTTAGTCAAAAACCTTCAATACTCTTTTATCACTCCAAAAACTCACTCTCTCTTTTTTACACAGCTGGCGTCATCTTGCATCTCAGTTATCAATCACAGTGAAAATGATCTCTGAGAACTTTATTATTCATTTTATTGGGATATTGTTTCAGTGTCCATCTTGTTGCTATGCTTGTTAGTCCATGCAATGGTTAATAATTGTTTTATTTAACACAGTATGCAGGTGGTAGGATTGCATGTATTAGTTTATTTGATAAGTAGCCAAGTGATAATGTTCACAAGATTAAGATTACCAGTTGACTGTTGTCCCAGGTTTCTTACATGCCAGGACTAGTTTCAAATGTCTTATATGACTGTGCACTTCTCTTTCTTCTCACATAATAACATTATATAAACTCAATCAATTTTTAATGCTCTTTTGCTTATAATAAGTAGTCACATAATCAGCAGGATAAAGATAGGCCTTCTGTTCTAAAAAAGCATGAGGTTCAGAGGAAGCGATTGGATATCACAGGATGGTCAGAGCTGAAGAATGAGATGGCAGGAGAAAGTACAGGTGTTAAAAAGTAAATAAAACCACTGACAGAAACAAAGATTGTGGTATAAATTAACAGAGCAGGAGATGTATAGAGTTCGACAGACTGAAGAACACAGTCTACATTGACTGTGTCAGTTTAAGAGAGCCATTGGCAGGCAGTCGTAAAGTAAGTTGTGTTGTTGTTTTAATTATCGACAGTAAAGCAATCTGTTCATAATTACAATCATTTGCCTGCAGTCATTACTGCCAGTGGCACTGAGCAGTTTAATTTGCCTTCTCTAATCTGCAGTGTAATTAGAGCACACACAAGCAGAGCTGAGTGATCATTCAACATACACACCAAACACTCTCTCTCTCTCCCTCTCACACACACACACACACACACACACAGACATACACTTTAACACAGTCTATCATGCTGTCTCTGGAAAACATTTCATCCTTTTTTTTTTTCTTTTATTCACTACATCCTTTAAATTATAAGATTAAAAGAGTCCTTACTGTTTGTAATACAGCAATCGTTTGTTTAGACAATTCATATGGGATCTTGTGGTGACCCAGGTGCCCTGTAGGGGAGGCAAAGACATAACCCCTGACCTCTGAACTTCCCCCTAAAAGAACGCAGCATGACTGTCTATGATAAACCATCTCAAACATTTTTGTCCGCTAAAACCAAGTGGATTAAAATATTTGTAGATGTTCTGCTGATATTTTGATTTAATTTTTCACTAATTTATCAACACCAAACATCTTCATTGTTTACTCTTGTTGATTAATGTTTACATAACATGCAGGTAGACCAATCAAATATTGCTTCTTTTTTTAGCTTGTTCTACAGTAATCTTGATTTGACATGAATAATGTAATTAAAGCGATGGTCTCATGGCATAAATGTACCTGGGAACTCTTTTGAAAACTGCTGTGATAAGTACTTATTGGTATGTATTTCCCATCTTGCAAAAAAGTGCCTCCAGGTACAATTTTGCCATGAGGTTGAATTCAAGAGATAGATTAAAGGGATAGTTCACCCAGTAATAAAAATTCTGTTAATAATTACTCACACTCGTCATTCCAAATCTGTAAGATTCTTGTTTATCTTTCTTACACAAAATTATATATTTTGGATGAAATCTGAGAGCTTTCTATAGCTAATAATCAATCAACTGTTCAACTTGTGCAAAAAGAAAAAAGTAATAATGACACTCGAAGACTGACGTAGATGACAAGGAATTTAAATAAAGTTGTTGTTTTTGTTTTGTTTTTGCATGAAGAAGTATTGCCGTAGCTTCATAAAATTACAGTTGAACTACTGGTGTCACATGGGCCATTTTAACAATGTCCTTACTACCTTCTCTGGGTCTTGATTGAAAGTGGTATTTGCTTTCAGGGTCAGAAAGCTGTCAGATTTCATCCAAAATATCTATTCCAAAGATGAACCAAGTTTGGAACATGAAATGGATTTATATAATTTAAGACACAATTATACAACTTGCCCAGAATCATTCCATGAGATCCTATTTCTTTAATAACTCAATTTTCAGAATTGCAGTACCCATTTCAACTGCTAGCTGGCAATATTACATACTGCACCTTTAAACTGCATGATCCTGCCCACTTCTAGTTGTCTGAGAACCCAGCATATTGCTTTCATGGAATCATGTTATGTTTACATTAAAAAATAATGCTATAGCCAATAATTATACTATGAAATGTGTGTTTTAGGGCAGAATGTCTTTTTTTCTGTACCCATTTTAACCCCTAACTGTTAATCTTACATAATGTACCTTTAATTTCTCTCCCTTGTGTCATTCCAAACCAATAAGAACTTACCGTTCCAAACCCATTCATCTTCAGAACACAAATTAAGATATTTTGAAAATCCGAGAACCACTGATGTCAAATGGACTATTTTAAAAATTTTCTTTACTACCTTTCATAGCCTTGAACGTGGTAGTTCTGTTTCTGTCTATGGAGGGTCAGAAATTCAGGATTTCATAAAAAATATATTTTTTGTGTGTTTTGAAGATGGACAAAAGTCATGAGGGGAGTAATCAATGAAAGAATTGTCATTTTTAGGTAACCCAACCAACCCTTTAACCCCAAAACTAATCAAAAATGCTCATGTGAACATTTTAAAGCACCAAGAATAAACATGTGCTACTCAGCAAAAGGAATGCAGGATGTATTAATACACATTTAACACAAATACTGTCACGTCAATGTCATATATCAGTACAACCAATATATTTATGTGAACAGGATTTGTCTGCCATACCTATGACCTTTTGCTTGTTTTTGTACACAGATAAATATATGAAGGTGAGCGTGCGTTCGCGCACACACACACACACACACAGCAGTGTGACAGCAGTGATAATGAACTGAGCCACTCAATTCCTCACACACAGTAAAACTCAGCACAGGGTCTCTCTCTCTCCCTTTCTGATGACAGCTATTAATTCTTGTCTGCACTGACTTGATGGAAGGCTAACAACATTTTATATTGTTGATACACTCTAGGCTGTGGCTACATGTTCTCAATTACTGATGAAAGATAGATGGTAACCTGGTTACAAATGGGCAGCGCTGCTTAGATGATGTCAAGCACCTTTATCACACGCTGATATGTGTTGGTTGCTCCGACTCCTTGTGCTTTCCTCTCTGTCTCTCTCTACAATTATTACTCACAGTAATGGCTCCCGCTGTAGTACTGCACACATGCTTTTGAAATCAAGTGTATGAAAGATTTAGACGTGACGATGTTGTTGAGTGGATGACAGCTTGACTACTTTGACATGTTTTAGCAGCACGGCCTCAGTGAGAGTATAAAAACAGCACTGAGAGGACTGTTGAAGCATTTTAAGCGCATACAGGCAAAGTACTCGCTTGTTCTGACAATATTACGCCGCACACATTGAAATTCCTTTCATCGTAAGAGTAAGGTCACACGCTTACCGCTCGCCAAAAGGATCGATTTTATTATCAAAGCAAACCGTGGGAGGGATCGCAGGACTAAAGCGGTTATAATATTAATTCAGCACATTTAGAATAGTCTTTTCTGCAGCTTTCTTTGAGCTCGGGACATGAAAGGTGTAATGCGCATCCTTTAAAGTCTGCTGATTTGTGTTTCATCAGAAGAGCTAAAGGATGAGGTGAGGAGGGAGCGCGAGGTGAACAAGCAAAAATAAACGGCGTTTATAAGCACATCTTACTGTGTGTCTGTGTGTGTTTGAGGGTTTCAGGTCTCAAGGTCTACGGCTTGAATATAAATGTGTTCTTACATAATGAATGAGCTTTACACAGGCTAAAAGACTAACATCAGAGCCTTTTTACATCAACAGTGTATTTCAGGAGCAGGATGCCGTCTTCCTCTCTCTCGCTGCCACACAAAAGCTCCTTTTAAACCCGTTTTCGTTTTATTCTTAGACAATAATGAGAAGAATTTGGGAAAGTAACAGATTAAGCGGTTTAAAACAAACACGCTGGAGGTGGGAATGAAGAATAAGGAGTTGAAACATCACATCTCCGTCAATCATGGAGAGCGTTGTTGGCCAAAACCCATCTTAATGAATTAATCATGCATCATGGACTCTCTCCACCTTTTACAATTAAACACACACACATATGCACTAATGCATGCGCCCAGCTGCTGTGTTGTTTATAAGGCCCATTTGAGATGTCTTATAATGCATTGTGTCATGGAGTATTGGGTCAGGCCGATGGAAATTAAACTCTTCAGACAAGATAAACATTATATTACATCATTACCCTTTACAACACATGTAAATTAAAACCATTATCTAAGCGATTATCCATTCATCTTCACCTCTACCTCTCTCTCTCTCTCTCTCTTTCACTCCCTTGCCATATGTTTGAATCTCTACCATTCCCTTTTCTTCTCCCTCCCTCCCTACTGTTTGGCATTGGTTCAGTCAGCTCTTTTGTCCTATCAGACTGTGACTGTTTGAGCTGCCCATTTTCCACTGCTGAATTAAACATTAAACATTAATGCTCTCTGACAGCAATAAATAACATTTAGCACAATGGGGATCCAATAATGACCTGACTCTAGGCTGAGCCCCATCAGAGGCCTTCCTTTGACAACTGCTGAAATGTGATTATCAGGCAGCTGTCTGAGACAACTGTATCTGAATAACTTCAGCACGGGAAGGGGCTTTGATCTCCCCCACGCATGAAATTATAGCAGAGATCTGTTTGAATTACATTTTCTTTCTCTCTTCGAACCAATTATCATTAGAATCGCATGTATTATTCCAGTGGATTCCCAGCCCGGACTTATGTGTGTGGATAAATACAGAGTAATAGGGCTTCTAAGACCTCTGAAAAACGGTTCTGTTCCAGTGACTATTGTCTGTGTGACTGTGCATTTATATCACTGCTTAGGCGAACAATTTGAGTACTAGTTCTGCTCAATAACCCAGACAGCAGGTCAAAGCCCCAAGGTCAAAGTTCACATCTATAATTCACCTTGGTGGGTTGGAATACGCATTGTAAACAACGTATCAAATATCAAACCGCTTCACATACTTACGACCAAATGAGGCCAATCCTTCTGAAACACTTATGTCACAAGGTTTAAATGTTTTGTTAAATGACTGCAAATGCATAAGACACATTCATCAAAATCGGACTATTTTCTATACACGCTTAAAAACGGTAGTATGCAGAACACATTCCAGTGCTATCTTTTCAAATATATGTATAATAAATTATTCACACAGCTTTCTGTAGCGAAAATAACAATGAGCTGTCAGGTAAGAAACAATGTCTGCTTTAAAAAGCACAGCGCCCCAGATATAAGCGTGCATTTTTATCTAGCTTCACACGTGCGACTCATCTACAGATGCTTCCAGGCTATAATTAGCATAATGTAGCACAACCCCAAAAAGCTGTGACAAATGTGATAAACTATACTTGCTGGGTATGTTTTGTTTCTCTGACCTTTGAATAGTCTTTAAACTAACCTTTATGTTATTGATTTTGCCATGCTACATAATGGCTAGCACTTTTACAGGGGTTAAAGCGCACTAATATTATGGTCACGTGTATTTTTTTTAGTAGTATAGACCCTTAAAATAAAGTTTAAACAAAGTTCTTTATATAAACAAATGACAGTTAGCCTTCTGACTAATCGTAAACAGAAACATGACATACACAGACTTCTACTAGAGTTAGCATAACAACAGTCGTGCAGTATAATCTTCCTGTTTATCTGAAGATCACTTGTTTAGAGTGAAATTTCTTAAACCAAATTTCCATGCATGGTACATTGATGAATATAAAACACACCCTCTCAATATCACTCAGTAACTGATGAATACAGATTCCGACCAGTAAATGACTAGGTTCTGAGTGGGATGCCTATATAACTAACTTTTTTTTTTTTTAATACAATACACTACCGTTTAAAAGTTTGGGGTTTGGGATTAAAACTGCAGCAAAAATCTAATAAAAAAAAAAACAGTAGGATATTGTAACAAAAATAATAATAACTACACTAAATATCTAAAATAAACTAAAACTAAAACTAAAATAACTTCTATTTTAATATAGAATGTATTCCTTATATCAAAACAAAATAAAAAATTATCTCTCAAAATTACAATTTAAGAATTTGATATAAACAACACGTTTATATGTGTGTGTGGACTGATAGTTAGAAATTATTCTCCTTAGAAAAACATGCAATTTGAAAATGTTCAATTTTCTATTATAGTTATTAAATAAAAATGTGATGAGAGCTGGTCGTTAGTGTTTATGTCTGTTTATTAGGGTCCCTGTGAACTGATTCTAAACACTTGCAGCTGCTGCGGATCCTATCTTTAATGTGCAATAATAAAACCAAATAATAAAAAAGAAGAAAGCCACTGTATTAATGGCAGTTCTGCATTACCTTCTCCACCTTCGTTCACAGCACTTTGAGACTCATTCATTTTCCTTAGGTTGTTTGAGTAGAAACTGATAAACATCTGTTGTTTGACATCACTCTCTTAATCACACATTCAACAATTCCAGACAGGTGTTTGATTTCAGGCAACACACACACACACATTCAACAATGGAATGAGTCACATATTCTCCCATTAACACGGGTGAACTCATGACTGTTTTCAGTGTTTTAAAACATATGTCATGCTTTTAAGCATCCATCCACTTAAAGATGAATTCTCCATCTCTCTCCCCTCTCTATGGCCTTTTTTTGTCTTGTAGACCTTTTCTGTTTCTAAAAGACTTGAGGAAAGAGGCGCTCTGTTCCAGGCAGTAAATAGAGTGAGTGTTATATAATCAATCTTCTAGAGAAGTTTTCAAAAGTCATAATATTGAGAGGAGATGTCAGCTGAGCCATTAGAGTGATTCATTCCTACCGCTCTACATTTACAGTCTCTACAAGAGCAACGCTGCTTCCCTCTTTGTGCCTCTGACACCATTTCCTCTCCATTTCTTTCTTCATTTAAATGTGCAAGAAGTGAATTCAATTATAGGGGTTGTGGGTAAAAGGCGGAGAAAAAGAGAAAGAGAGACAAATAAGTTTCTTGTCTTTTCCAGGGCAAACACAAAAACAGCCTCATTTTTGGTGTAAGTAATCATGTTAGCTGTGAGATGTTATTATTGTGAAAAAAGAAAGCTAATGTAACTTTTACACCACCAACTTTCCGTACTGACGTATCCCACTTTTAAATTTGAATCTGTGGTGGCCTGAGAGAGAAGAAATAAAAGCAAAGCAAATAACCATCTGTAAAGTAATGAAACATCATTTATTAATGACCGGAGCACACTAAAACCTCTCTCAAGCCACCTCAAACTTTCTCAATTGAGTCATTGTAATGAATTCGTAAAGCAGGCCTATTATAAACATATAACTTGGCAACCGTACCTCAAATACACTCCTTAACATAAAGTAAAGTGAGAAAGTTCACACCAAATCTCATTTCCAGGCTAACTGACTGATTCTGGCACTTTTACAGTGTTTATAATCTGCTGACTACAAAGAAACATAGAATGTTCTGGTTCTGATCCTGCAGCTGTATTTGACTGTCTGCTGGTCTGTCAGCTATCTTCTCAGAGTAGCTATCTGTTTGCTGTAGCAGCTTTGGCAACCAAGAAATCGCTTGAGAAGGCCTCTTATACAGTATATGGCCACTGGAACCCAGCCAACACTTAACATTAAGAGAATCAAATCATTTGCCTGCTCATAAAAATTTTGTATTTCATAAAAATTACTTTCACACTGTTACATTCCCTGACATGCCAATGCCAGCTATGAGATGTGAGGTGTTCGTTGCTTTTGCGTGAGTTGAAGGAGAAAGCTTTTCGGCTATGCACCACACTTGTGGTTTTTAACATGAATGAGAAACAGCAAGCCCAACGGCTGCTTAGGTTGGGATCAATTCAACTTTTGTGAATGGCAACTCATTTAGTCATTGGCACTGCCGGTAAACCAAACCACAACTTTGGTTTCATTTTAAATAGTTCCAACAGCATCAAACCACAGTGGCTCTCAGAGATCTGTTGTAGTTGCTTGTGGTCTAAAACACCATTGATAATGTTGTGTTTTTGAACAAAACTGATCACACTTGTATTGGTTCAGAGGTTCAACTGGCTGATTATGGGGGAAGCTTGTCAGTCCCCCATAAGCTTGTCATAAATCTTTTATCTTCGGAACACAAATTAATATATGTTTAAGAAATGTGAGAGCTTTCTGACTCTGCATGGACAGCAACAAAACTGACAACTTCGAGGTCCAGAAAGGTAATAAGGACAACTGCCTTGAACGTGGTAGTTGCTATTTTTGCTGCTTCTGTTTTATTCTGAGGCAGAAATGGATAGCCATTTACTGTATATATCTGAAGAAATCTACAAAAAAAATCCATTTCCATGCATGAATTATAAAACAGTAACATGTTAAGGAAAAAAGAGAGACATATGGTTACTGAAAAACCACTTTAGTTTTCTAATCATGCAGCCTGTAAACTTCAGACACTTCAAACACACTTCAATACAGCAAAGACAGAGAAAGAAAGAGGAGCCAAAAGCCCATGTGTTGAACAAAAGAAACTGTAGCAGATTATGTGTCTTCAAAACCTAATTTCTTTTTACAATGCGATTCAACTGCTTTATTAATCACAGAACTGTTCCCTCTTGTGCTATTTGACAGAAGTTCATACAGAATTTATTCCCATAAAGGACAGCGAGGTGGTGAGCCCATCTGCCATGTTTCATTGATGCTGGACTTTAAACAGCCCGTCACACAGGTTGAGCCATGTCAGAAAAGCTTGTGTTTCAATCATGCAGTATGAAGATGCTATTTATCTGTTAGACTCGAGTCATTTCACAAAGTGGAGACAAAAAGAATAGGACAGATAAATGTGCGCTGATTAAAATTAAAATGGCTTTTGTATCTGCTCTTTTCAATTTTGAATCAGTGATTATTAAAGGATATGTGTGTCTTTTTACTCCTCTCACATCAATAACATTGCAAAAAGCAGATGACATTTAATGCATACTGATTACTCCTGAGGCAGACACCTGGGGTCAGAAAGACATGGCAGCTCTTACAGTCTGAATCCAATAGAAATTAAAATGTCTCAAAATAAATGATAATCACAACCATCCCCTCTTTTGTCTACCTTACATTACTGGACAAGTCAAATATTCTGAACCATCAGATTCTTTATCTTTCCAACTAGTTCAGTTGACATAACTTGTGTCCTTTTTTAAAAAATACTAATTTCATAACATTTTGTTGATTTATCAAAAATACAACTGCACATTTTAATATTCTAAAAAATAATATGTTTATTATGTTTGCATCATGGATTAAAATCAAATCATAATGCCTCACAGGACATGAAATAGTAACAGGTTTCTTCGAATACTGAATATTGCTTTTTATTCTGTAAGACCTACAACACGGAGAGAAATAGCAGGTGCTACTGTGCTTGATTTAGCATGGCTCATATTCCCTCAGTATGCTGGTGAACATCAGGAGTATAAATGTTCTTATATAATGTACAGTTCCAGCACTAAATCTGATTGGATGAGACTGTGTATCACACTGTGAGCATGGTAAAATCACTGTAATGTATGGCCTCTTGTGGCTTATTGTGTTATTTTAAAGCCTGGAGCAAGAACCACAGTATTTACAGAGAGCTGAGAGAAATAGCCATGTGCATTCATATCACATATTTACCACAATCCAGCAGTGTATAATTGTGATCAATATCTCAAGGTGCGAACAGCCGCCCACTTAGACAGAAACTATATAACCTGACATATGTCAGCGACTAACTACAGTTTGTGTTTTTTTGTGTGTCATTAGCAACAGGTTCATCTGAAATAGCCTATACCACAGTAAAAGATTATTAAAAAAAAGTAATTTAAATAACTAAACAGAAGTCTCTGTGAATGATTCCACAGAAAATACAGGAAAAACAGTGTGACGTAAGATTTTTGCCCTGCAGGTTCATTTTTAGTTAACAGTTCAAATTCTCCCCATAGATATTTACTTCACTTGCTACTAAAGGAGTAGTTCACTCAAAAAGGAACATTTAATCTAGTGCTGCGTTAACGTGAGACTTTTATCAATAATAAAACATGTGAGTAATCTCACCTGATACTGATATTACAATATCCAGTCTTAACAGTTTACGTGATCTGGCTCTTTATCTGTATTTATTTATTTATTTTATATATCAAATTATATTAAACGTGCGTGCTTTGGCTAAAACACACAAGGCAGCGCGCATAAAAATAATATCACAGACATCACATTCGTACTCTAGAATTATCACAAAGGTTGTGAGAGAAAAACACAAACATGGGAGATTCAGATTGGATTAAAGGTCCCCTATTATGCCTTTTCAAATATGATCTTTCATGCAGTGTGTCATGTAGCTGTATGTGAACATAAACTATCTGCAAAGTTGTGAAACTGACAGTGCACGATAAATACAGTTATTGTCTATCAAAAAAAAGAATCGGCTTACATTCGCCTAAACGTGTCGTGAGCAATTTAAATCTTTGTCACTAAGTAACATATTTGCATAATGTCCGCACCACGTTCTATGTCACAAGCAACTTGCTCGCCCACAAACAGTACAATTTCCACGTGGATTGCATCATGTCAAGAAGACACTGTATCCTGGGAGAGTACATTTGTTTTATATGCCCTCCTGAAAGATTAATCTACAAAGAATGTGTGGTTAACATTCATTTTTTCAACAACACCTCAGCAGTACAATCTTGTGTTGTGTTCACATCATCTAACTGATGACTGCTTTTCCAATCTTGCAGTACAATGCGATATTTATCAACTCCTCTGATATTCAGGTCCTCTGAACTTATACCTGTAAGTATGATTAATAATTGATGATGGTATTTTCTAGTGATCGTTCACACACATTTGTATACGTTATGTTGTGTAACAACCCTGCACATGTCTTAGTAACCAGCTAACTTGCGTTTCTGTAGTTCTGTTGTTCAGCTGTGGGCCTAATGTAGTCTAAACGTTGTGATTGATGCAGCTTGACTATCTGTCTTTCATTTCTGTTTTTCATTTCACATTAGTTTAATTAATGATAAACGATGTTTAACGCAGCGTTATGCATTATACAATGCTGAAATGCACAACGTAGAGGTGTGCCCGATTCACTTACAAAAGCAAATTGCGAGCACTTTCCACAGTAGTCCTTGCTAACTACAGTAGTTGACGTATTCTCTGAAAGCATCCCTAGTAATGTTAGAAAGTATAGTTCTGTTACATTCCTCCTGACCACCAGAGGCGGTGCTTAGCACTAGTGGATAATCGCTGCATCAGCTAGATAGGTCGAAAATAAATACCAATAAAGTCATGTCATGACGTAGACAGAGATGCGAGGATATAAACCACAGCAGCTCAACACCAAGCTTCTTTCACTTTCTCGCTTAAGATAGTTAGTTGATTAGAGGATTCGCCCTCCTAAGCTGTGACAGCGCGTTCTGCACTATCATCAGATATTTTAGATCCCTTTTTCTTCATTACGTGAGTATACATTTATATTTGATTGTGGTGTCGGCGATAACCTGTGCTTCACGGTACTATCCGGTGGCTGGTTTCGACCACACTTGGGTAGCGTTTCCCCGCTGACCTATTTATATTGAATTGTCGCGTATTCACCGCCGAACAAGCTTTCGTTTGCCCAGCGGTTCTATGCGAAGGCAGCTCTGATATTCACATGCGATTGCTCTCACTTAATCTCTCTGCTGCTGCTCCACCGACTAAAAATAAATCTTTACCGCAGACAGAAACTTCGCTATCGAAGACTGTTGCTACTCTTTACTCAGAGATGGCTTCTTCAGCCCTTACAACCCCTGGTATCAGCCGCGTCAATGAACGAGTTTGATTTCCAACCCCCAGATACTGTCGATTTAGACATTCTATCCATGAGTGCATCCAATTCACATTTCCTTGATGAAGCATTGGTGGAACCTGCCATACAGTCTTCCCCCCACAGGATGTTCTCTCCAGCCTGTCTGCTGCTGGTGGTTCAAGCGGTGGGTCTGTACATTCATCTAGCGCAGACCAATCTTCTTCTGATGACATTCTTTCGATTCTGCAGATGGCAGTGGCTCGTTTGGGTCTTGATAAATGTGTTCAGCCTTCTCAAACTAATGTGCATGATAAATACAGTTATTGTCTATCAAAAAAAAAAAAAGAGTCGGCTTACATTCGCCTAAACGTGTCGTGAGCAATTCGAATCTTCGTCACAAAGTAACATATTTGCATAATGTCCGCACCACACTCTATGTCACAAACAACTTGCTCACCGACAAACAGTACAATTTCCATGTGGATTGCATCATGTCAAGAAGACGCTGTATCCTTGTAGAGTACATTTGTTTTATATGTCCTTCCGAAAGATTAAACTACAAAGAATGAGTGGTTAACGTTCATTTTTTCAATAACACCTCAGCAGTACAATCTTGTGTTGCACCTGACATTGAACAGCCGATGGAAGCTTTGAAGTGCTTCGAGGCAATGTCCGCTGCCCAAGCGCCCAATGTAATGACACGTTATTAAAAAGAGCATAAGAGACTGCAGCTTACATAACTCGGGCAGAGAATACTATATGCCAGCTGCTGCTTGCCTGTAACACCACATTAGAGTCTGTGAATGTTGACACCACTGTATCTCAGTTCTTACAGACTGCCCTATTGACTATAGGTCATGTGACATGTGAACATGGGTCACTTTCGGCAACCCTTCTAACGGCCCGATGCCAGGTATGGCTCGCTCAGGCAAGGTTGTCTGAAGATTGTAAGAGGACGCTGAGGGAACTTCCAATCATGCTGGGACATCTTTTTGGCTCCAATGTTTCTGAATTATTAGAAAAGAGAATGAAGATGTCAGAGGCCACCCGACAGTTAACCCAGGCCCCATGGGCTCCTTCTTTTAGGATGCCATTGACGCCGGCTCACCCACACTACTCAAGCACAGCAATACAGAGTGACCGAAGAGGCTCAGTCACGTCGCCCTTTATCATCAAGGGGGGCCACGTCAGCTGGCACTAGGTAGTTTCACTGCGCAACACCTACATTACTGGGAAACATCAACATCCGACCCCTGGGTTCTGACAACTCTGAACAGGGGATACACATTGCAGTTCCGACGCCGGCCTCCAAAGTTTTCAGAAATTCTTCTGACAGTCATCAAAGATGCAACCAGTTTAATGGCCCTTTCAATGGAAATTTGTTTGCTGTTGTTAAAGGAAGCCATAGAAAAAGTTCCCCCTCTCAGACAGAGGGACGGTTTTTACTCAACGTACTTGCTTGTTCCAAAAAAGGATGGCAGGTTCTGACCAATTCTGGATTTTCGACACCTCAAAATATTTTCATCTTGGTGTGGGGATCAAGGACTTGACCAAGTTCATTGTACTGTGCCAAAAGTATTACGTTTTTCACAGCATTTCTTGGATGACTACAAGGCAGCCTCTACCATAAAAGTTTATGTTGCTGCCATATCTATTTATCATGCCCCTGTCGATGGTGCATCCTTGGGGTCTCACAACCTTGTATGTAGTTTTCTGAAGGGAGCAAGGCATTTAAAGCCTCTACTCCCTTTCCTGTTTGGGACTTGCCGCTTGTTCTAGAGTTTCTTTGTACACCACAGTTTGAACCATTGGAGGTTGTGGATATTAAGTGGCTGTCCTTGAAATTGTCTTTTCTGTTAGCCATTGCTTCTGCTAAATGTGTTGTTGAGCTTCCAGCCTTGTAATCCAGCCTTCCTTCCTAAGGTCTGGTCACCTCAATTTGTAAACCAGTCTATTCATCTGGCAGCTTTTCAATCTGCTCATTCTTCCTCTGATGCAGGTGGGGGGATGTCTCATCTGCTGTGTCCTGTATTGGCTTTGAGGGCCTATTTGCAGTCTTCTGATTCTTTCAGATGAACAGATCAGTTATTCGTCTGTTATGGTACACAAAGGTGCTCCTTTGTCTAAGCAAAGGCTAGCATGCTGGATTGTTGAGGTGATAAAGTTAGCATATAGCCATTCTAACCAACCTTTACCAGTGGGTGTTAATTGTCACTCTACTAGGGCTGTCTCTTAATCTTGGGCCACTTTACAGTTTACAGCTCCTTGGCGGAGGTCTGTGCAGCTGCTACCTGGTCCTCTCCATGTATGTTTGCACAATTCTTAACGTGGCTGCTTCCCATGATGTGAGTTCTGCAGTCCTGGAGCATCTTTGATGCAGGTGGGTGGCATTCCTCATGACTTTGTTGGTACGTGTCATCCACTAGTGCTAAAGCACTACCTCTGACGGTCAGGAGGAATGAAATAAAATGCTAGTTAAGCATGTAACTGTGATTCTGTGAATTCCAGATGACCGCCAGAGTTCTTTGCCATTCGGAATGCGCGTGAAAGCATTCCGAGGCTGGGTGTCGAGCTTCTGTGGTTTATATCCTTGCATCTCGGTCTACTTTATGACATGACATTTTTGGTATTTCTTTTCGAGCTATCTAGCTGGCGCAGCAATTATCCACTAGTGCTCAGCACCGCCTCTGGCGGACATCCGGAATTCACAGAACCAAAGCTACATGTGTAACTATGGAATGATTTTAGGCTCAAAATGATTAATAGATGCACGCACAATTATCCATGCGCTAAATACATTTAATGCATGCGTCTTATTACAAACACACAAATACCTTCCCAGATAGCACACGTACGTCTGCAAGATGTCTGTTAAAGATCTTTTGATCTGGAAAGCATCTGCTGACTACAA